>CM042084.1:53461648-54661648 GCA_023512835.1 Taxillus chinensis
AACCATCGGTGAACCCAGGGAGGTCTAGCTTTGGCGGCGGTAGACAAGGTGGTCCAACAGGAGGTCTCCCTAGCGGTTGTCATTGTTGTGGGGAGCAAGGCCACTTCGGAGAGGGAGTGTCCAAAGAAGGATTGAAGATGCAATAGGCGTGGGACGAGAGGGCCATTTGAGTTGGGTTTGTCGAAGTGGTAATAGGGGAGTTGGGGGCATGACATCCAACACAAGGAGTGATGCCGGTTCGTGCACCAACATAGAGACCAGCTCGTCGGTGGCAGGCTAGTCAAGCAGGATCAAACCAGACCCAACCTCGGTGGAGGCCGGAGCGACAACAAGTTGATGCTGGAGGCAACAGGGGTGGGAATCATCCAGAGGGTGAGCCGACTAGTTGCACGGGCCAAGGGAGGGTGTTTGCGCTGAATGCAACACCCCAGGAGGAGGCTGAGCTACCACCTCCACTGGTGGAGGGTGGGGCAGGACCATCGGTGGTTAGAGGTACCCTTTTGATCTCTCGTACGCTTGTTTCTGCTCTTTTTGATACGGGTGCATCCTGTTCATTTGTTGCTGAACTTTTGATTGAGGGGTTGGGATTCGCATGTGCTGAGGCAGAGAGACCCCTAGAAGTGAAGTCTCCGGTGGGGGGTATGATTGAGGTGCGGCGCATATATCATGACTGTGTGTTAACTATAGGGGATGTGGAGCTTAGTTTCGATTTGTATGTGATGCCCTTGCATACATTTGACCTGATCTTGGGTATGGATTGGCTTATGGCTTCCCAGGCCAAGATAGATTGTTATCGGCGGCGTGTATCCTTCGTGACACCTAGAGGGACTTTTTGCACCCTGCAGGGGGAGTGGGACTGTGAGGCGAGTCGAGCTGGGCCGGTCTTTGGACCAGATGAGTGCCATTACCTACCCACAGGTTGGCATCCCCGACCGTTGCCGAGGAGGGGAAACTGGAAAAAGAGTGTGGCCAGCGCTTGTTGACCAATTTCAGGATGTATTTCCTAAGCAGTTGAGGAGTTTAGCTCCTAAGAGAAGTGTGGAGTTCACCATTGAGTTGGTACCGGGGACCGGCCCAATCTCCAAAGTGGCATATCGTATAGGGCCAGCCGAGTTGAGGGAGCTTCCAAGGCAAATAGAGGAGTTGGTGGACCAGGGGTATATCAGACCGAGTACCTCACCCTGGGGTGCTCCGGTGCTCTTTGCAAAGAAAGCAGATGGCACGCTCTGCCTCTACATTAACTACAGGAAGCTGAATTTGGTGACTGTGAAGAACAAGTATCCGTTGCCTCGGATAGACCACTTGTTTGACCAGTTGAGTGGGGCCTAGTGGTTTTCCAAGATAGATCTGCGATCGGGGTATCACCGTTAAGGGTTAGGGAGGAGGACAACCCTAAGACGGCTTTTCGGTGCAGGTATGGGCACTATGACTGGGTAGTGATGCCTTTCGGGCTCACTAATGCACCAGCAGTGTTCATGCATTTGATGAACCAGGTCTTTGCTCCATATTTGGATTCCTTTGTGGTGGTGTTTATAGACAATATCTTGGTGGATTCCAAGACGGAGAGGGAGCATGTGGAGCATTTGGCGACAGTGCTGCAAACCTTGAGGGACTAGTAGTTATTTGCTAAGTTTAGAAAATGTAAGTTTTGGATGCAGGAGGTTCACTTTCTTGGCCATGTAGTGTCAGCTGAGGGAGTTAGAGTGGACCCAGCCAAGATTGAGGTTGTGGCATCGTGGGAGAGGCCAACCAATGTTTTCGAGATTCGTAGTTTCTTTGGTTTGGCAGGGTACTATCGTCGTTTTGTACGGGATTCTCCCGTTTGGCGGCTCCTATGACGGCGTTGACCATGAAAGGAGTGAAGTTTGAGTGGACTAATAAGTGTCGAAGAACGTTTGAGGCTCTCAAAACTCATTTGACCATCGCACTTGTGTTGAGGTTACCTAGGGAGGGTATCCCATATGAGGTGTATTGTGATGCGTCCAGGATTGGTTTGGGGTGTGTGCGTATGCAAGAGCATAGTGTGGTAGCTTATGGGTTGAAGCGTTTGAAACCTCATGAGCAGACTTACCCTACTCATGATCTTGAGTTGGCGGCCGTCATCTTTGCCTTGAAGAGTTGGTAGCATTACCTTTTGGGGGGAGAAGTTTGTGGTGTTCTCAGATCACAAGAGCCTTCAGTACATCTTTACTCAGAAGGAATTGAATTTGAGGCAGAGGAGATGGGTGGAGTATTTGCAGACTTTCAACTTTACTCTTGCCTATACCCCAGGCAAAGGCAATGTTGTGGCTGACGCGTTGAGCAGGAAAGGGAAAGCTAAGGTGGCCGTGAGAGAGTGGAAGCTGATGAAGCAGTTGGCGATGTTGTAGTTGCAGCCTATTACTCGTGATGGTGGGACAGTCCTAAGTCCTATTGTTGTTGTACCTGCGCTGTACCAGCGAGTCCGGGAGGGACAAGTGGGGGATATTGAGTGTGAGGTTCTTCGTGCCCGTATTGAGGCTGGTGAGCTATCTGAGGATTGGACAGAGGGTCCTGAGCATGAGTTGTCTTTTCAGGGGCGGCTAGTAGTGGCTCCTTCTCTCAGAGATGAGGTGATGAGGGAGTTTCATCAGTCTAGAGTTGTTGTGCATCCTGGGGGTACGAAGATGTACCATGCACTTTGGGGACATTTTTGGTGGCCGGGGATGAAACATGATGTAGCTGCTTTTGTTTCGAGGTGCCTCACGTGTCAGTAGGTGAAGGCTGAGCACCAGCGGCCAGCAGGTATGTCGCAGCCGTTGCCAATAGCGAGTGGAAGTGGGACCACATAGCGATGGATTTTGTGATCGGTCTTCCACCCACTACTGGGAGGAAAGACATGATTTGGGTGATTGTGGATCGGTTAACGAAGTCAGCCCATTTCCTTGCCGTTCGAGAGCGGGATTCCATTGGGGGGCCTTGAGTCGGCTATGTGTGAACGAGGTCGTGAGACCGCATGGGGTACCATCGTCGATTGTGTCCGACAAAGATTCACGGTTCACTTCCCGTTTTTGGCAGGCTTGCGGGAGGCTATGGGGACAAAGCTTAACTCGAGTACGGCCTTTCACCCGGAGACCGACAATCAAATAGTGAGGATGAACCACACATTGGAGAACATGTTGCGGGCCTGTGTACTAGATTTTGGGGGTCCGTGGGCAACTCACCTTCCTTTGGTGGAGTTTGCCTACAACAACGATTATCAGGCATCCATTGGGATGGCTCCTTTCGAGGCGTTGTATGGGAGGCCATGTCGATCACCTTTATGTTGGACCGAGGTCGGGGAGGCAGCTCTCTTGGGACCACAGTTGGTTCAAGAGGCTACCGAGAAGGTAAAGTTGATTCGTCAGCGCTTGTTGTCCACGCAGAGTCGACAGAAGTCTTATGCAGATCAGTGGTGGCGACCTTTAGAGTTTTCTGTGGGAGATCATGTGTTTCTCTGTGTTTCTCCCCGTCATGGACATCAACGGTTTGGGCGAGGTTCCAAGCTATCTCCGCGGTTTATTGGTCCTTTTGAGGTTATGGCTCATGTGGGGCCAGTGGCCTACCGGTTAACATTGCCACCGCGATTGAGTCGGGTGCACAATGTGTTCCATGTATCCCGATTATGGAAGTATCATCCCGACCCCACTCATGTGATTGATTGGGGGACATTCAACATTGAGGATGACATGTCGGTTGTTGAGGCCCCTATCCGTATACTCGATCGGTAGGAAAAGCTTTTGCATGGTTGTCTTATTCCTTTGGTTCTTGTGCTATGGCAGCACCGCGGCATTGAGGAGGAGACCTAGGAACGTGAGTCCATGATGCATGAGCAGCACCCAGAGTTGTTCGAGGACGAACAATCTTAAGGGTGGGAGGTGGCTGTCGTGATGTGCTTTCTTGTATTAGTTGTTTATGATTTGGTATTTGTATTGTCTTTTTGACATGTGGTTGTATTTGAGATATGTTTTTGAGATTTAGACTTGTATTTGTGCTACGTGAATATGTGTTATGTGTATAGTGATACATGTGGTTATGTTTGTGGTGGTGTTTTGTTGTCGTATTGTAAATGGGTAGCATGTGTTGGTTATTCCTTGCATGTTGTTTCTTTTCGAGGACGAAAAGTCTAAAGGGGGAGAGGATGTAATGACCCGTATTTTGGGATGTGAGGAGTTAGTCGCAGTTATGCCTTTTGAGTGGCAATTGTTGGGTTTTAGGGAGTTTTATTCCGACACACATTGGCTAGAACACTTTGTTTGATGGTGAGTAAGCTAGGGGCAAGATTTGAGCCCAAGAGGAAGCTTTTTGGGGCTGCACATGACAATGGTTGTCACGGGTAGTGACGTTTTTGCATGGGAGCCTTCCTAACATTGTTCCAGAACTTGGGGAGAAATCTTAGGGCATTTGGAGCTTGCACGTGACAATGGTCTTTGTCACGTGCAGCCATGTTTTTGTACCATCACCTTGGTTTTGTTATTCTAGTAATCTTTTCCCAAAGGGGCATGTTGGAATTATGAATATTTTCTCTTATATGGATGCGGGAAGGTTGTAGCTTGTGTAATCAAAACTACGTCGTTTTGATGCTGGGTTTCACTTAATCAACTACGTAATTTTGATGCTGAGTTTCACTTAATCAAAACTACATCTTTTTGATATTGAGGTGTCTATATAAGGATGAGGAGCCCTCTTGTTTTAGATTTAGGGTTTCTTTTCTGGCAGCCGCCGCAGGGAGAGAGAGAGAGAGAGAGAGGGGAGAAGGAGAGCTCCTAGTTGCTCTGGAGTGTCTAGCGTGGGTGGACAGCATCTAGCGTGGGAGCGTGAAGGATCCTTGAGGTAGGGGTTTCTGTTCCTCCTTGAACCTATCCCAGGGTATTCGCCTTGTGATAGGCAGTGTGTTGTATATTCTGGATATATATATATATATATATGTAAATCCATATAGGTGTCATTTCCTATATGGATGTTGGCCTTCAATGGCATATTTTGCTTGGATATTTGTATACATGCCTGTGAGGCTGGGGATTATGCATGCTAGGTGTTCGATTTTATGCCTGTGTGGCTGAGTTTGTGAGCCTGTGAATGTGTGCATGCTATGTGTTTGGTTTTATGTTTGTCTGACTAAGTTTGAGAGCCTGTGAATGTGTGCACGCTATGTGTTCGATGTTATGCCTGTGAGGCTGTGCATGTTTAGTGTTTGATGTTTTGCTGTGTGGCTAAGGGTGCTGTGTGTTTGTTCTGGAACCCGATGGTTGTGGAAGCCCGGGACTGTTTTGGAACCCGGTGGCTGTGGAAGCCCGGGGCTGTTTTGGAACCCGGTAGCTGTGGAAGCCTGGGACTATTTATGTTAGCCTGTGTGGCTGTGGATACGTTAGCCTGTATGGCTGAGGCAAAGGTTGTTCTTGTTCTGTGACTTATGTGTTGGCGCTTGGCTGGATTATAAACTGCTTATATCTTATTGTCACTACACTGCACTTGTGCACATCCTCATGTAGATGCTAGGAGCATGGGATGGGTTGGGGAGACATGATCCCTACTGAGCTGTGGTTGCTAACCCCTCCTACTGTGATGTGTTTTCTTTCAAGGACCTACAGGCATTAGGTGGTACCCCAAGGTGGAAGATTCTGTTTGCTGTTTATTTTTCTTCTTGTGATTTTGAAGAATTTATGTAACCCTAGTGGGGAAATATTGTAATAAGGAATTTAATTGTAATAAAGGCAAGTTGTTTGGCTTTTATACATTTATTTTGGTTTGTGCTTAATAAAGATAATTGATTTCGTCTGTAAATATCTGTTGTGGATGTGTACGATGTCATGCATGGATATTTGATTGTATATCAACCCCTTGCCTGCCGGGTGGGTAAAGGGGAGTCACAAACCGGTTTCCTCGGGTTGGAAACCTGGGGCATGACATGACGTCTCTGGTCAAAGCGGTTATCCTGCTCCAGATGCCTCAGCCGCTCTGGATGCCCCCTCTGCTGCTGCTGCTAATGCTCCCTCCACTCCTACTGACTCCTCTACTCAGTGCACACCTGCACCTATCCATGCAGGGGAGTCCTCTAAAGCCCCGGAGTTGGCGCTTGGACGTGGCTCGTTTGGCATGGTTCACTCCGTTGCTGTGCTCTCCGCTCAGCTGGACCGACACACCCAAGCCCAGAGCGCCCAAATTTCTGCCATCGCCGCCAAGGTTGATGCTCTAGGCGCCTAACTCCTCTCCGCCCTGACCGACTCTTCAACTTCCATCGAGTAGAAGATGGATCTCGTTGCCTCGTCCGTCCATTCCTTGTCTACCTCCTTCGAGGACCTGGCATACAAGATGGCTCTCCCTCCTACTGCTCCTCGGCGATCTGCCAAACCGGGGGAGAATGTATCATCTGATCCTCCTGTATCTTCCTCAGCTCGTCTTTGAGAAGCGACCTGCATCTACACTGCTTCCGGGAGTTACTATTCCCAAATGTAGCCCTTTCTCTCAGCCTAGCTCCTCGAGTGCAGCTCCTCCTTCCACCTCTCCATCTGCAGCTGACACCTTCCTCCCATCATACGCGGATCATGATCTACTTGATGCAGATGGAAGTGTTTTTCTCGAAATGACTAAGTATACCGCATCCACTTCCGAGCGAAGATGTCTATCTGATTTATATCCCTTCTCCCCTAAAGACATTCTGACTCTATTCTGAGAAGGGCCTTTTCACCACAGAAGACATAGAAAACTTCTCTCGGGCAGTTAAGGTGGAGATGAGGTTATTTCCTTCTTTGTACATGGATGGACACTTGTTTGATATCTTGCCATGTTGGTCTGAAGGTTATCTTCCATACGTAGCCGTCATCGACAGAACTGCTGAGGACAGCAAACCTTGGAAAAATCTTTCAACTGTCCTCATTCCGTACCGGATTTTGTCGCCGCACTTCATGCTGGTTGCTTTTATGATTCACTCCAAGCAGTTGATCATGATTGATTCTCATCAGGTTGTGGATAACAACATTAGACAGAATGAATGGGAACCTCTGGGTCTTTGACTGACCGAAGCAATAAAGCAATCTAGACTCTATGAAGAAATGGTCCTGACTCCCTTGGCTCCAAATGAAAAGCTGAAGGCGGCGGTCTGAAACAAGAACAAGTGCCACAATAGCCCGATGGAGATAGCTGCGAGCCTTTGTCTGCTTGTTCATCAAATTGCTTATAAAGGTGGATAAAAGCTGGAACAACATCCGCAATTATACATTAGAGCAAACAATGGAGCTTAGAGAAAAGGCAGCAACGATGATCTTCAAGTATAGTAAGCCTTATATACCTTAGTGAAAATTTTGTATAAAGGTTGAATTGTAATGTGTTCCTGTTTAATGAAAATGAAAGTTATTTCTATTCTGTATATTATCTTTGTGTTTTGCTTACCAAATCAGATTACAAAGGGTTTTGGCATATCCATAATTATGGGAGATTGTTGGATCAAGGTCAGAATTTGGATGATGCGGATAAAACCCTATGTAATTTGATCTAAGACTTTGGTTGTTTTATCTTAAGTTATTGCAGAAGATATGATCTTAATCCGGACCTACACTCGTGAGAGCAAAGTTAAGGACAGGATACATAATCCTGATTCGAACAAGAGTGAGTGTCGTCAAATACTTGGTAAATAACCAAGTCTCTACTTCATACCGAATAAGGATCATTCGTGCGAACTAATCACTTAAAGCTACGAGACTAAGGAATTTGCGCCTAACACTTTAAACAGACTAAGTCTACGCGGAGTAAGAGAAATTCTTCGCACTTGTAACACTTGTAAGAATCCTAGCCTACAAGTCGCACGGAGTAAGAGAAAGTCTTCGCGGAATGAAAAGCTAAGTCTTCCACTCAAGCGGATTAAGGATAAAAAGACACAAAATAAGGATCCGAGTCTCTCATAGATGCGGAGTAAGGAAGTACTTGTGTGGAATAAGGACCCAAGTCCTTTGTTCGCATGGAGTAAGGAAACTAGATGCAGAGTAAGGATGTGCTGACACAGAGTAAGACATCCAATCCTTTAACTCATGCGGAGTAAGAAAGTGCTGATGTGGAGTAAGCTCTCCGACCTTCTCATTCATACGGAGTATGGAAGCGCTAACATAGAATAAGGATTCCGGTACTAAACTAACACGGAGTAAGCTACAAATGATATGGAGTAAGGATCCAAGCTTCATTAACATGCGGTAAGGAACTTTACGATGGATTAAGTAGATGCTACTTCAGATTATCTCTTCGCATTCAAAGTCACCAGCTCATTGTGTCCCGATGTAAGACAAACTCATCGATAACCTAAAGCATCTTACATGTGGATCACACGGATATGTGGACACAACTTCAACTGCACTTGGGTACTCACAAAGATACTTATGTTTTATAAACCCAAGATCTTGAGCCCCAAATCCGTAGCATTCAAGGCAGAAAGAACAAGTTTGGAAAAACAAGTTCCAACTTCAACTTCAATGCTGCATATTGCTCGGAAGAACAAGTTCCAAGATTGTCTCTCAAGGATGTTTCTATATATATTGTAACACTTGTACATTAAAAGGAACTGATGTTCTTGAGTTTGAAATAAGTGTATATGTACAAGAGCTCATTGAGATCATAGAGGCTAGTGTGTGAGTCTTCTATAAACAGAGTGTAAGACAGCTATTAGAGTAGATCGAAAAGTTTTACAAGCTTTAATCCGCTTCTATTTTGTTGTACTTATTAGTTGATAATAAAACAAAATACTTCACTATCTGGTTATCTTCCGTATTGATTATATCTCTTAACCAGATTAGTGTTGTGTTAAAGAGTGAGAAAAGCGTTTTCGAGAAGAGCCTATTCACCCCCATCTAGGCTCCCAGGGACCAACAAAGATATCCGAGTACTTCACTAACTCGGAGTAAGGAACCTTGCAATAGAATAAGGATCTAAGTACTACACCGACACGAGTAAGCAACTATGGAGTAAGGATCCGAGCACTTCATTAACACGGAGTAAGGAACCTTACGGCGAAGTAAGACAATATTGCTCCAACTACTTACCTTATCACCGCAAAGACATTCAAACTCATCGACTTGCCGTGTTCCGATGTAAGAAGAAATCCGTTGAAGATATTAAGATATTTAAGTCAGCTTACATGTGGATTACACAGATACATGGAGTGATCCTCAATGCAGTTGGAAATATACAAAATGGAGTTAATTCATTTATACTTCAAACATCTTGAGTTCCACATCCACAACATTAAAACAGAGGGACTTTTCGAGAAGATCATTAATGAAGCTCAAGAACCAAGATGCTCGGTTCCAAAAATGTCTCCAAGGGATGCATATAAATATAGAGTCTTGTATATATGTATATGAGTTCTTTGAATGTGCTTTTGGTGTGCTCAATAGAGCTTTTGGCTAGTGTGTACGTAATTGTAAACGAGTGCTACTATCATCAAGAGAGAAACATTCTTTTAGTAGATCCAAGCTTGTTCAAACAATTTTATCTTCTATAGTGTGGGCGGTTAGAGCATCTAGAGAGGACTTATCCAAGTTCCAATTCATTGAGCGTGGCAAGACCTCGAGAGAGCATATGATTAGGGCCAACAAAGTGGTGCTCCCTTTTAGAGGGTGGCACAACCTGCACAATCGAACCAAGGGTAGTCTATAGTTCAACAACCTTAATGGGAAACTCAATCTCAAAGAGGACCAAGTGGATTAGGCACTAACTAGAAGAGTGATAGACAGATTTTTAGCCTCCCTAAAAGAGTTAGCTAACGTCGTTAAACCTCTCTTCAAGATAATTAATTCTCTTAGTTTGCACTAAACAGAATAGTAGAAAGTAAGGGGTCGAACCCACAGGGATTAGCCTAGTTTTCTAGTTCTTAAATCAAAACACCCAATTATTCTTGTTCTATAAAATGTCTTGGCAAAAAGTTTTCTTTTTTAAACTAAAGATCTAATTTTTATTTGGTTTTTTGAATAAACAAAGAAAGAAAATTGTTTTTAGGATTCAGATTCAAGGATTAAAGGTATCTAGGGTCACAACTTCACCTCCCTATGTTGTTTCTACTGATTTTAAGGTTCTTGAGATTATTTAATTGATAACATGTTATAACTAAGCCAAGGTACTACAATTGGTCATTGCCAGCCCTTCTAAGTACTGTCTGCCTGAATGGTCATCATGACATCAACATGCAAAGCCTAATTATCATACTCATGATAGGATAATGGTCACATCAATCACAAATATGTTATGAATCAAAGATCGGCCTCGGACTAAGGCTAAGAAAACCCAGGTGTACAACCCAGGATATTAAAAGATGAAGAACAGATTCATAAAACATCCAATTTCGATTAAATAAACCTAATATTCAAATAATCAGTTTAACAACTTAGGGGGCTACATTGCTCCCCTAGATAAAGGGAACTACTCACACATGTTCTTGAATAAACAATAAGAAATAAAGAACATCATCCTCAAGCAGTGCGTGAGAACTCCAATTTTAGATCTTCTCCGGCCGTTAGACCTCCTAGGGCCGGCGGCTCCAGGGATCGAAACCCTAGCCTCCAAAATCGTGAGACTCTCTCTCTCTCCTCTCTTCCTTCTTAAAAACGGCTGCTGCACCCTCTATTTATGGAGAAACATGGAGTGTAATGGGTGCCCTAGGCGCAGGCGTTGATAACGTGCATTTTATGCCGTTAATCTAGTGTTTATTTAGGATGTTTAAGAGCATGATTAGAGCCTTATTGCCTCATATATCATATATATTTGCTCTAACCCCTAGGAAGATGCTAGTTGCAAATACATGTGTTTTTAAGGTGTTTTGGCAGATTTTGGACCTCACTTTTGACATAGTAGATGGCCTCAAACAATTTGCGTGCAAGAACAAAAAGTTTCTTAGAATGATGTCATCTACCTACCACAGAAATTTCAGAGCATTTGGAGCTGAACGTGAATTCACCCAATTCACGTGCAAGCCTATTTTTGCCTCTCAGGCCTCTACAGGATGCAAGGAAGCTTGGGGAGAAGTTTGAGCTGATTTGGAGGTGCACGTGAATTCACCATATCACGTGCAAATTGGCGTGCAGAGATATTTTTGGACCGATCCAATCGTTTTTCCATGCTGATCATTTGTTCCTGAAGGCCCAAGTCCAAATTGTGGATGGAAGATAGAGTTTTTAATGTTTCGAGTGTTACTTATCAAAACTACGCCGTTTTGACAAGTGGGCTAGGTTACACACCTCAAGGCCCATCCAAACTCTATAAATAAGAGCTCCACGCCCCATGCTATGCATACCTAACCCCCCTACACGTTTTAGAGAGAGAGAGAGAGGCTCCACGACTTGGAGGTGCTCCTTGACCTAGGAGAGCAGCCGTCGCAGCAGCCGTCGCGGATTTTGGAGCCTGGATTTGAAGCTTTGCTGTGCGCGTGATCAAGAAGAAGATGTTGAGCTTTTCTGCTATGGTTTTGCTTGTAATCATGCGTGAGTAGTCTTTTAATCTAGGGGAGCAATGTAGCCCCCTTGTTGCTTTCTTTGTGTTTATGAATATTGGGTTTGGATGATTGAGTTTTGCATGTTTTATGAATCTGTTCTTAATTCTATCTTTGGATGTACACCTTGGTATTCTTAGCCCTAGTCTGGGGCGGATTGAGATTCATAACTTATTTGTGATTGGTGTGATCATTATCCTTTTGCAAGTATGATTTATTGGCTTTGCATGTTTGTGTGTTTAGATGACCATTCTGGCATACAACTCTTAAAAGGACCTCAATGACCATTTGTTGTCCTTGGCTTATGTTTAGCATGTTTTCAATCAGACAACCCTAATACCATGAACCAGTAGAGATAACATAGGGAGGTGAAATTGTGACCCTAGATGCTTTTAATCCTTGAAACTTAATCCTAAAATCAGTTTACTTTCTTTGTTTATTCAGAAAACCAAATAAAAATTAGATCTTTAGTTTAAAAAAGAAAACTTTTTGCCAAGACATTTTATAGAACAAGAGTAATTGGGTGATTTGATTTGAGAACTAGAGAACTAGGTTAATCCCTGTGGGTTCGACCCCTTTCTTGCTGCTATTCTTTTAGTGCAAACTTAGGGAATTTATTATTTTGAAGAGAGATTTAACGACATTAGCTAGCTCTTTTAGAGAGGCTAAATATTGTCTGTCAAATTGGCGCCGTTGCCGGGGATTCAACGGTTAACTAGTTTTTAGAAATCAACATTGAGTGAAATTGTTTGAATTCTGATCTTGGTGCTTTATTTTGTCTTTTATTTTCTGTTATTTTGTGTTCTTTATTTGTTTATTTTGCATTGTTCGGAACTGCTGGGTGTGTTCTTGTTGTTTTACAGGAACATACATCAAGGATTCCTAGTTGTGCATGCAAAGAGAGGAGGATATACAATTTACGCGGGAACCTGAAAGGTTGTTTAGAGCTCGGCGTAGAGCAGCTAGGGAAGCAGCACGTGAGGCGGAAGAAGCATTGCAAGGCTTGGAGCAATCCGTAGGCGACTTGATGGCGGATCTCGGACCGATGGTGGTGCACCGCAAGGAGGGGCCAATTACAATGGCCAATATCCAGAAGAAGAGGGTAATAGGTTTATGCCTAGAACCTTCTTAGATTATGCAAGGCCGATGATGTCGGACCACTATTCTGGGATTCGGCGGACAAGAGTCCAAGCGAATAGCTTCGAGTGAAGCCGGCATTGATCAACATGGTGAGCAACAACGCGTTTGGAGGAACAGCCGTGGATGATCCACACCAAAGATTTGATGAGGTTCTACCAGGTGTGTGACACCATCAAGATCAACAATGTGTCGGAAGAGGCCATAAAGCTAAGGCTTTTCCCTTTCTCTTTAAGGGAAAGAGCTCTTGGCTGGTTCAACGATCTGCCAACAGGTTCAATCAACACTTGGGAGGAGATGCAGACCAAGTTCATGTCAAAGTACTTCCCTCCTTCTAAGGTGATCCAGCTCAGAGGAGAGATTAGCAGGTTCAGGCAAGATGAGATGGAGACTCTTCATGAAGCTTGGGAGCGTTTCAAAGACTTAGTGAGAAGATGCCCCGATCATGGAAGACCCCAGTGGATTCAAATTGAATCTTTCTACACAGGTCTTCAGTCCCATTCACAAGACAAGGTGAATGCAGCTGCTGGAGGATGCTTGATGAACCTAGAGCCTGATGCAACGAGGAGCTATTGGAGAGGCTGTCATTAGCTGATTGGCGGTGGTCTAATGTGCGTACTTCAAAACCGAGGGAGAAGATAGCTTCGATTGAAAATTCCTCCAATGATGTGCAAGCACAGATTCAAGCTTTAGTGAAAGGCATGGAAGTATTGGCTCTTAAAGTTGAAGGATCACAAGCTTTACCAGTAGTTGAGCAGGGCTGGAGTGGAGCTGAAGAAGCAAATTATGTTGGAGGAAAGGGCTTGTACCAGAAACAGCAATTTTATCCTCAACAACAACAACAAGGGTACAACCAGGAATCGGCAGCAATCTCAACCATTTCGAGAACTCGAACCGAGGGGGAGATACCTCATTTCAAGACAAATATGTGCCCCCCAGGGGATGAAGCCAGAATCCGTATGCTACGGATAATTATTTGCACCCACCTCCAGGATTCGAGCGAAACAGCCTCGGCCTCAACAAGCAAAGAGGAAGGGTATATCAGAATGTGGATGAGCCAACCAAAAGAGAGGATAATTTGGAGGAAAGGGTAGTCACACTAGAATCTTCAATTCAGAATATGGAGACTTCATTTAAGAGTATGGAGAAGTTACTTGTGAGCATGGCACAGAATGCTAATCAAAGGGTGTCCACCAACACTTTTCCAAGTGACACTGAGGTGAACCCCAAGGAGAGTTGCAAGGCTATCACTCTAAGGAGCGGGAAGACACTGAATGAAGCTGAAGAGCCTAAGAAGAAGGCAATTCCCGGAAGAACAAAGCAGACCCTTGGAAGCCGATGACCAAGGACAATCGGATAAAGTCAAGAAAGAGTGCAAGAGAAGAAGGACAAGCAACCGAGTCAAGACAGAATAGGCTGAAGAACAGAAGCAAGTGCTCAGGCCTACTATGCCATTTCCTCAGAGGCTGAGGAACCAGAGGGTTGAGGAGGAGTATGAGCGCTTCCTGAGTTTGTTCAAGAAGCTTGAGATTAACATTCCATTTGTGGAAGTTTTGGAGCAGATGCCTAGGTACAGAAAATACATCAAAGATTTTGTGACAAAGAAGAGGAAATATGGGGATCATGAGACGGTGGCGTCACTAACGAGGTGAGCAGTGTTGTTCAACAGAGTTTGCCCATCAAGCATAAAGATCCGGGCAGCTTTAATCTCCCTTGTGTGATTGGCAATGCACCACAGCAGCAGGCCCTATGTGATTTAGGGGCCAGCATCAATTTGATTTCCTTTGCTTTGTACAAGCAACTTGGGCTTAAGGGCATGAAGCCCACTTCCATATCATTGCAGTTCGCAGACCGGTCCACTGGAAGACCTGAAGGAATCATTGAAGATGTGCTAGTTAAAGTGGGCTCCTTCATATTTCCAGCGGATTTTGTTGTTTTGGAGATGGAAGAAGATAGAGGAGTTCAGCTACTCCTTGGAAGACCGTTTCTCAGAACGGGTTGTGCATTGATTGATGTTGCTCAAGGGCAGCTAACTCGAGAATTAATGAGGAGACCTTAGTCTTCCACATGGGGAAGGCTCTGCAAGGTCAAGAGGAGGAGGATTGCCTTTGGGTTGAAGACCTTGAGGAATTGGTGGAAGATTACTTGGCGGAAGAAATTACCACCACCAATGATGGAGCCCTTGACTTATAGAAGCTCAACAAGATGAAGAGATGTACTTGACAGTGAGGAAGATGAGCAAACTACAAACTCTTTGGAGCAAGCTGAGGAGGAGAAAGAAGATGACGTGCATCCAGCTCCAGAACTGAAGGAGCTGCCTGGACACCTAAGGTATGAATTTCTAGACTCTACAAATCAATTCCCTGTTATTGTCGCTTCTAATTTGAATGATGTGGAGTGTACTCAATTGTTAGAAGTCCTTAGGAAACACAAAAAGGCCCTAGGATGGAACATTGAAGACATTAGGGGTATTAATCCAGGGATTTGCATGCATAAGATTTTGATGAATGATGATTTTAAACCCACTCTTTGAAAGACAAAGAAGATTAAACCCTGCTATGAAAGAAGTTGTTAGAAAAGAAATTTTAAAATGGAAAAATGCGGGTATAATTTATGCTATTTCAGATAGTGAGTGGGTGAGTCCATTGCATGTTGTGCCCAAGAAAGGGGGCATGACTGTGATTAAGAATGAGAAAAATGAATTGATCCCATCTCGCACCGTGACGGGGTGGAGAGTGTGTGTTGACTATAGGAAGCTGAACAAGGCTACTAGGAAGGATCATTTTCCTCTTCCTTTCATTGACCAAATGTTGGATAGGTTAGCCGGCTATAGTCACTACTGCTTTTTAGATGGCTATTCCGGGTATAATCAGATCATGGTTAAGCCCGAGGACCAAGAAAAGACCACCTTCACGTGCCCTTTTGGCACATTTGCATTTAGGAGAATGCCATTTGGGCTTTGTAATGCCCCCGCCACCTTTCAAAGGTGTATGATGGCTATTTTTCAGGGTTTGGTTGAGGAGATCATGGAGGTCTTCATGGATGACTTCTCGGTGTTTGGTTCCTCCTACCAACAAGGTGCTTGAAAAATCTAGATGTGGTCTTAGAGAGATGTGAGGAGAAGGAACTAGTCCTAAATTGGGAGAAATGCCATTTCATGGTAACAGAGGGGATAGTTCTAGGGCACAAGGTGTCCGCACATGGTTTGGAGGTAGACAAGGCAAAAATCTCCACTATTGAGACTCGCCACCTCCAACCAATGAAAAAGGAGTGAGAAGTTTCCTTGGCCATGCTGGCTTTTTATAGGAGATTTATTAAGGACTTCTCAAAAATTGCAAAACCCATGAGTAGGTTGTTAGAAAAAGACACTAGCTTTGAGTTTAATGCAGATTGCTTAGAAGCTTTCAACATCCTTAAGGGTAAGTTAGTCATCGCACTGTTATAGTCACACCTGATTGGGCTCAACCTTTTGAGCTAATGTGTGATGCGAGTGATTATCTTGTGGGGGTAGTCTTAGGACAAAGGAGAGAAAAGGTGTTTAGGGTCATTTACTATGCTAGTAAGACCTTAGATGATGCTCAACGAACTATACCACCACCGAGAAAGAGTTGCTAGCTGTGGTTTATGGTCATAACAAGTTTAGACCCTACCTTTTGGGGTCTAAAGTCATTGTTTATACTGATCATGCCGCATTGAAATATTTGTTTGCTAAAAAAGAAGCTAAGCCACGCTTGATTAGATGGGTTCTCCTCTTACAGGAATTTGACCTTGAAATTAGAGACACAAAGGGAGCCCTAAATTCTGTGGCTGATCACCTCTCCCGTGTGGAGAATGCACCTAAGTCTCTACCCATTGTAGATGACTTTCCTGATGAGAAGTTGTTTGAGGTGCATCATCTTCCTTGGTTTGCTGACATAGCAAATTATTTAGCCACCGGGTTCATACCCAAGCGGTTAGACTACCACCAGAGAAAGAAATTGGTAGTGGATGCTAGGAAATACATTTGGGAAGACCCAATTCTTTATAGGAGGTGTCCAGACCAAATCATAAGAAAGTGTGTCCTTGAGGAGGAGGTAGATGACATAATACATCATTGTCATGCATCACATTATGGGGGCCACTTTGGGGTGCAAAGAACTGTGGCTAAGATCATGCAGTGTGGCTTTTATTGGCCTCACATGGTGAAAGACACCTATGTCTACATAAAAAAATGTGATAGATGTCAAAGGGTTGGTGGTCTGTCTAGGAAAAATGAGATGCCCTTAACCTGGAATTCTTCCGGTTGAAATTTTTGACATTTGGGGCATTGACTTCATGGGGCCATTCCCCAATTCGATGGGTACTCATACATTTTGCTTGCTGCGGATTATGTGTCTAAGTGGGTAGAAGCTATTCCTACTAGAGTGAATGATGCTAGGGTTGTGACTCACTTCCTTACTAGGAACATCTTTAGCCGTTTTGGGACACCAAGGGCTATAATCGGTGATGAGGGTAGTCATTTCTGCAACAAATTGTTTGACAAATTGTTGAACAAGTATGGTGTCACTCATAGGAAGTCTTTAGCTTACCACCCACAAGCTAATGGACAAGCGAAGTGTCCAACAGGGAGATTAAGGCCATTTTAGAGAAAACCGTTGGAGCCAATAGGAAAGATTGGTCTCAAAGGCTTGATGAAGCCTTATGGGCATATAGGACAGCTTACAAAACTCCCATTGGGATGTCACCTTACCGTATTCTATATGGTAAGGCATGTCACTTGCCTGTGGAACTAGAACACAAGGCTCATTGGGCCTTGAAGAAGTTAAATTTCAACCCACAAGAGATCAAGGAACTTAGGATGACTCAATTAATTGAGTTAGATGAGCTTAGGTTGGATGCCTATGATAGTGCTAAATTTTACAAAGAAAGAACTAAAAAATGGCATGATAGGCAACTCAACAATGAACCTTTAACCTTAGGACAGAAAGTTCTTCTATTTAACACAAGGTTGAGGTTATTTCCTGGCAAATTAAGGTCCAAGTGGATGGGACCTTTTGTGATAATTGATAAGAAGCCATATGGGAGCTTTGAGCTCCAAGTCGTAGATGGCAAGAAATTTTGGGTGAATGGCAATAGGTGAAACCTTACTTTGATTCAACTCGAGGGAGATAGTTGATTCCCTCTCTTTCACCATTGCATGATCATCACCTGAAGTCTAGCTACGGACTTTAAATAAAGCGCTGGTTGGGAGGCAACCCAATGTTTATTCTTGTGTTTCATTTTATGTTATTTTCTCTTATTTGTTTTCTTCAATAAATTTGTTTGCAAGCTAACCATTGTGCAAGGAGACTTTGTTCCTTTCTTAGCTAACCATGTGCAGGATGAGCAAATTTTTGGGTCCTGAACTTGTGGAATTGTTTTTAAAGTCAAAGTCAAGGAGCAAGGAGCAAGTGAAGCCCAAAAGTGCTTGAAGATGGGCTCAAACAATTCACGTGCAAGACTTAAAGATGGTCCATAATGCATAAGCAACTCGGTGGAGAAATTTGGGCCGGTTTGGGCCTGAACGTGAATTTGAACGTGAATTGCCCAATTCACGTGCACCTCCTTTTGAGTCGTAACTTTCGGAATGGTAGATGAAGACCATGTGATTCACGTTTACTCTTGCACGCGAATTGATAGGCGTCATATGGAGGCCCAAAACTGAAAAATACCGATTTTAGCCCTCCTAGAAGCTTCCCACAATTCACGTTCGAAGGAAGTATTGCTTGCCGGCTCGGTGGGGACCCACCACCAAAGTTTGGGACGATTCGACCTGCACGCCAATTCAGCCAATTCACGTGCGAGAGGGTATTTTGGTCGAACACTTTGAAAAGTTAGGGGCACGTGTATCACGCCAATTGGAGCATCTTTCCTTCGCACGCTATATAAAGGGAGGCCATCTTCAAAGGCTTCCACACCAAAATCACTCCAGATCCGAGTATTAGAGAAGCTCTTGCCCTTTTGCTCTCTTGCTCTTCGGTTTTCTGCTCTTGTTCTTATTTTCTCATTCCAAAGATGGTGCGCACAAGGAGGACTGGCCAGGAGGAGGTGCACTCACCTAGTGCTGATAGCCAACCTGAGGAGGAGATACTCTTGGGGCATGCTCTTGATATGCAAGCTTTGGAGGCTTCGTAGCAGGGCTGGGCTAGAGAGGTGGCTGTTAAAATTCAAACTCGGGATTACAAAGGTTAGTATCTCGCCAGCCCGGCTATTTCCTATTCTCGCCTTACAAGACTTCTATGCATCTGTCTCTGGGAATGAGGATGAACCGATAGGGGTTGTGCAAGGGGTTTATGTCGAATAACCCCCGATATTATTAGAAATTGCTTTAACCTCCCTGAACCCGGTAGTAGTTTCCCTCGGCTAAGCCTAGGAGAATTTGGTACCGCATGTAACTATGCTAGGAAATTTCAAAGTCGAAGGCGTATACCAAGAATGGTTTTGTTGGAAAATTTAGATGCCTAGCTTACCTGGGTAGGGAAATGCTTATTGATTCAGACCAGTGGGCTAGATAGTGTGCCTAAGCCACACCTGGAGTTCATGTATAGCATTGATCATATGCTAAATGTGGATTGGGCCACTACCATTTTTAAATGGTGGAAGAAAAACTCATCCAAGCAAGATAAATGGCAGAATTTTGTGTGTGATATTTCAAAGCATGCCTCGCTTTGCATTTTTCCTCCATGGAGAGCATTACTTTTCCTTCTCACTGGGTCTTAAGAGTATTGCAAGCTGAAGGAGGTTTGGGGGTCAGTACCAGAGGTCATTGGGGAACCAATGTTCCTCCTCCATCACAAACCCGCTAGGCACGGTGTTCATGTGGAGCGGTCCACGGACTTTGCAAGGGAGACCTCTCCTCATTTGGATCAAAGGAAGCAGACTCTATACGGACTCACCGCCATGTACATGCGGTTCAATGTACACAAAGAAGACATTTTCAATTTCTTTCAAGGCATTAGTGGGCAGGTGGTGAGCGAAGTGCGGGTCATCAATCAGGCGATCACTAATGGGCACATCACTAATGCCCAATTTGAAGAATTAATGGCCCTCATCTCTGGAGACCAACAAGCTACTTCACGGCCTAGAACCGAGCATGGGAGGCCCCGGATGTAGCTGCTCATGCATCACCTAGAGCATGGGAGGTCCCAAAAGCTCCTCATGCCGCATCTATCGAAGCTTGGAGGCAAGAAACACAGCGGCTCGGGGGAGACCAATGCCGGAACCCGGCGCGAGGTGGAAGCCCTGAGGAAGGACAACAAAGAAGTCAAAGGCCTCCTAGGCAAAATCTGGAAGGCTTTGAGCAAGAGGAAAGCATCAAAACGTTCTCCTATAGTGGAGATATCCTGATGAAGAACCCTCTCCATCCCCCTGAAGATGCTTATCCAGCCCAGGCAGATCCACCTCAACAAGAACCTTCAGCTCGGCCATCTTACTATCACCCGAGAGGAGGCGGCGCCGACAACGGGGTATTCACCCTTCCAACCTCAAGAGGAGGCAGAGCCGATGCAGGGGTATTCACCCTTCCAGCCTTTTTACGGATCCTGCATATTCTCGGGCCCTGGTGCCTGCTATACTTCCAGATCTTGGGGTGCATACATGCCTGCTGAACCTGAAGATCTACTTGGCCCTCCTGTTCATTTAATCATTAATCCAGCTTTATCGTCCGAAGAGAGCCAAGCGGCATTTGAAGAATTCATCAATTCCACAGTCATAGGGCTCGATTTATACGGGATAATGATATCTTCACTCCTTTTAGCTTGAAGAGGATCTCAGAGAATGAATATCTCTATGCCGACGAGATAGACCTCTTCTGCAGGACCATGCGGTATGTAGTGGAGGCTGAGCCTCATAATTACCCCTTAGCTGGGTACACTTCCATCATCTTGTGTGAGCTTTTCAATCAACCCTTGTCCGAAGAGGTGTGGCGCCAACGCATTAATGGAGAGAATGAAGGGCACCGCCCTTGGCATGGTATGCATGAGGTGCCGATTCCGGTGCACATTGACCGCCACTATGTACTTGTCCGTGTGAATCCTGGATGTAGGCCATGCTGTGCTATATGATCCAAGCCAAGGCGAAGGGTTTGCTAGACGGAAAAGACAGTTAGTGCATGGGTTCATCAAAAGAATGAAAGTGGCGATGATCAAAGAAGGATTGTTGCAGGATAAGCTCCCTCTTATTCACCTCAACGAAATGGAAATCCCTCGCCGACCTGACCAATTCAGTTGTGGGATCTTTGTTTGCTACTACATGATGGCTATTCCGCAAGGGAAGGAAACTTGGGAAGTGCGCGGCGAGACGTCGGTTGACTTTGTGGCTCGAGTACGACGAATGGTGGCCAATGTCATCTACTATTACAAGTGTGCCAAACCAGGGGTAACTGCTTTTTCCTACTCCCTATTTTATGCCATGAGGACATAGCATATTTTAAGTGTGGTGTATGGGGAGTGACTTGAGCCACTTGCTTGTCTTTTATGTTGTGATTGCATGTTTTTTATAAAAAAAAAAAAAAAATTTAGTTGCATGATTGTTTGAGTTGTTTGCTTGAATGATTTGCTTGTAGAGACATGGATATTAAGTATGCAATTTTGGCTTAAAATTTAATTTTTATGCCACATTAGTATCATGTTGTGATAAGGGTGTTAAAGTAGTTAAAATGTGCTCTGAATTGGTTTAATCATGTCTTTATCTTTTGAATGATATCACCATGTTTTTGGAGCTGAGTTTTGAATATTAGCTGAGCATGAAATGCTATGATAGACCTAAGTAACCCTTAAAGTTGAGTGAAAAAGAAATGAAAAATGAGAACAGCTTCTTTTAGCCTTTGAGTGCCATTTTAGGGTATGGGTAATAGTCAGATTTGATACTCTTCTTGCATTCAACATTGGTTATTTAATGGTAGGAGTCAAGTAAGCATGTGATTACTTATTAGTGCTCGGTGTTTGGTGTTTAGTTAGGATGCAAGACCTCTAAGTCATTGTGACTTGTCTTTGCATTCTTTTCTTTATTGTGTGATATTATTGGAAAAGGTCTGTGATATAGAATGTGAAAAAGCCATCACTTAATTGGAAAATGGGATGTGAGACATTAATGAATTTTTGTCTCTCCTTATGTAGCAAAATGGCAAGGAGTTTGCATTAGAAAAATCAGTCTTATTTATGTGTTATGTGAGTAAAAAAAAAAAGAGTGAATAATCCATCAAGGGAGAGCATAAAATGCAACCTTGTAAGGTTATTACTAAAAAAAAAAAAAAAAAAGATTCGAATAAAAGCCACAATGGCTTGATGTTTATGTGGGATTGTTTAGATTTGTAGCCACATTGGCTTAATTGTGTTTTGTTTTAAGAACATTGAGCTCAATTCTTTGGCTCATGTTTTGTTTATTCGATTAGTACTAGAGTGTGAGTTTATTGAGTTTAGAATAGAGTGTGAGTTCAAATAAAGTAGAATAGAGAGTGTGTTTTCTTTGATGAGCACAATAGGGAACTCTCATGATTGCTTGGCAAGTACTTAATCAATAGCTGATGGTGAGTGTTGAGATAGAGTTTTCCATCCATTGTTCATTGATAGGTATTGGGGCTTGAGAATTATTATATTTGAGTGAGGCTGCTTAACCTTGGTAAGAACTTAAAGGGAAACTAGGTGCTATTTTATCATGGATTGCTTGCTCATATCTTAAATTTAAGTGGTGATATTGCATGGTTGTTGGACTAGGGATATGGACATGAATGAACTAAGCTATGACTCATTTTGATGCTAAAATTCCCATTTCATCATGATAGAGTTGCATGCTTAGGAAACCATGATTTTCCTTGATTGTTATTTTATTTTTCTTCCGTTTGACTGCGTGTTTATTTTATTTTTGCATGCTTGTATGTTTTTGCTTGAGGACAAGCAATGGTTCAAGTGTGGTGTATTTGATAACGTGCATTTTATGCCGTTAATCTAGTGTTTATTTAGGATGTTTAAGAGCATGATTAGAGCCTTATTGCCTCATATATCATATATATTTGCTCTAACCCCTAGGAAGATGCTAGTTGCAAATACATGCGTTTTTAAGCTGTTTTGGCAGATTTTGGACCTCACTTTTGACATAGTAGATGGCCTCAAATAATTTGCGTGCAAGAACAAAAGTTTCTTAGAATGATGTCATCTACCTACCACAGAAATTTCAGAGCATTTGGAGCTGAACGTGAATTCACCCAATTCACGTGCAAGCCTATTTTTGCCTCTCAAGCCTCTACAGGATGCAAGGAAGCTTGGGGAGAAGTTTGAGCTGATTTGGAGGTGCACGTGAATTCACCATATCACGTGCAAATTGGCGTGCAGAGATATTTTTGGACCGATCCAATCGTTTTTCCATGCTGATCATTTGTTCCTGAAGGCCCAAGTCCAAATTGTGGATGGAAGATAGAGTTTTTAATGTTTCGAGTGTTACTTATCAAAACTACGCCGTTTTGACAAGTGGGCTAGGTTACACACCTCAAGGCCCATCCAAACTCTATAAATAAGAGCTCCACGCCCCATGCTATGCATACCTAACCCCCCTACACGTTTTAGAGAGAGAGAGGCTCCACGACTTGGAGGTGCTCCTTGACCTAGGAGAGCGACCGTCGCGCCGGCCGTCGCG
Source organism: Taxillus chinensis (assembly GCA_023512835.1). Lineage (NCBI taxonomy): Eukaryota > Viridiplantae > Streptophyta > Magnoliopsida > Santalales > Loranthaceae > Taxillus > Taxillus chinensis. Next base: position 53,484,897 of record CM042084.1, read on the forward strand.
GATTTTGGAGCCTGGATTTGAAGCTTTGCTTGTGCGCGTGATCAAGAAGAAGATGTTGAGCTTTTCTGCCATGGTTTTGCTTGTAATCATGCGTGAGTAGTCTTTTAATCTAGGGGAGCAATGTAGCCCCCTTGTTGCTTTGCTGTGTTTATGAATATTGGGTTTGGATGATTGAGTTTTGCATGTTTTATGAATCTGTTCTTAATTCTATCTTTGGATGTACACCTTGGTATTCTTAGCCCTAGTCTGGGGCGGATTGAGATTCATAACTTATTTGTGATTGGTGTGATCATTATCCTTTTGCAAGTATGATTTATTGGCTTTGCATGTTTGTGTGTTTAGATGACCATTCTGGCATACAACTCTTAAAAGGACCTCAATGACCATTTGTTGTCCTTGGCTTATGTTTAGCATGTTTTCAATCGGACAACCCTAATACCATGAACCAGTAGAGATAACATAGGGAGGTGAAATTGTGACCCTAGATGCTTTTAATCCTTGAAACTTAATCCTAAAATCAGTTTACTTTCTTTGTTTATTCGAAAAACCAAATAAAAATTAGATCTTTAGTTTAAAAAAGAAAACTTTTTGCCAAGACATTTTATAGAACAAGAGTAATTGGGTGATTTGATTTGAGAACTAGAGAACTAGGTTAATCCCTGTGGGTTCGACCCCTTTCTTCTTGCTATTCTTTTAGTGCAAACTTAGGGAATTTATTATTTTGAAGAGAGATTTAACGACATTAGCTAGCTCTTTTAGAGAGGCTGAAAATCTTGTCCTGTCGGCGATTGCGACTTATCAAAACAATGTAGTTTTGATAAGTAGTTTCCATTCTTCTTCTAACTTGAATACTTTGGACTAGGTGCTTTAGAGAAAAGTGTTTAAAATAACAAAACAAAGCGATCCATGCAAAAATCCGGCTGCACGGCATGTTGCACGTCATATGGCCATATTACGTGCACCTCCAAATGGTCTGCAATTTTGCTCCAGGATTCCTTGACACGTGCAGAAGGCAGAGCTGCAATAAAATCCTTGCACGTCATAAGGGTCCATATGACGCGCACCCTTATTTTGCCTCCTCAGGCTGCCCTATTTTGCCACAAGTCCCTTCTTTGATAAATAAAGTGATTTGGCTGGTGTCCATGAGATGAAATTGCCTAAAAAACCTGCCAAAACAACTCAAAAACACATATATATATAGGCCAAGCAATCTTCCTAGGGTGTTAGATCAAATATCTAAGAAATATGGATGAATTAAGCTCTAATCATGCTCTTTAATACCCTAAATATACACTAGAATAACGACATAAATGCACGTTATCAAATACACCACACTTGAACCATTGCTTGTCCTCAAGCAAAAACACACAAACATACCAAAATAAAATAAACAAACAATCACACTAGAACAAAAACAAAATAAATAAATAAATAACAATCAAAGAGAGTATGGTTTCCTAGGCATGCAACTCTATCATGATGAAGTGGGCAATCAAGTAACCAAAATGAATTATAATTAAGCTCAATCATGTCCATACCCCTAAGTCCAACAACCATGTAGTCTCATCTTTGAAAACTCAGACATTAGCAAGCATACCATGATAAAATAGCACCTAGTTTCCCTTAAAGTTCTCACCTAGGATAAAGCTGCCTCACTCAAATATAAATTCTCATTTCTCTCCACACAATCCCAGGAACAGAAAATCAATGGGTGGAAAGCTCCTCCTACATTCTCCATTAGTTATTAATTAAGTACTTGCCAAGCAAACATGAGAGTTCCCTATTGTGCGCATCAAAGGAAACACACTCTCTATTCTACTTTGTTTAAAAACTCACACACTATTCTATTCTCAATGAACTCACACTCTACTCTAATGACTGATAAAATACACCTTGAGCCAAAGAAATGAGCTCAACACTCTAAATAAACACAACTCGACCATTATGGCTTTTATTCCGAAAAACTTTTTTTTCACACTTCTTTTAAATAATAACCTTACAAGGTTGCATTTTATGCTCTCCCTTGATAGATTATTCACTCTTTTTTTTAAACTCACTTTTTTGTTCATTACATAACACATAAATAAGACTGATTTTTCTAATGCATACCCCTTGCCATTTTGCTAAGTAGGGAGAGACAAAAATGCAATAATGTCTCACATCCCATTGTCCAATTAAGTGATGGGCTTTTTTTCACATTGTGCATCACAACCTTCTTGTAGGTCCTAAAGTGAGTCTAGAGGGGGGGGTGAATAGACTTTTTTCGTGCGCAAGCTAGACTATTAGCTGGTTTTCGGATTCCTCCTACGGATGACTATGATGGAAGTATTTATTGGGATGATGACGAAGTATTGTAAGGATAAGGTGAGTGATAATGAACTATCAGACAAAACCGAGATAAGAGTAAATGCTCTTTTCTCAATAGATCTCAGTTGTGAAAGAGATGGTTTATGATAGATCGAAGTGTGGAAAACTAACAACATTGAGATCAAGACTTAATGAAAGTGCTAGATCTTTGATGAACAAGAGATTCGTGAATACTCAAACAGATTGCTCTTGTTCTTGACTCACACGGCGCACAACACTTCATCAATTTCTCTCAGAGTCTCTCTCTCTCTAGTGTTGGAACTCTCTTTGTTAGTTCTGCCAAGGATTATTTTTCTCTAAGTCCGTCGAAACCATTTTCTTATGTTCTCGTGTGTTCCCTTCCTTTTAGAGAGAGGGTTAAACTCTTGATTTTGTCGTTAAGTGCGTGATATATATATATATATATATATATATATATATTAAGATTAAAGTGCTCGTGCTCCATGATGTCCATCTCGACAGACTGACTTCCCGCCACTGAAAATGCGGAATGTCAGGGGATGGGTTGATCTGCTTTGATTTGCAGATCAGATGCCCATACTGCGTATTTGGCATGCAGTCAATCTTGACCGTTCATCTGTGGATGGTAGTTGGCAGCAATTAATGAGTCATTAATGCGCTCAACTGCTCAGGATGGCGCAGACTTGCTGTACAAACCCTAACTGACAATATCGCTAAGTGGTTGTGTTTAGGGTTGTAAGTTTGCCTCGGAGGTAGATGCCTCGTAGGTTCGGTGACTCGAAGATTTCAATTAGCACTTGTAGAAAGTTGCGAAGTTTTGCTTCAGACTTTATGGTGTTTCTACGAGTCTACGACTCATATCTTCGAGTCTTCGAGGCTAGAGGTCGGGTTGGATTAGCCTTTTGTGTTACTTTGTTAACTAAAGTCTATGACTCTGCGAGTCTACGACTCTTTGAATAACGCTTAGAGTGACTTCTTCGAGTCCATCTAATCCAGCTGTTATTGTAGCTACGAGTCTACGATCCTAGTTCTACGGGTCTACGACCTTCGGGTCTCTCAGTTTACTATATTTGACTAAGTGGTCTGAAAATCTTTGACTCTACGAGTCTTCAACTTCGCTTTTCTTCCTTAGTCTTTCACAGAGGCTCATAAACTGAGTTTCAGATAGCTACGACCCTTTAGCTACAACTCTCCGCCATCAATCTCCGAGTCCGGAAGTGTGGCAATTTCTCTATAGTGATTGTGTCCCTTGACTCTACGAGTCTACGACTCTACGACCCTTGAGTTACGGTTTCATTTGTTTGCCGGTCTTTATAGCATCGACTCTTCAACCTTCAATCTACGAGTCTATGAGTCCAGTTTTCTCTACACTATCGAAGGCTTTGACTCGCAACTTTCGATCTACGAGTCTACGAGTCCTATTTTCTTAACGGTGTTCAAAGGTTTTGACTCTACGACTCTACGAGTCTTCGAGTCTAGTGGCAATTTAAGTTCTATTAATTGACTTAAGTATTTATGGGGACTCTACAATTTTGTGTGCTACGAGTCTACGAGTCTACTAGTCTACGAGTCATTTAGCTTTGGTTATTGTTCTTAAAAATCCTTCGACTCTACGAGTCTCCGAACTTATTGATGCTTACGGTAACACTATCTTTTCCGTATTATGACTCTATGACCTTCGACCTTGGATCTACGAGTCGCAATGTTCTCCTTTGTTTCGCCTTGAGTCTCTAGACTCTACGAGTCTACGAGTCTCTTGCCAATACGTCCTATGACAGTTTCACTTCTACGAACTTCGACTCTTCGACCCTACGACCTTCGGTTCTTCGAGTCTCCAGACTTAGACTATATTTTGGCAGTTTCATCAAATCCTACATTTCCAACAATCTCCCCCTATTTAATGTAAGCTAACAATGGGTAAATACATGAAGTCTAAGACTACGAGTTTGATGGGCAATTTTAGATTAATCAGAACATATCTTTGCGTGTAAAGAATAGAGGAGTTCGAAAATACACACTCCTCTCCCCCCATAGGCATGAAGGTTGCGTTAGCCTGGCTCCTGTCAAAGATAACTCCCCTTACGAACTTGCTCCCCCCGAGAAACACTCCCCCTTTCTGGGGTGAAGAACAAGCACCCAAAACACAAACCGTATGGGAGCAATATAGAATAAGGCATAGAACAAGGGAGCAGAGCAAAGACATACGAAAAGATAACCGACGAAACTAAGTACATAGAACAATGAAAAGCAAGAAATGCACCGTACAAGGAATTAGCGTACAAGACAGTTATGGGTTAAATGCGAGTACAAGACACCTGTGTAAATAGAAAAATAAGCGGCTTGCTCGCGCAGGAGTTGAGCAGGAGTCAAGTGTAATGAGGCCGCTCGATTGCTCACACGGTCAAATTCAGGCATGAGAGCTGGGAACCCATTGGTGGTCAGGATGCGGACGTAATGGCAAACATAGAAGCCGCAGCTATGAGCATCATCCTGAGCAGGAACGCCTTGCTTGACTCGCGTAATTTCCATCAGTTTGGAAAGATGATAACCACCACACCCATGTGAATATCCCTACATGACACGGGTGAGAGTGCGATTGAATTCACGTAGTTGTTCACGCCGATGGATTAGTAAGGTACTAGGTTTGGAGTCGAAGATGAGGATCCGTTGGTTATTGAAGTCAATGTCGAGAAGAAACCGGTGCAGGGGATGTTGACAAGTAGGGGATCGGCACATGGTCTACCTTATCCCAGGGACGGAAGGAGTTCTTATATCAACGACCCTGTATAATCTCGATCATTGCTGCATCATCGAGCAATGAGCTGCATGATCGAAAAACGAGTTCCACCCTAGTATCTCAGCGAATGTGGAGAGGTAGCTTCTCAAGAAAGGACTTCTGTGCGAAGATGAACTGAGTTATCTCAATGTTATCCATTTCTTCACCGTCATGGAGTAGTCGACAAATGTTAGGTCCGGTGAAGAAGGCTTCATAGCCGCAGGTCCTCGTAGTGGTATCCCCAAGAACATAGGTGTTGAATGCACCGGTTCAGTGAGGTGCCTCCGGTAGTTACAATGCGAGGTGGGGCTAATGGTTGGTCAATAGTGGTAGCGGTTGGTTTGGTGGGTGAAGCAGGCATGGTGTACTCGGCCGTACTTGGATGTGAAGTTGAGGGGCCTGGCTAAGTGGAAGAAGATGGTTGGAAGGGAGCAGCCGGCTACTTCTTCATGCGGGTTGTAATGGGAACATCATCATCATCATTAGAATCTGCGATGATCATGGTTCTGTGTACGCGCTTTCTCCCTCGCATGTAAGTGGCGGTAGGCTAAGGTTGTGAGTGACTCGGAGAAGGTACGGCTGGTGTGGAGTATCGACCGGTTCAGGTGCGGGTCGGTCGGATGGTTGTGGGATTGTGTTTTTGACAATAAGAGATATTTCACCATTGCCAAGATGATGACATTCTGACAGAATAGCTCCCAGAGTTGTACTAAGTCCTTTGTATTGTCTCTGGTAAGCTCCTTTGATGTCTTCACAGTGTTCCTCCAGATGTCTAAACCCATCTGTGGTCGCACTTGTGAGTGATGTCATTTCTTCCTGCACCTTGTCGAGGGTACGGTCTGATGATTCAACATGAGTTCGTACCTCTTCCATGCTTGACTCCATGGTAGCCAGTCGTTCTTCAAAAGCCTAAGATACTGATGTCTTGAGGATGCCAGAGGAAATCAGTTTCTCAATGACCTTGCTTGCCAGAAGATCTACTTCTTCGGCCATCAGAGAACGTGAGTGAGACGCGGCTGGTACTGGAATAGCCATTGGGATATTGGTCGCGAACTCCTCACTCACTTGAGTGGCCACCTGATGAACGACATGTGCAGATGGTGTGGCCATCTCGGATGGAGTGGGAGAGCTGGTCTGGCCAGTGGAGAAACGGCTGCGTTTAGGCACCGGAAGGCTCGGAGGAAGAGCAGGTGCAGACCGTTTGTGAGAGGCAACGCCAGTAGTGGAAGGAGGGGAAGGATCAGATGATTTCTCCCCCGGTTTGGCAGATCGGCGAGAGCGGGAGGGATGGCCATGACTTGCGTTAAGTCCGCAATGGAGGTAAACAAGTCGAGAAAGACGTGACAAGCCGCTCAAGCGTGTATCGTGTGAAAAAGCTAATACAGAGATTTACAGCCATGTGTGTGTAACTATAAACAGAGTGTTGTGTTGTAATCATCTAAAACGCTGTTCCGCTTTGTTGTAATTATCTTCAGATAATAAAAGCAACATACTTCCACTACTTGGTTAATCTTCCGCACTGATTTTATCTGTTTAACCAGAGTGAGTGTCTAGCCATTAAGAGAGAGAAAGAATTTTCAAAGAGCCTATTCACCCCCCTCTAGGCTCTCCGGGACCAACAACCGAGGGTTCATCGATCATCCTAGGAAGCATTTGGGTTGGGTGCATACATGCTTGCGTGACTATGTGCATATCTAGGCACTAGAAATTATCTCGCTAATGATGCTTTAATAATGTGCTTGTATTGATTATACAATTGGCTATCTGTGGTTTGTTTTTCTATGGTGATTGATTGTGCTTAATTGAAAATGCTATTGTGCTAATTCAAACCTAGGAGGTCTACGTAAATAACCACATAATTTGGTGAATAAAATAAGGGGCTTAGACACCTTATTATTTGTGCGGCGGAGTTGGTTCTTGCCTATTGGTTTAAATAATTTGATTGTTTGACTAGTGCGCAGTAGTTAATAGATATTGTTCATATGTGTTGGTACGGAATGACACCCAAAACTAGGGCTCAAGGTCCAACAGAGGAGCTATCCATTCGGTCCGAATCATAAGGAGAACAGAGTTCTCCGGTACACGCCTTGGGTTCGAGATTGCTTGCTCGGATTGGGGCTCAAATATTAAGCCAAATCCAGGGTGTCATGCAAGGCACCATGAGGGATGTGGCTAGAGAGGTGATGCAGGAGGAACCGAGGAAGCGGCAAGAACCTCAACAAGAGGTTCTAGAGGAGAGCCACCACAGGTCACGGCGATTCGCTGCGCATCGATCGATCGGGGTGAGTCGATTCTGAAGCAAAGCGACGAAGTTTGAGGCGAATACGAAACCCGATGAGGCCGAGGGATGGGTCAAATGGACAAAGACATTTTCGAGCCGATCCAGGTGCCCAAAGAGGCTAAGGTCCGCTTAACCACGCATTTCCTAGTATGTGGGGCCCGTAGGTGGTGTGACGTTGTGAAGCATGTTCACGAGAGCCCGATGGCATGGGAGGACTTCATGGAGCTCTTCTATGCAGAGTATTTCCCTCGCTCTATGCAGAAGACGAGGCGACGAGAGTACTACACAATGGAGCGGGGCGAGTTGGACCGTGACGAGTATGTCACGGCTTTCACCGAGCTAGGGAGATTTGCCCTAGAGTCATGGAAGGTTGAGGCTAATAAGACCTAGGATTTCATTGATGGGCCGAGACCATCACTCAGGAGGGGACCGAACATGATGCGTACGGTGACACGATCAACAAGGCACTTATTGGAGAGCGGGACTTAAACCAAATCAGGACCTAGAGACCATGGAGCTCATCGTGGCCTGGCCAAAAGAGGCCAAGAGAGGAGCAGTCTGAGGGACAGGGGGACAAGAGGCCAATGCCCAAATTTTCACATTCAGGGAACTCAGGTAGCAGTTCTACCTCACGGTTTTTGGGGACATGTCGATCCTGCGGACTTCGGGGACACAAGGAGGCGGATTGTAGGCGGAAGAATGGCAACCCACTCAAGTGCTTTCGATGTGGGGGACTGGGACACAAGATAGGAGAGTGTCCTTCTGCTAGCTCAGCTAGTGTTGCGGGGCCTCATCGACCTCGTGACCAGGGCCAGAGGAGCGGGGCTTCATATCAGAGACTAGCTAAGTCGGGACGGTCGATGGGGATGACCTGCTACACGGCGGCCTCGGCGCAAGGCCCAGGCTCGAAGGGACAGAATGATTGAGCTACGACGAGTCGGGCCGGCGCGGTATCCAAAAAGGGGAGGAACTATGCTATCGCTAACGAGAAGCGAAGTTCCACAAGTTGACGAGGCGAGTCGGGGGCCAGCTGAGGTGAGAGGTACGATTTTGGTTTCACGCACTACTTGTACTATTGTTGATCAGCCCCTTGTGGTTGATACACCCGTAGGGGACCTGGTGGTGATTGATAGGGTCTGTTCGGGATGTGAGGTTACCCTAGGAGGTGTTGACCTCCGGTGTAACCTATTTGTGATGCACTGTGATGCCTTTGATGTGATTTTGGGTATGGACTGGTTGACCCGTGTGGAGGCCGTAATCGAGTGTTATAGGCGTCGAGTAACCTTCCTCACACCGGAGGGCACTCGGGGTACTTTTGTGGGTGAATGGTCTGATGATGCATGCAAGTTAGGGCCTTTGAGGCAAGGATGGGGTGATGTAACCCATCGGTTGGCGGTCCCGACACTTGTCGACACCCGAGCGGAGGGTAAGGCGGTGTTACCTAAGGTGGTGGATCGGTTTTCCGACGTATTTCCCAAGGACTTGGTTGATTTACCACCAGAGAGAGAAGTGAACTTTTCGATAGAATTGCTACCAGGGACGGCACCTATCAGGTTGGCAGCTTACAGGATGGCACCAGTTGAGCTTAGAGAGCTCAAGAGGCAAATTGACGATCTTTTGGCGCGTGGTTTTATTAGACGGAGTAGTTCGCCGTGGAGTGCTCCGGTGTTATTCGCCAAAAACGCGGATGGTTCGCTTTGGTTGTGTATTGACTACTGACGGTTGAACCAGATGACAGTGAAGAACAGATACCCCCTACCGAGGATCGATGATTTGTTTGACCAGTTCAGGGGTGCCCGTTGGTTCTCCAAGATTGATTTGAGATCTGGATACCATCAGTTGTGTGTGCGGGAGTCAGACATCCTGAAGACAGCCTTCAGTTGCAGATATGGCCATTATGAGTGGCTAGTGATGCCCTTTGGGCTCACAAATGCCCCAGCGGTGTTCATGGGGTTGATGAATCAGATCTTTACACCTTATCTTGATCAGTTTGTGGTGGTCTTTATAGATGATATCTTGATTTATTCCCAAACAGAGAGCGAGCATGAGGAGCATTTACATGTGGTGTTGCAGACGTTGAGGGACCATAGACTATATGCAAAGTTCACGAAATGTGACTTTTGGTTGCAGAGGGTGAAGTTCTTAGGGCATGTGGTATCATCGGAGGGTATCACAGTGGATCCTAGCAAGATTGAGGCAATGATATCATGGAAGCGCCCAACGAATGTCTTTGAGATTTGGAGTTTTCTAGGCTTGGCAGGTTATTATAGGAGGTTCGTCAAGGATTTCTCCCGATTAGCTGCTCCGATGACTAGCTTGACCCGAAAGGGGGTGCGGTTTGATTGGCCGGATGCTCGTGAGGAGGCTTTCAGTCAATTGAAGGCCAGATTGACTTCAGCACCTATCCTGGTCCTACCACAGGAGGGTGTACCCTATGAGGTTTATTGTGATGCCTCTAACGTTGGTTTGGGTTGCGTGCTCATGCAGGAAGGACGGGTAATTGCTTATGGTCCCGTTAGTTGAGGACCCATGAGAAGAACTACCCTACACACGATTTAGAGCTAGCTGCAGTGATCTTTGCATTGAAGAGTTGGCAGCACTATCTCCTTGGGGAGAAGTTTGTGGTATATACGACCACAAGAGTTTACAAGACATATTTTCTCAGCGGGATTTGAATCTCCGACAGAGGCGTTGGGTAGAGTATACGCAGCAGTTCCAGTCGATCTTCAGTATACACCTAGAAAGGAGAATGTAGTAGCTGACGCCCTGAGCCGGAAGAGCCAAGCCGTAGTGGCTCTCTGTGCTGTCAAGGAATGGGAGATGATGGGGCAGCTCGCTGCTCTGAGGTTACAGCCAATGCAAGGAGCAGTGCAGGGTATGCTGAGCATGGTTATAGCGGTGCCTGAGTTGCGGCGTCAGGTTATTGAAGGTCAGTTGGGGGATGTTGAGTGTGAGGTCCTCCGGGATCAGATTCAGACTGCCGTACTTCCCACGGATTGGACAGAGGATTCTGACCACGTGTTGCGCTATCGAGGTCGATTGATAGTTCCATCTTCTCTCCGGGAGACAGTTCTACGAGAATTCCATCACTCTCGATTGGCTGTTCATCCTAGAGGAACGAAGATGTATCTTGCTGTTCGGCAACGATTCGGTGGTCGGGCCTTAAGAAAGCCATTGCGGAGTTTGTTCGATGGTGTTTGACATGCCGCAGGTCAAGGCCGAGCATTTGCGGTCAGCCGGTGAGTTGCAATCGTTACTTGTGCCGAGTGGAAGTGGGATCATGTGACTACGGACTTTGTCACAGGGCTTCCTCGTTCTAGAGGTCATGATACTATTTGGGTTGTTGTAGACCGTTTGACGAAATTAGCTCACTTTATTCCGATTCGCGAGACCGATCCGATCCGGACCTTGGGACATCGTTATGTTGACGTGGTGGTACGTTTGCATGGTGTGCCTTTATTGATCGTCTCGATAGGGATGCTCGGTTCACTTCACGGTTTGGCGACGATTCCGGCGTGCGTTGGGCACCCGAGTGAATTTGAGTACGCTTACCACCCTCGGACGGATGGCCGGTCCGAGCGCACTATTCAAATCCTCGAGGACATGCTCCATGCTTGTGTGTTTGATTTTGGTGGTTGTTGGGAGGCTCACCTTCCCTTGGTGGAGTTCTCCTACAATAACAACTATCAAGCTACGATAGGGATGGCGCCATATGAGGCATTGTATGGGCGACCGTGTCGCTCCCCTTTATGTTGGGCCCAGGCGGAGAGGCAATTATTTTAGGTCCCGATATGGTCTAGGAGACTACCGAGTTTGCTCGGCTGATCCGACGACGGATGTTGACGGCCCGAGTCGACAGGGAGTCATATGCTAACGACGGCGGTGACCACTTCAATTTGTCGTAGGGGATCAAGTCTTCTTGCGAGTCTCGCCACGGAGGGGGCACAGGCGTTTTGGGCGAGGGTCCAAACTCTCACCTCGATTTGTGGGTCCTTTTCCTATTATTGCTGTTGTGGGACCGGTTGCCTATCACCCGAGTTGGCTCGTGTTCATGATGTTTTCCATGTCTCCCATTGCGAAGATATTACCCGGATATTTCCCATGTGCTTGATTGGCATGAGATAGAGCTAGCTGATGATGGTTTCGTTGTAAAGGCACCAGTTCAGATTTTAGACCGGCGGGAGCAGGTCTTGCGAGGCAAGACGATTCCGTTGGTCCGAGTTTTGTGGCGCCACCGTAATATGGAGGAGCAGACCTGGGAGCGGGAGAGTCAGATGCGTGTTCTTCACCCTGAGCTGTTCGAGGACGAACAGTCCGAAAATGGGGAGGATGTCAAGATCTTTACTATGCGTTGAGGTAGTTAACCTGTTGTCTTTGTTTATTGTGCTTATGATTGTTAATATTTTTTGGTTGCGTGTGATTTGATGAGTCTTTGATTATTTTATTTGTGGGTGTTATTTAGTTTATCACGCTAAGTTATCATTAGGTGGTGTATAATTATCTTAGCCTATGAAGTAAAATGTTACCTCTTTAATGATGACTTGTCTTTTCGAGGATCAAAAGTCCTAAGGTGGGAAGGATGTAAAGACCCATACCGTGTAAGATTGATAGTTAGGCTCCGAATAAAGTTTAGAATATTTATTCGGTAGTGTGGCCTTAGCGTTAGCATTTTAAGTTCTTCTTATTATTATTAATATGTTGATTTTAATATTTTAAGTTATTGTTAAATATCATTATGATTATTAAAATAATTATTTTAACATGTTATTATAATGGTCATATTATTGATATGATTATTTAAGTATTTAGATTATTGTTATTATTATTACTACGGTTATTATGTTTATTATTATTATTATTATTATCATTATTATTATTATTAATTATTAATATTCCTGAAACTCCTATTCTTATTATTATTATTATTTAATGTTAGCATAAAAGGAGGAGCCTAGGGTAGAAACCATACGTTCCATTTGTTGTGCGTTGTGCGCGGAACCTGTTGGGAGAGGAACAGGAAGAGTTTGAAGCATACTTTTCAATCAATCGTTCCAAATCAAATTCAGGTAGGTGATTCTACCCCTCGTTATTCTATTTTCTTGAATAGAAGCTGTTAGAGGTGATCATTGGGTGTTTCTTTTTTTTTTTTGTCTCGTTCCCCGTATGTCGTCCACTCCCTATGCCTGTCAGACAAATTAGCGTGGACTGCTTGGATGAAATTTCCATTGACCATCCTAGACGTTTAATGCAATCTGTCAATTGCGATTACTGTTATTATTTGTTATCAAGCCTTTCGGCTCGGTCCCTTTGCATGCAACAGGATTGTCGTGCGTCGGGGTGTGAGGGTATTCGTGTGTTAAAGGGAAGGCGTTTCATGCGTCGAGGGCAGGATTATTGTGCGTTGAGGGGCGAGGCCTGTATCAGGTCGTGCGATGCCGAAGGAAAAAAAAAAAACAGGCTGTCCATGGACAGCGATGGGAGGGGCGGCGACTTGTGCCGGCCCCAACAGCGATCGCCGACCCTTTTGGGCTGGCGGTCCTCTGCCTGGCTCTCCTGGGCTGGCCCAGCTCTTGTTTTGAATAGGTATATATATATATATATATATATATATATATATACATATGTCATTTGTGACAAGTTAATACTAGGTTGGTAATTTTAGTACTCGTAAGGCCGTTATAGCGAGTCGTGACTATTGAAAACTTTGTTTATTAATTATGAGTGTGGATGTGATTAAATTGGTATTTATTAGTTATGAGTGTGGATGTGATTAAATTGGTATTTATTAATTATGTGTGTGGACTTGTGATAAATTTGGTGTTTATCGGTTATGGGTGGGGATTTTATCACGAAATAGGTTGGGTAATCGCGAGTCCCGCATAGGGGGGCAAGAGGCCACAGGTCCCTTATGTGGCTGGTAACCCAGGTCCCATATGTGGCAGGTTGTCGTCAGGGACACCACAGGTCCCACATAAGGCTGTCTAGTGGTGATTTGAATTCCTGGAGTTGGTGGCGGGAATTTCCATGGGTGTTTGTTTTGCCGGCATGAGCCTTTAATGATTTGAAATGTGATGTGATGTTTTATTTGTAATTGGATGGAATTTATTTGTGTTGGAATGTGACACTACACTAGCACATGCATCCACCGATCATATAGACCTAGGAATGTGAGTAAAAAGATAGTGGAGATGGGGGTACACCTACCTGGCACTCGTGCTCACCTTACTTTATTTTTATTTTCCTACAGGTTGTAGGGCGTAGGCTGGTGGAGCCAAAGCAAAGCTGGTTGGAGCACTTTTAGAGTAGGGTTCATTTTACGGACTTATTTCCTATTCGATCATTTCTTTTTTTTTTTTCTCGGACTTGTGTCCGAGGCGCTTGTAAAAACTTTATTCGCTTAACCTTATTATTTACGTTAAGGGGTGTTAGTTGATTCTAATAATATTAATTGCATTGCTATACTTGTTACCTGCTTGAATGTATTATTGGACCATTGGAAAGTACAATTCTACCCCCGTTGTGGTGTCGTACTAGTTTGGATTGGTCGTTTTTCCCCTCGACCCTTGTGGTGTGGGCATGGGGAAGTCGCATTCCTAGTTCTATGGATTTCAGAATTTGGGGCGTGACACGAACAATGCAAAAGAAACAAATAACATAAAATAAAGACAGAATAAACACCAAGATCAGAATTCAAACAATTTCACTTAATGTTGATTTTAAAAACTAGTTAACTGTTTAATCCCCGACAATGGCGCCAATTTGATAGACAGATTTTTAGCCTCCCTAAAAGAGTTAGCTAACGTCGTTAAACCTCTCTTCAAGATAATTAATTCCCTTAGTTTGCACTAAATAGAATAGTAGAAAGTAAGGGGTCGAACCCACAGGGATTAACCTAGTTTTCTAGTTCTTAAATCAAAACACCCAATTACTCTTGTTCTATAAAATGTCTTGGCAAAAAGTTTTCTTTTTTAAACTAAAGATCTAATTTTTATTTGGTTTTCTGAATAAACAAAGAAAGCAAATTGTTTTTAGGATTAAGATTCAAGGATTAAAGGTATCTAGGGTCATAACTTCACCTCCCTATGTTGTTTCTACTGATTTTAAGGTTCTTGAGATTATTTAATTGATAACATGTTATAACTAAGCCAAGGTACTGCAATTGGTCATTGCCAGCCCTTCTAAGTACTGTCTGCCTGAATGGTCATCATGACATTAACATGCAAAGCCTAATTATCATGCTCGTGACAGGATAATGGTCACACCAATCACAAATATGTTATGAATCAAAGATCAGCCTCAGACTAAGGCTAAGAAAACCCAGGTGTATAGCCCAAATATTAAAAGATGAAGAACAGATTCACAAAACATGCAATCTCAATTAAACAAACTCAATATTCAAATAATCAGTTTAATAACTTAGGGAGCTACATTGCTCCCCTAGATAAAGGAAATTACTCACACATGTTCTTGAATAAACAATAAGAAATAAAGAACATCATCCTCAAGCAGCTGCAACAGAACTACAATTTTAGATCTTCTCCAGCCGTCAGACCTCCTAGGGCCATCAGCTCCAGGATCAGAACCCTAGCCTCCAAAATCGTGAGACTCTCTCTCTCCTCTCTCTAAAAACGTGCTCCTGGAGTGTAATGGGTGCCCTAGCCGCCAGCAGTTGCCACTTATCAAAACGACATAGTTTTGATAAGTAGTTTCCATTCTTCTTCTAACTTGAATACAACTCGAACCAAGCATAATTTGGACTAGGTGCTTTAGAGAAAAGTGTTTAAAATAACAAAACAAAGTGATCCATGCAAAAATCTGGCTACACGGCATGTTGCACGTCATATGGCCATATGACATGCACCTCCAAATGGTCTGCAATTTTGCTCCAGGATTCCTTGACACGTGTAGAAGGCAGAGCTGCAATAAAATCCTTGCACGTCATAAGGGTCCATATGACGTGCACCCTTATTTTGCCTCCTCAGGCTGCCCCATTTTGCCACAAGTCCCTTCTTTGATAAATGAAGTGTTTTGGCTGGTGTCCATGAGATGAAATTGCCTAAAAAACCTGCCAAAATAGCTCAAAAAAACACACACACACACACATATATATATATATAGGTCAAGCAATCTTCCTAGGGTGTTTGAGCAAATATCTAAGAAATATAGATGAATTAAGCTCTAATCATGCTCTTTAATACCCTAAATATGCACTAGAATAATGGCATAAATGCACATTATCAAAGAGTAGGAGATAGTGTGCAATGTGGGAGTACCTATGTTGTTTAATGGCGGGAGTTCTAGCGATGGATAAGGTAAAGCAAGGACTATTTGTGGTCAGAGGTACCATAATTGTTTTCTATATTGTGTGTATAGCCTTAATTGATACTGGTGCTACGTATTCATTTATTTCTAAAACGTTGGTAGACGAGTTAGAGTTGAATTATGATTCAACAGTTAAACTATTAGTTATTGAGTCACCAGGTATACAGGAAATTGACCTTAAATAAGATTTTTCGTAGTTGTCAGATTTCCTTTGGGGGTGTAGGCCTCCAATGTATATAGG
This sequence comes from Taxillus chinensis, assembly GCA_023512835.1. Taxonomy (NCBI): domain Eukaryota; kingdom Viridiplantae; phylum Streptophyta; class Magnoliopsida; order Santalales; family Loranthaceae; genus Taxillus; species Taxillus chinensis. The sequence continues at coordinate 53,500,845 of CM042084.1, forward strand.
TGTTCCTAAGCTGCAACAACATGTCATAAAAAACCAATTGAGGGATATCAAGTGTGAGGTCATTTGTGACAGGATTCAGTGGGGTGAACTGTATACGGATTGGACAAAAGATACAGACCATGTGTTATGGTTTAGAGGGTGGTATGTAGTTCCATCATTTGTTCGAGAAAAGGTTTTGAAAGATTTTCATTAGTCAAGATTAGTTGTACACCATGGAGGAACTAAAATGTTTCAGCCTTAAGGAGGCAATTTTGGTGTCTTGGTTTGAAGAAACTTGTTACTGGATATGTTCAGCGATGTTTAATTTATCAACAAGTGAAAACCAAACACAAGAGATTATGGTGTTCCCATGGTCCTTATAGTTGTCATTGTTGTCAACAGGATGCAGAGTCGAAGATCCGTACTGGGTTGGATAACTTTGTAGAGTGATCTCTTAGAGTGAGGTCGTAGAGGAAGTCTAACCATGTACTTTCAAGGTTGAAGATCAGCTGATTCGAAGATATGTAGGGTCAAAAATCCTCAGACCATTAGGCTCGAAGCACCTCCGACTTGGCAAAAAGTTCTCTTTTTAAACTAAAGATCTAATTTTTATGTGGTTTTCTAAAATATTAAAGATAGCAGAATTGATTTTAAGGTTAAAACTCAAAGATTAAAGGCATCTGGGATCACAATTTCACCTCCATACACTGTTTCTACTGATTTTAAGGTTCTTAGGATTATTTAAATGATAGCATGCTATACATGAGCCAAGGTTCTGCAAATGGTCATTGATAGACCTTCTAAGTGTTGTTTGCCTGAATGGTCATCATGGCAGCAACAAACAAAGCCTAATTATCATACTCATGATAGGATAATGGTCACACCAATCACAAATATGTAATGAACCAAAGGTCAGCCTCAGACTAAGGCTAAGAAAACCCAGGTGTACAGCCCAGATATTAAAAGATGAAGAACAGATTCATAAAATATGCAATCTCAATTAAACAAACCCAATATTCAAATAATCAGTTTAACAACTTAGGGGGCTACATTGCTCCCCTAGATAAAGGAAACTACTCATACATGTTCTTGACAAAGCATAAACAAATAAAGAACATCATCTTAGAACCAAGAGTAGCAGAACTTCAACTCTGGATCTTCTCCAGCCATCAAACTCTTAGGGCCGGCAGCTCGAAGAACGTGAGCCTTCTCTTTCTCTCTCTAAAAACGTGCCCTCCTCTCAAGATGTCTCTTTAGGGCCTGCTGCACCCCTATATATAGAGGAACCTGTCGTGCAATGTGTGCCCTAGCCGCCACTGTTGTCATTAATCAAAACGGCGTAGTTTTGATAAGTGACACTTCCAACATTAAAATCTCTCAATCTAAGCACAATATGAACAAGGTCTTTTAGGAAAGAATGATCAGCATAACAAAACGATTGAATCGGTGCAAAAATATGGTGCACGTCAATTTGAACGTTATATTCCCAATTGGCTGTGCCTCCAAATTAGGTGAAATTCTTCCCTAAGCTTCCTTGCATCATGTAGAAGGCTGGTATGCAATAATATGCTTGCACGCCACTTGGTCCAATTGGCGTTCAAGGCCTTTGGCTCTAAAACTTCGTGGAAGGTAGAGGACATCATTCGAAAAACTTTAGTTCTCGCACGCCAATTAATTGGAAGTCATCTACTTGGTCAAAATTAATCTCCAAAACCTGACAAAACAGCCTAAAAGCGCATGTATATGCAAATAGCATCTTCCTAGGGGTTAGAGCAAATATAAATGAAATATGATACAATAAGGCTCTAATCATGCTCTAAACACCCCTAAATAGGCAATAGAATAACGGCATAAATGCACGTTATCAAATACACCACACTTGAACCATTGCTTGTCCTCAAGCATGCAGAAATAAAATAAACACTCAGTCAAACTGGAAGAAAAATAAAATAACAATCAAAGAGAATCATGGTTTCCTAAGCATGCACTCTATCATGATGAAATGGGAATTTAAGCAACCAAAATGAGTCATAGCTTAGTTCATTCATATCTATATTCCTGATGGTCCCTTGGAGCCTAAAGGGCGGGGGGTGAATAGGCTCTTATCGAAACTCTTTCTATTCTCTTATGACACAAACACTTATCTAGTTAAGTGATAGAATCACTGCGGAAGATAACCAGATAGTGGAAGTATTTTTTTTTATTATCAAAAGATAAATACAACAAAATAGAAGCAAAACTCTCTTACACTCTGTTTACAAAAAGGATTCACACACTAGCCTATATTATGTCTTTGAACTCTTGTGCATACACAGGATTGATTCAGGCTTGCTCGCACTCTCACTCTTTAAATGTACAAGTATGAATATTTATACAAACATTCTTAAGAGACAACCTTGGAACTTGTAGTTCCGGAATGCGTTTAGCACTAACTATTCCTCGGTAATCTCTCTGCCTTGACTGCTGTGGTTTGTGGAGCTCGAGATCTTGGGTTTGAAGAGTATAAGTGCCTTTGTTAGTTCCCAAGTATAATTAAAGTTGTGTCCACATATCCGGGTGATCCACGTGTAAGATTCTTCGGGTTCTCAACGAGTTTGTCTTACATCGGGACACCACGAGTTGATAACTTTAAATGCGGTAAGTTAAGTAACATCTTCTTGGTCCGGTGTAATTTTCCTTACTCCATTGCTAATGAAGCTCGGAACCTTACTCCGTGTCGGTGGTTGCTTACTCCGTATCTATTTGGTACTTGGAATCCTTAGTCCGTGTCGGCGCTTCCTTACTCCGTGTGAATGAGAAGGTTGGAGTGCTTATTCCGTATCGGTGCTTCCTTACTCCGCATGTAAGTTCCTTACTCCGAATGTAAGTTCCTTACTCCGTGCGAGTCTAAAGGATCGAATGGCTTACTCCGTACTAGCACATCCTTACTCCGCATGAGTGAGTGGTCCGGATTCCTTACTCCGCATCTGGTTTCCTTACTCCGTGCGAATAAAGACTCGGGTCCTTATTCCGCATCGGTACTTCCTTACTCCCTATGTATGAATGACTCGGTTATTTACCAAGTGTTTGACGACACTCACTCTTGTCCGGATCAGGATTATGTATCCTGTCCTTAGCTTTGCTCTCACGAGTGTATCTCCGGATTAATAACATATCTTCTGCAATGATCAAAGAAACACAAAAGATCTCAGATCAAATTACATAGGGCTTTATTAGCATGATCCAAATTCTTGGCTTGATCCAACAATCTCCCCCCAATTATGGATATGCCCAAACCCTTTGTAATCTGATCTGGTAAGCAAGATAAAAAGATAACATACAGAATACACATCACAACCATTTTCATTTATCAACGAATGAATACAATTCAGCCTTTATACAAGATTTTCATTAAGGTACATAAGGCTTACTATACTTGACGATCATTGTTGTTGCTTTCTCTCTAAGCTCCATTGTCTGCTTCATCGAATAAGTGGTGTGTTGGCTCCAAGATTTGTCGACACTTAAGAATGACTTGATGAAGTAACAGACAAAGGCCCCGCAGCTATCTCCATCTGGCTATTGTGGCACTTGCTTCTTGTCCCGGAATGTCGCCTTCAGCTTCTCAGTTGGTCTCAAAGGAGTGATGCCCAACTTTTCATATAATCCGGCTTTCTTCACGACTTGATCAACCTGAGACACAGTGGTTCCCATTGATTCTTTCTTACATACTGCTCTACAATCTGATGAGAATCAATCAGAATCATCTGTTTAGACTGAATCATGAAGACAGCCATCATGAAATGTAGCGACATGATCCGATACGGAATGAGGATAGTTGAGAGAGTTCTCCATGACTTGCTATCCTCAGCAGTCCCGTCGATAAAGGACTGAATGACATCTATACTGGGAAGATAGCCCTTATTCTAGCACGGCAGAACTTCAAACAAGTGGCCGTCCTTGTACAGAGATGGAAACAGCCTCATCTCCATTTTAGCAGCCCTAGAGAAGTTGTCAATGTCGTCTGTTGTAAAGAGGCCTTTCTCCGAACAAAGGGTTCGAATGTCGTCCGGGGAGAAGGGGTACAGGTCAGAGAGACATCTTCTCTCGGCAGAAGACGCAGCATAGGACATCATTGCCTTACGCACACTTCCGTCCGCATCAAGAGGGTCACACACCGCGTATGATGGGAGGAAGGTGTCAGTTGCGGATGGAGAGGATGGAGGAAGAGCTGCAGTCAAGGAGCTTGGCTGAGAGAAGCGGCTACGTTTGGGAATTTGAACTCCCTAAAGCAATGAAGAGGTAGACCGCTTCTCAGCACGAGTGGATGAATGTGAGGCATGAGGAGCAGAAGGTTCAGATGACACTCTCTCCCCCGGTTTGGCAGATCGTCGGGGAACAACGGGAGGGCGAGCCATCATGTGCGCCAGGTCCGCGAAGGAGGTAGACAAGGAGTGGACGGACGAGGCGACTAGGTCCATCTTCTGTTCCATGGAGGTGGAGGAGTCGGTGAGGGCGGAGAGGAGTTGGGCGCCAAGAGCATCAACCTTGGCGGTGATGGCGGATATTTGGGCGCTTTGAGCTTGGGTGTGGCAGTCCAGCTGGGCGGAGAGCACAGCGTCGGAGTGGGCCGTGCCAAAAGAAGCACGCCCAAGGGCCAACTCTGGAGCTTTGGAGGACTCCCCCGTATGAACAGGAGCAAGAGTGCGCTGGGCAGAGGAGTCCGTAGGAGTATCAGCAACAGCAGCAGAAGGGGCATCCGGTGCAGCAGAGGCATCCGGAGCAGCGGACCCGCTTTGACCAGATAGGTCAACAACGGGAATGTCAACAGCAGGAGAAGAAGGTCCAGCCTTAGCAGGGGAAGGACTCGGTGCGGCATGGACCGGGCTGGAGGGGTTAGGGAATGACACATCTGGAATGGAGGCCGGCTTAAGAAAGCCTTGGTCCAAATTCCAGATGATCATGGTCTCCGGGGATTGAGTATGGTGAGTGTAAAACACCCAGAGATCGGTGTCAGGAATGGAGGCGGTGTGGGCAAGGCTAAAACGGAGCCAAAGGTCCGTTAAGGTGTCGGCGGAGAGATGGTCAAGGTAATCTCGGGGTTAAGGTAGGGGAGGCAAAGGAGCTTTCGGAATAGAGTCCGGGACATCAGCAATTATGGCAGCAACGGTGGTATCAACCGCGGCAGCAACAGCGGAAGTGGAGGGAGTGGGGACATCCGCAGCAGAAGGGGCTGAGGAAACAGGTCTAGGGACACTGCGCTGAGATGGCCGCGCAACCTCGGAGGGATCGGCACGGACGCTGTGCTGGGAGGCCCGAGAGATGGAGGGTGTGCGGCAATGGACCGAATACGGGAGGATCGGTGAGCAGGCCGACGTCGGGGGGCATGGGCCGTCGAAGGGGTCATCAACGAACTGCCTTGTTATTCCATGGCAGGGAGAATGTGGAGAGCTGCAGAGGGACGGCGGGCTGTCATGTTCCCATCAGGCGTAATATAGCGAAGATAATGAGCCGGAGGAAAGGGAACAGCGTCAGAGCAGGCGAAATGGTCCGGATGAAGATGCCGGAAGACAATGCTTAGGATGCGCCCGAAGGAATGGTTCTTGGGTCCAGTCTGCAGCAGTTGGAACAAAAACGTCCCCCAATCCATCGGAAGACCTTCGAAAACGCCGTACATGGCCAGAAGAAGATCGTACGGAACAGAGTCCAGAGCGGAAGTGCGAGCCAGTAAGCATCGACTCAGTATGATCGCCATACAGCAATAGCGACCTTGGAAGGACTTCACCTTGTATTCCTTGCCTTTATAGGTGCAACCCATAGAAGCCGCCATGGGATCGGCATCGGGGCGTTGTGATTCACCAGGGGGCAGACTGAGAGCAGTGCAGAGAACGTCGGGGGTAATGAGGATGGATTCACCGCGAACATAGGAGATGATGGAGTCGGTGGTACAGCGGATCCGTTGGTAGTCTCGAGAATGTCGTCTATAAGAAGATCGACAAGATTGGAGATCAAGTCGAGTATATGAGAGGCTTCTAGAAGAGGGCGAATATGGAAAAACCAGTCCGGAGGGTTGGAGACAGCGCTCCAATCGACCAGATGGCCGGGATTGATGCCGGAAAGAGAGGTTCTGGGTGCCATTGTAGATGAAAGTTGAAGGGTGAGAGGGAAGGCGAGGTCTTAGGGATTGAAGGAGCAATGAGAGGTTTAGGGATTTGAAGAAGGGTAACACTCGTGCTTCGCAGGAATTACCGAATATATAAGACCGAGTCCTGTGAATGTCGCCGGGTCTAGGAATTTGGCGAGTGAAACAGTAGACCGCTTGACAGGCTGATGTCATTAGTCTTGATATTGGTGTGCCTCCAAATTAAAAGATGACGTGGAGACGGCATGACCAAGTAAGGATAACAGCTATTTGCCTTCCAGGGGAAGTGTGTGTATCCCGAGACATGCATTTAATGAATCATCATTATTCCTCCTCAAAAGCACGCGATATAAAATAAGACATGGATTATCGCAATTTGACAATGGTCGAGTCCAGGAGGAATGAACCGACAATCATCCGGAATCGGCGACAGTTGAGTAACGAGTATCCGGATGAAAAGTAGACCGTGTCCGTAGTAACAAAGTGCGGTGAGAGAAAAGTAGATTCCTTTGCTGTCAATAAGTCGAAGAGAAGAGAAGTACCACAACACTTCAAATCCAAGACTATGGACTAGATTTATCGATAAGGGTGCAAAGAAAATCTGAACCTATAGCTTCACAAAAATAAGCTAAAAGTACAAAAGCTTAACGGTAAGGATTAGTACGGATAGGAGAAAATAGTCGGTGAAGAGATATATAATCCGAACTAATGAGTAAAGCAGAACTTATGCATTACAAAGAATGAAATAGACATATACATACTAGAGAATGATCAATGTGATCGAATCAGGGCATATGTCAGATAATAAATACACAAGTTCATATAGGTCAACATAGCGAAACCGTCCTGCTGAACGACGTAGCTAAGATTAATTAAAAATCATATGATTTGACCAAACTAGGATTCATGAGTGAAAAATGAGGAAGTGGACACTTGTCAAAAGCAAGCAGTTGATTATCCGATTAAAATGCATGGTTGAAGAAAAAAAATACATCCAAGCATGCCGCAATTCTGTTTCAACAACGCATGTCCAGTCAGATCCGGAAGTAAAGGTTTAGAGGAGGGAGTATCTGAGACATATTAGGGGGTTATTACTAAGGTAATAGATGAAGCTTAGGCTCCCCCGTAGATCATTCGATCCTCTCAATGAAAGGCTCCCCCTCGAATAGACAGCCAGGAAAGAGGTCATGAGACATATATGGGGTATTACTCGAATAATTTATAAAGCATTTTCTCCCCCATAGATTGTGCGATCCTCTCGGTAGACCTTTCTGGCTTAAAGAAATTCAGCACTGTCTATCTTTATAGGAAACTATACTTCAGAAGCTGATCAGACTACGATTGTGTATTCATCCACCAGGCATTTATCATGTGGTGATCAGTGGAAATTAAGATCATGAAACCAGAATGAGGTTAATCATATAAACTTTAATCATGTTTGCTTAAACGACTTCAGTCGGGAAACGCAAGCATCCTCCCAGATGAACTTAGTGAGAAATATCAGAGCATAAACATGAAGTTCAGTGTCTATAACTAACCATGAAGTACAACAATGCATGTTCTGAAAGTAACTACTGATGGATAACAGGTGAGAAGCTATGCAGAAAAGTCAAGCATACCCAATTTGAGAAGAAGTTCAGAAAATCTTACATCAGGTAGGGGCTTTGTCAGTATATCCGCCAGTTGATCTTCAGTAGCAACATGTTCCAGGGATATGTGCTTTTTAAGAACATGATCACGAATGAAATGATGCCTGACCTCAATATGTTTTGTCTTTGGATGCATGACGGGATTATTGCTGATAGCAATAGCACGGCATTGTCACGAAGAAAGTGGAACAGATGTCATGTTGAAGCCGTAGTCAGTAAGTTGACTTTGCATCCAGAGAAGCTGAGTGCAGCAACTCCCAGCAGCTATATATTCCGCTTCAGTAGTAGATGTTGATACGGAATTCTGCTTCTTACTGAACCAAGAGATCAATCTATTTCCAAGGAATTGGCATGTACCACTGGTGCTTTTCCTGTCTATGCGACACCCAGCAAAATCAGCATCAGAATATCCGGATAGGGCGAAGTTGGACTCTTTTGGGTACCAGAGTCCCAAATTAATTGTCCCTTTGAGATACCTTAATATCCGTTTTACATGAAGCATATGAGACTCTTTGGGATTCGCCTGATATCTTGTGCAGATGCAAGTTGCAAACATTATGTCTGGGCGACTTGCTGTAAGATACAGCAAGGATCCAATCATCCCTCTGTACTTAGTCACATTCACTGATTTGCCATCAACATCTGGGTCTAACTTGGCATTGACTGGCATTGGAGTTTTGACGGGAGACGAACCTTCCATACCAAACTTCTTGATTAAGTCGCGAGTATACTTAGCTTGGTTTATGAAGGTCCCTTCCTTCAGTTGTTTGACTTCGATCCCAAGGAAGTAGGACAGTTCTCCCATCATACTCATCTCAAACTTGCCAGTCATCAACTTGGCAAATTCATCACAAAGTTTCGGATTAGTTGATCCGAAAATGATATCATCCACGTATATCTGTACGATCAGAGTATGTCCTTTCTCTTTCTGTAAGAATAGCGTGGTGTCAATCTTCCCTTTTTGAAAGTTGTGAACAAGTAAGAATTCCGAAAGTGTGTCGTACCAGGCTCTTGGAGCTTACTTCAATCCATACAAGGCTTTCCGTAATTTGTAAACCAGATGTCCAGCCTTGGGTTCAATGAAACCTGGAGGTTGTTCAACATACACCTCCTCTTGAAGATCTCCATTCAGGAATGCGCTCTTGACGTCCATTTGATAAACTATGAAGTTTTCATATGAAGCATACGCCGAAACATTCGGATTGCCTCAAGTCTTGCTACCTGGAGCAGAGGTCTCATCATAGTCTATTCCTTCTTCTTGACGATATCCTTTAGCTACTAGTCCGGCTTTGTTCCGGATTACTATTCCATCCGTATCAAGCTTGTTCCGGAACACCCATTTAACTCCAATGACTTGCTGAGACTTAGGCCTTGGTACTAGAGTCCACATATTATTTCTCTTAAATTGATTCAGCTCTTCTTACATAGCTTCTATCCAATTCGAATCCTGAAAAGCTTCATCTACCACTTTTGGTTCTATTTGAGATAGAAAACACGAGTAAAGACACATGTTGAAAGTGGCTGCTCTTGTTCTTACACCAGCAGTAGGATCACCAATCACTTGATCTGAGGGATGGTTTCGGGTCCATCTGTAATTCTGTGCATGTGATGGTTGATCTTGAATAATTTGAAGCTCTGCTAAATTAGGTGGTTCAGGCATATCTGCTGGTTGAGCTTCTTCCGGACCAGATGTTTCCGTATTAGAAGGTACGGTAAAACTACGTAGTTCTTCAACACTGTTTCTTTCAGTGTTAATTGGTCTGGACGAACTTGAAGGTGCTCCGGAATTTTGGGTATCCGAGGGAGTATGTCCGGAGCTTAATGGTAGTCCTGAGTCCAAATCATCCGTAGTATCATCCATATAACTTCTTTGTGCCTCGCTGATGCCACGTGGTTGGTCAGAATGTGTAACAGGAACATTCATAAACTTTGAATAGTCGATGTTGCTGTCCGGGACCTGTACATTAGAACTTGAAGAAGCAACTTTTGACCAATCAAGATTAGTTTCATCAAAGGTCACATGGATAGATTCTTCAACTTTAAAAAGTTTTCTATTAAAGACCCGATAAGCCTTGCTATGTAATGAGTACCCGACAAAAATCTCATCATCAGATTTTGGTTCAAATTTATTCCGGGTTTCTTTGCCATTTATCAATATATAGCAAGTACACCCAAAAGCTCTAAAATGTGAAATTGAAGGCTTTCATCCTCTCCACATCTCATAGGGTGTTTTCATGGTAGATTTATTTATTAGAGTTCTGTTCTGAACATAGCAGGCAGTGGACACAGCTTCACCCATAAACTGAGAGGAAGTGTTGCCCCTACTAACATAGATCTGCCGGCCTCGACTAAAGTACGATTCTTACGCTCGGCTACCCCATTTTGTTGTGGAGTTCTGGGGCGCAAAGAAGTCATGCTGAATGCCCTGTTCGAAACAATATGATCTCATATCCGAAAAATCAAATTCCAGTACCATGATCACTCCTGATGCATTTTATGCTCAGTCCTTGTGAGTTGCTTATCCAGTTGAAAAGATCTACAAGATGCTCAAAAGTTTGATCCTTTGATTTCAGGAACATCACCCATGTGTATCTGGTGAAATCATCGATAACCACAAGGGTATATCTTGCACCAGCCAGCGAAGGAACAGAAATAAGACCACATAGGTCCATATGAAGAAGTTACCGAGGAGCAGATATTGAGTTAACTGATTTGCTCTTAAAGCTATGTTTGGTCTGTTTGCCAAGTTGGCATTCTCGACAGAGAGTGTCTCTGGAGTATTTGAGTTTAGGTAAACCAGGTGACAAGATCAAGTGATGCTAACTTAGACGATGTCTTAAAGTTTAAATGTGCGCATCGCTTGTGCCATAACCAACTATCTTCATCTGAAGCTTTAGTGAGGAAGCATACAGGTCGAAGAATTATTTCTTAAGACCACCGAGTATATGTCCCGATCTCTTGATCCGGATAACTTAACATCTCCAGGATAAGTTTTCCCTCATCGTATAGGTGTTGGACATAAAGGAAACAAGAAATCCTTTGTCACATAAATTACGACACTTAGCAAATTATGCTTCAAACCTTCGACTAGTGCAACTCTAGTGATTGATACATAGCCATTGGTTAAAGTGCCATACCCGACGCTCTTTCCTTTGTTGTTGTCGCCATATGAAACGGATGGACCTCGTTTTTCATTAACTTCTACAAGCAGAGTCTGATCACCCGTCATATGTCCGGAGCATCCACTATCGAGGATCCACTTGCTTTGATTGATCTTTAACTTCAAGTGATCCGGCAGTACATTCCAGAGATGCTCCTGAAAAACAGCAGTTTACACTTTTGGTGCCCAAACTTGTTTCGGGCGGTTAGAAAGAATAACGATAATGTAAGGACCCGTACCTTGAGTTAGTCACGGTTTGCCTTCCGAGTAGAGTTTTTCTAGATTTTGACCTAGTGAATGGACTCCAATGAATTCACGTGCAAAAGGAAAGATGCTTAGAATGATGTCCTCTATCTACCACGAAGTTTCAGGCCAAACGGACGTGTATGTGAGGTGCACGTGAAATGGGTCCAATTCACGTGCAAGTGTGGTTGTCTTCTACATGATGCAAGGAGGCTAGGGGTGAAGTTTGAGCGCATTTGGAGTTCATTTGGAGTTGCACGTGAATTGGGGAATTCACGTGCAAATTGGCGTGCAAGATTATTTTGCATGGTTCCCATGGTTTTGTCATTCTAATCATCTTTTCCCAAAGGACCATGTTGGAATTGTGACTATTTTGGTGTGTATGGGTGTGGGAAGGTCATAGCTTGTTCCATCAAAACTACGTCGTTTTGATGCCTGGGATTCACTTAATCAAAACTATGTCGTTTTGATGTTGTGTTGTCTATATAAGGAGGAGAAGCCCCTCTGTTTTAGGGTTAGGGTTTGTTCCTCCACTAGCCGTCGCAGAGAGAGAGAGAGAGAGGGAAGGAGAGCTCCTGGTTCTTGTCGGGCGTCTTGCGTGGGTGGTCGGTGATTCGTGGGTGGACGGCGTTCGACGTGGGATCGGGACATTGCTTGTGTTGTTGCGTTTTACTTGAGGTAGGGGTTATGTTCTTCCTAAACCCTCCTCTCGTCCTAGGGTTCCAGGCGGATTATGGGTTATACAGTTATATATATATATATATATGTAATCCATATAGGTGTGATCTCCTATATGGATGTTGGCCTTGATGGGCATTTTGGTGTGATTCCGTGGATTACATGCTATATGTTTGATGAAAAGCCTGTGAATATAGATGTGTGTATATGCTCATTACGTGTTTGGTAATATGCCTGTGTGGGTGGACTTGTGATTTAGTGTATGTATGTATACTGGGTGTTTGCTCTATTGCCTGAATGGCTGGTATTGTGCACTTGTGAACGGGTGCACACCAAGTGTTTGGTTTTATGCTTGGGTGATTGTGGTGTGTGTTGTGTGCATGACGGTGCCATCCGGCCTGAAGAGGCGGTTAAACTACTTTGCCTGAGAGGCGGTTAAACCAGGGGCCTGAAGAGGCGGTTAAACTACTTTGCCTGAGAGGCGGTTAAATCGATGGCCTGAAGAGGCGGTTAAACTACTTGCTTGAGATGTGTTTTGTTAGCCTGTGTGGCGGTGGAAGATTGTAATTGTTGATGTGGTTGTTATTATGTCTCGTTGAAATTATTGTAACACGACACCGCACTTGTACACATGGCATGTAGATGCTAGGAGCATGGGATGGGTTGGGGAGACATGATCCCTACGAGCCGTGGTTGCTCACCCCTCCTACCGTGTTTGTTTTCCAGGGGACTTACAGGCGTTAGGTGGATACACCAAGGTGGAAGACCATAATTATTTTTACTCTCTTCCATTTATGTTTTGTTTTTCTTATGGGAATTGATGTAACCCCAGTGGGGAAAGGATTTTGTTGTAATAAACTGGTTTGGATTGCTTTTAATGAACATTACTTTCTTGAACGTTGTGGATGTTTAAAATGTGATATTCTTGGTTTGTATCCTAACCCCTTTGCCCTCCGTGTGGTAAAAGGGGAGTCACGTACCGGTTTCCTCGGGTTGGAAATCCGGGCGTGACAATATGGTATCAGAGCATGGTCTAGTTGGCCTAGGGTAGTGGGCGGACCTGGTTATCCTAAGTCCTTTGGAGGAGCCTGGAGGGACATGCCTGATCAACATGGTCCTCTTCGAGCCTCCAAGGTGTACTTAGGGTAGTCCGGTCTTGTGGTAGGATTTGCATGCATTGGCATTAGGGCACTAGTTGCATTTGCTGTGAATGTATGCTAAACTGTGGATAAAATCATATGATTAAGTGAAATGTGCAACTCTGATTTGTTTGGCAATGTGTACTGAACTGTGCAATGTGATTGATGCAATGTATGTGTGTAATGTCATGTGATAGTGGAATTGATCAGTGGGGTAGAGGTAGTGACGCGATAGATTATAAAATTGTTTTGACGTTGTGCTTCTTACTTCGTGTAGTAAGAATGCCGCCGAGGAGAGTGACACGTGCGTCCGGGGCAGTGGCTGATGAGTCATCTGTCCATGAGGGTCCGGGTGCGGGACCGTCCGTTGGAGGGCATGCGTTGTTACCGGCACGGCTACAAGAAGGCATCCGGCTGGAGGTACGAGAGCTACGGGAGGGACTCCGGTAGGACGTTCGGGAGGAGGTGCGCCGTGAGATGGCAAGACAACAGGGTGGTGCCACCACCACCACCACTAGTAGGAGAGCTGCCTCGTGAGCGTGAGAGTTCGCTAGGTGGTGTACCAACTCGTGCAGAGGATGATGTGGTGACACGGTTCCGAAAGGAACAACCTCCGCGATTTAAGGGGGAGGGAGATCCCGTGGTAGCTGAGCAGTGGTTGAGGCAGATCGAGCATGTGTTCTCCTTTCTCCTGCCCCGGGAAGAGGACAAGGTGCGACCGGCAATTCGGCACTTGAGGGGGATGCTTTGGAGTGGTGGACGAGTGTCGCGGGGAGCCGTGCGGTGCAACTCATGCTTTGGGAGGGAGTTCTTGCAACTCTTCCATGATGAGTTCTTCCAGGAATCGGTGAGATGGCAGAAGAGGGAAGAGTTTGGTAGCTTGAAGCGAGGGATCCAGGACGGTACCTGAGTATGAGCGGGAGTTCCGAGCTTGAGTAGGTTTGCTCCCGAGACCGTGGCAAGGGAGGACCTGAAGGCCCACAAGTTCACTTTGGGCCTTAGGCCAGCCCTTAGGCGAGGGTGGCAATTCTACGCTTGAGGACCTATCTTGAGGCCGTGGAGACGGCCCGTGTAGCCGAGAGAGAGCCGGATGATGGGAGGCAGGCCCATCAGGGTCGCCAGTTGCGAGTGGGCCTGATCGAGATGCAGGGTCCAAGAGGCTCAAGACGGAGGAGAGGGATAGCGATTCTTTTCGCAGTCGGGGTCGGACATCCGTGAACCCTGGGAGGTTCACCTTTGGCGGCGGAAGACAGGGTGGTCCATCTCGGGAGTCTACCTAGCGCTGTCACTGCTTGTGGAGAGCAGGGTCACTTCAAAGGGGAGTGCCCCAAGAAGGACCGGCGATGCAACAACCGTGGACGAGAGGGCCATTTGCGCCGGGTTTGCGGGAGTGGCAACAGGGGAGCGGGGGGCATGGCATCCGGCGTGAGGAGTGATGCTAGCTTCCGTGCACCAGTGAGAGACCAGCTCGTCGGTGGCGGGCCCGGCTAGGCAGGATCCGGTCGGACCCGACCCCAAGGGGAGGCCGGAGCGGCAGCAGACTGAGGCTGGAGGCAATCTTAGCGGGAAGCGCCCAGTGAGTGAGCCGACCAGTGGCACGGGCCAAGGGAGGGTGTTTGTGTTGGAGGCGACGTACCCGGAGGAGGCTGAGCTACCACCCCCACCAGCTGAGGGTGGAGCAGGACCATCGGTGGTTAGAGGTACCCTTTTGATCTCCCGTACATTAGCTTCGTTCTTTTCGATACGGGTGCATCGTGTTCGTTTGTTGCTGAGCTTGTGATAGATGGCTTGGGGTTAACTTGTGTGGAGGCCGCAAGGCCCCTAGTTGTGGAGTCTCCGGTGGGAGGCATGATTGAGGTACGGCGTGTGTGTCGTGATTGTGTGTTAACCATAGGCGAGGTGGAGCTGAGTTTTGACTTGCATGTGATGCCCTTGCATACTTTTGACCTGATCTTGGGTATGGATTGGCTTATGGCTTTCCAAGCCAAGATAGACTATTACCGGCGGCGTGTATCCTTTGTGACACCTGCAGGGACCTCCTGCACCCTGCGAGGGGAGTGGGACCGTGAGGCGAGTCGGGCCGGGCCGGTGATGGACCAGGTGGGGTGCCATTACCCACAAGGTTGGCAGCCCCGACCTTTCTTGAGGAAGGTAAGGTGGAAAAGAGGGTGTGGCCCGCTGTTGTGGACCAATTTCAGGATGTTTTTCCTGAGGAGTTGAGGAGTTTGCCACCTAAGAGGAGTGTGGAGTTCACCATTGAGTTGGTGCCGGGGACGGGTCCGATTTCCCAAGTAGCATATCGTATGGGGCCAGCCGAGCTGAGGGAGCTGCAGAGGCAAATCGAGGAGTTGGTGGGCCAAGGGTATATCAGACCGAGTACCTCACCTTGGGGTGCTCCGGTGCTCTTTGCTAAGAAGGCCGATGGCACACTTCGTCTCTGCATCGACTACAGGAAGTCGAATTCGATGATTGTGAAGAATAAGTACCCGTTGCCTCGGATAGATGACCTGTTTGACCAATTGAGTGGGGCCCAGGTGGTTTTCCAAAATAGATTTATGGTCGGGGTATCACCGGCTCGAGTTAGGGAGGAGGACATCCCTAAGATAGCTTTTCGGTGCGGTATGGGCATTATGAGTGGATAGTGATGCCTTTCAGGCTCACTAATGCGCCCGCGGTGTTCATGCATTTGATGAACCAAGTCTTTGCCCCATACTTAGACTCATTCGTGGTGGTGTTTATCGACGATATCTTGGTGTATTCCAAGACCGAGAAGGAGCATGTGGAGCACTTGGCAACAGTGTTGCAAACCTTGAGGGACCAGCACTTGTTTGCTAAGTTTAGCAAGTGTGAGTTTTGGCCGTAGGAGGTTCACTTCCTTGGCCATGTGGTGTCACTTGAGGGAGTTAGGGTGGACCCGGCCAAGATTGAGGCCGTGGCATCGTGGGCGAGGCCAACCAACGTTTTTGAGATCCGTAGTTTTCTTGGCTTGGCGGGGTATTATCGCCATTTTGTAGAGGGGTTCTCCCGTTTGGCGGCTCCTATGACGGCGTTGACTAGGAAAGGAGTGAAATTCGAGTGGACGGACAAGTGCCAGGCGGGCGTTTGAGACTCTCAAAACCCGTTTGACCACTGCGCCGGTGTTGAGGTTACCTCGGGAGGATATTCCATATGAGGTGTACTGTGATGCATCCAGGGTTGGTTTGGGGTGTGTGCTTATGCGGGAGCACAGGTGTGGTGGCTTATGGGTCAAGGCAGTTGAAGCCTCATGAGCGAGAATTATCCTACTCATGACCTTGAGTTAGCGGCCGTCATCTTCGCCCTGAAGAGTTGGCAGCATTACCTCTTAGGGGAGAAGTTTGTGGTGTTCTCGGATCACAAGAGCCTTCGAAGACATCTTTACCCAAGGACTTGAATTTGAGGCAGAGGAGATGGGTAGAGTATTTGCAGACCTTTGACTTTACTCTTGCTTATACCCCGGGCAAGGGAAATATTGTGGCTGACGCGTTGAGCAGAAAAGGGAAAGCTGAGGTGGCCGTGAGAGAGTGAAAGCTGATGGAGCAGTTGGCGATGTTGCAGCTGCAGCTTGTTGTTCGTGATGGTGGGACGGTCCCTGAGTCCTTTGGTGGTTGTGCCTGAGTTGTACCAGCGCGTCCGGGAGGAACAGCTGGGTGACATTGAGTGTGAGGTTCTCCGTGCCCGTATTGAGGCTGGTGAGCTATCTGAGGACTGGACAGAGGGTCCTGAGCATGAGTTGTCATTTCAGGGGCGGTTGATAGTGGCTTCTTCCCTCAGGGATGAGGTGATGAGGGAGTTTCACCAATCTAGAGTTGCTGTGCATCCAGGGGGTACGAAGATGTACCATGCGCTTCGGGCACATTTTTGGTGGCCTGGGATGAAACGCGATGTAGCTGCCTTTGTTTCGCGGTGCCTCACGTGTCAGCAGGTGAAGGCTGAGCATCAGCGGCCGGCGGGTATGTTACAGCCATTGCCCATAGCGGAGTGGAAGTGGGACCACATAGCGATGGATTTTGTGACTGATCTTCCACCCACCAAGGGGAGGAAAGATATGATTTGGGTGATTGTGGATCGACTCACAAAGTCGGCCCATTTCCTGGCTGTTCGCGAGCGGGACTCTATTGGGACCTTGAGTCAGCTGTACATGACCGAGATTGTGAGACTGCATGGAGATTGTGAGTCACTGTACATGACCGAGATTGTGAGATTGTGAGTCACCGTACATGACCGAGATTGTGAGTCAGTGTACATGACCGAGATTGTGAGATTGTGAGTCACCAGGCAGGATTATTTTGCATGGTTCCCTTGGTTTTGTCATTCTAATCATCTTTTCCCAAAGGACCATGTTGGAATTGTGACTACTTTGGTGTGTATGGGTGTGGGAATGTCACGCCCCGGATTTCCAACCCGAGGAAACCGACACGTGACTCCCCTTTTACCCACACGGAGGGCAAAGGGGTTAGGATACAAACCAAGAATTTTACATTTCAAACATCCACAACACATTCAAGAAAGTAATGTTCATAAAAATAATCCAAACCAGTTTATTACAACGAATTCTTCCCAATCCCATCCCCAATGGGGTTACATCGGTTCCCATAAAAGAAAACAACATAAATGGAAGAGAGTAAAATGGATAAGGTCTTCCACCTTGGTGTATCCACCTAACGCCTGTAAGTCCCCTGGAAAACAAGCAAACACAGTAGGAGGGGTGAGCAACCACGGCTCGGTGGGGATCAAGTCTCCCCAACCCTTCCCATGCTCCTAGCGGCTACATGCATGTGCACAAGGTGTAGTGACGTGTTACAACAATCTCAACAAGCAATATCAAACCACCTCGGTAGTCACAATTATCCACCACACAAAACACAAGTGATTTAACCGCCTCTTCAGGCCAAGTTATTTAACCGCCTCTTCAGGCCAAGTGATTTAACCGCCTCTTCAGGCCCTTGGTTTAACCGCCTCTTAGGCAAAGTAGTTTAACCGCCTCTTCAGGCCAGATACCACAATAGGCACACAACTTACACCACAATCACACAAACATAAAACCAAACACTTGGTGTGCACCCACTCACAAGTGCACAAACCCAGCCCATTCAGGCAACAGAACACACACCCAGCGTACATACATACACTAAATCACAAGTCCAGCCACACAGGCATATTATCAAACACGTAATGGGCATATACATACAGCTATATTCACACAGGCATTTCATCGAACACATAGCATGTAATCCACGAATCACACCAACATGCCACTTGAAGGCCAACATCCATATAGGAGATCACACCTATATGGATTACATATTTATATATAACAGTTATAACCAGAAATCTGCCTGGAACCCTAGGACAGAGAAGGACTTAGGAAGAACAGAACCCCTACCTTAAAGCAGATCTTCCTTGCTCCCGCGCCAAACGCCGTCCTCCCCACGCAAGATGCTCCGGCAAAGAACCAACGAACTCCCCCTTCCCTCTCTCTCTCTAGCTCTCTCTCTCTCTCGGGCAAGCGGGCACCAAGCAAAGGAACACAAGAACCCTAAACTCAAACTCAAGCCCTCCTTATATAGACACCATCCACATCAAAACGACGTAGTTTTGATTAAGTAAACCCAGGATCAAAACGACGTAGTTTTGATCACACAAGGTAGCACCTTTCCGCACCCATATAGGCCAAAATACTCAGAATTTCAACATGGTCCTTTGGAGAAAGATCATTAGAATGACAAAACCAAGGGAACCATGCAAAAATATGCCTGCACGCCAATTTGAACGCCAATTCCCCAATTGGCGTGCAGCTCCAAATGCACCCAAACTTTACCCCAAGCCTCCTTGCATCTTGTAGAGGCCTGACAAGCAAAAATATGCTTGCACGTGAAATGGGTGAATTCACGTGCAGCTCCAAATGCTCTGAAATTTCTGTGGTAGATAGAGGACCTCATTCTAAGAAACTTTTGTTCTTGCACGCCAATTGTTTGAGGCCATCTACTAGGTCAAAAGTGAGCTCCAAGATCAGCCAAAACAACTTTAAAACCGCCTTAGAAACGCATAGCATCTTCCTAGGGCATAAATGTACGCTATCGCTTGACACATGCACCTCTCAAAAGTCCCCTCTTGGGCTCATCTCTTACCTTAAACTTGTGTACCAACATCCAAGGTGTTTGTGGTTAACTCCTTACACACGGGTTACACACGGGTCATTACATCCTCTCCCCCTTAAGACTTTTCGTCCTCGAAAAGAAATGACATACGAGGAAAACAAACACAAGCTACCCATTTGCCACACGGCGAGCTACAACACCCAAATGGGTCATACACCGCACATTGTACACAATAGCACATAACATAGTGCCACCACAATCCATAACCACATGCATCACAATCTATGGAAACACATCCACATGTCACAAATATCCATCACAAGCACATTTCATTAACACATTCAATATAAATTAAAGTCAAAAGTCGAAAGGAAATACAAATACACCAGCCAACAACCACCCCTCCACCCTTAAGATTGTTCGGTCCTCGAACAACTCGGGTATCGCTCACGCATCACGGACTCACGTTCCCATGTCTCCTCCTCAATGCCACGGTGCTGCCACAAAGACGCGAACCAAAGGAATAACACGACCACGCAAAAGCTTCTCTCGCCGATCGAGGATACGAATAGGGGCCTCAACGACGGACATGTCATCCTCGATGTCCAACGTCCCCCAATCAATCACATGAGTGGGGTCAGGGTGATACTTCCGCAACGGGACACGTGAAACACGTTGTGCACTCTACTCGGCCGCGGTGGTAACGCTAACCGGTAGGCTACAGGCCCTACACGATCCAGAATCTCAAAAGGACCAATAAACCGCGGAGATAGCTTGGAACCCCGCCCAAACCGTTGATGTCCACGACGTGGAGAGACACGAAGGAACACATGATCACCAACAGAAAACTCCAAAGGTCGCCGTCGCTGATCCGCATAAGATTTCGCCGACTCGAGCCGACAACAAACGCTGACGAATCAACTTGACCTTCTCCGTAGCCTCTTGAACCAACTGCGGTCCCAAGAGAGCCGTCTCCCCCACCTCGGTCCAACACAAAGGGGATCGACACGGCCGTCCATACAACGCCTCAAAAGGAGCCATCCCAATGGATGCCTGATAACTATTGTTGTAGGCAAACTCCACCAAAGGAAGGTGAGTTGCCCACGAACCCCCGAAATCTAACACACGGGCCCGTAACATGTCCTCCATGGTCTGATTCGTCCGCTCAGTCTGACCGTCAGTCTCAGGGTGAAAGGCTGTACTCAAATGAAGCTTGGTCCCCATAGCCTCCTGCAAACCTGCCCAAAAACGGGAAGTGAACCTCGAATCCCGGTCTGAGACAACCGATTATGGTACGCCATGCAGGTCTCACAATCTCGTTCATGTACACTGGACTCAAGGTCCCAATAGAGTCCCGCTCGCGAACAAGCAAGGAAATGGGCCGACTTTGTGAGTCGATCCACAATCACCCAAATCATATCCTTCCGCCCGGTGGTGGGTGGAAGACCAGTCTACAAAATCCATCGCTATATGGTCCCACTTCCACTCCGCTATGGGCAAGGGCGTAACATGCCCGCCGGCCGCCGATGCTCGCCTTCACCTGCCGACATGTGAGGCACCGCAAAACAAAGGCAGCTACATCGCGTTTCATCCCTGGCCACCAAAAATGTCCCCGAAGCGCATGGTACATCTTCGTACCCCCTGGATGCACAGCAACTCTAGACCGGTGAAACTCCCTCATCACCTCATCCCCGAGGGAAGAAGCTACTACCAACCGCCCCTGAAATGACAACTCATGCTCGGGACCCTCTTCCAGTCCCCCGGATAGCTCCCCGGCCTCAATACGGGCACGGAGAACCTCACACTCAATGTCACCCAGCTGTTCCTCCCGGACGCGCTGGTACAACTCAGGCACCACCACCAAAGGACTCAGGGTCGTCCCACCATCACGAACAACAAAGTAGCCGCAACGTCGCCAACCGCTCCATCGCCTTCCACTCTCTCACGACCACCTCAGCTTTCCCTTTTCCGCTCAACGCATCGCCCACAACATTTCCCTTGCCCGGGGTATAGGCAAGAGTAAAATCAAAGGTCCGCAAATACTCCACCCATCTCCTTTGCCTCAAATTCAAGTCCTTCGAGTAAAGATGTGCTGAAGGCTCTTGTGATCCGAGAACACCACAAACTTTTCCCCCAAGAGGTAGTGCTGCCAACTCTTCAGGGCGAAGATGACGGCCGCTAACTCAAGGTCATGAGTAGGATAATTCTGCTCATGAGGCTTCAGTGCCTCGACCCATAAGCTACCACACCGTGCTCCTCGCATAAGCACACACCCCAAACCAACCCTGGACGCATCGCAATACACCTCATATGGAATATCCTCCCTAGGCAACCTCAACACAAGGGGTGGTCAAACGGGTTTTGAGAGTCTCAAACGCCTGCTGGCACTTGTCAGTCCAATCAAACTTCACGCCCTTCCGAGTCAACGCTGTCATAGGAGCCGCCAAACGGGAGAACCCCTCTACAAAACGACGATAGTACCCCGCCAAGCCAAGAAAACTACGGATCTCAAAAACGTTGGTTGGCCTCGCCCACGATGCCACGGCCTCAATCTTGGCTGGGTCCACCCTAACTCCCTCAGCTGACACCACATGGCCAAGAAAGTGAACCTCCTGCAACCAAAACTCACACTTGCTAAACTTAGCAAACAATTGCTGGTCCCTCAAGGTTTGCAACACTGTTGCCAAGTGCTCCACATGTTCCTTCTCGGTCTTGGAATACACCAAGATATCGTCGATAAACACCACCACGAACGAGTCTAGGTATGGAGCAAAGACTTGGTTCATCAAATGCATGAACACCGCTTGGCGCATTAGTGAGCCCGAAAGGCATCACTACCCACTCATAATGCCCATACCTGCACCGAAAAGCCGTCTTAGGGATGTCCTCCTCCCTAACCCTGAGCTGGTGATACCCCGACCGTAAATCTATTTTGGAAAACCACTGGGCCCCACTCAATTGGTCAAACAGGTCATCTATCCGAGGCAACGGGTACTTGTTCTTCACCGTCACCGACTCGACTTCCTGTAGTCGATGCGAGACGTAGTGTACCATCAGCCTTCTTCGCAAAGAGCACCGGAGCACCCCAAGGTGAGGTACTCGGTCTGATATACCCCTGACCCACCAACTCCTCGATCTGCCTCTGAAGCTCCCTCAGCTCGGCTGGCCCCATACGATACGCTACTTGGGAAATCGGACCCGTCCCCGGCACCAACTCAATGGTGAACTCCACACTCCTCTTAGGTGGCAAACTTCTCAACCGCTCAGGAAAAACATCCCGAAATTGGTCCACAACAACGGGCCACACCCTCTTTTCCACCTTACCCTCCTCGGCAAAGGTCAGGGCTGCTAACCTGTGGGTAATGGCACCCCACTTGGTCCAACACCGGCCCGGCCCGACTCGCCTCACAATCCCACTCCCCCTGCAGGGTGCAAGAGGTCCCTGCAGGTGTCACGAAGGTCACACGTCGCCGATAACAATCTATCTTGGCCTGGAAAGCCATAAGCCAATCCATACCCAAGATCAGGTCAAACGTCCTCAAAGGCATCACATGCAAGTCAAAACTCGGCTCCACCTCGCCTACGGTTAACACACGATCACGACACACTCGCCGTACCTCAATCATGCCTCCCTACCGGAGACTCCACAACTAGGGGCCTCGCGGCCTCCACACAAGCTAACCCCAAGCCGTCTATTACAAGCTCGGCAACAAACGAACACGATGCACCCGTATCGAAAAGAACGAAGCTAAGGTACGGGAGATCAAGAGGGTACCTCTAACCACCGATGGTCCTGCTCCACCCTCGGTGGTGGGGGTGGTAGCTCGACCTCCTCCTGGTATGTCGCCTCCAGCGCAAACACCCTTCCGTGGCCCGTGCCACTTGTCGGCTCACTCATTGGACGCTTCCCGCTAAGGTTGCCTCCGGCCTCGGTCTGCTGCCGCTCCGGCCTCCCCCTGGGGTCGGGTCCGACCGGATCCAGCTGGGCTCGGCCACCGACGAGCCGGTCTCTCGCTGGTGCACGAAGCTAGCATCACTCCTCACGCCGGATGCCGCGCCCCCTGTTCCCCTGTTGCCACTCCCGCAAACCCGGCGCAAATGACCCTCTCGTCCACGGTTGTTGCATCGCCGTCCTTCTTGGGGCACTCCCCTTTGAAGTGACCCTGCTCTCCACAAGAAGGGCATCCGCTCGGTAGACTCCCACTGGACCACCCTGTCTTCCGCCGCCAAAGGTGAACCTCCCAGGGTTCACGGATGTCCGACCCCGATTGCGAAAAGAACCGCTATCCCTCTCCTCCGTCTTCACCTCTTGGACCCTGCATCTCGATCAGGCCCACTCTGCAACCGGCGCCCCCGATGGGCCTCGCCTCCCATCATCCAGTTCTCTCCGGCTATACGGGCCGTCTCCACGGCCTCGGCATAGGTCCTCAAGCGTAGAATCGCCACCCTCTCCCTAAGGGCTGGCCTGAGACCCAAGGTGAACTTGTGGGCCTTCGGGTCCTCCCCTTACCACGGTCTCAGGAGCAAACCTACTCAATCTCCTGGAACTCCCGCTCATACTCAGGTACCGTCTTGGATCCCTGCTTCAAGCTGCCAAATTCTTCCCTCTTCGCCATCTCACCGATTCCGGAAGAACTCATCTTGGAAGAGTTGCAAGAACTCCTCCCAAAACATGAGTTGCACCGCACGGCTCCCCGCAACACTCGTCCACCACTCCAAAGCGTCCCCCTCCGGTTGCCGGATTGCCGGTCGCACCTTATCCTCCTCCCTGGGCAGAGAGAAAGGAGAACACATGCTCAATCTGCCTCAACCACCGCTCGCCTACCACAGGGTCTTCTCCCCCCTTAAATCGCGGAGGTTGTTCCTTTCGGAACCGTGTCACCACGTCATCCTCTCGCACGGGTCGGTACACCACCCAGCGAACTCTCACGCTCACGAGGCGGCTCTCCTCACCGGTGGTGGTGGTGGTGGCACCACCTGCCGTGCCGCCATCTCACGGCGCACCTCCTCCCGAACGTCCCGTCGGAGTCCCTCCCGTAGCTCTCGTACCTCCACCGGATGCCTTCTTGTAGCTGTGCCGGTAACAACGCATGCCCTCCAACGGATGGTCCCGCACCCGGACCCTCATGGGCAGATGACTCATCAGCCCATCGCCCCGGACGCACGTGTCACTCTCCTCGGTGGCATTCTTACTACATGAAGTAAGATGCACAAACGTCAGAACGCGTTTGACTACTAACAAGTTGACTACCTTTACCCCATTATCAAGTCAAGCCGTACATGGCATTACACACATTTTAACCATTGCATCAATCAATATTGCACACAGCACAGTCCACATTAGTCATACCCAAGGCATTCCAAGAATATTCAGAGTTGCACAGTTCACACATAATCATGTTATGCACATCCTTCACACATGACAACAAATGCAACTAGTGCCCTAATGCCAATGCATGCAAATCCTACCACAAGACCTGGACTACCCTAAGCACACCTTGGAGGCTCAAAGAGGACCATGTTGATCAGGCATGTCCCTCCAGGCTCCTCCAAAGGACTCAAGATAACCAAGTCCGCCCACTACCCTAGGCCAACTAGACCATGCTCTGATACCATATTGTCACGCCCCGGATTTCCAACCCGAGGAAACCGACACGTGACTCCCCTTTTACCCACACGGAGGGCAAAGGGGTTAGGATACAAACCAAGAATTTTACATTTCAAACATCCACAACACATTCAAGAAAGTAATGTTCATAAAAATAATCCAAACCAGTTTATTACAACAGATTCTTCCCAATCCCATCCCCAATGGGGTTACATCGCTTCCCATAAAAGAAAACAACATAAATGGAAGAGAGTAAAATGGATAAGGTCTTCCACCTTGGTGTATCCACCTAACGCCTGTAAGTCCCTGGAAAACAAGCAAACACAGTAGGAGGGGTGAGCAACCACAGCTCAGTAGGGATCAAGTCTCCCCAACCCTTCCCATGCTCCTAGCGGCTACATGCATGTGCACAGGTGTAGTGACGTGTTACAACAATCTCAACAAGCAATATCAAACCACCTCAGTAGTCACAATTATCCACCACACAAAACACAAGTGATTTAACCGCCTCTTCAGGCCAAGTTATTTAACCGCCTCTTCAGGCCAAGTGATTTAACCGCCTCTTCAGGCCACTGGTTTAACCGCCTCTTAGGCAAAGTAGTTTAACCGCCTCTTCAGGCCAGATACCACAGTCAGGCACACAACTTACACCACAGTCACACAAACATAAAACCAAACACTTGGTGTGCACCCACTCACAAGTGCACAAACCCAGCCATTCAGGCAACAGAACACACACCCAGCGTACATACATACACTAAATCACAAGTCCAGCCACACAGGCATATTATCAAACACGTAATGGGCATATACATACAGCTATATTCACACAGGCATTTCATCGAACACATAGCATGTAATCCACAGAATCACACCAACATGCCACTGAAGGCCAACATCCATATAGGAGATCACACCTATATGGATTACATATTTATATATAACGGTTATAACCGAAATCGCCCTGGAACCCTAGGACAGAGAAGGACTTAGGAAGAACAGAACCCCTACCTTAAAGCGGATCTTCCTTGCTCCCGCGCCAAACGCCGTCCCTCCCCACGCAAGATGCTCCTGAAGCAACCAACGAACTCCCCTTCCCTCTCTCTCTCTAGCTCTCTCTCTCTCTTAGGGCGGCAATGCAAAGAAAGGAACACAAGAACCCTAAACTCAAACTCAAGCCCTCCTTATATAGACACCATCCACATCAAAACGACGTAGTTTTGATTAAGTAAACCCAGGATCAAAACGACGTAGTTTTGATCACACAAGGTAAAGCACCTTTCCGCACCCATATAGGCCAAAATACTCGAAATTTCAACATGGTCCTTTGGAGAAAGATCATTAGAATGACAAAACCAAGGGAACCATGCAAAAATATGCCTGCACGCCAATTTGAACGCCAATTCCCCAATTGGCGTGCAGCTCCAAATGCACCCAAACTTTACCCCAAGCCTCCTTGCATCTTGTAGAGGCCTGACAAGCAAAAATATGCTTGCACGTGAAATGGGTGAATTCACGTGCAGCTCCAAATGCTCTGAAATTTCTGTGGTAGATAGAGGACCTCATTCTAAGAAACTTTTGTTCTTGCACGCCAATTGTTTGAGGCCATCTACTAGGTCAAAAGTGAGCTCCAAGATCAGCCAAAACAATTTTAAAACCGCCTGGTAAACGCATAAGATCTTCCTAGGGCATAAATGTACGCTATCGCTTGACACATGCACCTCTCAAAAGTCCCCTCTTGGGCTCATCTCTTACCTTAAACTTGTGTACCAACATCCAAGGTGTTTGTGGTTAACTCCTTACACACGGGTTACACACGGGTCATTACAGGGAAGGTCATAGCTTGTTCCATCAAAACTACGTCGTTTTGATGCTGGGATTCACTTAATCAAAACTACGTCGTTTTGATGTTGTGTTGTCTATATAAGGAGGAGAAGCCCCTCTGTTTTAGGGTTAGGGTTTGTTGCTCCACCAGCCGTCGCAGAGAGAGAGAGAGGGAAGGAGAGCTCCTGGTTGCTGCCGGGCGTCTTGCGTGGGTGGTCGGTGATTCGTGGGTGGACGGCGTTCGACGTGGGATCGGGACATTGCTGTGTTGTTGCGTTTTACTTGAGGTAGGGGTTCTGTTCTTCCTAAACCCTCCTCTGTCCTAGGGTTCCAGGGCAGATTATGGGTTATACCTGTTATATATATATATGTAATCCATATAGGTGTGATCTCCTATATGGATGTTGGCCTTCAGTGGCATTTTGGTGTGATTCTGTGGATTACATGCTATATGTTTGATGAAAAGCCTGTGAATATAGCTGTGTGTATATGCTCATTACGTGTTTGGTAATATGCCTGTGTGGCTGGACTTGTGATTTAGTGTATGTATGTATGCTGGGTGTTTGCTCTATTGCCTGAATGGCTGGGATTGTGCACTTGTGAACGGGTGCACACCAAGTGTTTGGTTTTATGCTTGGGTGATTGTGGTGTGTGTTGTGTGCATGACAGTGCCATCTGGCCTGAAGAGGCGGTTAAACTACTTTGCCTGAGAGGCGGTTAAACCAGTGGCCTGAAGAGGCGGTTAAACTACTTTGCCTGAGAGGCGGTTAAATCAGTGGCCTGAAGAGGCGGTTAAACTACTTGCTTGAGATGTGTTTTGTTAGCCTGTGTGGCAGTGGAAGATTGTAATTGTTGATGTGGTTGTTATTATGTTTGTTGAAATTATTGTAACACGACACTGCACTTGTACACATGGCATGTAGATGCTAGGAGCATGGGATGGGTTGGGGAGACATGATCCCTACTGAGCTGTGGTTGCTCACCCCTCCTACTGTGTTTGTTTTCCAGGGACTTACAGGCGTTAGGTGGATACACCAAGGTGGAAGACCATAATTATTTTTACTCTCTTCCATTTATGTTTTGTTTTTCTTATGGGAATTGATGTAACCCCAGTGGGGAAAGGATTTTGTTGTAATAAACTGGTTTGGATTGCTTTTAATGAACATTACTTTCTTGAACGTTGTGGATGTTTAAAATGTGATATTCTTGGTTTGTATCCTAACCCCTTTGCCCTCCGTGTGGGTAAAAGGGGAGTCACGTACCGTTTCCTCGGGTTGGAAATCCGGGGCGTGACAAGTAATGTCAACAGTTCCGGATTTGACTTTGCTAGGACTTTTAGCTCTCCAAGTTGACTTTAATTTGTTAGTTTCAACTGCTTCTTTTATTTGGGTTATCTTGGGAGAGATACTCCTTTGAGGTTTAGATTTTGTTTTGCTCGAAGAACCCTTTTTATTGAACTGATCTTTATTGGTACGAATTTGATTACAAAGCCAGTTATCAGATAAACTCTGACATTCATAGTGATAATGACCTATTTCCCTATAGATGGAACAGACACTATAATGCGAGTACAAACAAGGGAATACAAGTCTCTTAGATTTTACGACTTTCTACTGCTTCCCTGTGGCCTAATCCATTGCGTTTGGGTGACACGCTCTTGGCCCTAGATGCGTCAGCCTTAGCCTTTCCTTTCCTTTTGGGTGCTACAGTTTTGGCTTTAATTGCAGCAGCCTTCCCTTCATCATTAGTTACGGGTGCTACTGCTTCAGGAAGTGCAGTAACAGCTGTTGGACCCCATTTTGTCCAGGTTGGACATACTAACCCCATTTGATATACCTTTCTACCCATGCCATATACCTTTTTGAACAGGTCCACAATGATCCCATACTTCCAAGGAATGGTTCGGAATTGATGTTAGCCCCAATTTGCACGAGATGGATACAATTGACACGGACAGGGGAGTCCAAAATTAATGACTTCTGCTACAAGTCCTTGAAGCGCCCCAAGACCAACACCAGGTGATAGAGGATAAAAATCGGAGATTAACGCACTTGACCGAGATCAAATCGGACTTAAAATGAAGAAGTTATGGCCAAAACAACTTTCGTTCGAAAAAGTCGAAACTTGCCAAAAGACGGTCAATGCCCCTGGTCAAATCGCCCGAAAAAGTGATCATGCGAAATTCTTCAAAGCATCAATTTAGGCGAATACGGATCTCCCCAAACAATCCCTGGAAAGTTTTCCATTTTTGCATTTTAGGTGAAGGGTAAGAAGGTAATTAAAAAAAACTTCGGGGTTGACCGTTGACCTGCCGACACTTCGACCCATTGACCTTCGAAGCGTCGAAGCCCCGAAGCGTCGAAGCCCCGAAGCCTCGAAGCCTCGAAGCCTCGAGCCCTGTTGCCGACACTCCGACCTTCGACTCGCCCTTCGGCCCTTCAACCCCCTAACTCTCGAAGCCTCGAAGCCCCGCTGCCGACACTCCGACCTTCGACCCTGGACACGCGAAGCCTATAAACCTTTGACCTGCCGACACTCCGACCTTCGACCTGCTGACACTTCGATCCATTGACCGTTGACCTTCGCCCCACCAAAATTTCGACCCACCGAAGCTTCGACCCTGTTGACACTTCGACCTGCCGACACTCCGACCTCTGACCCCTTTGACCTTCGCTGGTTGGCGTTTCCCGCTGGCTTTTCGCGCTGGCTTTTTTTCTCGCTAGCTGTTCACGAGACCCGTCCTCTGACCGCCACCTGACAAAGAATCAATTTTGCAACAACCCTGTCGGTCACATGTGCTAGAATACAAATTCAAAAGGCAATCACGAGCTGCCCGGTTTTCCGCACAAGCTCTTACCCGACAAAGCATCAAATCTGCAAATTAAAATATCGCATCAATAATACAGCAAGATTTAATGCTGCAATTAATGACAGTCCAACCAAAAGGTTTCTACTAGCCCTTTAAGATGCAGTCGTCCGTCCCTGCGCAAGGAAAAAGAAAAAAAAGGAAGGATCACGCCTGAGCCTCGTCCCAGCGTAAACAAAGAGAGAGACCCATCGATACATCAAAAAAAAAAATGCCCCAGCTTCCTCCCAAAAAAAAAACGCCCAAAAAAAAACACAGGGAGCCATCATCGTTGAAAAAACCTGCCACCATTATTACACCCCAGCCTCGTCCTAGTGCAAAAGAGAGAAAAAAGAAAAAAACAGAGAGTTGAGCAGAGAAAAAAAAAAGAAAGACAGAAAAGGGAAGAAATCACGCCTGAGATTTGTCCACCCAAAAAAAAAAAGAGGGAAGAGAGAGATTCAAAACCCAGAAAAAGAGAGAGATAATGCCCAGAAAAAAGGAGAGAAAAAAAAATGCCTCCCTGACTGCCATCCTCTCTCAGATTCATCCTAAAAAGAAAAACGCCCAGTCTTTCTGCTATTCTGCAATCAAACATCGCCCCTTTATCCTCTTCCCCTCCCATCTCGTTCCAGTTCCTTTTTTCCAGCAAAAGAAAAACACAAGAACAACTCCAACTTCAGCCCTCTCTTTTTGCGTGTTCAGCAAAACAAAAAAACAGGAAAACCAGTTTCCAAGTTCTTTTTCATGCCCCTATTTCTCACGCTCACCCTCCTTATTTCCAGTCACCAAAAAATCTCAAACCCAAAAAATACATCACTCCAATCTTCAAATACCAAGAAATCCTCCTCACAAATCCCGCCGTCGATTTGTTGGTTCTAAGCAAGTGATTATCAGCGCCGACAGGAGCTCAAACGGAAGATTGGTGTTGCAAGCCCCAAAGTCGGTTCAGCCCTTATTTCTTCATTAGTTTTCAACTTACTTACATTAATATTTGATGTAATTCTTAATATTTCCTTGTATTTCTTTTTCTTTTACTTGTTGCATTGTGTTTTTCCTTGTATTTCCCTTTCCTTTGTATATGTGTATGTTGTAATATGTAAAGTATAGCAAAAAAAAACAAAGAAAGAAAAAGAGAGAGAGCAAAGGGAGGCATGAAGAAAAAAAAAGAGTGGGTCGTTTTGATTTATGGATGTCACAACCACACACATCACTTTATATGTTATTGTGTTAGTTTCAAAGTTTTATCCTTGCAAAAAAAACAAAAAAGAAACAAAAGAAAAACATTTTCAAAACCACAAAAAAAAAAGCATTTCAAGTCAAAAAAAAAAAAAGAAAAAAAGAAAGCATCTTAAAAAAATGCATGTTTCCATATTTAGGAGTTCCAATTCCATTTAAAACACAAAAAAAAACATGTTTTACCTTCCAAAAACAAAAAAAAAAAGACAAAAGAAAGCAAAACCAAAACAAAACATTTTTTTTCAAAACATAAAAAACAAAAAAAAAATGTTGTTTTCTAAACCCAAAAATCCACAAAAGGGGAAAATAAAAACCATTTTTTTAGGACTTAAATTTCAAAAAAGAAAAAAACCAAAACCAACATCAACTGGTAGGATCTCATTCTTCACTTCAAACAAAAACCCAAAACCTTTAGGATTCCCTTTAGAAATTTAGGGTAAAATCCATTTTTCACTATAGCTTTAATAAATAACTTAGCTAAATAAAAATCATAGACTTTTTAGGAAATTTAACCCATCATGGCAGTACAAATAAAATAAAAACCTCCTCCTCCTAAATTAGATACCGAAAGGGCGCTGTAGGGGTGCTAATCCTTCCCTACACGTAACCAACTCCCGAACCCTTCTCTGATGACACAGACCACACACTTGAAACAACTCAAAGTAGAGGGTATCCAACTGTACCCCAAAAACAGTTGGTGGCGACTCTAAATTTTCTCACCATTGGTCTAGTTTGTGCCCACCCCAAACGGGCCCTGACGAAAACCAATGATGACAACAGCCTCGACTCCATAGTCATAAACTATGGTGCCACCTGAAATGAAACCATCCAACGGTTTAGACGTATTAATAGGATATAAGTTGGTTAGTTTTGGAGTGAAATCCGAAGGACACTCAGTAGCTTGAGCATTGGAGGTTGATGATTCCGAGCCTAGGCCAGGTTTGACTCGAATATTATCTGGATCAGTCCTAAATGAAGAGGCTATTTCCCCGGATTTAAGCCACTTACGGTTTATTTCCTTTTCTTGTTCAAGTTCATTCTCGAGTCTTTTTACAATAACTTTTAGGCCTGAGAGATTGGTATTTAGCAGATGATTTTCAGCCCTTAGCTCGTGATACCAAGCTTTTTTTCCTCTGAAGTCAGCTATGTCTTTTTCAAGTCTAGTAATAGTAAATTCAAGACGTTTATTTTGACTTTCCATATCTTTGTACATTTGAGTAATTATTAATCTCTCATTCTTTTCATGATCACGTTCAGTAATAAGAGATTCTATTTTACTCATGAGCTCAGAGATAGAAGGTACCTCAGTATTTGCCATGAGGCAGACGTTCGGCTTAGGAGTTGGCTCATCATCCGAGGATTCCTCCTCTTCTTCCGAGCCACTGATGTACTTTGTCACGAGCGCCTTCCTCTTGTTCTTGCTGTTGTTTGAGGTGGTACGTCGAGGAGTAACCTTGTCACTTTTCTCTGCCGTCTTAGATTTGGATCTGCATTCCTTGGCCCAGTGACCGGGTTTCCCACAATTAAAGCATTCTTGGGAGCTCAACTCCGATCGTTCCTTCCTTCTGGATGATGAGGAGCCTCTTCTGAATCCTTTTCTACTTTTCCGAAGGAATCGTTCAAAGGATTTAACAAGAAGAGCTATTTCCTCTTCTGCATCTGAGTCAGAATTCTCTGACTCATCCGTGTCATCCTCTTGATGATTACTGGAGCATTCCGTAGCTTTGAGAGCTACCCGTTTTTCTTTCTGAGCTATTTTCTCATCACGGTCAGTGTATCTGAATCTGACCTCATGAGTCCGAAGCTCTCTGTATATTTCTTCAAGGGGCGAGAACGGCCGCTTTTTGTCAGCTTGCATCTGGAGCTGCTTGGAGTAGTAGCGATCCGGCAAGGATCGAAAGAACTTGTCATTGATTTGAGACTGAGTGTAGTGTTCATTGGCAGTTTTTAGCTCTAGAATGAGCTTGCTGAATCTCCGATAGATACTCTCAAGGGATTCGCCAGGTTTGTGATTGAAACTCTCAAAGTTCTGTCTGAGAGCACATATCACGTTTTGCATCTGGGACTGACTTCCTTCATAGAGGATTGTCAGTTTATCCCAAACAGCTTTTGCTTACGTGCAGCCCTGGACGTCCGTGAAAGCCTCGGAATCCAAAGACGATGTAACGTAAGCCAAAGCCTTTTCGCTAGCGCACTGCCAGGCTCTTTCATCGTTGGTAAGTTCGGCATCCGTCTTTGGCCTTCTAACTCCATGTTCTCCGATAGTCATCGGAATTGGAATCTCCTGATGAAGATAGGGCCACATGAGATGATCATGGCATACCATAAACATCTTCATGTGAGCTTTCCACTTGGGAGAAAAGCTCAGGTGTGAATTTGGGCGGTTTTGTCGAGTAAAACTAGAACTCCGTGGTTGAGCGGTGGAGGCGCAGCAGAGTTGAGGTCGGTCGATGTTTTCACCGCTGTTTCTCGATTCGGGATGGGCTCTTGTGCACCTCCGGAGTTAAGGCGAGTGTTGAATAGCATACTGCTTTCTTCGGCCATTGTTGAGAGTGAAAGAGTGGGATCTCTACTTAGAACAAATAGAACTGCTCTGATACCACTTGATGGTCCCTTGGAGCCTAAAGGGGGGGTCAATAGGCTCTTATCGAAACTCTTTCTATTCTCTTATGACACAAACATTTATCTAGTTAAGTGATAGAATCACTACGGAAGATAACAAGATAGTGGAAGTATTTTGTTTTATTATCAAAAGATAAATACAACAAAATAGAAGCAAAACTCTCTTACATTCTGTTTACAAAAAGGATTCACACACTAGCCTATATTATGTCTTTGAACTCTTGTGCATACACAGGATTGATTCAGGCTTGCTCGCACTCTCACTCTTTAAATGTACAAGTATGAATATTTATACAAACATTCCTAAGAGACAACCTTGGAACTTGTAGTTCCGAAATGCGTTCAGCACTAACTATTCCTCGGTAATTTCTCTGCCTTGACTGCTGTGGTTTGTGGAGCTCAAGATCTTGGGTTTGAAGAGTATAAGTGCCTTTGTGAGTTCCCAAGTATAATTAAAGTTGTGTCCACATATCCGGGTGATCCACGTGTAAGATTCTTTAGGTTCTCAACGAGTTTGTCTTACATCGGGACACCACGAGCTGATAACTTTAAATGCGGTAAGTTGAAGTAACATCTTCTTGGTCCGGTGTAATTTTCCTTACTCCGTTGCTAATGAAGCTCGGAACCTTACTCCGTGTCAGTGGTTGCTTACTCCGTATCTATTTGGTACTTGGAATCCTTAGTCCGTGTCGTCGCTTCCTTACTCCGTGTGAATGAGAAGGTCGGAGTGCTTATTCCGTATCGGCGCTTCCTTACTCCGCATGTAAGTTCCTTACTCCGTATGTAAGTTCCTTACTCCGTATGTAAGTTCCTTACTCCGTGCGAGTCTAAAGGATCGGATGGCTTACTCCGTACTAGCACATCCTTACTCCGCATGAGTGAGTGGTCCGGATTCCTTACTCCGCATCTGGTTTCCTTACTCCGTGCGAATAAAGACTCGGGTCCTTATTCCGCATCAGTACTTCCTTACTCCGTATGTATGAATGACTCGGTTATTTACCAAGTGTTTGACGACACTCACTCTTGTCCTGGATCGGGATTATGTATCCTGTCCTTAGCTTTGCTCTCACGAGTGTATCTCCGGATTAATAACATATCTTCTCGCAATGATCAAAGAAACACAAAAGATCTCAGATCAAATTACATAGTCAGCATGATCCAAATTCTTGGCTTGATCCAACAATTCCTAAGTCCAACAACCATGCAATTTCAGCACTGAAAATTCAGATATCAACAAGTATTCCATGATAAAATAGCCATTAGTTTCCCTTTAAGTTCTCGCCAAGGATAAAGCTGCCTCACTCAAATATAAATTCTATTTTCTCTCAATCTCAAGCCCAATGACAGTACCTAACAATTAACAAAGGATTGGTAAACTCCTCACTACATTCGCCATCACTATTGATTAAGTACTTTCCAAGCAATCATAAGAGTTCCCTATTGTGCTCATCAAAGAAAACACACACACTCTATTCTACTTTATTTGAAACTCACACTCTACTCTAATAACTGATAAAACACACCTTGAGCCTAAGAATTGAGCTCAGCACTCTCAAAAAAAAAAAACTAAACTCAGCCATTGTGGCTACAAAACTAACTAATTACTCATATAAACATCAAGCCATTGTGGCTTTTATTTTGAATCTCTCTTTTCTTTTCTTTTTTTTCTTTTTTTTTTAAGTAATAACCTTACAAGGTTGCATTTTATGCTCTTCCTTGATGGATTATTCACTCTTTTTTTTATTCATGCTCACTTTTTCTTTTGGCCTTTTTTTTTTGCTGCAATGAAATAACAATACTTACAAACACATAGGAAGGCTGGATTTTTCTAATGCATACCCTTTTTACAATGTGCATCACAGCCTTTCTTTTACTTTCCAACACCACAAAATAAAGAAAAAGATGCATAGACAGTCAAAGTGACTTAGAGGCCTTACACCCTAACTACAAACCAAACACTGAGCACTAATAAGTAATCACATGCTTACTTAAATCCTACCATTAAATTACCAATGTTGAAAGCAGAGAAGAGTAAGCAAACAATTACCCATGCCCAAAAATGGCACTCAAGGGTTAAAAAGAAGCTTTTCTCATGTTTTATTTTTATTTTCTTTGTCACTCAACTTTAAGGGTCACTAAGGTCTATCTTAGCATGTTATGCTTAACTAATATTCAAACTTCAGCTCCAAAAACATGGTAATATCATTCAAAAGATAAAGACATGATTAAACCAAATCGAGCACATTTTAACTACTTTAACACCTTTATCACAACATGATACTAATGTGGCACAAAAAGTGAAATTTTTTAGGCCAAAATTGCATACTTAATATCCATGTCTCCACATGCAAATCACTCAAGCAGGCAACTCAAACAAGCATGCAAACAAAAAAAATTTTGTTTTTTTTGTTTTTTTTTTTTTTTTTTTTTAGAATGACTAACAAACAATCTAAGAACAAACACCATAAATAAAACATGCAATCACACAACATAAAAGACAAGCAAGTGGCTCAAGTCACTCCCTAATACTCCACACTTAAAATATGCTATGTCCTCATGGCATGAAATAGGCAGTAGGAAAATACTTACCTCTCAGTTGGCAAGCTGTAGTAGTAGATAACATTGGCCACCATTCGACGTGCACGAGTAACAAAATCAGCTGAGGTTTCTCCGCGTATTTCCCAGCTTTCCCTCATTTGCAAAATAGCCATCATATAGTAGCAAACAAAAATCCCACAGCTGAATTGGTCAGGCTGTTGAGGGAGTTCCATTTCGTTGAGGTGAATAAGAGGGAGCTTGTCCTGCAACAATCCTTCTTTTTTCATCGCATCCTTGATTCTTTTTATGAGCCCATGAACAAGCTGTCTCTTTCTTCTGGTGAACCCTTCGCCTTGGCTTGGATCATAAAGCACTGCGTGCCCTGCACTCAAATCCTCACGCACCAAGACATAATTACGATCAATGTGTACAAGGATCAGTACCTCGTGCATACCATGCTAAGGACGGTGCCCTTCATTCTGACCATTTATACGCTAGCGCCACACACTTTTAGACAAAGGTTGCTCATAAAGCTCGCACAGCATAATAGAGGTATACTGGGACAGTGGGTAGTTATGAGGCTCAGCCTCCACTACAAAACGCATAGTCCTGCAAAATAAGTCCACCTCATCTGTGTATAGATATTCATCACCTAAGATCCGTTGAAGGACAAACGAGGTGAAGAGGTCCATATCCCTTGCAAAGCGAGCCCTTAACACCTGTGAGTTAATGAAGTCTCAAATTCTGCTTGACTCTCAGCAGATGATAGGGCTGGATCTATGGTTAAGTGTATAGGCTCTCCGAGCAGGTCTTGAGGTGCAGCAGGAATGTATGTCCCCCATGAGACAGGAAACACCATATGCACAATAGCCTGAGAATAGGTAGGATCCATAAAGGGCTGAAAAGGTGAATGCCCTGCTTCTGGCTCTGCCTCCTCTGGATAATAAGCTTGCCCGGCTAAAGTTTCTGGTTGTGGTGGGTCTTTCTGGGCATGATAAGAGTCTTCATGGACGGAAGGTGAGTCTTCTTCAGATATCTCCACTATAGGAGAGTGTTTGGATGCTTTCTTCTTGCTCAAGGCCTTCCAAATTTTTCCTAGGAGGCCCTTCACTTCCTTGTTATTCTTCCTTAATACTTCCACTTCGTGTTGGGTTCTAGCATTTGCCTCCCTGAGCTCTTGTGTTTCTTTTCTCCACACTTCAGTAGATGTAGTAGCAGGAGCTTCAGGGGCTTCCCTGCTCTGGTTCTAGGTCTGGAAGTGGCTTGTTAATCTTGAGTGATAAGGGCCATTAACTCTTCAAACTGGGCACTAGTGATGTGCCCATTGGTGAATGCCCAATTTATAACTTCCACTTCACTCACTACCTGCCC
The DNA here is from genome assembly GCA_023512835.1 of Taxillus chinensis. Taxonomy (NCBI): domain Eukaryota; kingdom Viridiplantae; phylum Streptophyta; class Magnoliopsida; order Santalales; family Loranthaceae; genus Taxillus; species Taxillus chinensis. The sequence goes on from CM042084.1 coordinate 53,537,980, forward strand.
ACTTATACCTTGAAAGAAGTTGAAAATATCTTCCTTGTGCTCATTAAACTGCATGTACATGGCAGTAAGTCTAAAGAGAGTTTGCTTCCTGTCATCCATTGGAATAAAGGTGTCCCTTGCAAAGTCAGTGGATCTCTCCACATGAACGTTGTGCCTAGATGGCTGTGATGGAGGAGGAACACTGGTTGCCCAATGACCTCTTGTACTAACCCCCAAACCTCCTTCAGTATGCAATACTCTTAAAACCCAGTGAGGAGGGAAAGGAATGCTATTCATGGCAGAAAAATTCAAAGTAGGCAGGCTTTGGAATATCAAACACAAAATTCTGCCATTAATCTGTTTTGTTGAATTCTTCTTCCACCACTTAAAAATGGTAGTGGCCCAATCCACTACCATTTAACATATGATCCATACTGTACATGAATTCCAGATGTGGCTTAGGCACACTATCCCTTCCAATCAATAAGCACTTTCCTACAAGGCATGCTAGGCATCTAAATTTTCCCACAAAGCCATTCTTAGTATACTGCCTTCTACTTTCAAATTTTCTAGCATAATTGCAGGCAGTACCAAATTCTCCTAAGCTTAAATGAGGGAAGCTATCAATGGGTGCAGGGATATTAAAGCAATTTTTAATAATATCAGGGGTAATTCGGACATAAACCCCCTGCACAGTCCCTATCAATTCATCTTCTTCCTCATTCACATGGACGCATGCATAAAATTCTTGCGGGCAGGATAGGAAATGGCACATTGAGCAAAGACTAACCTTTGTAAACCCAGATTTTGAATCTTCAAAGCCACCTCTCTAGCCCAACCCAGCTACGATTCCTCCAAAGCACGCATATCCGAGCATGCCCCAAGAATATCTCCTCTTCAGATCGCTTATCAGCACTAGGTGAGTGCACCTCTTCCTTGCCTGACCTCCTTGTGCGTACCATATTTAAAACAAGAGTAAGAGCAAAGAGCAGAGAGTAGAGCAAAGAACAGTGTATCCCCAATTTCATATCTGAAATCGTTTTTGGTGTGGAAGACCTAGATGCAGGCCTCCTTACTTATAGCGTGCAGAAGGACATGTGCTCCAATTTCAATAATACACGTGCTCCCAAAATTTCAGAGCATTTGGACCATTTTAGCCCTTGCACGTCATATGGGTGATATGGCGTGCAAGTTAGAATCGTCCCATATTTTGGTGGTGGGTCCTTCATGAGCTGTCAAGCAATAGTCTCTTCTGCACGTGATATTATTGAAGCTTCTAGGAGGGTCAAAATCGATATTTTTCCTTTTTATCCCTTTAGATGACAGCTAGAAATTGGCGTGCAAGAGGTAAAGTGCTTTATGTGATGTTTATCCACTGGCCCAGAAATTTGCAGAGGCAAAAGAGGTGCACGCCAATTGGTCAATTGGCGTGCAATATGGTGTGCAGGCCCAAATTATCCCAAACTTTTCCGCTGAGTTGCTTTTGCAGTATGGATCAACTTCTATGCTTGCACGCCAATTCGTTGGGCTTAAATTCAAGTACTTGTGGGCTTCACTTGTTCCTTGCTCCAGGACTTGTTCCTTAAAATAAATTCAGAAGTCCAAGGCCCAATAATTTTGGCTCCTCCTGCAAATGGTTAGTCAAGAAAGAAACAAAATCTACTGCACCAGGGTTAGCTTGCAAACAAAATTGTTGAATAAAAATAAATAAAATAAAACATTGGGTTGCCTCCTAACCAGCGCTTTATTTAAAGTCTGTAGCTAGACTTTCAATTAAGATCATGAGGTGGTGAAAGAGAGGGAATCAACAATCTCCCTCTGAGTTGGATCAAAGTATGGTTTCAGTCTGTTGCCATTCACCCAAAATTTCTTGCCATCTACTGTCACGCCCCGAATTTTCAACCCGAGGAAACAGGTACGTGACTCCCCTTTTACCCACACGGAGGGCAAAGGGGTTAGGATACAAACCCCGAATATAACATTTTAAACATCCACAACACATTCAAGAAAGTAATGTTCATTAAAGCAATCCACAATCCAAACCAGTCTTTATACAATAAAATCCTCTTTTCAATCCATCCCCACTGGGGTTACATCAATTCCCACAAAATAACATAAAATGAAAGACGATAAGGTAAATAAGGTCTTCCACCTTGGGGTCCCACCTAACGCCTGTATGTTCCTGAAAGAAAACACAACATAGAGGGAGGGGTGAGCAACCACAGCTCAGTAGGGATCATGTCTCCCCAATCCATCCCATGCTCCTAGCGTCTACATGAGGGTGTGTACAGGTGCAGTGTAGTGACAATAAGATATAAACAGGTTGTATTCCACATTCACACGGCACACACATATCCACAGCCATACAGGCTTAGCTATATAGGCTAACATATCCACAGCCACTCAGGCTTAGCCACACGGGCTAACATATCCACGGCCACTCAGGCTTAGCCACACGGGCTAACATATCCACGACCACTCAGGCTTAGCCACACGGCTAACATTTCTAGTACCGGGCTTCCACAGCCACCGGGTTCCACAAACACAGCATACAAGGTCACACAGGCATTAAACCAAACACGTAGCATACACACTTTCACAGGCATAAAATCAAACACATACTAGGCATATTCACACAGACATATTCACACAGGCATTTTATCGAACACTTAATATGCACTCACCATCCAACACCAGAATACATCAAAAACCGCCATCGAAGGCCAACATCCATATAGAAGATCACACCTATATGGATTACATATATATAAACAGATATAATCCATAATCTACCCTAGAACCCTAGAACAGAGGAGGATTTAGGAAGAACAGAACCCTTACCTTGTATGTCCTCCTGCTCCCACTTCCACGCAAGACTCCGACCACCCACGCAAGACGCTCCGGCAGCCACCAAAAGCTCTCCTTCCCTCTCTCTCTCTCTGCGACGGCTGGTGGAACAACAAACCCTAAAACCTAAAACAGAGGGCTTCTCCTCCTTATATAGACAACACAACATCAAAACGACGTAGTTTTGATTAAGTGAATCCCAGCATCAAAACGACGTAGTTTTGATGGAACAAGCTATGACCTTCCCACATCCATACACACCAAAATGTCCACAATTCCAACATACCCCTTTGGGAAAAGATGTTTAGAATCACAAAACCAAGGTGACGGTGCAAAAATATGGTTGCACGCCATATTGCACGCCATATCCCCAATTGACTTGCAGCTCCAAAAGCTGTAAAATTCTACCCCAAGCTTCCTTGCATCATGTAGAAGGCCGATATGCGAAAAAATGCTTGCACGCCAATTGGTCCAATTGGCTTTCAAGGCCTTTGGCACTGAAACTTCTGTGGGAGGTAGAGGACATCATTCTGAGAAACTTTTGTTCTGCACGCCAATTGATTTGAGGCCATCTACTTGGTCAAAAGCAATCTCCAAAACCGGACAAAACAGCCTAAAAACGCCTATGTATGCAAAAAGCATCTTCCTAGGGCATAAAAGCACGTTATGAATTGTCACGTGCACCTCCCAAACATCCCCTCTTGGGCTCATCTCTTACCTCAAACTTGTGCATCAACATTCAAGGTGTAGCTAAAGTGTGTGGGAAGGAAACTCCCTAAAACCCAACAATTTCCACTCACAAGGCATCTCAGGTTAACTTCTTACATGCCGCAAAACACGGGTCATTACATCCTCTCCCCCTTAAGACTTTCGTCCTCGAAAATAAACAATATGCAAGGAAAACTAACACATGCGAGCCACAATGCCCAGGATAGATTACACAATATAACAGGACATCTCAAACACATTGCAACCTCAAAACACATCTCAATAAAAATACAAATACCAGTTTACAAGTACAAATACAAATACACCAAATCATGAACCACAAGAAAACACATCACTACAGCCACCTCCCACCCTTAAGATTGTTCGTCCTCGAACAACTCTGGGTGCTGCTCACGCATCACGGACTCACATTCCCATGTCTCCTCCTCAATGCAACGGTGCGCCACAAAGACGCGAACCAAAGGAATAAAGCACGAGCATGCAAAAGCTTCTCCCGCCGATCTAGGATACGGATAGGGGCCTCAACAACGGACATGTCATCCTCAATGTCTAATGTCCCCCAATCGATCACATGGGTGGGGTCAGGGTGATACTTCCGCAATTGGGACACGTGGAATATATTGTGCACCCTACTCGGCCAGCGGTGGCAAAGCTAACCGGTAAGCCACCGGCCCCACACAAGTCGAAACCTCATGGTCCCCATACCTTCTCTTCTTCTTCACAAAATCTTTAATGTATTTTCTATACCTGGGCATCTGCTCCAAAACTTCCACAAATGGGATATTAATTTCAAGCCGCTTCAATAAACTCAGGAAGCACTCATACTCTTCCTCAACCCTTTGATTTCTTAATTGCCGAGGAAATGGCATGGTAGGCCTTAGCTCTTTCGGCCTTTGTTCTTCAAGGTCTCGCTTTTAGTCAACTGTTGGTCCTTCTTTTCTTGCACCTTTTCTTCTTCTTTATCCTATTTTCCTTGGTCATCAACTTCCAAGGGTTTGCTTTGTTCTCCTGATATGGCCCTCTTCTTAGGCTCTTCAGTTTCCTTCAATGCTTTCCCACTCCTTAAAGTGATAGCCTTGCAACTCTCCTTATGAAATCTTATCAAATCTTTAAAGCGCTCCCAAGCCTCATGAAGAGTCTCCATCTCATCTTGCCTGAATCTGCTGATTTCCCCTCTGAGCTGGATCACCTTGGAAGGAGGAAAGTATTTAGACATGAATTTAGTCTGCATCTCCTCCCAAGTATTTATTGAACCTGCTAGTAAACTGTTAAACCACCCAAGAGCTCTATCCCTTAAGGAGAAAAGGAAAAGCCTTAGCTTTATCGCCTCCTCCGACACATTGTTGATCTTTATGGTGTCACACATCTGGTAGAACCTCATCAAATGCTGGTGTGGATCATCCACTGTTGTTCCTCCAAAAGCGTTGTTGCTCACCATATTAATTAATGCCGACTTCAGCTCAAAACTATTTGCTTAAACTCTTGTTTGCCTAATCCCAGAATAATGGTCTGACATCATTGGTCTCGCGTAGTCTAAGAAGGTTCTGGGCCTAAACCTATTACCCTCTTCTTCTGGATATTGGCCATTGTAATTGGCCCCTCCTTGCGGTACACCACCATCAGGCCTTAAATCTGCCATCAATTCACCTACTGAATGCTCTAAGCCTTGCAGTGCTTCTTCAGCCTCTCGTGCTGCTTCCCTAGCTTCCCTGCGGCAAGCTCTGAACAACCTTTTAGGTTCCCGATTAATTGGTATAAGCTCCCCTCTTGGCATGCACAACTAGGAATTCTCGCAAATACGCTGTGAACGTTCCTGTAAGAAAACAAGAACACACCCAGCAGCTCCGAACAATTCAAAAATAAATAAAAACAAAAAAAAATAAGAACCAAGATCAGAATTTAGACAATTTCATTCAATGTTGATTTTCTAAAGCTAGTCAACCGTTGAATCCCCGGCAACACGCCAATTTGACAGACAGATTTTTAGCCTCTCTAAAAGAGCTAGCTAATGTCGTTAAATCTCTCTTCAAGATGATAAATTCCCTAAGTTTGCACTAAAAGAATAGCAGCAAGCAAGGGGTCGAACCCACAGGGATTAGCCTAGTTTTCTAGTTCTTAAATCAAAACACCCAATTACTCTTGTTCTATAAAATGTCTTGGCAAAAAGTTCTCTTTTTTAAACTAAAGATCTAATTTTTATGTGGTTTTCTAAAACATCAAAGATAGCAAAATTGATTTTAATGTTAAAACTCAAAGATTAAAGGCATCTAGGATCACAATTTCACCTCCCTACGCTGTTTCCACTGATTTTAAGGTTCTTAGGATTATTTAAATAATAACATGCTATACATGAGCCAAGGTTCTGCAAATGGTCATTGACAGACCTTCTAAGTGTTGTTTGCTTGAATGGTCATCATGGCAGCAACAAACAAAGCCTAATTATCATACTCATGATAGGATAATGGTCACACCAATCACAAATATGTTATGAACCAAAGGTCAGCCTCAAACTAAGGCTAAGAAAACCCATGTGTACAGCCCAGATATTAAAAGATGAAGAACAGATTCATAAAACATGCAATCTCAATTAAACAAACCCAATATTCAAATAATCAGTTTAACAACTTAGGGGGCTACTTTGCTCCCCTAGATAAAGGAAACTACTCACACATGTTCTTGACAAAGCATAAACAAATAAAGAACATCATCTTAGAACCAAGAGCAGTAGAACTTCAACTCTGGATCTTCTCCAGCCGTCAAACTCTTAGGGCCGATAGCTCCAAGAACGTGAGCCTTCTCTTTCTCTCTCTAAAAAGGTGCCCTCCTCTCAAGATGTCTCTTTAGGGCCTGCTGCACCCCTATATATAGAGGAACCTGCTGTGCAATGTGTGCCCTAGCCACCAACTGTCGTCATTAATCAAAACGGCATAGTTTTGATAAGTGACACTTCCAACATTAAAATCTCTCAATCTAAGCACAATATGAACAAGGTCCTTTAGGAAAGAATGATCAGCATAACAAAACGACTGAATCGGTGCAAAAATATGGCTGCACGTCAATCTGAACGTCATATTCCCAATTGGCGTGCAGCTCCAAATTAGGTGAAATTCTTCCCCAAGCTTCCATGCATCATGTAGAAGGATGGCATGCAGTAATATGCTTGCACGCCACTTGGTCCAATTGGCGTTCAAGGCCTTTGGCTCTGAAACTTCTGTGGAAGGTAGAGGACATCATTCTGAGAAACTTTAGTTCTGGACGCCAATTAATTTGAGGTCATCTACTTGGTCAAAATTAATCTCCAAAACCTGACAAAACAGCCTAAAAGCGCATGTATATGCAAATAGCATCTTCCTAGGGGTTAGAGCAAATATAAATGAAATATGATACAATAAGGCTCTAATCATGCTCTTAAACACCCCTAAATAGGCAATAGAATAACGGCATAAATGCACGTTATCAGTTGGCACACAAAACAAATCCATACGTACACTTGGACGTCCTCGTAAAGTTGAGGCCAATAGTAGCTCCTTTCCACCAACACCAAGGTATGATCGACTCCGGGATGGCCATCCTACTACGAGGCATGACATTCTTTGAGGATATCTCTCCTCAAACCTTACCATTTGGGAATGTACACCCGTTCCCTTCGAGTATGGAGCAAGTTATCCTTTAGCCAAAATTGCCGCGTCTTCCTAGCTTTGACGCATTCAACCAAAGACTTGGCTAATAGATCGTGCTCCATTCCTTCCTTCGATTTGTCCACCAGGGGGGAATTGTGGTTGGTTAATGGCTGCAAGTTCCGCCTTCCGACGTAGTGCATCGGCCACCACATTATTTGTGCCCGATTTGTACTCAAGCACAAAGTCGAATTCCGCTAGAAGTCCTTGCCACCGTGCTTGCTTTAGAGTTAAGTTCCTTTGAGTTAGGAAATAACTCATAGCAATGTTGTCCGTCTTCACTATGAACTTGGACCCTAGCAAGTAATGCCTCCACACCCGAAGGCAATGCATAACTGCCGTCATCTCCTTTTCATGCACCGCGTACCTCCATTCGGTGTCATTGAGCTTCCAGCTTTCATATGCTACGGGATGCCCCTCCTGCATAAAAACTTCACCGATTGTAAAGTTTGAAGCATCGGTGTAAACTTCATAATGTTTCGCATGGTCCTGGCGGTGCCATCACCGATCTGTTTGTCACCGCTTGCTTCAACTTCTCAAATGCCTCTCGGCAAGCATCATCCCACACCCAAGTCTTGTTCTTCTTCAATCATTCCATCAAGGGTGCGGCAATGTGGGAATAGTCATGGATGAATCTTCTATAGTTGTTAACTAAGCCAAGGAAGGAATGCATCTCGAGACTTTCTTGGGCGTCGACCCGAATAAATTGTGTCTATAGGTTTTGCAGCAAGTGCACCGTCAAGTAATAAAATGGAGTATTAAGACTCAGGTTATCGAACCCACGGTGTAAGGACCCGTACCTTGAGTTAGTCACGGTTAGTCACGCTTTTGCCTTCCGAGTAGAGTTTTTCTAGATTTTGACCTAGTGAATGGGCTCAAATGAATTCACGTGCAAAAGGAAAGATGCTTAGAATGATGTCCTCTATCTACCACAGAAGTTTCAGGCCAAACGGACGTGTATGTGAGGTGCACGTGATATGGGTCCAATTCACGTGCAAGTGTGGTTGTCTTCTAAATGATGCAAGGAGGCTAGGGGTGAAGTTTGAGAGCATTTGGAGTCCATTTGGAGTTGCACGTGAATTGGGAATTCACGTGCAAATTGGCGTGCAGCCATATTTTTGCATGGTTCCCTTGGTTTTGACATTCTAATGATCTTTCTCCAAAGGACCATGTTGAAATTCCGAGTATTTTGGCCTATATGGGTGCGGAAAGGTGCTAACTTGTGTGATCAAAACTACGTCGTTTTGATCCTGGGTTTACTTAATCAAAACTACGTCGTTTTGATGTGGGTAGTGTCTATATAAGGAGGGCTTGAGTTTGAGTTTAGGGTTCTTGTGTTCTTCCTTGCTTTGCACTGCTGCGCCGAGAGAGAGAGAGAGAGAGGGAGAGAGAGAGAGAGAGGGTCTCCGGGCTGTTGCCGTGGTGGTTCGCGTCGCGGGGAGCTGTCTAGCGTGGAGGTTAGGACAAAAGCCTGAGGTAGGGATTCATGTCCTTCCAAACTCTCCTCTGTTTTAGGATATTCATATATATATATATGTAAATCCATATAGGTGTGATCTCCTATATGGATGTTGGCCTTCAGTGGCATGTTCTGTTGATTTGATGTTGAATTTGGCCTGAGGATTTTCTGGGTTTGTTTATGCACACTATGTGTTTGATGAAATGTCTAAGAGGTCCGCACACTATGTGTTTGATAAAATGTCCGTGAGGCCTGCATGCCATGTATTCAATATAATGCCTGTGAGACCTTGTATATGAGTGCTTGATGATATACCTGTGTGATCGGTGTGTACCGTGTTTGATTTGTATTTGATTTTTAGCCTATGAGGCTGATGTGTGTGATCGGTATCCGACCATGTTGGTCCTTCGAGATAAAGTGTAAATGCTTGTCTTGAGTTTACATGTTGAGATGTAATGCTTTGTCGTTGTCGTTGATCTGTTTGAGACCGAGCTGAGATATGGGCCAGGCACAATAGCTGGACCCCTTTGAGATTTGGCCAGGACGTGGTCCTGAGTCTCGGTGTAGCACTCACGACGGTGGGCTAAGTCTACACCCATTCCTGAGGGTAGATATGGCGCCCGAGGAGGTGGTTGACCATATCCGACTCGGGTGGAAAATGTTGCATTGGTGTCCATGCAACATTCGCCTGAATGTGGTATGTCATGTCGCCGTGGTGGCGGGGTGTCCTCTCGCCCTTCGGTGCGGGTTCAGGTAAAGAGTGTTTACTGGGTGATGTTTGCTGCGTTAGCCTTAGGCACAACACGAGCACAAGCATACACATATCATGCATGTTGTACAATGGGACGGGTCTGGGGAGACGGGATCCCTACCGAGCCGTGGTTTGCTCACCCCTCCTATAAACCGTTCTTTTGCGGGGTTTAGCAGGCGGTAGGTGAAGGCCGAGGAGCTAGGCCCCCGAGGCCGAAAGCTTTATATTATTTCCTTTGTTGTACTCTGGTTTTATGTGTTTGGATTTTGGTTTGGTTTTATTGATGGCTTCATAGGGGTTTTTCCCCGACTCGGGTTGTAATGAACATTTAGTCTTTGAAATGAAATAAAATGAGATGTTGTTATTCAATTTGTGTTTGTGTGCATGGTTTGGGAACAGGAGCATGCCCCTTGGCATGTTAGCCTGATTGTGCAAGTTTGGGACAGCACCCGTGCTAGAAGTCCTTTTAAGGTGCTTGCACCAACCCTTGTCCCTTCGGGTGCGGGCATGGGCAGTCACTACTCATTTCCAAGTGGAAGGAAATTGGGGCGTGACAATATGGTATCAGAGCGATAGTTCATGGTCTAGTGGACCTAGGATAGTGGGGAGGCCTGGCTGCTTCGAGACTCTTGGGAGGCAGTATAGGACACGCCTGATCAACGTGGTCCTATCTGGTTTTCTGGGGTGTACTCAGGGGTAGTTAGACCAAGGAGTAGGGCACTTGCATTTGGGTTGAGGGTGCATACATGCATTGGCATTAGAGCACTAGTTTAATTTCAGTATGAGTATTGTGATTGGACATGCTATGTTGCTGAAACTTGTTGCTATGAATTGCTACTGTGTACTTCTGTGATTTTCCTGTGTGTTTAAATGTAAAATGTTGCTTGAGTACCTCATGGCCCATGGGGATGAGGGTGTGTAGAGCTTGAGAGAAGCTGATCCTAGTTTGGTTTAAATTATGTAGACGATGCCTCCTAGGAAAGTAACCCGAGCTACTCCAGCTGTAGAAGATGAATCTTCCGCCCGTCTTGGAGAGGGAAGAGGACAGCGTGTAGAGGGCGATGATCCCCCTGGAGCGGATCATGGCCCAAGTCCGGGCCCTAAGTGAGAACGTGCAAGGCATGCGTGAGGACCTCGGGGGAGAGATCCTAAACGAGGTGCGTCAGGAGATGATGGCACGACAGGCGGTGCCACCCCCTCCACCCCGTGAGGCGAACCTCCGTGTAGGCGGGAAGTGCCGGTGAGGCGGGAAGAGGGAGACGTGTTGACGCAGTTCCGAAAGGAACATCCACCAAGGTTCAAGGGAGGAGCTGAACCTCTAGGAGCGAGCACTGGCTGCGGCGGATCGAGCATGTGTTCTCCTTTCTTCGACCCCGGAGGAAGACAAAGTGAGACTAGCAGTCCGGCGGTTGGAGGAGGAAGCCTTGGAATGGTGGCTTAGCATCTCAGGAAGCCGGGATATGGAGACCATGGCCTGGAATGAGTTCCTCCACTGTTCCATGAGGAGTTCTTTCCAGAGTCATTGCGGTGGCAAGCGGGAGGAGTTCGGCGGCTTGAAGCAGGGATCGCGCTCGGTAGCGAGTATGAGCGAGATTTTCGGGGGCTGAGTCGGTTTGCTCCAGAAGCAATATCAAGGGAGGACCTGAAGGCCCATAAGTTTACCATGGGTCTCAAACCTGCCCTGAAGCAAAGGGTGGAGATGCTGCGACCGAAGACCTATCTTGAAGTCGTGGACACCGCCAAGATTGTTGAGAGAGGATTAGAGGAGGGAAGACAGGCTCACCAGGAGCGGATGGGGCGAGCGCGCGCGACAAGCACGGTGATACCAAGAGGCGAAAGGTTGAGTCCGGGAGTGGGACTTTTCCCAAGGATGGGGGCCAAGCTTCAATGGCTCCGCCCGGATCCCGTTACTTTGGAGGACAGGGAGTCTGGCTGGAACTTCCCAAGCGGGTGTACCTGTTGTGGCATGTCGGGGCACGTCAAACGTGAGTGCCCCAAGCGGCACTTGACGTGTCATAGCCGTGGGAAGGTGGGACACATCAGCAAGGTGTGTTTCGGCAAGGGGGAACGGCCGGGGAGCTGGAAGCTTAGCACAAGGGAGCAGGGTGGAACCCAATTTCAGGCCCCAGCCCCAAAGCCAGACATTCGTGGCAGGCCGGTCGGCCGGTTCCGGTCACACTAGGCCACGGGGGAGAGGCAACCACAAGGAGGATCGGAGGGGCGTCCCGGTGGACTGCGCAGCAGGAGCAAAAGGGAAGGCAAGTGAGGCCGGTGGTGGGGCAAGCCAAGGCAGAGTGTTCGCGCTTACCTCAACACCAGCTGAAATGGAGGATTTACCATCACCCTCCGAGGAAGGTGGAGCTGGACCTTCGGTGGTTCGAGGTACTATTCTAATATCCCGCACCGTTGTTGCTGCATTGTTTGATACCGGAGCTTCGTGCTCCCGATTTCTAAGTCCTTGGTGGAGAGCCTTGGACTTGATTGTGTGGAGGCCGATAGACCTCGAGGGTCGAGTCCCCAATGGGAGGAGTGGAGTTGATCCACCAAATGTGTCGAGAGTGTGCGCTACGATAGGAGAGGTTGACCTCTCATTTGATTTGTACGTAATGCCCATGAGGACCTTTAGTTTGATTCGGGGATGGACTGGTTGATGGCCTTTCAGGCTAAGATTGGTCGCTATAGGCGACGAGTATCGTTTACTACACCCACAGGATCTTCCTGTATCCTAGTGGGTGAATGGGATAGGGATCTTGGGAGAGCTGGACCGACGAGGGAGCTATGGGGCAATATTACCCATGGGCTTGCCACCCTAACCTTTGAGGAGGAAGGTAACTTGGAGAAAAGGGTGTGGCCAGATGTAGTCGAGGATTTCCAGGATGTCTTTCCTGGGGAGTTGTTGGAGTTGCCTCCACACGAAGTGTCGAGTTCACGATTGAATGGCCCGGGGGTGGGACCCATCTCACTAGTAGCATACCGGATGGGACCCGCTGAGTCATGGGAGCTTCGAAGCGATAAAGGAACCGGGAGATAAAGGTTTTATCCGTCCTAGTACCTCACCATGGGGTGCACCGGTCTTGTTTGCTAAGAAGGTGATGGTTCGTTGCGACTTTGCATTGATTATCGAAGTTGAATCAAGTAACGGTAAAGAACAAGTACCCTTTGCCGCGGATTGATGACTTATTCGACCAGCTTGAGTGGAGCACGGTGGTTCTCAAAAATCGATCTGCGTTCGGGGTATCACCAATTGAGGGTCAGGAGCGAAGACATCCCTAAGACGGCGTTCAGGTGCGGATACGGACACTATGAATGGTTAGTGATGCCTTTTGGGCTCACGAACGCACTCCGCTGTGTTCATGCATCTAATGAATCAGGGTATTTGCCCCATACCTGGATTCCTTCGTGGTGGTATTCATTGACGACATCCTTGTGTACTCCAAAACCCAAGCCGAGCATGAGGAGCACTTGGGCGTGGTGCTGCAGCACTACGAGATCATCACTTGTATGCTAAATTTAGCAAGTGTGACTTCCGGATGCGAGAGGTGCATTTTCTTGGGCATGTAGTATCTGCCGAAGGAGTTAGAGTGGACCCAACCAAGATTGAGTCCGTAGCATCTTGGAAGAGGCCCACAAATGTTTTTGAGATCCGGAGTTTCTTGGGTCCTGGCAGGTATTACCGGCGTTTTGTGGAAGGGTTTTCTCGGTTGGCGGCACCTATGACAGCTCTTACACGGAAGGGAGCCAAATTCGAGTGGACGGACAAGTGCCAGCAGTATTCGAGGAGTTAAGACTCGCCTAACTACCGCACCGGTGTTGAGTCTACCGCAGGAGGGAGTGCCATTCGAGGTGTATTGTGATGCGTCTCGCGTTGGACCGGGGTGTGTTCTAATGCAAGAGCGCCAAGTCGTAGCATATGGCTCGCGACAACTGAAGTCCCATGAGCAAAACTACCCAACACACGACCTGGAGTTAGCAGCAGTTATTTTTGCCCTGAAGTCTTGGCGACATTACCTGTTGGGAGAGAAATTTGTGGTATATACCGACCACAAAAGCCTACGATATATCTTCACCCAGAGAGACCTAAATTTGCGCCAACGGAGGTGGGTCGAGTACCTGCAAATGTTTGACTTCACGCTCTCCTACACGCCTGGGAAGGGAAATTTAGTAGCCGACGCGCTAAGTAGAAAGGGAAAAGCCGAGGTTTCCATGAGAGAATGGAAAATGATGGAGCGGTTGGCGATGCTTCGGGTGCAACTTGCTTTCAGCAGTGATGGAGCTATCCTGTGTCCTCTCACCGTGATACCGAGTTGTATCGGCGTGTCCGTGAGGGACAAGTTAGGCGACATGGATCGTGAGGTGATCCGGGCCCAAGATAGAGGCCGGAGAGCTGTCAAGAGGACCGGACGAAGGAGTTGAGCATGAGCTGAAATTTCGAGGGCGTCCGATAGTACCACCTCCCTTGCGTGAGGATGTCTTGAGGGAATTTCATCATTCCCGTTTGGCTGTACATCCAGGAGGAACTAAGATGTATCATGCCGTTCGCGCACGCTTCTGGTGGCCGGGGCTGAAACGGAGTGTAGCGAGTTTGTTTCCGGGTGCCTTACCTGTCGCCAAGTGAAGGCAGAACACCAACGACCCGCCGGTCAATTGCGGCCTTTACCCGTAGCCGAGTGGAAGTGGGAGCATATTACCATGGACTTCGTGACGGGACTTCCTACCACTTCGGGGAGAAAGGACATGATTTGGGTCATAGTGGACCGCTTAACTAAGTCAGCCCATCTCTTGGCAATTCGAGAGCGCGACTCTATCGGCACGTTAAGCCGGTTGTATGTTGATGAAATTGTCCGCTTGCACGGAGTACCCTTGTCTATTGTTTCAGACGGGGATGCGCGGTTTACATCCCGGTTTTGGGGGAGGTCTCGCAGAAGCATTGGGAACCCGACTTAATTTGAGTACCGCATTCCATCCCGAGACCGATGGTCAGTCCGAGAGGACCATTCAGTACATTGGAAGACTTGTTGAGGGCTTGTGTACTCGATTTTGGAGGATCATGGGCTTCCCACCTTCCTCTTGGTGGAGTTTGCCTATAATAACGGTTACCGGTCTTCGATTGGGATGGCCCCGTTTGAGGCATTGTATGGCCGACTGTGTCGGTCTCCATTATGTTGGGCGAAAGGTGGAGAGGCAGCTATGTTAGGACCCCAATTGGTCCAGGAGGCTACGGCAAAAGTTCACTTGATTCGGCAACGCCTTCTTACGCCCCGAGCGGACGAAGTCTTATGCGGATCGCCGACGCCAACCGTTGGAGTTTTTGGTGGGAGACCACGTATTCCTTCGTGTTTCTCCACGGCGAGGGCATAAGAGATTTGGGACTGGGTCCAAGTTGTCCCCTCGGTACATTGGACCGTTCGAGATTTTGAGCAGAGTTGGACTGTTGCTTATAGAGTTGGCATTACCACCTAGTTTGAGCAGAGTTCATAATGTTTTCCATGTATCCCGGGCCAAGGGAAATATCATCCGGATCCCACACACGTGCTAGATTGGGGTACCCTGGATCTTGGAGAGGATGTGTCCGTTGTCGAGGCCCCCATCCGTATTGTAGATAGGCGCGAGAAGCAGTGCGAGGTAAGACTATTCCGTTGGTTCGGGTGTTGTGGCAACACCGAGGGCCGGAGGAAGAGACCTGGGGAACGTGAGACCGAGATGCGTGCTCATTATCCTAACTGCTCGAGGACGAACAACTCCGAAGGAGGGGAGGAGGGCAAGCATCAAACTTCAACATAATCGGTACTTGCCCAACTAGTTATGACCATATGGAGTGTATAAATGTGTGAAATAATTTGTGATTTGTTGTGTATTAATTTGTCTTTGTCTTTAGAGGGTGTTAGAGGCCTATGCTTTGGTTGTGATTGTTTTCTTTCATTCCACCTTTTCTTTTCGAGGACGAAAAGTCTTAAGGGGGAGAGGATGTAAGGACCCGTACCTTGAGTTAGTCACGGTTAGTCACGCTTTTGCTTTCCGAGTAGAGTTTTTCTAGATTTTGACCTAGTGAATGGGCTCAAATGAATTCACGTGCAAAAGGAAAGATGCTTAGAATGATGTCCTCTATCTACCACAGAAGTTTCAGGCCAAACGGACGTGTATGTGAGGTGCACGTGATATGGGTCCAATTCACGTGCAAGTGTGGTTGTCTTCTAAATGATGCAAGGAGGCTAGGGGTGAAGTTTGAGAGCATTTGGAGTCCATTTGGAGTTGCACGTGAATTGGGAATTCACGTGCAAATTGGCGTGCAGCCATATTTTTGCATGGTTCCCTTGGTTTTGACATTCTAATGATCTTTCTCCAAAGGACCATGTTGAAATTCCGAGTATTTTGGCCTATATGGGTGCGGAAAGGTGCTAACTTGTGTGATCAAAACTACGTCGTTTTGATCCTGGGTTTACTTAATCAAAACTACGTCGTTTTGATGTGGGTAGTGTCTATATAAGGAGGGCTTGAGTTTGAGTTTAGGGTTCTTGTGTTCTTCCTTGCTGCACTGCCGCCGTAGAGAGAGAGAGAGAGAGGGAGAGAGAGAGAGAGAGGGTCTCCTGGGCTGTTGCCGTGGTGGTTCGCGTCGTGGGGAGTTGTCTAGCGTGGAGGTTAGGACAAAAGCCCGAGGTAGGGATTCATGTCCTTCCAAACTCTCCTCTTGTTTTAGGATATTCACCTATATATATATATGTAAATCCATATAGGTGTGATCTCCCATATGGATGTTGGCCTTCATGGGCATGTTCGTTGATTTGATGTTGAATTTGGCCTGAGGATTTTCCTGGGTTTGTTTATGCACACTATGTGTTTGATGAAATGTCTAAGAGGTCTGCACACTATGTGTTTGATAAAATGTCTGTGAGGCCTGCATGCCATGTATTCAATATAATGCCTGTGAGACCTTGTATATGAGTGCTTGATGATATACCTGTGTGACGGTGTGTACCGTGTTTGATTTGTATTTGATTTTTAGCTTATGAGGCTGATGTGTGTGATCGGTATCCGACCATGTTGGTCCTTCCGAGATAAAGTGTAAATGCTTGGGCTTGAGTTTACATGTTGAGATGTAATGCTATGCTGTTCGTTGATCTGTTTGAGACCGAGCCGAGATATGGGCCAGGCACAATAGTGGACCCCTTTGAGATTTGGCCAGGACGTGGTCCCGAGTCTCGGTGTAGCACTCACGACGGTGGGCTAAGTCTACACCCATTCCTGAGGGTAGATATGGCGCCCGAGGAGGTGGTTGACCATATCCGACTCGGGTGGAAAATGTTGCATTGGTGTCCATGCAACATTCGCCTGAATGTGGTATGTCATGTCGCCGTGGTGGCGGGGTGTCCTCTCGCCCTTCGGGCGGGTTTCAGGTAAAGAGTGTTTACTGGGTGATGTTTGCTGCGTTAGCCTTAGGCACAACACGAGCACAAGCATACACATATCATGCATGTTGTACGACTGGGACGGGGTCTGGGGGAGACGGGATCCCTACTGAGCTGTGGTTTGCTCACCCCTCCTATAAACTCGTTCTTTTGCGGGGTTTAGCAGCGGTAGGTGAAGGCCGAGGAGCTAGGCCCCCGAGGCCGAAAGCTTTATATTATTTCCTTTGTTGTACTCTGGTTTTATGTGTTTGGATTTTGGTTTGGTTTTATTGATGGCTTCATAGGGGTTTTTCCCCGACCGGGTGTAATGAACATTTAGTCTTTGAAATGAAATAAAATGAGATGTTGTTATTCAATTTGTGTTTGTGTGCATGGTTTGGGAACAGAGCATGCCCCTTGGCATGTTAGCCTGATTGTGCGGGTTTGGGACAGCACCCGTGCTAGAAGTCCTTTTAAGGTGCTTGCACCAACCCCTTGTCCCTTCGGGTGCGGGCATAGGCGATCACTACTCATTTCCAAGTGGAAGGAAATTGGGGCGTGACACACAGGGAGGAGGTAGCTAATGCCGTAAGCAAGCAAGCACTAAGCTAACAAGTTGAATTTATGTCCGGACAATTGATTTTTGAGTTTTGAAATTAAAGTATGAGTCTTAAGCATGCAAAATGCGTAAACTATTGAGATTGTAATGCAATTCGAAGATAGCAATGAATTAAAGGATCTAAGGTCACAATTTCACCACCCAATGCCTGATAATATTCTGGTTATGGTACTTGCTTAAAAACATTTGATTAATTCCAAGTTTATAATGGTCATCACCCACTGCCCTAACACTTGGTCCGTGAAAAGGGAAGTTTAAGTCTTTTAAACCACTTGGCCCGTGAGAATAAAAGTTCTCAAAGGTAAACAACCAATTCGACAAATACAGACTTGATCCATCATGTAATGTCAAATCTAGTTCATCACATTTCACCCTAGACAAGAGCTGAAATAGCCTAACCATGCATACATCAGACTTTGTATTAAACCCAAATGAACTAATTAAAAGCCCAGAATTTCATATAATAGCAAGCAGAATACCAGAACATTACAAGACCTTGGGGGCTACATTGCTCCCCTAGAAACGAGGCTTTACCCCATTATCATGTTCGCAAACCTAGAAAATTCAAAGTAATACATGACTCTAGTACCAGAAGGAAGGGAGAGATACAAGAGATGGATAATAGCCTCAAAACGTCTTCTCCTCTTCTGAAAGCAACCCCTTGCCGTCAAACTCAAGCGCTGCTTCTAACTTCAAGAACGTCTCTCTTTATCTTCTGTCTACGTATCAGCCTCCAAGAATTGATCATTGCTGCCTCCAAGATCTCCCTTTTTATAGGGCTGCAGGTGTTGTATAAAGTGTGCCCTAATGCCAGTTGTTGTCGCTACCAAAACGACGTAGTTTTGGTAAATGACCCTTATTCTTCATTCAAACTTTGAAAACACCTTAAACAAAGTAGAATTGGATCAAGCTCCAGAAGAGAAAAATCATCAGCATAACAAAATGAAGGTGACTGTGCAAAAACAATCTTGCCCGTGACAAAGGTCATTGTCACGGGCACCTCCATTTTCTCTGAAACTTCACCCAAGACTTTATCACATCATATCAAAGCTTTCCATGCAAAAATATCCTTGCCCGTGACAAAGGTCATTGTCACGAGCACCTCCAAATGGTCTGAAATTTTTATGAGAGATAGATGACATCATTTAGAGCAACTTTTGTTCTGCATTTGAGATCATCTGAAGCCTCCTACTAGGTCAAAAAAATCAAATCCCAATATCATGTGCAAAATATTTTGTTGTCCTTTTGCTCTGAAATTTTTATGGGAGGTAAAGAGCATCATTTGAAGCAACTTTCACTTCTGCACGTGATATTGTTAAGGCCATATTCATGGTCAAATAAATTAAACTGTTTGTTCAAAGACCGATAGTGTAAAGAGACCTCTTGCAGCCTTGTCGCTTGTAGCCTTCAAAATGCCTCCTTTTGAGCTCATAAGTTGCCACAAGCTCCCTCTTTAAGAGATAGAGTAGTCTAGCTGATGACTAGAGAAGAAATCATCCAAAAACCTGCCCAAAACGGTTCAAAAACACATATACAAGACATGTAAGTGTCTTTCTTGGGGTTAGAGCAAATATATATGAAATATGGTACTAAAAAGGCTCTAAACATGCTCTTTGACACCCTAAATAGGCTATAAAATAACGGCATAAATGCACGCTATCAGCGTCTCTCATTCCTTGATGGCTAACACTTTCTTGTTATCCAACTTTAATTTGCCGCCACCAATGATGTGACCCAAGAAGGGCACCTCCTTCTTTGCAAAGTCACATTTTTCTTTCTTCACAAAAAGTTGGTTCTCTCTTAAGATTTGGAAAACCCGCCGTAGGTGTGCCTTGTGCTCCTCCAAGGTTTTGCTGTAAACAATAATGTCATCAAGGTACACCATGACGAATCTATCCAAGTATGGTTGGAAGATCCAGTTCATCAACGTACAGAATGTGGAAGGGACATTTGTGAGGCCAAAGGGCATCACCAAGAACTCGTAAGAGCCATATCTTGTGACGCACGCCGTCTTTGCCTTATCACCTTTGGCTATCCATACTTGCCAATATCCCGATCGCAAATCTAGCTTTGAGAACCATCTCGCAAAGACCAAGTTGATCAAAGAGGTCGGATATGAGTGGGATAGGATAGCCGCTTCTTCACCGTTATCTTGTTCAGCGTCCTATAGTCAATGCATAGCCGCATCGACCCATTGCGCTTCTTTTGGAACAACACAGGTGCTCCAAATGGTGCTTTGGATGGCCGAATGAACCCGGCATCCAACAAGTCCTTCAATTGTTTCCGAAGTTCCTCCAACTCTAGGTTTCCTTAGTTTTCCTAGCCTGGAGCATAGGTAAGCCAAGGGGCAAACTAGAGACATCAAGAGCAAGCTCCCTTCACCTGGCACTTACAGCCAAGGCCGGGTGCCTACGGAGGCACAAGCACCAACGTAACTAGTACCGACAAATGCAAAAAGCACCCATGCTCCGGGGAACTCTCCTGGTGAAAGGCCCAGTGCCATATTGGGGCGCCGAGAACCAGGCCTGGCCGGAATCTACAAGGGATCAAGTCGGCGTCCACCAACACTACCGAGGCTCCAGAGGTGTGTCCCTTATGAGGACAAGCCCTACCTGGAAAAGTGTCGGCTCGTGGGTGAGAATCGTCCTGTCTGGCCTGGGAGCCCAGGAGGTGGTATACGCAACCTGAAGCATCGTCGTGGCCTGCAAAAGAAGGGTACCCACCACCATAAAGCTAGGGGGCCCGACTCCCAATACCTCCTACTCGTGATCCCCACCCCCTATCTCCACTTAAGAGAGAGGCGAGGAGTTGTTCTTGAAATTGGGGCACCGACATGACCACGTGGGAGGTCCCACGGGTCCAGGGTGCAACTTGGGTAAGAGCTGGTCAGAGAGCCAAAAGGGGCGGGGGCCGGCGTCAAGAAGAAAGTGACACAAGACAACATCGGGGGCAAGACAAAAAGGGCATTCGCATCGCCCAAGGGAGCGGTAGATGCCCAGCCAGACTTCTCGATCAAGTAGGATGCACGCACCAATACGGCACAAACCAATTGAAAAGCCGCCCTACTCGAGACCGAACCATCAAGCCAAGAACGCTGGAGGACCCGATGACTCGCGCAAGATGGAACTTGGTGTAGAATGAAAGGGACGGAGTAGAGTTGCGTGCATCCCACTGTTGCCAGGCGGCCAAGCGAACAAGATAGGCCTTCCGTGCGGTAGTAACAGATGGTGCATGTTTATGCATCCAGAAGCGCGACCGAACAATCCAAGTCCAGATGCGGGAAACTTGGTGGGACAGAGGATGGGACAAGAGATCGGCGATCCACGTCTTACAATGGGCGTATTTGAATAAGGCCCGGGCTCATTGACCCGAACAGAAGTCCGGAAGCAGGCAAATGTTAAGTTCCCGGTGGAGCACACCGGCGCCCATAAGGGACGACCGCCCCCGAACACCAACAATCCACTTCATTCCTTCGAGAAGTACACGTTCAAGAGGGGCAAGGACCGTGACATCATAGATGCCCATCAGTTCTGCGCCAAAGGTCAAGACCAAGGACACCAACGCTTCTAGGGCTAAGATGCGAGGCCAAACAGGCACCCAATGGCAGGTAATAAAATGCCGCAAGTCGTAGAGTGCTTTGTGCCCCGCAAACGCGCGGTCACTGACGATGGGGCGAACTAAGACGTCAGGGGTAACAAGAACCCCGAGGTACCGATATGATGAGGAAACGCCAATAGAGTCCTACCCCAACCGAAGGTCCACACCTGCCAGGTTAGCTTGGGCGATTGGATCGCCAGGTAGTCATACATTTGCACTTGTCGATCCCGATCGCCATACCCCAGGATAAGGCCCAAGCATGCACCTTGCTCGGTTGCGTCGTTAGGACTACCACCAAGTCCGTGAGAAGGACAAGGACATCGACAAAAAGTAGGCCGGGGATACGTTCAGGGAGACCCGAGACAACCACCCCACACCGCGCCACCATCGCCGCCAACACGTCATTAATGAAGATGTTAAGAGCAGAGGAGAGTCGGGGCAACCCTAGCTCACACCCCGGCGAACCTTGATTGTGTCGGAAGTCAGATTACTCCGGTTTAACTTGGACCAATGAGCTTGCATAAAGAGCCCAAAAGAAACCAAGAGCGCAGCCACCAATTCCCGCCGCCCGAATCTTGGCAAGGAGGGCACCATATCATAGGCCTTACGAAGTCAATGAATGCCACATATGTGGGCCGACCAAGCACGGATTTATGACGGAGGGCGATCTCATGGAGCTCCGAGACATGACCAAGACATTCCTCTCCCTTGTAAAAGCCAGCCTAGCCCTAGAGCTCGAGAGCCACGGAGCAACGATGGGCCACCACCGTCGTTAATACTTTGAGCGAGAACATTGATGAGAGAAATGCCGCGGTGATTCCCCAGTGTCCGTGAGATCACCCTTTTTAGGGACGAAGACAAGAGCACCCGTGTTTAAAGAGTTGGGAACAATGGAACATCACCAAAGCGCGTTAAACAGTGAGGTGAGTGCATGCACTATGGAGCCTTGGCTGAGTTTACGATGACACCGGACCCCCCTACCATGCCGACGAGAGTTGGTACCGATGGTCCCTTGGAGCCTAAAGGGGGGGTGAATAGAGCTCTTATTCGAACTCTTTCTTTTCTCTCAAGACACAAAGACTTATCTAGTTTAAGTGATAATATCATCATGGAAGATAACCAGATAGTGGAAGTATTTTGTTTTATTATCACAAAGTGATTACAACAAAATAGAAGCAAACACTCTCTTACACTCGTTTACAACTTTGAATTCACACACTAGCCAAGTGCCTTTTCTATTTTTGCACTTCTTCGCTCTCGCTCACTCTTTTTACAAGAAGTATAAGTATGAATATTTATACAAAACATTCCTAAGAGACAACCTTGGAACTTGAAGTTCCGGAATGCGTTCCGCACTAACTATCCCTCGGTAATCTATCCGCCTTGACCGGCTGCGGATTGTGGAGCTCAAGATCTTGGATTTGAAGAGTATAAGTGTCTTTGTGAGTTCCGAGATACAATTAAGGTTGTGTCCACATATCCGGATGATCCACGTGTAAGATTCTTCTTGTTCTAAATGCATTCTTCTTACATCGGGACAAAGACGAGCCGATAACTTTAAATGCGGTTTCATTGGAGCAAGGTGTTGTCACGCCCCGGTTTTCCAACCCGAGGAGACCGGAACGTGACCCTCCCTTTATCCGGGTTTGGACAAAGGGGTAGAATACAATATGCACTTCACATTTCTTTTCGTAAACCAAAATCATATAATTATTTAATTGAAACCACATGCCTTTATTATATTTCAAACTTCATTACAATATCTCCCCACCGGGGTTACAATACCTCAACAAAATTACATAATGCAATATAACACAAAACAAAGCCACAAAATGGAACTCTTCCACCTTGGTGTTCCCACCTAACGCCTGTAGGTTCCTGCAAGAAAGCACACCATAGTAGGAGGGGTGAGCATCCACAACTCAAGAGGGATCATGTCTCCCCAACCCATCCCATGCTCCTAGCATCTACATGCCATGTGTACAAGTGCGGTGTCGTGTTACAATAATTTCAACAGACATAATAACAACCACATCAACAATTACACTGCCACCGCCACACAAAGCTAACACATTAACACAAGTGATTTAACCGCCTCTTCAGGCCAAGTTATTTAACCGCCTCTTCGGGCCAAGTGATTTAACCGCCTCTTCAGGCCAAGTGATTTAACCGCCTCTTCGGAGCCAAGTTTCCACAAACCACAAAGCTAACACAAAACGGTCCCGGCTTCCCAACCACCGGGTGTACAAGCAACCACACAAAGACATAAGGCCATACAGGCATAACATCAAACACTTAATATGCTTAGTCACACGGGAATAACGTCGAACACTTAGCATGCACATATTCACAGGCTCACAAACCCAGCCACACGTATATTATTTCGGACACGTAATATACATAGCCTCACAGCATTATTTCAAACACGTTCGAGCATACACACAGCATATTCATACAGGCATATCCACACCGGCATTTTATCAAACACTTAACTTGCACTAACCACCCAACCTCGTAAATCACACCAATACGCCACTGAAGGCCAACATCCATATAGAGATCACACCTATATGGATTACATATGTATATATAAACGGATACGCCGAATCCGCCCTAGGATCCTAGGACAGAGGAGGGATTAGGAAGAACAGAACCCCTACCTTAAAGCAGATCTTCCTTGCTCCTGCGCCAAACGCCGTCCTCCCCACGCAAGATGCTCCTGCAAAGAACCAAAGAACTCCCCTTCCCTCTCTCTCTCTAGCTCTCTCTCTCTCTCGTGCAAGAACAGCAAGAAAGGAACACAAGAACCCTAAACTCAAACTCAAGCCCTCCTTTTATGGACACCACCCACATCAAAACGACGTAGTTTTGATTAAGTAAACCCAGGATCAAAACGACGTAGTTTTGATCACACAAGTTAGCACCTTTCCGCACCCATATAGGCCAAAATACTCGAATTTCAACATGGTCCTTTGGAGAAAGATCATTAGAATGACAAAACCAAGGGAACCATGCAAAAATACACCTGCACGCCAATTTGCACGCCAATTCCCCACTTGGCGTGCAGCTCCAAATGCACTCAAACTTCACCACAAGTCTCCTTGCATCTTGTAGAGGCCGAGAGGAGCAAAAATATGCTTGCACGTGAAATGGGTGAATTCACGTTCAGCTCCAAATGCTCTGAAATTTCTGTGGTAGATAGAGGACCTCATTCTAAGAAACTTTTGTTCTTGCACGCCAATTGTTTGAGGCCATCTACTAGGTCAAAAGTGAGCTCCAAGATCAGCCAAAACAAATAAGAAACCGCCCGAAAACGCATAAGATCTTCCTAGGGCATAAATGTACGCTATCGCTTGACACATGCACCTCTCAAAAGTCCCCTCTTGGGCTCATCCCTTACCTTAAACTTGTGTACCAACATCCAAGGTGTTTGTGGTTAACTCCTTACACACGGGTTACACACGGGTCATTACATCCTCTCCCCTTAAGACTTTTCGTCCTCGAAAAGAAATGACATACGAGGAAAACAAACACAAGTTACCCATTTGCCACACGGCGAGCTACAACACCCAAATGGGTCATACACCGCGCACCGCACATAACAAAGACATAACAAGGGACCACCATAATCCATAACCACATGCATCACAATAATGCATACAACACATATCCGCATGTCACAAATACACATCACAAATATGAACACATGTCCAAAAGACAATACAAATACACCAACCAACAAACACCCCTCCACCCTTAAGATTGTTCGTCCTCGAACAACTCGGGCGTTGCTCACGCATCATGGATTCACGTTTCCATATTTCCTCCATAGGACGTGTCGTCCGCGAAAAGACAATACACTTTCCATAATGCACATGCTGATGCACATCGTCCACAACCATTCACATACCCGCGAATGAAGATATCACACAATAACACACATGAAGGCACGTACCCACGTACCCAATACAACACAAAGATGATAAGGAAACACATATTCTAATCCTTGTTCTCCTCACCTAACACATGTCACAAGTATTCACGCCACAACGGTGTACGACATATACGCCATCCCCAACACGTACGTTTAACAAATCACAAAGAACAAAGCACAAATAAAACACTACTACACGTTTAACGTTCCACCGCCCACTCGCTAACACCATACAAACTCATCCGCAGGAGTTTCCTCACAACCTTCCCACCTTTGGACTTTTCGTCCCCGAAAAGAGAAACCAAGTAGTAAACAACGCGAAAAGATCAAAGCAACACATAATGTAGTCATTACCACAAATGTTGGAGATGCCAACTCGCGGCATGACGGGACCAACACTTCACAACGTAAAATACCCAACAATTGGGAGTCAAGTCAACGCAGCCTCGCCCCATAGGTAGACCACACCCTAACAAAGCAAGCACAATGAGGTCACAACGAAACACAAACAAATAGGACAGCATTATGCAAACCACAATCACATTCCCACACAGGAGCTCACCTCGCAGCAGCACCATCATCACCGCGAAACCACCTCACTCAAGCAAGGAACATTGAAACCCCACCAACACCAATGGTGACGTAACGGAGTACAAGCCTAGACACTAAACACGAGAATGGAGTGTGCCCTTAACCACTTGGTCGCAGCCAACCTGGCGCCCAACGGAGTCCAAGGACGCACTAAAAACAAGAATGCAAGACCACACACACAACCATGGTAAGACCAAAACCCACTATCGGGCTATCACTAGTCACCGACTTTGAGAATCGACCTCCTTGATCACGGTCAAACAGAGATCCGCCAAGGTCCCACACAACCTCACAACCGAGGCTTACCATACGGCCCAAGAGATAATGCCTTACCAAGTCGGCCAGACGGACCACGCGATAGAATCCCTTGACGCCAAGTAGCCATGAACATCATAGTCCCCCCCCCCCCCCCACACCGAAAACTCTCCTATCTCGCAACCTGACCACAATGGAATCCTCTCGTGTCACCACTCACAGTCACAAGAAAATCCCTTGCCTCCAAGACATACTCCACCTCATGGCCCACCAACTCCGCTATATCAACTATTACGTTTCATCTCAACATACCAGCAAAACACTCAAATGGATCAAGAAATACTCAGGCTCTAACCGCAGCCTTAATATGGTCACTGCAATTCCTCCGGGTAGGCACAAGAAACGAGGCATGCAAACTCCTTATTCGGGACATTCACGTAGCTCCCAAACACACCAACACTTTGATGGCGTGGACCATGTCACTTACCGCATCAAAACGCACACGAAAGACTTTCAAGAAGAACATATGTAGCATGAGGACCCCATGGTAGCCGCAGACACAAATCTCCCCCAAAGGGGCAAAGACTAATATCCCTTACAAACAAAACTCACATCCGACTCCATTCAATGAATCACAACTCATCAATACTTTCACACTTTAACCGAGCATGCCATCACACGTGACAAGGAATAGGATCAACATTACACATAACACTCCTCTTCATCCCACACCACACCTAATATGTGCGCATCACCTCCTACTCCTCTCGCATATAAATGCCACGAGACCCACACATAAGAACTTTGCTATACCCCTTTACACATATGTAACACACACAACAAAACAAGGCGACCACAACACACGAAATAAACTACCGCGTAGAACACATGTAAGAGAGGACATACTAGCCCCCACCTCCTCGCCTCCTTTAAGCCTATTACCCACACGACATGGATTAACGGAATGGTCCTACCACCAGGAGTACATCCTCAACCCCTGGAAGGTGTCTCCCAATTTTGAGGAAAAACCCAAACAAGGCCTCGCCCAATCTCACTGGCTGCCGGTTGCACCGATCGGGTTCACCGGGCATGATCCTATAAACTCACTCGTAACCTAGTTCCGTAACTCATCACATTTTTATACATACGCAAACCCATTTCACCACATATCCTATGAACATTACCCAAGGTCTTTCACACACCACCAAAGATGACACGTGGTCAATGTTTGGCCACCCAAGAATTTGCAGCCATTTCCATAGGACGCCCACAAGAATCTTAAAACCACATACCACTCTCGCCAATTAATTTAAATCTCAATGACTCAAGGAGTGGGTTATACTAGTGGCAATTTCTTCCCTCAACCGTGACACTTGGAAAGGTTACCAAAAGAGCATCCTTCTTAGGTAAAGCACATCTACACAAACCTCACCTCTACTCACATGAAAACACATTTCTATTACTCAAGGTTGCCACCGCGGGGTCACACACTACCCACAAGCCACTAACTCATGCCTCCAGCCTTCCCAGAGGTAGCTAGGCCGTAGGTAATCTCACCTATGCTAGAGTATTAGGGGTAACACAAAGAACATTTATTACTTTCCTCACACACGGGCGCCCAAAATTGACTACCACACGAAGACGCAATTAACACTTTAGACCACATTAAAACCACCAACTCTTTCCAATAACCGTTTATAACCATTAGGAATTTATTAGTCTTTTGGTATCATATATATATATATATATATATTTATTTATTTTTTTTATTTATTTTACTCATTTATTCTCTAGTAGGTCCCCAACTACGTCCATCCAAAATGGTAACTCAAACGACCTTCTAAGCCTCACCTAACATAAAACAATGGCTCAAGAGCCCACCCAAATAAAATACCCCTCTATCACAAGTGTCTTAATTAAATTGCTAGAAACGCAACAATCGAAGGTTCACCCGGCCTCACCTAATCCCGCACGAGACTCAACCGATCACTATCATTAAAGGAATATGATACCACCACTAAACAAATCTTAACACGCGAGAATCAAAATCGTACCTTGACTAAGGAAAGTTCTCGCCATGCTCTCCTCCTAGCCTCACTTGAATTTTGCTTTATCCCTAGCTCGCTGAGCCGCCTTTCTAGCACCATGACTTGTTTTACCAAAACAGTGTCGGGAGATGTCCTACTTTCCAATGTCCCGGTTGTCCACCGCAAGAACAACCCCTTTGGGAAACCGGTCTCTACCTCTTGAGCCCCTTTCGGCCGATCAGACAACTATGCTTCAATTAATCTTCACCCAAGATCCCCCCGATGATGTGGGGTTGATAGCTCGACGTACCTCGCCTTAATCGCTTGTCGAATCTCATCCCTCAACTCTTAAATTACCAGGCTTAAGATGCCAACCTCTCGCCATGATTATATCATTACTTACATCCTGTAGCCTCTCCCACTTGCCCGGCCGGGGGGCGGGCTTCTTTGCTACCTCAATCGTCGTACCGGTCACAATTTTCGGAGACATTGGCTCCACGAAAAGGCAGCGCTCTAGGTTATCACTCCATAATCTCAACAATCGCGAGACCACTACCGACTAGCAGCCTTAAGCTATAACACGCATTATTACCACACAAGTCTATAGGTTCACATTTAACAATTATACCAATTTTACATTCCATTGCATTGCTCATAACCACGCTTATTTCACACAAGACCAAGCAAATCACATGCTCAACCATTCACAAACACCAAACAAATCACATTTAAATTTTTATTTTTATTTTTTTTTTTGTTTTTGTTTTTTTTTTTTTTTTTTTTTTTCTTATCGTGCAACAAAACACAAGCCTCAAGTTTCCAAGCACACGCTTCACTTCCACAATTTCTTTTCCATGTTTCCATGCTCAAATCATCACAAAATTTCGTAGTCGCACAATTGAAACTTTATCATGTTCAAACCCTTTATCCATGCAATTACACACACCGCACACATTTCGCTTCTCATTAAACCACATCGCACAAGCATCCATTCCACAAGCACACAGCTCAACTAAACAAGGACCTTTCCTTGTAGTCATGCTCAAGGTACTTCAAATAAAATCGTAGTCGCACGCCCACGCCTTATCACATTATTCATATTTTCTTTTATCACAATTATTTTTTTATTTTATTTTATTTTATTTTATTTTTTTTTTCAGGTATCCACACCTTCACATACAACAACCAATGCAACTAGGGCCCTAATGCCAATGCATGCAAATCCTACCACAAGACCGGACTACCCCAAGTACACCTTGGAGGCTCCAAGAGGACCGTGCCGATCGGCACGTCCCTCCGTGCCCTCCAAAGGACCCAAGATAACCAAGTCCGCCCACTACCCTAGGCCAACTAGACCATGCTCGATACCATATTGTCACGCCCGGTTTTCCAACCCGAGGAGACCGGAACGTGACCCTCCCTTTATCCGGCTTTGGACAAAGGGGTAGAATACAATATGCACTTCACATTTCTTTTCGTAAACCAAAATCATATAATTATTTAATTGAAACCACATGCCTTTATTATATTTCAAACTTCATTACAATATCTCCCCACCGGGGTTACAATACCTCAACAAAATTACATAATGCAATATAACACAAAACAAAGCCACAAAATGGAACTCTTCCACCTTGGTGTTCCCACCTAACGCCCGTAGGTTCCTGCAAGAAAGCACACCATAGTAGGAGGGCGAGCATCCACACATACCGCAGGGATCATGTCTCCCCAACCCATCCCATGCTCCTAGCATCTACATGCCATGTGTACAAGTGCGGTGTCGTGTTACAATAATTTCAACGTACATAATAACAACCACATCAACAATTACACCGCACCGCCACACAAAGCTAACACATTAACACAAGTGATTTAACCGCCTTTCGGGCCAAGTTATTTAACCGCCTTCGGCCAAGTGATTTAACCGCCTCTTCAAAGCCAAGTGATTTAACCGCCTCTTCAGGCTAAGTTTCCACAAATTCACAAAGCTAACACAAACGGTCCCGGCTTCCACGCCCACCGGTGTACAAGCAACCACACAAAGACATAAGGCCATACAGCATAACATCAAACACTTAATATGCTTACTCACACGGGAATAACGTCGAACACTTAGTACGCACATATTCACAAAGCTCACAAACCCAAAACACGTATATTATTTCGCATAATGTAATATACATAGCCTCACAGCATTATTTCAAACACGTTCTGAGCATACACAGTGCATATTCATACAGCATATCCACACCGGCATTTTATCAAACACTTAACTTGCACTAACCACCCAACCTCGTAAATCACACCAATACGCCATCGAGGCCAACATCCATATAGAGATCACACCTATATGGATTACATATGTATATATAAACAGATATCTGTGATCTGCCCCTAGGATCCTAGGACAGAGGAGGGATTAGGAAGAATGGAACCCCTACCTTAAAGCAGATCTTCCTTGCTCCCGCGCCAAACGCCGTCCTCCCCACGCAAGACGCTCCGAAAGAAACCAAAGAACTCCCCTTCCCTCTCTCTCTCTCTAGCCTCTCTCTCAGCAGAAGACACAAGGAAAGGAACACAAGAACCCTAAACTCAAACTCAAGCCCTCCTTTTATAGACACCACCCACATCAAAACGACGTAGTTTTGATTAAGAAACCCAGGATCAAAACGACGTAGTTTTGATCACACAAGTTAGCACCTTCCGCACCCATATAAGGCAAAATACCCTTAATTTCAACACGGTCCTTTGGAGAAAGATCATTAGAATGACAAAACCAAGGGAACCATGCAAAAATACACCTGCACGCTAATTCGCACGCCAATCCCCAATCGGCGGCAGCTCCAAATGCACTCAAACTTCACCACAAGTCTCCTTGCATCTCGTAGAGGCCTCGAGGAGCAAAAATATGCTTGCACGTGAAATGGGTGAATTCACGTTCAGCTCCAAATGCTCCGAAATTTCTGTGGGTAGATAGAGGACCTCATTCTAAGAAACTTTTGTTCTTGCACGCCAATTGTTTCGAGGCCATCTACTAGGTCAAAAGTGAGCTCCAAGATCAGCCAAAACAACAGAAACCGCCCGAAAACGCATAAAGATCTTCCTAGGGCATAAACGTACGCTATCGCTTGACACATGCACCTCTCAAAAGTCCCCTCTTGGGCTCATCCCTTACCTTAAACTTGTGTACCAACATCCAAGGTGTTTGTGGTTAACTCCTTACACACGGGTTACACACGGGTCATTACAAGTGTCTTTCTTGGTCCGGTGTAATTTTCCTTACTCCGTAGTTAATGAAGCTCGGAACCTTACTCCGTGTCGGTTGCTTACTCCGTATCTATTCAAGGACTAGAATCCTTAGTCCGTGTCAGCGCTTCCTTACTCCGCATGTAAGTTCCTTACTCCGTATGTAAGTTCCTTACTCCGTATGTAAGTTCCTTACTTCGTGTGTAAGTTCCTTACTCCGTGTGTAAGTTCCTTACTCCGTATGTAAGTTCCTTACTCCGTATGTAAGTTCCTTACTCCGTATGTAGTTCCCTACCCGTGTGTAAGTTCCTTACTCCGTGTGTAAGTTCCTTACTCCGTATGTAAGTTCCTTACTCCCGTATGTAAGTTCCTTACTCCGGCGAGTAATAAGTCCGGATTCCTTACTCCGCATCTATTTTCCTTACTCCGCACTTATTTTCCTTACTCCGCACTTATCCTTACTCCGCATTTATTTTCCTTACTCCGCACTTATTGTTACTTGGTTATTTACCAAGTGTTCGACGACACTAACTCTTGTCCGATCGGGATTATGTATCCCGTCCTTAGCTTTGCTCTCACGAGTGCATCTTTGGATTAGTGACATACCTTCTGCAATGATCAAATAAACACAAAAGATCTCGGATCAAATTACATAAGGCTTTAACGGCATTATCCAAATTGGGTTTGATCCAACAGTACCACCCAACATACACTTAAGAAGCCCGGGCAAGCCATCGGTCCTGGTCGCCTTGTGAAGGCGGAGTCTCCGGACCACCACTTTAATCTTCATCCAGAAATGGCGGAATCGAGACCCATGATGGCCGGCCGGGCGTGGGAAAGGAGGGCAGATAATGGTCCTCGGAGTATTCATCTGGGAGTGTCCAAAAGTAGGGGTGTTAAACGGGCGGGCCGGCCGAGCCTGGCCCGTGCGTGCCCAGCCTAAATGGGCTTTTCAACGGGCCAAAATATCTAGCCCGGCCCAGCCCGTGCGGGCGTGCTAGCCCACGGGTCGGCCCGTTTAATATTTTATTTTTAAAAATAAATTTTTTCCTTAAAATATCTTATTTTTTCTAAAAACAAATAATAATTTTAGCTTTCATAGATCAAACACAACCTATAAATAACTATAAATATGATAAAACTTATAAAATATTAATAATATATGTAAATTTTTAATAAAATGAACTAAAAGAAGTCAAAAAATTAAAAATACAAATAAAAATACTAGCCCGTGAACCCTCGGGCTGGCCCGCTTTCGGTCTCAGCTGGGCCAAAGTCCGTTTTGACTCGCGGATAAACGGGCCAAAATTTACAGTCTGGCCCGGCCCGTTTTTACGGGCCAAAGACACAATGCGGGGCGCTAGCCTGCT
The DNA here is from genome assembly GCA_023512835.1 of Taxillus chinensis. Lineage (NCBI taxonomy): Eukaryota > Viridiplantae > Streptophyta > Magnoliopsida > Santalales > Loranthaceae > Taxillus > Taxillus chinensis. The sequence goes on from CM042084.1 coordinate 53,570,443, forward strand.
TAACACCCCTATCCAAAAGAGTCCCGATAGCGCGACATCCAAAGGCCAAGGACAACGGCGGGCTCAACGAGCAAGATGCTATCATTATCGCGTTAGTGGCTAAATGGACCGAGCGCCCAACTTACTAACACCAAATAACTCTTGCAGCCTAACGCCAAAATCGGGCGGGGTTCGCGACGGTCGAGGAAACGACGACCGCGTTCAACTTGTCGATGGAAACAAGTTCGCTTCTATAAGCCGCATAGCCTACTTGGCAGCAGCCTTCGTCCGCACCTACAGTGCTCGGACAGCCCGTTAGCCTTCTCGACAAAACGGAGAAGAGATATTGAACCGCAAAGAAGCAAGGTCATCACCGCGCGATCAAACGTCGGACGTGCGGGTGCACCCGAAGCAGAATCTGGCGACCCCGCCATCGCACCGAGGAGGTTAAGCATAAGGTCCCCTACAATTTGCCGAGTCATGACCCCCAACGGAGTCACCAGGGAAACAGTGGTCGACAAATGGGTCATCCGCCAGGGCAGCGAGAGACCCACCGGTGGAGAGCCGAATCGGGTCCGAGCAAACCACGATTCTCGCAGAGGTCCCAACGGGGGGAGAGGAGTGGCCACAACAGCTACAAAGGAGGGGATGTTGAAGTCCCAAAACGTAATATGAAGGGGCCAATGATCAGAACTATCGATGTGGCGGCACACGAACGCACTAGTGAGTAGATCCACGACAAGAGGATTAACCAAAAAATGGTCAATAAACTAATGCGGAACCTTTACGCGAGTGTAACGTCTCCGGAGACCCATTCACCGGATAGGACCCTAAGGCCAAATTTGGAGCCCCATTTGGCCAACTTCCCGACAGGGTTGTTCCAATCCCCAAGCACCATGAGCGGGGCACTAGGGTGGGCATCAAGCAAACACCAAACTTGGTGGCCGACTCGAGAAAGGACAGACGAGCGCTCAGCGCAATGGCACCATTGCGGAATATGGACACACCCCACCACCCAAGAGATGACCCCGAGGCAATGAGAAGAGAGGTGAGCCCACGCTAGTGCGAATCGAGACACCCACTTCAAAGGCCTCAAACATCAGCACATGGATGTCGAGGGGCAAGGCATCGCCGCCAATGCCACGATGAGACCCCCGAGATTGAAAATCCCCAAAGTCGGGTAAGGCCACCGGCCATTTGGAGTCCTAGACAAGCGTCTCCTCCGGAGGCACAAAATACCCCACCCTTCCCGGCAAGAAAGATGTGGAGAATAGCCAACCGTTTGGACCGAAAGCCGTAAACATTCCAAGTCGCAATCCTCCTAAACGCAGGGCGAGAGGGCGGGGATGGTACCACAGCTCTAGGAGGGGCAAAACACGCTCGGGTTCGGGACAAATAGGGGAGGTGGGGCGTACATACCATGCAAGGGCCGCCCGCCCGAGCCGGGAAACGATGGCCGAGATAGTGTCAGCAGAGGAGTAAAGATATCGAACCGAAATGAGTCACCGCGCCAGAATCATGCGTCTTGGTCCACTTAGGCACTTGGCCCCAAAGGGCCCCCAAGCAAGCTCGAGCCTCGTCGCCGAAGGAGTGACGGATAGATGGCCAGCGTTCCAAACACACACAATCCGATCTTGACACAAAAGTTGCAGACGAGGGGGGAGGCAATGGAGCCGAAGACCGAGCAACAAAGGGGGGACAATCGGGCGGCCAGGCAGGGCCTCCGGCCCGAGGGCACAGAGGCCGAGTAATAACATCATGCCAAGAATGGACCAGCTACTAAGGCAGGGAGGGCAGGTCGATGACGGGTCCAAGCCAAAGACCAGACGGTCACTGCAAGAACGGACGGAGCTAACCGGCCGGGCCGACCGGGCCCATCGGGAGGCTAGGACATTCCGCGGCAACAGCCTGCCAACAACAACTCCAAGAGGGGGGCTGGGAGAAGGCACCCCACTTGGAGGCATTGCAGAGCGAAGGTCGACACGTTACGGCAGGGTGCCCCGCATCGGAGGGCACAAGAGCCCGGGCTACCGTTGCCACCACGCGAGGAAGCGCACGCCTCGGTGATCGCAGAAGGTGTGTCATGGGTTATGGGCTAGGGCCTCAAATATTCGGATGTTTAGGAACAGTAATAGTAACCGCAGCGCATGGCGGTCGTTACTCATCGGGCGATGGGGTGAGGAGGTGCCCTACCAAGCCCCACACTTTGATTACTTTAACCCGAAGATAACAGTGCAGGCAAAGGCATGGTGGCTCGCCCCACCATGCGCGGAAGGTGGAAATCCCCCCGTGAAGGCGTGAAATCTTACTACGCCCAACTCGTACGCTTACGAGGCAAGAACACATAGTCAATCATGGGCCCAACAATCCTCCCGATACGCCACATGTCGATCAGGGCCCATCAAGGCGGTACCGAGCATACGAGGGATGTAACCCGACGTTCATAGAACAACTGTAACCAAGACCACTAGCAAAATCCCCCACTCCCGACCCAACGCAAGCCGAGACAAGCCACGGCGGGAGGAAGGGAGGGCCACACACGGCACGTCGCACCAAATAGAAAGCAACGAGCGGGAAAAAGGGGAGAGGAGTAAATTCCACAAGATTGGGTATGCAAACAGTGGACCGAGTCGAGGTCGCCAAAAATCAAGACAAAGATAGTGAGCAGGATAAGAGTCACACGCTCACGGCGTAAAGAGGGACCCCGCACGACACGCTTATCCAATGGCCACTCACACGCTCTTCACCTACGCACGAGCGTGCCGACAGACAACAATCAAACCGGACGTGCCACGGGCAAGCCGGATGCGCCACTCCGGGCAAGCTAGATGCACGAGGCCTTGCACCAGCCATCCGATAGGCACACCACAACAGTAGCCTTGGACCGGCCTCTACCGATCTTGTGGTCCACCTCCCGCTCGCCAGAGGTTGTTTGGGGAGTTCGGGTGGTATAACGTCCCCTAACTCTTCAAAGCACCGCTTCACTTCCGTTGGGGTTCCTCCCCAACATTTGGCCATCCTTCCTTCACCATGGCAATGAAGGTCAGTTCCTCGCCTAACTCCTTTGGACGGTCGAGCGCCGAAAGAGACTTCGCCGAGCTCTTCCTCCTCATTACCTTCACCACGCACGTCTTCCCCTCATCCATGACGACATTGTGTTGGTGCTAGGAATTGGAATTGCCTCGCACTGGTCAACAAACTCCATCCCCAACACCATGGGATAGTCGTCCATCGACACCACCGGAGAGATTCACCTTGCCTCTCCACTCGCCAATACTTTGCTCGACACCTCGATCCACGCCATGGATCGGACTAGCACCGGAGTTCACCACCTTCACCAGCCCCTTTTCTTCCTGTAGACTATCCCCGCCTACGAGCTTCCCTCTACTTCGATGGTCGTTGGGTCGCACCCATGTCCACCAAGGCCTAAGTTTCAAGGTCGTTGGCCTTACGAGCACGTACATGTGCCCCTTCGTCTTTCGGACGGTGGCACCTCCACCTTCATCTTGATCGTATCGAGGAGCGTTGCAGGAACTAAGTCTTGGATCCCCGATCCCTCTCTTCATCTTCGTTGATCATCACGGAGAGCTTTGAGTGCTTTGGACACTCGAACACCTTTTGAGGGCCTTCACGAAGGAAACAAGCAGATCCTTGGCTTCTCCCCATCCTTAACTATTTACAAATGTTTTACGAAAGTCCTTAAACGGTCGAAGAGTCTCCCTTTTCCTTCACTTCACTTGTCTCCCCACATTTCTCTCAGGAACCCGTTCGCTCTAAGTCGACGAAGAACTAGGGGGTGCACTTCCGGCTTGTATTCGATGAGTGATTCAGCCACCACCATGGCCGATGGCAAGTCCTACATATTACTCCGCTGCAACTCCAACTTTGCCCATTGTCGCAATCCGTCCATGAAGGAAAATAGTGAATCCTTCGCTGATATATCCGGAATCTCCAATATAAGCTCGAAAATTGGTGATCGATCTCCCACACCGTGCCTTAGTGGGTAAGTGCGCCAAAGTTTCGCCAGACTCGTCTTCCGTATTCTAGGGATAAGACTGGGCCTTCGATCTCCCGCTGAAATCTGCTCAATTATCAAATGACGCACAAGCCGCACCCTGTCGGCATATCGCCAAGGTCTCACTCACACCATACCCGAATCGACTAAGTATAACGGGAGGGGTATTCACCTTCTTTGCCTCGTCTACAATGTTCAAGGCATCGAAGTACTACTCCATGGTCCAGAGGACGTTGTCTAACTCCCCTCGCATTCCTTTACCCGCATTGGTCTTGTGCTCTGCACATCAATTTTGGAGCAAGCATGGCCGCCAACGCCACCAGACCGCATCTTACAAAGAGACCAATCCGCCTTGATCTCTTTGATATCTTCCTACATCGCCAAGATCGGACATGAGAGAACCCTTCAAGCCCTCGAGTCTAGAATTCAGTCATCCATGGTGACCCGTGTTTCGAGTCAAGCCGAGTCTTGCCTTCTCGAACGGGAACTTTCTAGATTTTGATCTAGCATGGCTCGTAGTTAATCAATGCAAACCAAAAGATTCTTAATGATGTCATTTATCTACCACGTAGTTTCAAGCCAAATGACGGCACGGAATCGGACCCATTCGCGTGCAAGGTTTTTATCGTATGGATGTCTTTTACGACTTAAAGGAGGCTTGGGGTAAAGTTTCTAGAGCATTCGATTTCATGCCAATCTGGGGAATTGGCGTTCAAATCATGCAAGCGATATATTTTTCATACGGTTACCTTGGTTTTATTATTCTAATGATTTTTCCCTAAAAGATCATGTTAAATTATGAGTATTTTGCCCTCGGACATGAGCTAGAAGGTGGTATTAGGTGATCAAAACTACGCCGCTTTGATCCCGGTTTCACCTTAAATCAAAACTATGGCATTTGATGCGAGTGTCTTATATAATGGTGTCGGGATGTTTAGGGTTTAGTGGGTTTTCTATTTCATTGCAATCACTCGCAGAGAGAGAGAGAGAGAGAGAGAGAGAGAGAGAGAGAGAGAGAGAGAGAGAGAGATAGAGAGAGAGAGAGAGAGAGAGAGAGCAGGGAACCTTTCGGGTCTTGGCCGGGAGGTTCGCGTGGGTGGTCGCGGTGATCGCAGAGGCTGCAGTAGAGGACATTCGCAGGTGAGGACTCCGTTCTTCTCGCTTTTCTCTCGTCCTAGGGTACCGGTCCTATACATGCTTATATATATATATATATATATATATATACGTAAACTATATAAAAGATCTCCTATACGGATGTCATTTTCAATGGCATATCGTCGATTCGATGTTTGGGAGTGGGCCGGAAATTGTCAGTCAGTTCATGCCCACTAGGTGTTTGATAAAATGTTTGCGCGGCACGCTCACTAGTGTTTGATAATATTCCCGTGTGGTCATGCAGATGTCGTGGGGTTTGGTTTTAATCCCGAGGCTAGTATATGTTGTTCAGAACCAACCATGCTCTGGCCGTGTGAACCTTGTTTGTGATATACTCGTCGAAGACCGGCCGTTTTTTGTATTAAGTCGAGATGTGTTACTAAGCTCGCACTTTCGTAATCGATTATATCGTAGCTGGAGATCGATCACCTAAACGTGACGGGATCGAAGCCGAGTTGCTGGCTGTGCATGATAACCGGACCCTTTGAGATTTGGCCAGATCGGCAACCGAGTCTCGATAAAGACTGACGACGGTGGGCTAAGTCTACACCCATTCCCGAGGGCAGTATAGCGCCCGAGGAGGTGGTCGACCATACCCGACTTGGGGTGGAAAATGTCAGACTGGGTGTCCATGCAACATTCGCCCTGACGTGGTATGTCATGCCGCCGTGGTGGCGGGTGTCCTCTCGCTCCGTGTGGGCTCAAAGGTGTGTTAATCGGCGATGTTTGTCGTCGTAGCTTTAGGCACAACACGAGCACAAACATACACTTGTCACGGATACCGTAGGAGTGGGACGGTCTCGGGGAGGCCGGATCCCTACCGAGCTATGGTTTGCTCACCCTCCCATAAACCGTTTCTTTTGTGGCTTAGAGCATAGTGGAGTGGCCGAGGTGATAGCCACCGAGAAGGAAGACTACGTTGGTTTTCATTGTTTTGTTATGGATTTCTATTTTATGTTTGGGATTATTTGTAAACAAGATATTCTCGGTTTAAATGGGAACTTTTCCCCTATCGAGTTGTAGATTAACTTCGAGCCCTTTTAAATGTAATGAACCGGGTCATGTCGTTATTTAATTATTGTTTGTGGTGCAAGGTTTGGGGAGTGTACATGCCCCGTGGCATGTTAGCCCGGTTGTACAGGTTTGGGACAGCACCCATGTCATAAGTCCTTTTGGGTGCTTCGCACCAACCCCGACTCTTCGGGTGCGGCGGCATGCGGCGCCACTACCCGTTTCAAGTCAAAAGGGAAATCAGCGACAATCCACGATGGAGTCGAGAAGCCCACATCCTCCTCCCATAACTTTCCTCGCCCTCTCGAGTCCAACCTTTTCGATGCTTCGGAATGCTCCTTGATCACCTTCATCCGTCAGCTAATGCCAACTCCACTTTTACACCGACTCTCCACAGTGAGACATGTTTCCTTAAACGAACTTGTCTCTCCTCTATTCCTTAGCGTTTGTTCCTTCGCGGTCTTCGGGCTCACCAACACTAACGACAATAGATCCATCATTTGTCATTTTTTTGGGCCATATCGAGCTTTTTGATTGTTCCATCGAACTTAGCACCAAGTCGTGCTTTGATACCACTTGTCACGGGTCACCTCTTTATAAAGAACTTAACCCATGCGCACCCAGTTCCCACTACCAGGAACGCAGGCCAACCTAACTCTCGTATTTGGATCGAACCCATCGATCCGTTATAAAGCAATCAGGTAGTGGTGCTTAAAGGGAAGAAAGTTTCGAAACGAAGGAAATAAATGTTCGGATTGACGCTTAAAAGCTACAAACATCACTCCCTCACATGATGTTAACACTTTTCCGGGCAAAGGACACCAGGATATATCATTTTAACTAGAGTAAATAAATCTCTACAAAACTAAAGTACAATACTTTACAAAGGGGAAATACCCCAAAATAGCCTAAGTATGCTAGGATAAGCCTCGGTCCATGACACGCGGCACTTAGTGGCCTGTTCTTTCCCAATTTATGCAATTTTGCGATTTCAGCCATAGCTCTAGTACATGCCCAAAATTCTCTAATTTTGAAGTTTCAAACACCAAATTTCATCATAATATAATATCCCACTAGTTATATAAAACTTAAACACAATTTGTCACACATTATGACTTGAAAATACACTCAAACTGAAATTCCCACCCATGAACACGTTATAAACTCAAATTCACTAATTGTAGCCATTTTAATTTGTTATTTCACATATAATTAAGATAGACAAGCTATAAATTAAAGTTTAAGCACCCTACCACCCTTAAATCAACCAATAAAATGGCCAATCATGGTTTTTCCTAAATCTTAGGGTTCACTCTAATTCCCAATTTCCCACTCAAATCATAAAAATTAATTCAATTAAGCAGTAGAAAGTGATAGGAACATCTACTTAAAAGTTGTTTTGTGGCGTGGATTCTCCAAATTCACCTAAAATCAAATCACCAACCTCCTTCTCTCCTTCTCTAATGTATGGTGCAAAACGTGAATGTGAAGCCTCCTCTCTCTCTCTCTCTCTCTCTCTCTCTCTCTCTCTCTCTCTCTCTCTCTCTCTCTCTCTCTCTCTCTCTCTCTCTCTCTCTCTCTCTCTCTCTCTCTCGTGCGTGCCCTATTTATATTTTTGTAGTTTAATTACTTAATGAATCCCAAAAATGCATAATTTGCCTCCCGGGGTCCCAAATAAGATATTTTCATACTCAAATAACAACCACTACACAAGGTCGACCAAAATACCTCAAGAATAGCCTTTCGAGGGTTTGACTCCCAATCGGGCCCAAATACTATCAAACCACTAGTATCGATGATCATATCATTGTCTAAATATTTTTATCTATTAATAAGAGCTATCTTATGGATCAACTCAAACATGGTCTCTACACTTCTGATCTTTAAGTGGGATGGTGTCGTTCTAATATTAATAAATCTTCAGAATTATGTTCTTTGGTCATCATTTTTGTCTAGCTTATTTACCTTTTAGATGTGCTAAGCAGACATGCACTCTTTCTCATCTTAGATTTGGGATATTTTAATAACCTTACTTATTGTTAGTTCTCTTATGTTCTTTTGATTTAGTATAATGACCCGTATTTGGGGGATTAAAAAGTTAACCCTTGTAATGGGGTGAGTGCTAGAGAGATGCCATTTTGGTGTTTGGGCAAGGACTCTTGCCGCTATGCTAGCGGAGTCCGAGGGCGCAACACCCCGAAGCCAAATTATTTTGGAAAGGCTAAACTGGATTGTCGATTGAGGGCTTGGTCGACACAAGTAGTGGTGGTTGATATGGGATGCTATGGTTGATGTGGTTGACCTAGCTCCCTTGTTGGTTGAGATCGACCCATGGAGATTCCGGAGTGTATGGTGCAAGGTCGATGTCGAGGGTGATTTTTGATGTATGATCGATGTTGGTTGATGTGGGTACGTCGACCATGTGTGGAGTGATGCAAGATCAACCTATGATTAATGTGGGTGGTTGGCCGATGTGAGAAAATAGTGGTTGATGTGGTTTATACAGAGATTTTTTTGTTGATGTTGACCTTGTGACAATATTTTTTCGATATACATCGTTATATGCTACATTTTTAGGTTTATTCTTTGATTTAATTTCAAAGTTAGGATATCGAGAGAGAGAGAGAGAGAGAGAGAGAGAGAGAGAGAGAGAGAGAGAGAGACTCCAGGTTCGTGTCGATTGCTACGTTCTTGCATAGGGAAGGCATCTACCAAAGAGAAGCAAGAAAGAAAAAACTTTTGCGATTCTAAACCCTAAATTCACCAAATTCGAGATAGAAATTCTATATCTTTTCTTTTGAACGTCTTGATTGTACAATTGAACCTATTCTAGGGTTAAGTACTGGGAAATGAATATATGTGTGTGTGTGTGTGTGTGTGTGTGTGTGTGTGTGTGTGTGTGTGTGTGTGTAAATTCATATATATGAATGTTGGCTTGAGATAACGTATTCTTTATGTATAGTTGTGTACTGGTACGAGAAGTAAAAGTTTATTTATAAGGGTTGTAAGGTTATGTTAGAGCTCATTTCGTCTCGCGTAATTCGATCTTGTTGTGGTTGTATTAGAGACTCTAGGGTTATCGTGAGGGATTGTAGCTACAATGATTTTAGGTGGACCTTATCAACATGTTGTATTAGTGTTTTGTGTGTGCTATGAATAAAGAATGATATGGTGACTTTGTGATACGCTTAGTTGATTGTATGTGTTTACCTTATGCTTCAAGGAATATTTCCATTGTGATTACCATAATTGTCATGTTGAAATATTGTGTTTGTTGTATGTGTGATCCAGGTGCATGTGTTGCTATGGTTGAGGTGCTTGTGTGGCAAAGGTTAAGTTTCGTGTGTGATTGAGGTTAAGGTTAAGAAGGTCATGTGGTCTCGCTCATGTACTCTTTGGGTTATAAGTACCTTGGGGGAGGTTGAAATTCTAATTATGAACTGTTTATATATTATTGACACGACACTACACTTAGTAATACTATCATGTAGATGCTAGGAGCATGGGATTGGTTAGGGAGATGTGATCCCTACTGATCTGTGGTTGCTCAACCCTCCTGTTATGTGATTGTTTCCTTTCAAGTGCTTACTAGAGTTAGGTTGGATAATTGAGGTGTGGACCCAGACTAGAGAACTCTTTTATTTTTCTTATATTTCTTTCATCCATGTAATGATATTAACATTAGTATTTGAGGTAACCCCACGAGGGGAAGATTTTATATGAGATTTTTTGAGTTTAATGGAGTATTATATTTTGGTTAATGAATTTAAATGTGTGGGAATGTGTATTATGTGTTGTGGTTCTCTTGTAGTTGGCATTTTATCTTATCCCTTATTCCACTAGAGGTGGGTAAGGGAAGTCACATACCGGTTTCTTCAAGTAGGAAATTAGGGGCGTCACATTTAGATACCCCAATATTTTATGCTTGAGCTTGTTATTTAGGATCCACTCGCTTATCCTTAACTACAACCATTTTGCAATCTCAATAATATATATATACTGGCTTATTTAATGGTTTAGGGTTTATCTTTATCTCTTGCTCCTTCTTTACCACTTTCTTTTTCTTCTTTTGGATGACATTAATAGTAGTTTTTGTGTTCTCAATTTTCTTTTTCTACCTTGAAGGAAGAATTATACATTTAGCTGCACAATGACTTTCTAACCCACATCTTTCATAGTTCTCAACTAAGTTTGCTAATATAGCTTTATATGGAAACTCTTGAACTTCCACCAAATTTTTTCTTTAGTGTCCTTATTTTATTTTATTTTTTTGTAAACAAAGCAAAGACTTTTGCCAATTTTTGGTTTTGGTTGTTATACAATCTCCCTAGGTGTTTAAAACACCTTCTCTTGTGTTAAAGATTTACATAGGATGTCTCCACTAACAAACTCTATTCTTGTGCCCTTAAACTCCATAATAGAAGTAGTACACATGAAATGGGATTCTTCTGGATTTCACTCCTACTCTAGCTATTTGAATCTTTGTATTTTCCTTGGGCATAGCTACTAGCTTTCTTATTTTGGTGTCTACTATTGCAAGTGCCACCTTCTTAAACTTCTTATCAGCCTCAGCCCTTATTCAAGTTGGATAGTTGATCTTATACTATTCTTTTTTTTTTTTTGCAATATTAATAGACACTTTTTTGTTCTTCTTGGTGGCTACTTGTTAGAAGAACCTTCTTTACAAACTTCATGTCAATATTAGCATTTAGCTTACTTGGTTGGATGATTTTCTCTTTATTCTTAGCATCTATAAGCTACTACCTCACTTCTATTTGTTGTTTAGCTTTAGCCTTTGAGTTCTTTGGTGATTATCTTCTTTGGTTTAATTACCTCTATTTTTTGTTCCACCTTTTTTTATGTGGTATCTATACTTATTTATATATTTTGGAGCTTAATGTTTCTCCTGCACATACTTTGAGTCTCCTCTTTTCATTCGTCTTGAGTTACTGTGGGAGTTGCAAAAATACTATATTAAGATTTTCAATAATTGAAGCTCTTGCGGTCAGCTTAGTAAATCAACCATCATATACTTTGATCTATTCTTCTAGTCTTATTTTCAAATAAACGTGATCCTCTCCTATTCTATCAATGTGCTTATCAACTTCTACTTGTCTACTTTTTATCTTCTTTGTATGGGCCTTGAGTTTCTTACTTATCTTGCCCTTTTTTTAAATTTCTTCTAAGGATGCCTCCATCTCAACCCTTAAATCTATCTCTTCTTGTTTATCTTCTTCATTTCTTCTTCTCTAGAGGATGATCTCATGGAATGGATTGATTCTTTAATGACATATTCATTACAGGAGACCTCTTCTTTTTCATCTTTTTGTTTATATTGGCTTATATAATTTCTATATGAGCTTTTCTTTTTCTTTTTCAAAGTTACAAGCGTTTTGCTAGATGTTTTAGCCTTAAAAAATGAATTTCTATGTCTTCAATCTTGTTATTCATAATTAACATCATCAACTTCCTCTTAAAGTTTTACTTGAAATACTCTTTTTTGAAGGTTTTGCTGAGAGCTCATAGATCATAGTTTTATTTATTTATTTATTTTATTTTGCGTCACAAGCTTGGTTTGTTAGTTTGATGACGTCTCTTTCCCAACAAGAAGTCATGCCACAATTGATATATTTTCTTATTTTCCTTCCTCATTAAAATTTATTTATTTTTCCTTTAAAAAATTATTTTTTATCTAGCTAATAAATATTTGAAAGCAACAAAAAGATCCATGCTGTTATGATTTCAACGTGGGCAGCCCAACCTTGGGGTGAGCCCACTAGCCTATGGGCTTGGGCAATCCAAGGCTAATTAAAGACAATTAGCAGATAAAAGTCCTGCATAAAGTTAAACTTTTAACCATATTTTAATTACCCAAAATACAAGGCCTACAGTGTATTTTGCATGCCTCAGAAGTCAAATACAGGATCTCATGTTAACCCATCACAACCCCTTACCCGCTGAGACATTCCTTGCGGCTTAATTATTAGCGGATTAAAGTACACAAGAAGAATACCCTAGGTAGCTTCATTATCACTTCCTTAATTAAATATTCATACGGGTATGAATAACCTACCCGTATCGTATTATCCACTGGAAGCCTCTTTACTATTAGACCCCCGCGCGACGATTGCTTTGCCCGACCATCAACTTGAGTCAGCTTATCAGGAGTTAACCGATCTTGTCCCAATAGCACACTGTTCAGTTCTTGTTCACCTGCTCCCAGGAAAGACAAAAAATTGAGAATATTTTAAGATATTGTTATATATATTCAACACCATACAAATGGAATCTTTTTATTTAGAACAAACAAAATAAGTACAAACCGAGAAGTATGCTCGTTTCATAAGCAAGAGTAGTCTGTTAACCATGTATAAGGTATAATTCTAATTGACATCAAGCAAGTGAATAAATAAACAATTAGGGTTATTTTTGTTTTTACAAAATTTCCTACAATAACTTTTTGATGCTGGGGACAATTTTTTGTTTTCGTTTTTATCGTTTGGTTCGTGAAGTTCAGCTCTAATTAGCCTGTCTCCTCATCATCTCTAGTATTAGTGTGTCACGATGGGCACAGTAGATCCATGCAAAATCTTCGGTACGTTATAATTTCTTAATGGTCTCCTCTCCCTATTAAGCTGAAAACAAATACAAAGCTAGGATTAAATTTAAAATTTTAGTTCAATACCATTTCCGATCCTACAGCTTTAGAAAATGTCCTTTGTTGGGTCTAAATTTGAGATTGGTTTATATTAATTAGTAATGTGTTAGCTAGTAAAAATGATAATGTAAAGAAAGTTAAATCTCACGCATATCTCCCACCTTAAGGCATTGGCCTTGAATTTATGTTGTTGCACCACCAGGACGGAAACTGGGTCCTGCACGTCCGACGATGCCATGATATCTCCCACCTGCCCTAACTCTGGAAATTCAGTCCACTCCTCTAGACCCATTGTAACTGCACTTTTTTTATGGTGGCACCCCACTACCACTAGGTCAAACTTACTCTCTAACATGCGAATCACGGCTATGGTTTGTGATGAGTCTGTCACCACCTCCTCCTTAAAAAAAACATTCCCACTAGCAGAGCATTCCAACATGATCCCCTTTAGTAGTTCCGCGTTTAGCATCTTCTCCCAACCATCCTCTCCTTCCCTCTGCGCTGCCATCACCTGTAATAATTAAATTTGGAATAAATGTGTATAAAATTAAAAATAATTGTTTCATCATCCATTATATATAATTCATATCTGAATTTTAATTTTTAGAATTTCCTCTTACGTGGTGGAAATAGAAGGGCTTAATCACGTCCAAGTTGTAACAATAATAATAATAATAATAATAATTATTATTATTATTATTATTATTATTAACTAGAATGTGCTAGGGATACAAAATGCAGAGAAAATTACAATATATTCTACAATCCACAATGAAATTAGATTTGCATACATAATAATGTAATAGTATATGAGTTTTATTAATCAACTTAGAGAATTTCAAGTATATATAATAGCTAAACTAACTACTTCATCACATGCACTCGCTAGGGATAGGGAATGATGTGCCCCACATTAGGTATAGAGATGAGCTCTTCATGAGGTGATATTGTAACCTATTGGGTGAGGCAATTGTTAGGCTGTTGTAAGACAAGCTTAGGTATGGATTGAACAGTTGAGCTCATGGTGTTAGAACTGAGTACCCTGAGTTGGGATCTTGTTGAGGATCGTGGGCAAGTTGTTCTGATATAGACAAGTTGCGTCTTGATGTTATATGTATTCTGAGTCCTGATTATTGCATACACTACACAACACAAGTGATGAGAAACATTTGAGTTGGAAAACACCTAGATAGTGATGTATTCGTTATTTCGACCATTTTGACAGTATTTGAGCTTAATTTAGAGTTTGCGACCCTGGGAGGTCAGCTATTATTTTGGCAATTTATTGATTAAAGATAAAGGGAAAAATATAAATAAGAGAAAAAAAAAGTGAGCTTTCATGTTACACATTTTTGTTTGTGTATTAGAGAGAGAGAGAGAGAGAGAGAGAGAGAGAGAGAGAGAGAGAGAGAGAGCTTGGGGGAGCTTGGAGCCTTAATGTTTGGAGAGGTTGACTTTATTTTGGATTTTTACAATGACAATTGCTTAACATTAAGTGATCCAAGGAGAAGGTTGGATAATACTTTCAGGAGTGATTAAACCTTACCACTATTAACATATAGTATGAACATTCTCCATGAAAGTGCGGTTCACCCTGACTGGGTTAGAAGTAGTTGTTTCATCTGTAAGTTTTAACTTCAGGATGTCATTCAATTCCCATCTTCCTTAAAGAGCTTTTAAAAAGAATGTTGTATTCTGGTCCTTCTCATGTACCTATTTGACTTCACACTTTTGTTTGGTAAAGCTTTTCCTTGCTCTACAAAGATTGGTGTATCAAAGCAAAAGATTCTGTTCCTTCTAGCTATATTTTTATTGGTGGGATCTAAGTCCAATTGAGTATGAGTATATTTCTACATCCAACAAATACTAGGAAATACTATTGCCCAAATGTGAGTCACAAGTAAAAAGAACGCATCAGGTTAGGTCCAAAAAGTAGAAAAATGAAAGTGACTGCTTCGGGGGCGCACTACCACCATCTAGGATAGTTAGACCATGGTCAAAAACACTAAGGGTAAACTTTTGCATACAAGTGGATAAAGGTTTCTTAAATGGAGTTAACTACAATATGATCAAGCTAGTAGGCTATCTTGGCATATCCCAAACTCCTATTAAACTAAATAAAAACTTACCAACATATTATAGATTGTTAAGGTTACCTACCTAAACACATCCATCCATATTAATCAAAGATGGAGGCTACTCAATGGATCCCTTATTTCTCAACTATAATTTAAACTACATTCAAGTTTGCAGTCACAACCATATGGGTGGACTAGACCTTGAACGACATTCATGAGAGGTAGTTGACTATAAACTCTTATTGTATGGTGTCTTATGATATCAAATGTTTTGTCAATATGGGTGTAGTTGAGCATAATGTCTTGCTTATGCGAAAAAGAAACAATGATATCTAATAAAGGAATAAAAATTAAGATAATGGATAATATAATTAATGATTGGCTTTCCATGTATGATCTAGTATGAAATGTAATAAAATATGTGATTGTTGTGGATTTCTTATATAAGAGGGAAAAAAAAGAGAATGTGGTGTTTTAGGGAAGAACAAATACAAGCCTAAATTGTCAAGACGTGTTTTAAAATCTATGAGGATCGATAAGTGAGCTTAGGTCACATGATATCCTGGACAAGTGAAGTGATCCTATATTTATTGTTTGACCTTGACAGGTGGTATTCAAATTCAAAAACAATCCTAACAATGAAATATGCCATCCCACATGTAAAATTATTAACCCAATCCTATGTTGTTTTATTCAAAATGTTATCCATACAAATTTCACACACACATGCGTATAGACATCTAGAATCCTAAATACAATGAATACTTCAAGAATATCATGCATAAATATTGAGTCCTAAGTGCATTTCTTTTTTCATATAAGTTAAGTTCAAGCGAAAGTCATGTAATTAATTTGCAATCTTACAAATCATTCTAAAACAAAATAATGTTTGATGATATAAGGCATATCAGCAATTGTAAACCAATCCTAATTTCTTTTCTTTAATCCATCAAATTTAAAATTTGGAATTTTTATTCTCATATTTTATTGTAAAAAAATATTCATCTTAACTATTGAAAAATCAAATGAAAGAGTTATTTGAAGTTATCAATTAACAAAATTATAAATTATATAAATTTAAAAATGAAATATGTTGATTTTCATAAGTTATATTTAAAATAGCAACAATCAATTAATTCTTCGAATAATTTTCAGAATTGTAAATTCTCAACTCACTTTCGTTTTTTTTATGTTTCTATAATTAAATTTTATTTTTACTAAAATATTATATAATATAAACATAAATGAGAGTAATAAAAGAAATCTAAATAAATAAGACTAGTGATTTTTGACCGTACTAGTTATTCAGATTGCAAATATTATACAATGTAAGCATAAATGAGAGTAATAAAAGAAATGTAAATAAATAAGACTAGTGACTTTTTACTGAAGTAGTTAATCGGATTGCAAAACTGGACTGATGTATAAATATTAATATCTTGATCAATGAGCATAAATATAAATACACAAATAAAAAAATTCATTTTTTATAAATAAAGTAATTTAACTAGTTTAGCATAGATATGGACTAGATGAAATCATGAGAGACAAGTGTTCAAATGCTCGAAAGTTATTTATGCTTCAAACAAGGCTCGAAAACATAACATTCAAATAAAAATAAGTTTTTACGCTCACATTCGAGCAGTCTGCCATGTATCCGATGATTCGGTGAAAAATAATTATCGCATAGATATATAGACACAATGACAGTTAGCAGGATTTGGTGATTATGATCAAGCTACAACACCTGAACAATTGTAAGTTGAACGTGCGGGCTACGGGCCATTTGCCTCCCCAACGCAAGAGCCTCACGGTCGTCCTCACTGCCGAGGAACAACACCGCCACATGGTAGAGTGTCTTCGCCAACATTAGCATCGAAGGCTTAGCCAACACTTTGTGACGGTCAATCAACACCCCAACAGAGCAAGGTGCTTGCTCTAGAACTCGAGCGTTTATTTCTCGAAGCGATCGGTCCTCAAGGATCAACATGCCCTTGGCGTTCCACTTTTTGTGAAAGGGGAGGAGGATCAGTGAAGCCACCTTGTCGAATGCCAACGTGCAGATATCATCATGCATGAAAATGTGCGGCGACAAGGAGGTGAACACATGAACCTCGACGGGGGATCCGGCACTGTGGTTCTTGTAGAAGTAGAAGAGGTCGGTGATGTGCTTCACTAGCGGGCTAGACCTTGGTGCCTGCTTTTTGTTGTGCCATTGATGGTCGATGAAGAGCGGGGTAGCGCGGCCCACTAACTTTACCAGGTGGAGCACATGGATGCAAAGGGGGTTCCCCTTGGTCATGTCACATACATGTAGAAGGTTGACCATCGCCACCGCGTCGTCCTGCCGATGAATACATGTCACTATATGGAGCTGTACCTCTCGTTGGGTGTTTAAGATGTTTCTCCGCTGGTAGCTTGAGTACTTTCTAGAAGGATCGTAAAGAAGGCTCACGACAACGGGAACCACAATCGCCATCACCACAAATGATGCTGTCCCCACCGTATGGACCTCATCATTCATTTGCTGTATTTAAAACATATGCATGTACGTAGCAATGGTCAATATGAATTATCTAATGAATACACGATATCGAAAGAAATCTTTTTAAAAATGTATAACTAATTGCAAATATGATTAGTTTATGTGAATTGAGATCCAATCCTGATCCGCGCTGGTCTTGTCGATCTCGCAAGTCGCACACCCCCACACTTGTAAGGATATATAAAGTTAGTTGTCTTTACAAAAAGAGTGGAAGGACAAAACTCCTCCCGAGTAGCTATCTAGCTATCTAGCTAGTTTTGCATTACTTTCAATTCAGTGCGTGTCTAGGTTTGTTGGCAGACTACCCTGCTGCATGCAGATCACGAGAGGATCTCAATTCTCAATTCTATCAATTCAATTTATGCACGTACATTTTTGGAGATAGATATGGCATATAGGGTGATCTCAATGCTGCCTTTAGCGCAAAGGATAAGGCAAACCACGAAAGCGTCTCTGTATGGCATTTTATAGTACAAGCGAGCAGGGAGGACAATGACGGCTACTTTTGCGACGAAGCTGAGAAGGAAGACGTAGAGTGAGGCCCACAGGTATCCTCGTGTGAGTTTCCAGTTGCCCAGGTTCATCCGGTACCCCGCGTAGGTCATAAACAGCGGCATCAGCATCCCGGAGATGAATGAGTCGAGCTTCCGGGCGACCGTGGAGGCGATGGGAGGCCCGGAGGGGACCACCAGACCAAGCAAGAAAGGCCCAAAGCGGTACTCGAGCCCCACCCTATCAGAGAAGAAGGAAACCAGGCCCACGAGGCCAAGAATCTGGAATAGTTTGGACTGATCGATGGGCTTGCCTTCTGGCGTGGAGTCGATAATCCATTTCGAGGTGGTCCAGCCTACAGCGACGGTGCTGACAACAAAGCCCACGGACATGATGATATTTTCAGTGGCTTGAATTTTGGTGAAGGTGTTGTACATACGCCAGACGTTTAAAACCCATTGCATGCCTATGCTGGCGCAGTAGTTGATGAGCGAGGCGGCAGAAGAGAGGCGGCCCAGCTCGGAGTTGAGGATTTTGAGGTCTATGAGGAGGCTCACGATGACGACGAACTGGGTGACGGAATGGAGGAAGGCAAAATTGTCCAGATTTGGGGGCACAACATTTTTGTCCTCGTAAATTACGAACCAGAAGTTGTACATTATTTGGATCCCCCCAGTGGTAACCAACACCGGGGCCAAGGTTGATAAAATGCCGATCACCCAGGCGTTGATGCCGGACTTATGGATGGTGGACACGTCCATTTTCACGGCCACCGAGAATATGAACAAGATGTGGCCCATGGTCATGAGGCTTTTGAGCACGTCACTGGCATCATCGTGAAGGAGAACCGATTGTTTGGTATCTTCATTTAACAGAGCTCCTATTACGGCTCCCGTCTGCAAGCACCATCACAATTAATTAATACACTAACATATTATTTATAACACACACACACACACACACACACACACACACACACACATATACACTAATATAATAAAGGAATAATTTTATGGGTGTCGACCCTGGAGGCCGATGGACGTATATATGCCTTGCGCACCAACACTTACTGTGACTTGGAAGACCAGGGGGGGCAGTTTTAGGAGCCGAAGGGGGTAATAAAAGAGGTAGTGGAGGGAGAACACAACAAACAACTGGAAGGCGAGGAGGGTAGTGGGATGTGACAGGATTTCGGTATAGGATCCGGAGATGGTGTAGCCGCCGTTGCAAAACATTGTCGGTTTGCGGTGGCAGGTGGTCTCGGATAAACCCTCCGGAAATGTCCAATTTGAGAAGTCATAGTTTCCGGTACCGGAGCTCATAGAAGGCAAATTAAAAGACAGACTACCTTTCTTGCCAATGGATATTATTATCAGAGGAAGGGTTGGATGGAAATGGAACGATGAGAGATAGTGATTATCAAACAAAGGCACCGAGTTGACCTAAATTTAGGATTTATATAGTGCGGCTGTCACGTCGGTACGGTGTAGAGAGTTTAGGAAATGTGTGGTAAAAAGAATAAAGATTGGGCAATCACTGCTTCATGTATGCCGGAGGAAGCGGCTCGGCTCTTTGATATTGATGGTTGTTTGTTTGTGTGGTAGTCTCATCCGTTGTGCATTCCCACCAATTTTCAATGTCAGGCTGTACGTTTTTGAATAAATAAATAAATAAATAATCACCCCACCGCAAAATGCCATCATTTCATGGCAGTTTTCTCTCGGAACGCACACACAAGCATTGTGCGCTAGATGAACATTTGATGAGATCTCATCTGTTTATTTGGTATGTTTGAATTTTGATCATGAGAAACGACCTGTTTCTTTTTTTAGTTTCCTTCACAAGATCTATCTCAATCTGGGTTGGATCCACGTTTTTGTCTTGTGTTGATTCGATGTTTGAGATGATCTGGTTTTTTTAGTTTCACATGTATGATATGAGTGTTCCCTCTTGCCGCAATTAGGATGGACGGGTTCGCTTGCTTCGCTTCGAATCGAATAAAATCCGAATTGAATCCATCGAGTTCGGCGTCATGGAAGGTCGATTCAAGCTTCAAATCGCGGTTCAGTTTTTGGGTCTCCTCCTTCTCGCGTTCCTGTACCGATCGTACCATGGCACGGACGGTCTGATCTCCCAGATTCCGCCGCATCGGACTTGTTAGGAAGCGCAGAGAGGGACGCTCAGATCTCCAACTGCAGTTGACATGGCGACGGGGTTGCAGTGCTCTCAGAACCTCCACTGTCGATGGTGCCGAAGCGTTGTGCTCAACAACACATGCTTCGCTAAATCCGAAGCCTGGAGGCTCCCTCACTATTGTTCAATCCTCTGATTTCATCATTGATTTTTTACTATTATTATTATTATTATTTAAATATAGTCTCTCTACACATCAGAGTTGTTCTCCATTGGAACCTTTTTCATGTTTTGACTCACCTCCGCATACTTGCTTCTCCAGGTGTAAATTCGATTTTTTTGCTGATTCCAATTTTGTATTTTTTTTAAACCTAAATTCCAATTTTGCTCATTGACAAGTTTTTTTGAAAGACACTGATGAAAAAGCCCAATCGTTGGGGTTTTACAAATGAGTGAAAAGACCTGTTGGAGTTTATCAATATTCTCTCGTGAGTTTTTACATTGTTAGCTTTTTTTTTTGTTTCTACAGCAAGTGTATTTTTTCCTGGATAGAAAATTTTATGTTGGTTTCCTTCTTGAAAATAAGCATATATAGTTGTGTTGCCTTTCTTCTATCGTAGGCCATGTTTAAAACACTCTCAAGATAGAATCTTGCTGCACGCAATAGACTGTGTCTATTTTTTTAATCATTTTATTAAAATCTGTTATATGCCATATTTGTATGATCCTCATGTAAAGAAAATATTCATAAAGTCGATGCCGAAAGCAAAGGGAAAAAAGTCTGACTCATTCATTCTCTTTGGTTAGGCTATGAATTATTATTATTATTATTTGCATATCAGTTTTGGGATTTACGTAAAGCTTACGTAGGCTCATCATCTTAGAAAAATCATATTTAAGGAATTTAATTGCCCTGGATATCATGATTTTTGAAAAACAAAATAAATCCGTCCAACTGTCCAGATATAGAAAGTTTGGTCTAACACTTCGGAAATAATGCTGTTTGCAAGCTTTTCTTCTCAACTCCTGCTTTTCTGATTCGGAAATTAAGAAATATATGATGATAATGGCCTTGCTTATTCTGTCTCCCTATGAATAACATTGGTTCATCTTGCTCGGTAACGTTGTTTACTCTTAGGCATGTTTGTGTATATAACCACAATATTCCATAGAAAAAGTGTATATAAGGACAATCGAAAGCAGAATGCAAATTTGAAGATTTTAGAGCTGAAAAAAAGAAGGATGGTGTATGATTTGTTGGTTGGTATAATTCGAGAATGCACCAGAAATTATTTGGACATCTTTTAGGCTAACCAGGTTGCAATAATTAAGACATTTCGAGTAGGAATCCATTTGTATAATAATTTATTTGCGGGCTTTTTTTTTCTATTCTCATATACATTAATTCCTGTGGCCTTTCACATCATGGTTTGAAAAAAATGGACTAAGGTGCCTCCTTGAGGCACCGCCTTGCCCGCTTTGACTCTAACCCGAGCGGAGGAGTCATCTTTGTTGGTTCCGAAGAGCCTAAAGGGGGGTGAATAGGCTCTTTGAAAATTATTTCTCTCTCTTAATGGCTTAGACACTAACTCTGGTTAAACGGATAAAATCAGTGCGGAAGATTAACCAGGTAGTGGAAGTATGTTGCTTTATTATCTGAAGATAATTACAACAAAGCAAAACAGCGTTTTAGCTGATTACAACACAACACTCTATTATAGTTACACACACTTGGCAGTGAATCTCTGTGTCTGGCTCTTTACAAGATATACGCTTATGAGTCTATAAGTACAAGTAAGCACGCGCTCTTAATTTATATTGCTTCAGGCATATATATAGACATCCTAGAAATCTATCTTGGAACTGCATTTTCCGAGCAGTGTGGAGCATTGAAGTTCTTCATCAGAAAATGCTGAAGCTTTAACTGCTGCGGATGTGGAGCTCGAAATATTGGAAGCATAAGTTGTAATGAATTCTTTGCTTGATTCCAATTGCATTTGAAACAGCGTCCACATCTCCGTGTGTTCCTCGTGTCAGACAATTTAGGTATTCAATGAGTTTGTCTTACATCGGGACATAGCGAGCTGCTAGCATTAATTGCGGCTTGGAGAGACGAAGCAGCGTCTTCGTGGTCCGTTGCAAGGTTCCTTACTCTGCATGAACGAAGCTCGGATCCTTACTCCGTATCAGTGATTGCTTGCTCCGTATGAATGAAGTCCTAGAATCCTTATTCCGTGTCAGCGCTTCCTTACTCCGCATGAGTAGTGGTTCGGAGAGCTTACTCCGCATCAGCGCTTCCTTACTCCGCATGAGTAATGGTTCGGATTCCTTATTCCGCATTTGATGTCCTTACTCCGCAACAGTGTCCTTACTCCGCTCGAATGACAGACTCAGATTTCTTCGTCCGTGTCTTCTTTTCCTTAGTCCGGTGGAGTGACTACTTCGATTCTTTCTCTCTCACAAGTCTCTTTTACTCCGTGCAAGATGTAGACTCAAGAACTTATTCCGCATTAATTGACATAATCTTGTTGAGTGTTAGACGCGGGTTCCTAGTCGTTTTGTCAAGTGTTTAATCAGCACGAAGGGTCCTTACTCCTGGATGATGACTTGGTTATATACCAAGTGAATGATGTCACTCATGATGATCCGGATCAGGGATTATGTATCCCGTCCTTAGCTTTGTCCTTACATGAGTAGGTCCTGGATTTAGAGTTAACTCATCTGCACGAACTTAATGGTAAACATGAAACATCTCGAGTCAAATTACATAGGGTTTATTCCGCTTTATCCAAATTCTCGGTTTGATCCAACAATCTCCCCCAATATGGATATGCCAAACCCTTTGTAATCTGATCCGGTAAGGCAGCAAGAAATAACACGGATGTAAGGATTAAAGAGAACGGTTCCACTTAGTTACAAAGAGAATATATTAAGCCTTTGTACGATATACATTATGGTACATACGGCTTACTATATTTGAAGATCATCCTTGCCGCATGCTCTCGTAGTGCCATTGTCTCGCTTCTTGGAGAACTCGATGATATTTTTCCAGTCATCATCGAAGGAGATAACAGATTTCAAGAAGTAGCAGACAAAGGCTCCATAACCTGTTCCATCGGGTTGTTTGGGCACATTCTTCTTGTTCCGATCATCCCCATGAGTACTTCATCCTGACCAAGAGGCGGTAGATTCAAGTCTTCGTAGAGAGAACTCGTCCGATTGCATCCGACAAGGTTCGAACGAGACTCCTTATCTCGATTCTTTCTAATCGGGCGGTCAACCACCTGATGAGAATCCGAAGCAAGATTTTCTTCTCTTTGATCAGGAAAACAATCAACATGAAATGTGGGGAGTCGACCCGGAAGGGGATGAAAACGATCAACAGAGAGGTCCATGGTCGATTGTTCTCTGCATTACCATTGATGTAGGATAGAATAACGTCTACAAGAGAAACCGGTTTTCAACCCAAAGAAGGAAAAACATCAAAATCAAGGCCTTCCTCAAGTAAAGAGGGGAATAGCCTCAACTCCATCTTTACCGCGAGCATAGTTGTCGATGTCGTCGGTGGAAAATTGTCCCTCCTCGAGACGGTATGGTCCGGATGTCTTGAGGTTCGAAGGGGGACGAGGCAAACACACATCGGCGCTCGGCGGTGGAGAAGGCATAGGCCTTGGCCGCAAGAAGAATGCTCCCATCGGCATCATCCGGATGCAAATCCGCCTATGATGGGAGGAAGGAGATGGCACCGAAGGAATAGCGGGAGTGGGAGAGCTGGTCTGTCCCAGGTGGAGAAACGGCCGCGTTTAGTCACCGGAAGGCCCGGAGGAAGAGCAGGTGCAGCCGTTTGCGAGAGGCAACGCCGATAGTGGAAAGAGGGGAAAGATCGGATGATTTCTCCCCGGTTTGCAGATCGGTGAGAGAGGGAGGGATCGGCCACGACTTGCGTTAAGTCCGCAATGGAGGTGGACAAGTCATAGAAAGACGCGGCAAGCCACTCTAGCTTTTGATCCATGGAGAGAGAGGTAGAGGAGAAGGCAGAAAGAAGCTCGGCACCCATGGCCCGGACATGGTCGAAAGGGCCTGGGTCCGAAGACGACCGTCCTCGGCAAGGCGATCGAGTTGGGTGGAGAAAGCAGCCTCGAGATAAAATAGTGGCAAAAGAGGCGCGCCCAAGACCAAAGGCGGGAGTTTTCGAAGACTCACCCGCATGAAGAGGGACAGGTTTGGGCAAGGCGAGTCGGCGACGACAGGAGAGGATGGTGGGTGTACGATAGCAGCAGTTGGAGGTGCAACGAGATCCACTTTGACCGAAGAGGTCAATGATAGGGATATCTCCGGGATAAGAGGGGCCAGCCTCGGCGGGGCAAGTGTCCGTGCGTCATGGGCATGACCGGAAAAGGCGACGAGCAGGAGATGCGGCCTTGAGGAGTGACGGCGTCACAAAGCCGTGGTAACGGCTCCAAGTAATCATTTCCTTCGGGGTTTGGGTGTGTTGAGCATAAAACACCCGGAGGGTAGGTTCTGGGATGTCGGCGGTAATGGCGAGGCCAAGCGCGCATCAACGGTCATTCAGATATGTCGGTGGAGAGATGGTCGAGATAATCCTGGAGGGCCGGAGAGTGAACGGGAGAGGCTTCCGCAGAGAGAAGATGGAAGGTCCGAAGAACAAGCCGAACGGCCCGCTGTGACCGGAGAGATGGGTGCGGGAGCATCAGCGGCGAAGATCGGGAGCAGCAGTGCCGAAGCAACGAGCAGGAAGAGAGGCGGGGACATCGGCAAGAGAGGCGGATGTGGTAACCTCATGGAAGGGCGGCCGAGAGGGCCCTGCGCAGCAGAGACGGGTCATCCCGAACGCCGTGCGATGAATCATGGGAGCGTGCCGGAGCGGCAACAGACTGGATGCGGGAGTGAACGGACCGGAGAGTAGAACTAACTTCATGGCCCGAACTGGCAACTGGGTCACCAACAGAACTTGCTTGCTGTTCTGAAGCAACAGCAAGGGCACGGGAGACTGGAGGGCGGCAAACGGTGAGGGTCCCGTCGGCAGTAAGATGGCGGAAGTAGTAGGATGCCGGGAAGGGAATCACAAGTTCACCCTGGAAGTGTGCGGGGTGAAGATGCCGGAAGATTTGGGATAGAATCTGTCCAAAAGACGAGTTCCGTTTCCCATTCCTCAACACCCGGAAGAGAAAGTTGCCCCAGTCAAGTGGCAGTGACTCAAAAACCGCATACATCGCCAGCAGGAGATCGTACGGAACCGAGTCAAGAGCCGTGGAGCGAGCCAGAAGACACCGGCTGAGTATGGTGGCCATATAGCGGTGAGGACCATGGAAAGACTTCATTTTGTACTCCTTCACCTTATTAGGACACCCGATGGAAGCAGCCATGGCAGCAGCGTTTGGTCGGATGTCATCGTCGGCAGGAAGGTTGAAAACATCCCGGATCACCTAAGGTGTGATCTTGATAGATTTCCCTCGAACCACGGAAAGGATAAACTCCTAAGTGGAGGTGGAGTGCTGATGGAAGGCCAGGATGTCCGACACTAGAAGATCGGCCGGGGCGAAAACAAGATCAAGAAGGTTGCTATGCTCGAGTAGCTGGCGAACCTCGTGGAGCCATGCTGGAGGATCAGAGATTCCAGACCAATCGACAAGATGGCCATGAACAACACCATAGAGAGCTTGGGATGCCATTGAAAGTGAAAGATTGAGGGAGAAGGAGAGAAGAGCTTTGCAGGAATAGGTGTAGCGAGGGTTTAGGGTTTTGAGAGTTGGTAGCGATAACCTCGGCCGACGCCGATAGTGCGGTATAAATAGGATCCTTTCCGTGGAAGCGAGTGGATCTCGAGTTTAAGCGAAATGAACAAGTGAGCCACTCGACTTCCTTATGTCATTAGAAGTGATGGATTAGCGCCGTCGAATAGACTTATGACGTGGCGGCTGTGCTAACCATTCAAAGATGACAGCTGTAGGCATACTTCCGGATTTTTGAACAGATAAGTATCGGGCTCGATGCATGCATTAAATGAACCATCATTATCCCTCCTCAAAAATAAGCGATGAAAGATAATTACTTGGTTTATCGCGAATTGAGAATTCCAAGAGTCAGGAGGAAATAAACCGACTTTCATTCGGAGAAGGGTAATCCATATAAAGAACACCCGGATGAGACTGACTAACTGTATCCATGTGAACAGAGTGTTGAAAAGAGATGATTCCTTTGCGGTCTTGATGTCGAGGGAGTATGAAGTACCACAACACCTCAGAAATCCGAGACATCTGACAGGATTAAGCAATGAAATGCAAAGAGAATCTGAACCTGTGACTTAACAAATAGATGCTTTGAAGAGCAAGTCTCGTCAGGTTCGGGTTAGTCCGGATAAATAATATAAGAGTATAACACACAATCTGTACTAAGAAGAAACAGAACTTATGCATAAAAAGTTAAGTGCTAGACACATACAAACGAAGTGAAAGCCATCATACTGAAATCAATGTATGTGTGAGATAATTAACACATAAATCCAATAGTCAACATAGCCAATCCTTCATACCGAAAATGAGAGCAAAGATCAATTTGATTTATATGACTTCATCCATCGAGAGAATGTATGAGTGAAAATGGAAAGAAGAGCACATGATGTATGATGTTACAACCGATTGTCATACCTAAAATGCTAGGAAGAGGAAGACAACAGCCAAGCACTCCGCAATTCCGATTCAACAAGGTAAATCCAATCAGCTTTATGAGTGAGAGTTATAGGGCGGAACATCCGAGACATATCGGAGAGGCATTACTTAATAATAAGCATTTTGTCGCCCTATAGTCATGCCTTTTCTTTGAAACAGGGGGCCTTACTTAAGATTCAATGAAGTATTTTCTCCCCCCCGAGATCGGCGAATCATTTTGATGCGATCTTCTCGAGGATGACTCCCCCTCGGATAGACGACCAGGAAAAAGGTCATGAAATATGAATCCGGGGGTATTACTAGATAATAGAGAGAGCAATTTCCGCCGTGGACTTTTAGAGCTGTTAAGACGTTTCCTATTTTATGATGAAACGAGAGAGACTGCTGCCTATCCTTGATTTACTCCACTCAAGCAGCTGATCAGCAGACAGTGAATTTCCACCTTCAGTCTGAGCTATCCCAAATCATTCCTCAACCATGCATCTTAGATATTTCAGTCAGTCATGAAATCATAAGACATGTGATGGAAGATGAAGTTAAATTCGTGACATCAGAATAAGATTTGTGTCATATAAATTTAATTATGTTTGCTTGATTCACTATCAGTCCGGATAAGCAAGCATCCTCCCATCATGAACTTAGTGAGAAATATCAGAACATTTATACGACTGAAGTAAGATAGTTAGACATGAAGTTCAGTGTCTATCACTAACCATGAAGTACGACAATGCATGTTCTGTAAATAACTACTGATGGATAACAGGTGAGACACTATGCAGAAAAGTCAAGCATACCTAATTTAAGAAGAAGTTCAGAAAATCTTACATCAGGTATGAGCTTTGTAAGTATATCCGCCAGTTGATCTTCAGTAGCAACATGTTCCAGGGATATGTGCTTTTTAAGAACATGATCACGAATGAAATGATGCCTGACCTCAATATATTTTGTCTTTGGATGCATGACGGGATTATTACTGATAGCAATAGCACTGGTATTGTCATAGTAGAGTGGAACAGATGTCATGTTGAAGCCATAGTCAGTAAGTTGACTTTGCATCCAGAGAAGTTGTGCACAGGAACTCCCAAAGCCTATATATTCCGCTTCAAGAGTAGAGGTTGATACGGAATTCGCTTTTACCGAACCAAGAGATCAATCTGTTTCCAAGGAATTGGCATGTACCACCTGGTGTTTTTTCATGCCTATGCGACACCCGGCAAAATCGGCATCGAATATCCGGATAAGGCGAAGCTGGACTCTTTTGGGTACCAAAGTCCCAAATTCATTGTTCCTTTGAGATACCTTAATATCCATTTTACATGAAGCATATGTGACTCTTTGGGATTCACCTGATATCTTGCGCAGATGCGAGTTGCAAACATTATGTCCGGGCGACTTGTCGTAAGATATAGCAAGGATTCAATCATCCCTCTCGTACTCGCTTACATTCACTGATTTGCCATCAACATCCGGGTCTAACTTGGCACTAACTGGCATTGGAGTTTTGACAGGAGATGAACCTTCCATACCAAACTTCTTGATTAAGTCACGAGTGTACTTAGCTTGGTTGATGAAGATCCCTTCCTTTAGTTGTTTGACCTCGATCCCAAGGAAGTAGGACGGTTCTCCCATCATACTCATCTCAAACTTGCCACCATCAACTTGGCGAACTCATCACAAAGTTTCGGATTAGTTGATCCGAAAATGATATCATCCACGTAGATCCGTACGATCGAGTATGTGTCTTCTCTTTCCGTAAGAATAGTGTGGTGTCAATCTTCCCTTTTTAGAAGTTGTGAGCGAGTAAGAATTCCAAAAGTGTGTCGTACCAGGCTCTTGGAGCTTGCTTCAATCCATACAAGGCTTTCCTTAGTTTGTAGACCAGATGTCCAGCCTTTGGTTCAATGAAGCCTGGAGGTTGTTCAACACATACCTCCTCTTGAAGATCTCCATTTAGAAATGCACTCTTGACATCCATTTGATAAACTTTGAAGTTTTCGTATGAAGCGTATGCCAAGAACATTCCGATTACCTTAAGTCGGGCTCTGGAGCAAAAGTTTCATCATAGTCTATTCCTTCTTCTTGACGATAACCCTTGGCTACCAGTCGAGCTTTGTTCCAGTTACGATTCTCGTCCGTATCAAGTTTGTTCCGAAACACCCATTTAACTCCAATCACTTGTTGAGACTTTGGCCTTGGTACTAGAGTCCACACATTATTCCTTTTGAACTGATTTAACTCTTCCTGCATGGCGTCTATCCAATTTGAATCTTGAAGAGCTTCTTCCACCACTTTTGGCTCTATCTGCGACAAAAAGCGAGAGTAGAGGCACATGTTGGAGGTGGCTGCTCTTGTTCTAACACCAACAGTAGGATCACCAATCACTTGTTCTTGAGGGTGGCTTTGAGTCCACCTATAGTTTTGCGCAAGTGGTGGTGAATACTCAATGATTTGAAGCTCGTCGGATTAGGTGGTCCTTGGTCGTCCACCGATTGAGCTTCTTCCGGCCAGTGTTATTCAAATTTACGGGTTCGGAGTATTTTGAGGTTCTCTATTATTGTTCATTTCCGTATCAACTGGTCCAGATGGACCGGAAGGTACTCCGATATTTTGAATATCCGAAGGAATATATCCGGAGTTATGTGGAAGTCCCGAGTCCGATTCATCCGTAGCATCATCTACATCATTTCTTTGTTCTTCATTGGTGCCACATGGTTGGTCAGTAGAAGTGACAGGAACATTCATAAACTTTGTGTAGTCAATGTTGTCGTCTTGATCCTGCACATTAGAACTTGAAGAATCAACTTTCGACCAATCCGTGTTAGCTTCATCAAAAGTCACATGGATAGATTCTTCAACTTTGAAAAGTTTTCTATTGAAAATTCGATAAGCCTTGCTATGTAATGAGTATCCAACAAATATCCCATCATCAGATTTAGGTTTAAATTTATTACGGGATTCTTTTCCATTGTTCAGTACGTAGCAAGTACACCCAAAAGTTTTGAAGTGTGAAATAGAAGGCTTCCTGCCCTTCCACATCTCATAAGGTGTTTTCATGGTAAGTTTATTTATAAGAGTTTTGTTCTGAACATAGCAGGCAGTAGACACCGCTTCAGCCCATAGACTGAGAGGAAGCTTTGCCCCTGCTAACATTGATCCGCCGGCTCGACTAAAGTGCGATTCTTGCGCTCAACTACCCCATTTTGTTGTAGAGTTCGGGGCGCAGAGAAGTCGTGCTTGAATGCCCTATTCGAACAATATGACCTCATATCCGAGAAATCAAATTCGTACCATGATCACTCCTGATGCATTTAATGCTCGATCCTTGTGAATTGTTTATCCAGTTGAAGAGATCGACAAGGTGTTCAAAGGTTTGATCCTTGGATTTCAGGAACAACACCCATGTGTATCTGGTGAAGTCATCGATGACTACTAGGGTGTATCTCGCACCAGCAAGTGAAGAAATAGAAATGGGACCACATAGGTCCATGTGAAGAAGTTGTAAAGGAGCAAGCTTATTGAATTAACTGTTTTGCTCTTAAAACTATGTTTGGTCTGTTTGCCAAGTTGGCATTTTCGACAGAGAGTGTCTCTGGAGTATTTGTGTTTAGGCAAACCAATGACCAAATCAAGCGACACTAATTTAGACAAGGTCTTAAAATTTAAATGTGCGCAATGTTTGCGCCATAGCCAACTATCTTCATGTGATGCTGTAGTGAGGAAGCATACAGGGTCAGAAGAATTGTTTCTCAAGACCACAGAATATATGTCCCCATCTCTTGATTCGGATAACTTAATATCTCTGGATAAGTTATCTCTAACTCGGAGTGTTTGACAAAAAGGAAACGTGAATCCTTTGTCACATAAATTACCGACACTCGCAGATTATGCTTCAAACCTTCGACTAATGCAACCTTAGTAATTGATACACAGCCGTTGGTTAAAGTGTCATACTCCATAGTCTTACCTTTACTGTTGTCACCATATGTTACGGATGGGCCTCGTTTGTCAGTAACATCCACGAGCAGAGACTTATCACCCATCATATGTCTAGAGCATCCGCTATCCAGTATCCACTTGCTTTGATTAATCTTTGACTTCAAGTGAGATGACAGTGAATTCCATAGATGCTCCTACAAGACAACAAATTACATTTTTGGTGCCCAGACTTGTTTTGGGCGGTTAGGAGAAGCAACAACAGTGTCAACTATTTCGGATTTTATGTTTCTAGAAACTTTAACTTTCCAAGTTGACTTAGCTTTTTCTGTCTTAGTTGCTTCTTCAACTTGGGTTTTCTTAGGTGAAATACTCCGAGGAGTTTTAGATTTAGCTTTCCGAGAAGAACCCCTTTTGACAACCGGATTTTTATTGATTGAAGAATGATTACATAACCAGTCATCAGATAGACTCCAACACTCATAGTGATAATGACCTATTTTACGACATATCGAACAGACACTATGATGAGGAGTTACAATAGGGGATACAGGTTTCTTAGGTTTTGCAGGTTTTCTACTCTATTCTCTATGGCCTAATCCTTTGCGAACGGGTGACGCGCTCTTGGCCCTGGATGCATCAGCCTTAGCCTTTCCTTTGTTTATGGGTGTTGCAGTTTCGGCTTTAACTGCAGCAGCCTTCCCATCATCGTTTGGTACGGGTGCTACTACTTCGGGATTAGCAAGAATGACCTTTGTTCCACAATCATAAACTATGCAGCCCTGGACGTCTGTGAAAGCCTCTGAATCCAAGGACGATGTCACATAAGCTAGAGCTTTTTCACTGGCGTATTGCCAGGTTCTTTCATCGTGAGTGAGTTCAGCATCAGTCTTTGGCCTCCTAACCCCATTTTCTCCGATGGTCATCGGAATGAGAAGCTCCTGATGAAGACAAGGCCACATTAGATGATCATGAAAGGTCATGAACATCTTCATGCGAGCTTTCCACTGGGAGAAAAGCTCTGGTGTGAACTTTGGCGGTTTGCTTAAAGTGTAGCCTGAACTCCGTGGTTAAGGAGCAACGGCAAGCAGCGGGGTTGAGGTGGATCAACATTTTCACCGCTTGCTTCGGTTGGGAAGGGGCTCTTGAGCTCCCCCTGGAGTTAAGGCGGGTATTAAATAGCATCTTGCTTTCTTGACCATTGTTAAGTTGAGAGGGAGTGAGGGATCTCTACGAGCAGGTAGAACTTGCTCGATACCACTTGTTGGTCCCGGAGAGTCTAAAGGGGGGGGTGAATAGGCTCTTTGAAAATTCTTTCTCTCTCTTAATGGCTTAGACACTCACTCTGGTTAAACGGATAAAATCAGTGCGGAAGATTTACCAGGTAGTGGAAGTATGTTGCTTTATTATCCCAAGATAATTACAACAAAGCAAAACAAGTGTTTTAGCCGATTACAACACAACACTCGTTATAGTTACACATACTTGGCAAGTGAATCTCGGTGTCCGCTCTTTACAAGATATACGCTTATGAGTCTATAAGTACAAGTAAGCACGCGCTCTCAATTTATATTGCTTCAGGCATATATATAGACATCCTAGAAATCTATCTTGGAACTGTATTTTCCGAGCAGTGTGGAGCATTGAAGTTCTTCATCGGAAAATGCTGAAGCTTTAACTGCTGCGGATGTGGAGCTCGAAATATTGGAAGCATGAGTTGTAATGAATTCTTTGCTTGATTCCAATTGCATTTGAAACAGCGTCCACATCTCCGTGTGTTCCTCGTGTCAGACAATTTAGGTATTCAATGAGTTTGTCTTACATTGGGACGTAGCGAGCTGCTAGCATTAATTGCGGCTTGGAGAGATAAAGCAGCGTCTTCTTGGTCCGTTGCAAGGTTCCTTACTCTGCATGAACAAAGCTCGGATCCTTACTCCGTATCAGTGATTGCTTGCTCCGTATGAATGAAGTCCTTGAATCCTTATTCCGTGTCAGCGCTTCCTTACTCCGCATGAGTAGTGGTTCGGAGAGCTTACTCCACATCAGCGCTTCCTTACTCCGCATGAGTAATGGTTCGGATTCCTTATTCCGCATTTGATGTCCTTACTCCGCAACAGTGTCCTTAATCCGCTTGAATGACAGACTCGGATTTCTTCGTCCGTGTCTTCTTTTCCTTAGTCCGGTGGAGTGACTACTTCAATTCTTTCTCTCTCACAAGTCTCTTTTACTCCGTGCAAGATGTACACTTAGGAACTTATTCCGCATTAATTGACATAATCTTGTTGAGTGTTAAATGCGGGTTCTTAGTCATTTTGTCAAGTGTTTAATCAGCACGAAGGGTCCTTACTCCGGATGATGACTTGGTTATATACCAAGTGAATGACGTCACTCATGATGATCCGGATCAGGATTATGTATCCTGTCCTTAGCTTTGTCCTCACATGAGTAGGTCCGGATTTAGAGTTAACTCATCCGAAGCAGACTTAATGGTAAACATGAAACATCTCGAGTCAAATTACATAGGGTTTGTTCCATATTATCCAAATTCTCGGTTTGATCCAACAACCTTGTAGTCCGCCTACGCTAACACCCGCCTCCTATGGGTGAGGTGGATTGAGGTGGCACGTTCTGCCACCTCAACCTATATCTGGAATGAGGTGTTCGTGTGACAAAGACGAAGGCTTGAGCCGTTAACACAAGACGAACAATGAAGACGATCGCACGATGATCCACTATTTACAAAGACGATCGTCGACGACCAACGAAGCCTCGCCGATCAACGAAGCTCGAGTCTCGACGTCAAAGATCCACATCCACCGAGACTCGCCGTCTCATTATTGCTGCTCTCTCTCTCTCCCTTGCCATCATTGTCTCCGTCACCACCAATTTTAGTGTTAATGCCTTGCCCCGCCTTTCACTACTCTTTTTCGCTTCCCCTTGCAGTGAAGCAATAAAAGAGACGACTGCTCCAAATCACAACTTTCTTAACGCTGAAGTTGTCATGCCGAGTTAAGTATATAACCTATTTATATAAAAGATTTATATAAATATGTTAAGTTTATATAAACAAGTTAATATATAAAAAAAATTAAATGTGAGTTAGTGTATAAAAATTTATATATTTATCCAAATATATAAATATATTAATTGCATATTAAAAAATATTAATATAGTAATTTTATTATATATTAAATTTTATTTTTTGTTATAAATTCATATAATTTTATATATTAAAAAATTATAGTCAACAATTGAGGCGTCTGTCCCTACCCATACCGAGGCGTCCGCCTCTATCGTACTTAAGGCGTCACCTCGACGTATAGCATCGAATTCATACTTGAATCGCATTTCGTATTTTTGAACCTTGTTTTACATTAATTCTAAAGTTTATCTTTGAACAGAACAACCAATGAAACATGTGCCTACATGATGTCAACTATTCAACTATGTACTAATATGCTATTCCTGATGTTTATAGTTGATCTGGAATAAAATTGGTGATCGGCTAATGGCCGAGGCAGAAAAACAAATCTTGCCATTAATGTTCTTCCTGGCTTGTCGATTCTTTTGAAGTTCATGGAGATGGGAACTTCAATTTGGTTAAGAATCGCTAAGTTTTCATCATTGTTCTATTTTTTTTCTTCATCCTCAATGTTTTATGGAGTTATTCCAACTAACTTTAAATTTGCTTTAGTTCCAATTTGAAGATTCTTTCTCTATGTTATCTAATGTTGCATGCAGTTTGACATCTCTTATTCCATTTTACATTTCTTGAGGAGAGGGAGAAAGATGGTCTCACTCACAAGGACTTTCTTGGAGTTCCAGTTTTCCGGGTTTTCAAATCTGTCCAATTTACTAACTTATCATAATATCCTATATTGTTGTTTTTGTATTTTGAGTCTCCCTGCCAGTGATTGAAATCACTGAAGTGAGAACTTATCTACAGAACTAGTAATATTTTTTTTTGACTAGGCCAATGAGGGCATGAGATTTAAATTTGGCCTACCTCAAATTCAAGAAAGCTAATTGAATTTTTAGAGAAGCATGATAATGTTAGTTGTGAAATGTAGAGGTTGGCTAATGTGGCTAGTACTTAAAAGGAAGTTGCTTCTTTTTCTCTATATAATGAAGAAGGAATTGTCTAGGAATATATATTGTACTTGAAGATGTGGGGTTTCCTTCCAAGACCAAGAGCTGGTTGTGGAAGCAAGAAAAAACGTATGTTTATTGTTGGGCAATAGTGCATGAGGTTTTTTATAACCTCTTTCTTGTTACTTGCAACTTTGAATCTGAGCATGTATTTGGATTGTTATATTGTGTTTTCTTTTTATTGGAACTCTCAAAGTCAAACTTTAGTTTCATTCCTTTTAATGCGGATGCATAAAATGGCCTATTGAAATTATGTGTAGTCACTTATCTTGATTTTCATATCATCTTAACTAGTTATTTATTTATAGTTATTTATTTATCTCATAAAATGTTTTATGTATTTTAGGATGGTTGGATCTCTGCATCCCACACCTGTTGCAACATTCCCATTCCTTCACCACCACTCGGACCGGCATGATGTAAAGGGATCAATCTTAAAGTATGTCACAACATGGGAGGCACTAAGATATGATAATGGAGGGTGATCGAGAGTCTTATTACAAGCTTTTTCATGGCTTGGAATGCGATGACAAAAAATTACTACGACACTTCAATGCCAGGTGGCAAAGTAATTTTGTTAAAGTGATATGTGATGATAGCGGAAAGAGTAGGGGATTTGGTTTTATGTTGCCATTGTACAAGACAAGGAAGATCGTTGCGGCCTCTTGCAGAGTAGGCATGCCTATCCTACTTGAAAATCAAAACCTTCACTTATATATATATATATATATATATATACACACACACACACACACACACACACACACATAAATCAATATTAAAAATAATTTATATAATGTTTTTATTTCTTAGACCTAAGTGATAACAATATTTTTAACGCTTCTAAAAGCATTGTTTTATGGATGAGTTGTTTTTTTTTTTTCAAAATCTGTTAACGGAAAGGCGAAAGACAATATTTTGAAAAATGTCATTAAAGATAATTAATGATACTTTAAAAGTTTGTTGTTTTCATTATAGTACTATCCGGGAACTTTTCCAATCAAGTAGAGAATACATACGAATTAAAATCATAGTAAGGTAAAACATTGGAGATCACACTCTTCACGGACTAGATGTCATGAGTGAAAAATATAATTTGTTTTGATATATTAGAATTTAATGGTTAACATCCTAAAATTAATTGATTGTAGGAAAGGTTATTTTTGAAGCTATATTACAATTTATTTGGTTGATAACTTCTCTAATGTGGGACAATTCTAATACTAACCAATTGTCGAGCTCTAGTATATGTGCCCAATGTAAACATAAAGGTAATTTTCTGTCTCAAATAGAAGAATTTTAAGAAATTATAGCATTTATATGACTTAAATAATTATTTTCTAATTTAAAAAATGGAAGCTCTTTTCTTTGAGGTTCTACCTAGTGAAATTTAAAAACAACTTAACATGCTTAGTACAATCGTATTGTAATGGATTACGAGAGATAGCAACGGCTTCCTTGTTATCACATAACAAGTTCATTTCAGAGTTAGGAGTGATGCTGATCTCAACCAACAACTTTTTCATCCATAGAAGTTCACATATTCCTTTCACCATTCATGGAAATTCATCTTCAGTACCAGACAATGCAACAAACTTCTATTTCTAGCTCCTCTATGTAACTAGGTTGCCTTTTGCAAAAGTAAAGTACCCTATCTGTGATATTCACTTCCTAGTTAGCATATTTGACATTTAAATGACTACTCTTTGAGAATATGATCCCTTTCCCATTGGATGACTTCAAATAACAAATGTTTCAGATTACAACATCCATAATCTTCAATCGGGCAATACATGAACTGACTTCTTATACTTGTCACACTCTATTTTGTATGGCATGTATATTTATATTTATATTTTATTTCCTTCAATTTATATAAATTTTATGCATTATCTCTTTCTCCCTCTTCTCACCTTAAAAAGTTAATGGTCAAAGCCAATGGTCAACTAGTAAACACTCAAGTTTTTATCCAATGTTTTTGAGTTTAGGTATTTTATTGTTTTTGTTGTTTCACTGAGATAATTTGGTCACTTTGGTGTTCATTTTGGTTAAAATTATTGGGATCACTTTGACCTTGGTATACCTATTATTATTTGACAATGGTATATGTAATAATATTATTATTTTGATTAATTTTCTTCTCTTAATATTGCATATATGTGACTAGAACTTCAAATGTATTTTACTTGAAGTTAATATTTCACCTTCACAAATTTTGTAGAAGCATATTGCTGATCCTACTATTCGTATTCCTTTTCTGGTACTTGTAGGGGTTAGGTGGACAACCCAAAGGTGGAGAATTCTTTAGCAAGAGGGCCATTTATCTATTGCTTGTATATTCATTTCTGATAAACTTGTAATGAATGTTTTGATTAACATGTAAACTCATGTAACGAACCTCATTTATGTTATTGAGATTATTCAAGGTTATGCCTATATATATTAAAAATAAGTCAAAGTCAATGCTAGTCAATAACGTTTAATGCCTAGGTTAACTGTCAATGTTTTTCTATAAAAAGCTTAAGACAATAATTTCTAGATGCAAATAAAGTCATAATTTGTTTTTTTTTTTTTTGGTAGGGGGAAGTGTGTGTGTGTGTGTGTGTGGGGGGGGGGGGGGGGGGGGGGGGGGTAAGTGCTTTTAGGCCCCTACCCTAGGCACTTGGATCTTATTGCATGACCACATAGGCTGTTAAATTTTTTTAGCTTTTATTTAATCTGAGACTCCATTGTGCCATATGCACCCCTCACCCCTTTACAACTTCCTTCAATCAATGAGGTGTAGCTAAATTACTCAACTAGATAGGACTTTGTTAAGGACTATAATGTGGGCTAGCGGAATAAGTTAATAAAAAAATAATATTGTCATCACTAGTTTTCGTCTGAGCTCGTTTACGTTGGGCTTAGCCGAAACCAATAGTGAGAAATTGATAGTTACCACCAACTGTTTTTGGGGTACAATTAGATACCTTATCTACCTTGAGCAGTTTAGACATAATCCATGTTACCAGAGAAGGGTTCGGGAGTTGGTTACGTGTAAGGAAGGATTAACACTGTTAAGATTAGGTCAAGGTTCAAGCCCACCCGCGTATCACAATATTGTCCACTTTGGGCTCGCCACATCGGCCTGCACGGTTTTTAAAACGTGTTGTTACATTTCCAGGCTTACTTTACCTTATTAACCCCCTTGGCCTTTCCCAATTCTTTCAATGTGGGATAACTTCCCTACAATCTCCCCCTTTGTCAACATCGAATCACATCATAGGGTATACCTATAGAACTGAGCTACCACCATGTGGGACCGTCATGGAATTTTTCTTGCAGCTCCCCCTCAATCCACATTCTGATTGAGATCATATTAATTCGATCACTTGGTGATAGGAGATTATATTCCAATCTAATACCGCCGCACACCACGAGACATACCGTTTGGCCACAGACTATACCGAGAAGATTTTTGATATAATGAAACACTTAATAGGGACAACCAGGGCTACGATATCACTTGTTAGAATGTTGAAATACGGTTAACAATTAACTGCAACGGAAACAAATTTTAAAATTTTTAAATCCAACAAACAAACATCGAATCTAAACATGAATCAATTAATTTAATTCGCGAAGAATAAAAAAACAACATGAAGAACAAGAAAGCAAGAACCCTCTTCTTTTCCCTTCAAGAACGAACTCACAATCAATCTTTGATTACCCTCGCACCCTCTTGGTTGCAATCACCACTTAGCCTTCTCTGCTATTCACCTTCTCAAAGAATACAGGATTGTAACACCCTTGGATCAAAGAACAGGAACACCACCATCACGCCCCCAAATTATAGAAACAACGAACTTAGAATGCGACGTCCCCACACCTACACTAGAGATGTCGAAGGATTGGTGATCGATCCAATTCGTACAAAACTACAACAGGGGTAGAATGGTACTCACAAAATGAATTTCAATACAAGATTTAATTTAGTAAAAAGGTACGACAATGCAATTAATTTCCATAAATATCTAACACTCATAAATAGCTCATAATTAAGTTCAACCAATGAGGTTCATAAAACGCCACGACCCCAAGTCCGGAAAAGAAATAAAATAAAATAATAAATAAAATCAAGACTATAGGATAAATTCCACACCAAAAATGTCCCAACCTATCCCACTATGGCACCACCAGCTACTCTCTACAAAAACTTGTAGGGAATAAAAATAAAACAGGGTGAACACGAATGCCCAGTAGGTGATCTCCATCTCCACCATCCTATAACATGAATCCTAAGTCTACATGAACTGTGTATGCATGTGTCGGTGTAGTGTCATATTCTATCACGGTTAGCTTACATTAAATCATAAAAATAAGTCATCACATACATTACATTTCATTCATTAAGGTCTGCACCAAATAATCCAACCATCCAAGGATCCCAGTCACTACCAGATAGCCATATATGGGACCTGCAGTGTCCCTGATGACAGCCTGCCGCATATAGGACCTGGGTTAACCAGCCATATAGGGGATCTGCGGCCTCTCGCTAGCCCTATGTGGGACCCGTAGTTAGCCCAACCATCTCCACCACCAAATCTACACATTACCAACAAATAATAATTCCAATAATCAGCATTATAACATATAGAATATTTAAATCGTTAAACCAATTATAACGTGTCACAAATGCCAATTATGTTTCCAAACTAATAATAACAAGTCCAAATAATATTTATTCAACTAAAATAATCAATTCAAATCAGATAATATTTAATTATTTATAATATTAAATGTCAAGCTCAAATATTATTTATTTAATTAAATTATAATATTTTTTATCTTATTATTGGAATATTATTGATTAATATATTATTTTACTACTAAATCAAATTTAAATTTGATTTATTTATATATATATTGATAATTTCAGTGCAGTAAATCAAAACATATATATACAATACCAATTGTTCATGCACGACTTCATAATGCACAAATTTGTTACCCATATATACCAACTATTAACATGCACGACTTAATTCCCATAATCTGGCCTCGTTTACTGTGTGTTGTCTTACCTCCGGCACAATACCATATGCACCTGTTGTCTGCCATTTCGTACATTCCACATTAAAAGGTTTCCATTTCGTGCATCCCTCCCCCTTTTTTTAACTAAAAATCTGACATGCACGATTGCATGTACTATAAGAAAAAAAGGATGCCCTTTTCGCCATGAAACCATGCATGTAAAGAAGCACCCCTTTTTTATTATTATGAGAAAAGTAAATAAAAAAAACCCTTGTGTTGTATGGATCGGACGGATTGTGGAGGCAGGAACGTATAGGCCGCCACCCCCTTTTCATGGAGACACCGACCAGCTTGTCGAATGTGTCTTTGCTTTGCCGCCATGGAAGAAACTAGGCCAACTGGCTTTGGGTAAAAATTAATAATAACTAATTAGAATATGATAAAAGGGATAATAGGTGCAGTAGCTCGTACAAGGATTCGGAACTGGTCGAATCACGTCGCACTGCAACAATCACCCAGTCGTATGTATATACATGAATAAAAATATATTTATATAAATACATACATATCTAAACGTTTATATGTATATATATATATAATAATTTGCGTTCGTGCAATAAAATAACGAGGATCAAGGGTCACTTACCTGGATCTAAACTCGAGAGATCGGTAGAATACAACGACTTCAAATCCACTACTCCTCCCTCACTAAGCTCTATGCAAATCACCCAATGAATGAAACATAGGATTTCTACCTTAGGTTCCTCTTTTTATACTTATCAATATATTATTTATTTAATAATAATAATAATAATAATAATAACAATAATATTAATTATAATAGTAAGATTAGTAATTACAATTATAATTATAATTATAATAACCTCAATAATTACATCAATAATAATAATAGTAATAACATTAATTATTATAATAATATTAACTCAAAATACTCAAATAATTATATTAATAATATTAACATTATAATAATAATAATTTATAATAACAAACTCAAAATATTAAAATAATAATAATATTAATAATAATAATAATAGCAGCTTAAAATACTCACGCTAAGGTCATGCTGCGGAATAGATATTTATAACTTTATTCAGAGCTAACTTTCAACTTTACACAGGTACGAGTCTTTACAACCACCTCTGCTAGGGTTGGTCGTCACTTGTCTCTCTCTCTTTCTTAGCTATCAATGATTTCACATGCACACACTTTAACCTAGAAAGCTATGCATCTATTTATAGACCTAGGATTACTCCTGTGTTATTACGCGTATGCTCCTTTAGTTAAATAATAATAATACATAATGTTCATAATTATTTAAACTCTCTAGATAATATGATTATTGCGCATTAAAGCTAATTAAATAAATATCCAAAATTATTTATTTATCAAATAAATAAATAATATAATTAGACAAGCAACCCAAAAAATAAAGAAGGAAAACACGATTTAAAAGAAAAGGATAGGTTTAGCGAACGATTTAGAAGAAATAAAGAGGATTAAAAACAAACAAGCTGAAGTCAACATATACTCACCTATTACAACCTATCGTTGGTCGATTACAATTGAGGCAACGAATTTTGCAATTGATTACTTGCAAAATCACCTAAGTATGGGGATTTCAAAGAAGAGCGTGACTGCGGGAGGGAGGTTGAAATTTAGGGTTAAAATCAATTTACGGATTTCGAAGAAAAAGCGACTGCGGGAGGAGGGAGGTCGAAATTTAAGATTAAAATCATGCAGGAATACGAAAATAAAGTGGTTACCGGTGGAAATTAAGGAGGGGAGAAATGTAAACATAGCTTATACCCACGGATATTCAGTAATTTGTCTTTATATACACTCTTATATGAACGGTTGATGGTAATCCAAGACAATCTTATATGAATGGCTAACGATAATCTGTCTTTAAAGAAAATCTTATACAAACGGACAATATCAAGTAAATTATGGAAAAAGGCTAAGTCTTCCACTCAAGTGGACTAAGGAAAAGAATCACGGAGTAAGAAATCCGGGCATTCTATACATGCGGAGTAAGGAACGACTTATGCGGAATAAGGACCCGAGTCTTTATTTCGCACGGAGTAAGAAAATTTGATGCGGAGTAAGGAATCCGAACCTGTTACTCTTGCGGAGTAAGGATGTGTTGATACGGAGTAAGCCATCCGTTCCTTTAACTCATGCGGAGTAAGGAAACTAGATGCGGAGTAAGGAAGCGCTGATGCGGAGTAAGCACTCCGACCTTCTCATTCATACGGAGTAAGGAAGCACTTACACGGAATAATGATTCCAGTTCTAAATTGATACGGATTAAGCAATCATTGCTACGGAGTAAGGATTCGAGCTTAGTTTAACACGGAGTAAGGAACCTTACACCAGATTTAAGATGACGCTGCTTCAACTTATCTCTTCGTATTCAAAGTTACCAGCTCGCTACTTCCCTATGTAAGACAAACTCGTTGAGAACCTAAAGCATCTTACACGTGGATCATCCGGATATGTGGACATAACTTAGACTGAACATAGGAACTCACAAACGCATTTTTGTTTTGCAAACCCAAGACATTGAGCTCCACATTCGCAGCACTTAAGACAGAGAGGATTCCGAGGAACAGTAATTGTGCACATAGTCCGGAATAACAAGTTCCAAGATTGTCTGTCAAGGATGTGCTATATATATATATATATTATGTAAACCTTGTATATTAGGAGTGCACGCGTGAATGTAAAAGAGCTCAAGTAGATCATAGGAGCTTGTGTGTGAGTGCATTGTAAACAGAGTGTTAGAGAGTTGTTAGTAGATCTAAAAGCTCCTTAAGCTTTAATATGCTACCATTATGTTGTACTTATCGTTTTGATAATAAAACAAAATACTTCCACTATCTGGTTATTTTTCGCATTGATTCTATCTCTTAACCAGATAGGTGTTGTGCCAAAGAGTTGAAAGAAGAGTTTCGATAAGAGCATATTCACCCCCCCTCTAGGCTCTAAGGGACCAACAAGTGGCATCAGAGCAAGTTCTATATACTCAAAGTAGGGATCCCTCTCTCTCTCTCTCTCTCTCTCTCTCTCTCTCTCTCTCTCTCTCTCTCTCTCTCTCTCTCTCTCTCTCTCTCTCTCTCTCTCTCTCTCTCTCTCTCTCACCAGTGGCCGAAGAAAGTAGTATGCTATTCAGCACTTGCCTGAACTCCGGAGGCGCACAAGAGCCCCTCCCTAATCGAAGCAGTAGTGA
The DNA here is from genome assembly GCA_023512835.1 of Taxillus chinensis. Lineage (NCBI taxonomy): Eukaryota > Viridiplantae > Streptophyta > Magnoliopsida > Santalales > Loranthaceae > Taxillus > Taxillus chinensis. The sequence goes on from CM042084.1 coordinate 53,613,546, forward strand.
AAATGTCGATCCACCTCAACCTGCTGCTGCCGCTGCTCCTCAACCACGGAGTTCTGGTTTCACTCTAACCAAACCGCCAAAGTTCACACCTGAGCCTTTCTCCCAGTGGAAAGCTCGCATGAGAATGTTCATGGTCTGCCATGATCATGTCTTGTGGCCATGTCTCCATCAGGAGATACCCACTCCGATGACGATCGGAGAACATGGAGTTAGAAGGCCAAAGACCGATGCTGAACTCACCAATGATGAAAGAGCCTGGCAATGTGCTAACGAAAAGGCTCTAGCATATGTTACATCATCTTTGGACTCCGAAGCTTTCACAGACATCCAGGGCTGCACGACAGCGAAAGCTGTCTGGGATAAACTGACAATCCTCTATGAGGGAAGTCAGTCCCAAATGCGAATGTCATCCGTACTCTCGGCAGAATTTTGAGAGTTTAAATCACAAACCTGGCGAATCCCTCGAGAGCATCTATCAGAGATTCGGCAAGCTCATCCTTGAGCTAAAAACTGTCAATGAGCACTGCTCTCAATCTCAAATCAATGACAAGTTTTTTCGCTCTCTGTCGGATTGCTACTACTCCAAGCAGCTCCAGATGCAAGCCGACAAGAACTGGCAGTATCTTCCCCTTGAAGAACTATACGGAGAGCTACGGACTCACGAGGTCAGGTTCAAATACTCTGACCGAGATGAGAAAATAGCTCAGAAAGACAAAGGGGTAGCTTTCAAAGCTACAGAATGTCTCAGCATACTGAGGAATAATGATTCGGAAGAGTCAAAGAACTCTAACTCGACGTTGAAGAAGAAATAGCTCTTCTGGTCAAATCCTTTGAGCGATTCCTTCGGAAAAGCAAAAAGGGATTCAGAAAAGGCTCCTCATCATCATTCCGAAGGAAGGAGTGATCGGAGTCTAGTTCCCAGGAATGCTATAACTGTGGGAAACCAGGTCACTGGGCCAAGGATTGTAAATCCAAATCTAAGATGGCCGAGAAAAGTGACAAGGTTACTCCTCGATGCTCCACCTCAAACAACAGAAAGAACAAGAGGAAGGCGTTCGTCACAAAGTACGTCAGTGGCTCGAAAGAAGAGGAGGAATCCTCGGATGATGAGCCAACTCCTAAGCTGAACGTCTGCCTCATGGCAAATACTGAGGTACCTTCGATCTCCGAGCTCATGAGTAAATTAGAATCTCTTATTACTGAACGTGATTATGAAAAGAATGAGAGACTAATAATTACTCAAATGTACAAAGATATGGAAAGTTAGAACAAACGTCTTGAAATTACTGTTGCTAGACTTGAAAAAGACATAATTGACTTCAGAGGTAAAGAGGCTTGGTATCATGATCTAAGAGCTGAAAATCATTTGCTAAATACCAACCTAACTGGCCTAAAAGTCATTGTGAAAAGACTCAAGAATGAACTGGAATAGGAAAAAGAAATAAATCGTAAGTGGCTAAAATCTGAGGAAATAGCCTCTACATTTAGGACTAATCCGGATGACATCCAAGTTAAACCTGGCCTAGGCTCCAAACTATCTACCTCCACACAAGCTATTGAGTGTCCTCCGAATTTCATTCCCAAAACTACCAACCTTTATCCTGTTAGTACATCTAAACCGTTGGATGGTTTCATTTCGTGGCACCATAGTCTATGATTGTGGAGCTAAGGTCATATCGCTGTTCCCGAAGCGTAGTAGACCCGTATCTAACGATGAAGGGAAGGTTGCAGATTAAATCCGAAACTATAGCAACCAGAAAGAAAGGAAAGGCTAAGGCTGGCGCATCTAGGGCCAAGAGCGCGTCACCCAATCGCAAAGGTTTAAGCCATAGGGAACAGAGTAGAAAATCTGTAAAACCTGAGAAATCTGTATCCCCTGTTTATGCTTCGCATCATAGTGTCTGTTCCATCTATAGAGAAATAGGTCATTATCACTACGAATGTTGGAGCTTATCTGATAGCTGGCTTTGTAATCAAATTCATATTAATAAAGATCAGTTTATCAAAAAGGGTTCTTCGAGCAAATCTAAATCTAAATCTCAAAGGAGTGTCTCTCCCAAGAAAACCCAAGTTAAAAAAGCAGCTAACACTAACAAAATAAAGTCAACCTAGAAAGTTAAAGTTCCTAACAAAGTTAAATTCGGAACTATTGACACTACTGCTGTTTCTCCTAACCGCCCGAAACAAGTTTGGGCACCAAAAGTGTAAACTGTTGTCTTGCAGGAGCATCTCTGGATTGTACTACCAGATCACTTGAAGTTAAAGATCAATCAAAGCAAGTGGATGCTCCGGACATATGACGGGTGATCAGTCTCTGCTCGTTGATGTTACTGACGAACGAGGCCCATCCATATCATATGGGGACAACGAAGAAAGGTAAGGTCGGGGGGGGGTGTGGCACTTTAACCAACGATTGTGTATCAATTTCTAAAGTTGCACTAGTCAAAGGTTTGAAGCATAATCTGCTGAGTGTCACTAATTTATGTGACAAAGGATTTATTATTTCCTTTATGTCCAACACCTACACAGTTAAAAAAAACCTATCCAGAGATATCAAGTTATCCAGATTAAGAGATGGGGACATATACTCAGTGGTCTTAAGAAATAATTCTTCTGACCCTGTATGCTTCCTCACTAAAGCATCAGATGAAGAAAGTTGGCTATGGCACAAGCATTGCGCACATTTAAATTTTAAGACCTTGTCTAAATTAGCGTCGCTTGACTTAGTAAATGGTTTACCCAAACATAAATTCTCCAGAGACTCCATCCAGAGAATGTCAACTCGGCAAGTAGACCAAACACAGCTTTAAGAGCAAATCCATTAATTCAATAATCGCTCTCGCAACTTCTTCACATAGACCTTTGTGGTCCCATTTCTATTGCTTCTCTGGAAGGTGGGAGATATACCCTCGTGGTTATCGATGATTTCACCAGGTATACATGGGTAATGTTCCTTAAATCAAAAGATCAAACCTTTAAACATCTTGTTGATCTCTTCAACTGGATAAGCAATTCACAAGGACCGAGCATTAAATGCATTAGGAGTGATCATGGTACTGAGTTTGATTTTTCAGATATGAGATCCTATTGTTCTGAAAAGGGCATTCAACACGACTTCTCTGTGCCCAGGACTCCACGACAAAATGGAGTTGTTGAGCGTAAGAATCGCACTTTATTCGAAGCTAGTAGATCCATGTTAGCAGGGGCAAAGCTTCCTCTCAGCCTATGGGCTGAAGCTATGTCTACTACATGCTATGTTCAGAATAGAACTCTTATCAATAAGATTACCATGAAAACACCCTATGAGATGTGGAGAGGCAAGAAGCCATCAATCTCTCATTTCAAAGCCTTTGGGTGTGTTTGCTATGTGTTAAACAATGACAAAGAGGCCCGAGTAAATTTGAGCCAATCGGATACTGCGTTGCACAAATAGGCTTATCGTATTTTCAATAGAAAACGTTTAACGGTTAAAGAATCTATCCATGTTAATTTTGATGAATCTAACCTTGACTGGTCAAGTGTAGGATCTTCAAATCAAATTGTGCAGGATCACATGGACTCGATTGACTATTCTCAATTCAGGCATGTACTTGCTGCAAATCCTGATGAATCACTCAATATCGGTGAAGCAAGAAATGCTACTGATGATGCTTCAGAAGATTCGGACTCAGGACTTTCACTTAACTCCAGGAGAACTTGTTATGGAAACCCATAACTCCAGGAGAACCTTCTAGTCCGTCCGGACCTATTCATACTGAAAGTAACAGTGCTGAAGTACTTCCAAGTGCTTCTGGAACTGTTCATCATACGGATTTAACAGGTCCAGAAGAAGCTCAACCAGCTGATGTACAAGATCCACCCGATCTGGTAGAGCTTCAAATCATTCACTACTCACCACCACTTTCATAGAACTACAGGTGGACTCGGAACCACCCATCAGAACAAGTGATTGGTGATCCTACTGTTGGAGTAAGGACGAGGGCAGCCACTTCCAATCTATGCCTCTACTCATGTTTCTTATCACAGATAGAGTCAAAGGTCGTGGATGAAGCCCTCTAAGACTCAAACTGGATAAACACTATACAAGAAGAGCTTAATCAGTTTAAGAGGAATGAAGTGTGGACTTTAGTACCAAGGCCAAGGTCGCAATAAGTCATTGGAGTAAAATGGGTGTTCCGGAACAAATTAGATACTGATGAAATAGTAATCTAGAACAAAGCCAGACTGGTAGCCAAAGGATATCGTCAAGAAGAAGGCATTGACTATGACGAGACCTTTACTCCTATAGCTCGACTTGAGGCGATCCTCATGTTCCTGGCATATGCTTCATATGAAAACTTCAAAGTTTATCAAATGGATGTCAAAAGCACATTTCTAAATGGAGATCTTCAAGAGGAGGTTTATGTAGAACAACCTTCGGACTTCGTTGAACACAAGGCTGAACATATGGTTTATAAGCTACGGAAAGCTTTGTATGGACTGAAGCAAGCTCCAATGGCCTGGTGCGACACACTGTCAAAATTCTTGCTCGAACACAATTTCAAAAAAGGAAAGATAGACACCACTCTATTTCTACGGAAAGAGAAAGATCACTCTCTGATCGTACGAATCTATGTGGATGACATCATTTTCGGATCATCAAATCCGAAGCTTTGTGAAGAATTTGCGAAGTTGATAACTGGCAAATTTGAAATGAGCATGATGGGAGAATTAACGTACTTTCTTGGAATAGAAGTTAAACAAATGAAGGATGGAATCTTCATCAACCAAGCAAAGTACACACGGGACTTAATCAAGAAGTTTGGAATGCAAAACTCTACTCCCGTAAAAACTCTCATGCCAGTCAGTGCCAAACTTGACCCTGATCTTAACAGCGAATTAGTAAATGTGACTGAATACAGAGGGATGATTGGTTCATTACTGTATCTCACAGCAAGTCACCCGGACATAATGTTTGCAACTTGCATTTGTGCAAGATATCAGGCGAATCCCAAAGAGTCACACATACTACATGTGAAACAGATATTGCGGTATTTAAAAGGGACAGTGAATTTGGGACTTTGGAACCCAAAGGAGTCCAACTTCTCCTTATCCGGATTTTCTGATGCTGATTTTGCCGGGTGTCGCATCAACAGGAAGAGCACTAGTGGTACTTGTCAGTTTCTTAGAAGCAGATCGATTTTATGGTTCAGTAAGAAGCAAAATTCCGTATCAACTTCTATTGCTAAAGCGGAATATATAGCTGCTGGGAGTTGCTGAGCACAGCTACTCTGGATGCAAAGTCAACTTACTGACTACGGGTTTAACATGACATCTGTTCCACTGTACTGCGACAATACCAGTGCAATTGCTATCAGCAACAATCCAGTTATGCACCCGAAGACTAAGCACATTGAAGTCAGGTATCACTTCATCCGAGATCATGTTCTCAAACAGCATATATCTCTTGAACATGTTGTTACGGATGATCAACTTGCGGATATACTCACCAAGCCCCTACCAAATGCAAGATTTTCTAAATTACTCCTCAAATTAGGTATGCTTGACTTGTCTACATAGTTTCTAATTTTTCACTTCACTAGTATTTTCTTTAGGACATGCATTGTGATTCTCAATGAGAGTTAGACACCTACTATCCTTCATGTTGATCATGCTTGCCAGTAATATGCATTTGTCCTGACTATCTTCCCATATCTCCCGTTGGGAGGATGCTTGTGTTTCCCACCTGAAGTTGTTAAGCTGACATAATTAACACTATATGAGTTCTCTCTTCTTTGGATTTCATGATTTAATTTTTCATATATCACCTCATGTTCAATGCTTTTTCATATTGATTGCCCTATTAACATGTCTAATTAAAGAAATGAAATGGGTTGGATCGGAATGCTTATGGATGAAATCACAGTGAAAGTCCATTCGGTTTACAAGTGAAGTTCCCAAAGGATAGACAGTATTCTTCTCAAAATCTAAATCTTTTAGCTGGAAATGTCATCGAGAGGAATACAAGATCTAAGGGGGAGAAAATGCTTATGAATTACTCAAGTAATACCCCCCTTATATGTCTCATGACCTCTATCCCGACTGTCTATCTGAGGGGGAGTTTATTACTGAGAGGATTGCACGATCTACGGGGGAGCCAACACTTTATTTATTATTTCAGTAATAACCCCCAATATGTCTCGGATGCTCCTTCCTCTTACTTCTCACTTCCAGATCTGACTGGACATACATTGTTGAATTAGCTTTGTGGCATGTTTGGATGTTTTTCTTTCTTCAACCATGCATCTTAATCGGATAATCAATTGATAGCATCTAACATGTGTTCTTTCTTTCATTCTCACCTATGAATCTTATTCAGAGGAACTCACATATTGTTAATTTATCTTGGCTACAATGTTCAGCATGACAGTTTCACTATGTTGACCAATGAGAACGTATGGGTTTCTAATTAGACATATGCTTATTTTTCAGCACCATTGATTCAGTCATTCGTTTGTATGTGTCTAGCATTCCTTTTCAATGCGTTCTACCTTTTCATTAGTTCGGATTTTGCTACTTTTTCATATTTGTTTACATCCGTACTAATCTCAACCTGTCATAGCTCTGTGTTCTTTTTAGTTTCTTTTCATACAGCTATAGGTTCCGATTCACTTTACATTTTCACTAACATATCTTGCTTGAAGTCTCGACTTTGAAGTGTTGTGGTACTTCATCTCTCTTCAACTTTAAGCCAGCAAAGGAATCACTCTCTCTCCCTCACACTCTGTTGCTCATCCGGATATACTTCTATGGATTACCTTTCATCCGGATGATCGTCGGTTCATCTCCTCCGGACTCTTGGAAATACTCAAGTCTTATCGCGTGTTTTTGAGGAGGCATAATGATGAGCTATTTTAATTGCAAGTCTCAAGACAAGACATTTCCGGAAGAGGGCATACGGCTGTCATATATACTTGATTCTGTGGCCTCCATGTCATTTTTAAATACGGAGGCGCTCTCATCTCAAGTTAAATGACATTAGCTTGTCAGGCAGATCACTATTTATCTCGCTTAATCCCAAGATCCGCTGGCAACCACGGACTCGGTCTTATATACACTGAATTTTCACACAACGCGAGTTTACATTTCCAAATCCCTAAACCCTCGTCGCTCTTCCGATCTCTAAGACCCAACTTCCTTATTCCTTACCCCTAATGGCACCCAAGCTCTCTCTTTCTGGCGTAAATCCCGGCCATTTGGTCGTTTGGCATGCAGTCTCCGATCCTCCGGCTTGGTTTTACGAACCACGCCCCCTTTTGGAAGCCTCCCACATTCTGAATCTAGTTTCCAACCCTGTCGATCTTCTCATCGATGACATCACCGAGTACTACCAGTGCATCCGCTGCACCACCGACTCCATCCTTTCCCATGTTCGGGGTAAATCCATCGTCATCACCCCTGCCGTCCTTCGTGCCGCTCTCAACCTACCCACCGGTGAACCTCAACATCCGAAACCAGAAACAATGGCAACTTCCATGGGCTACACTTACAAAGGGAAGGAATACAAGGTGGAGTCCTTCCACGGTCGCTACTAGTGTATGGCAACCATCCTCAGCCGTTGTCTTCTGGCTCACACCTCCGCTCTTGACTCCGTTCCGTATGACCTTCTGCTGGCCATGTACGGAGTCTTCAAAGGTCTCTCGATGGACTGGGGGACATTCCTTCCGATTCCTTGAAGAACGGGCCCAAGAACCAATCGTTTGGGCGGATCCTTAGCATGGTCTTCCGGCATCCGCGTCCGTCCCATTTTAATGGCACCGGAAATATCCCTTTCCCCCCATGCCTACTATCTCCGCCACCTTACGCCTGACGGGACCATGACGGCTCGCCGACCTTCTGCTACTCTCCGCCTCCTTCCCGCATCGGAACAACAGGGCAGTTCGGTTGGTGACCCCGCCGACAGCCATGCCCCCGAAGTTAGCTCCGCTCACCGGTCCTCTCGGATTCGGTCTATTGCTGCCCCATCCATCTCTCAAGCCTCTCAGCACAGCGTCCGTGCCGACCCGTCCGAGGTTACGGGGCCCTCTCAACCAAGTCCTCATCCGGCTGACTCTCCAGCGTCTTCTCCCGCTGATGTCCCCGCACCTGACTCACCTATTGTTGCTACCACTGTGGATGCTGCCGTTGTTACGGCCATGGCAGATGTACCTCCCTCTCCTCCGGAAGCTCTGTTACCACCCTTACCTCAACCTCGAGACTACCTTGCTCATCTCTCCCTCGACACCTTAACGGGCCTCTGGTTTCGTTTTAGTCTCGCCTGCAGTGCCTCCGTCCCTGATCACGACATCAAGGTGTTTTACACCAAACACACCCATTCCCCGAGGAAATGATCGTCTGGAACCTGGATCATGGTTTCCTTACACCAGCCCATATTCTGGACATTCCCTTTACTGTTTCCTCCGGCCCAACTCCTGATGCCCACATGCCTTCTCCTGCTGAGGCCCAGTCTGCCTCTCCTGCCGCCGGTATCCCCATTGTTGACCTTTCGGGTCAAAGTGGCTCTGATGCTCCGGATGTCTCTGCTGCTTCGGATGCCCCTGCTGCTGCTGACGCTCCTTCTACTCCTGCTGACTCATCTGCCCAGCACATGCCTGCAGCCATTCCTGTGGGGGAGTCCTCCAAAGCCCCGGAGTTGGTGCTTGGACGTGCCTCGTTTGGCACAGTCCACTCTGAGTGCTCTCTACCCAGCTGGACCGTCACGCCCAAGCCCAAAGCGCCCAAATTTCTACCATCGCCGCCAAGGTTGATGCTCTCGGCGCCCAACTCCTCTCCGCCCTGACTGACTCCTCCACCTCTATCGAACAGAAGATGGATCTCGTGGCCTCATCCGTTCATTCCTTGTCTACCTCTTTCGCGGACTTGGCGCACACGATGGCTCGTCCTCCTCCCATGCCTTGGCGATCTGCCAAACAGGGGGAGAAAGTGTCATCTGATCCTTTTGCCCCTTCCTCAACTCGAGCTGAAAAGCGACCTGCATCTTCACTGCTTCCGAGAGTTATAATCCCCAAACGCAGCCGCTTCTCTCAGCCTAGCTCCTCAAGTGCAGCTCCTCCTTCGCTAACTCCATCCGCAGCTGACACCTTCCTCCCATCATATGCGGATTATGATCCTTTTGATGCAGATAGACATGTTTTCAATGAGATGACCAAATATGCTGTGTCCAATGCTGAGAGAAGATGTCTATCAGATTTGTACCCCTTCTCTCCTCAAGATATTCAGACCTTACGTTCTGAGATGGGTCTGTTTACTACGGAAGACATAGATAACTTCTCTCGGGCTGTTAAGATGGAGATGAGGTTGTATCCGTCTCTGTACAAGGACGGAAAGATTCTGACGTCTTGCCTTGTTGGAATGAGGGCTATCTTCCAAATGTAGCCATCATTCTGACTTTCATTAACGGAACTGCTGAGGATAGCATACCCTGGAAAACTCTCTCATCTATCCTCATTCCGTACCAGATTATGACGCCACACTTCATGCTGGTTGTCTTTATGATTCCGTCCAAGCAGCTGATTCTAATTGATTCTCATCAAATCGTGGAGCACAATGTTAGAAGGAATCAATGGGAGCCACTGCGTCTACGACTGACGGAATGTCATGCCCCGGATTTCCAACCCAAGGAAACCGGTATGTAACTCCCCTTTTACCCACACGGAGGGCAAAGGGGTCAGGATACAAACCCCGAATATAACATCTTAAACATCCACAACACATTCAAGAAAGTAATGTTCATTAAAGCAATCCACAAACCAAATCAGTCTTTATTACAACAAAATCCTCTTTTCAATCCATCCCCACTGGGGTTACATCAATTCCCACAAAACAACATAAATGAAAGGCAGTAAAGTAAATAAGGTCTTCCACCTTGGGGTCCCACCTAACGCCCGTATGTTCCTGAAAGAAGACACAACATAGAGGGAGGGGTGAGCAACCACAGCTCAGTAGGGATCATGTCTCCCCAACCTATCCCATGCTCCTAGCGTATACATGAGGGTGCGTACAGGTGCAGTGTAGTGACAATAAGATATAAACAGGTTGTATTCCACATTTACACGGCACACACATATATCCACAACCATACAGGCTTAGCCGTATAGGTTAACATATCCACAGCCACTCAGGTTTAGCCACACGGGCTAATATATCCACAGCCACTCAGGCTTAGCCACACGGGCTAACATATCCACAGCCACTCAGGCTTAGCCACATGGGCTAACAGTTCCAGTCCCGGGCTTCCACAGCCACCGGGTTCCACAAACACAGCATACAAGGTCACACAGGCATTAAACCAAACACGTAGCATACACACTTGCACAAGCATAATACCAAACACTTAGTTCGCACAGCCAATCAGACATAAAATCAAACACTTGACATGTAGAGTCTCACAGGTATTTTACCAAACGCTTAACATGCATACATTCACAAACCCATAAACCTAGCCACACAAGCATATTATCAAACACATACTAGGCATATTCACACAGACATATTCACACAGGCATTTTATCGAACACTTAATATGCACTCACCAACCAACACCAGAATACATCAAAAACCGCCATTGAAGGCCAACATCCATATAGGAGATCACACCTATATGAATTTACATATAAATAATATAATAACAAGAACGATATCCAACGGTTCATTCACCATAGGGCCTAACCCCGGATTAGGTACAAGAAGACAGAACCCCTACCTTGTATGTACTCCTGATCCCACTTTCACGCAAGACTCCGACCACCCACGCAAGACGCTCCGGCAGGCACCAGAAACTCTCCTTCCCTCTCTCACTCTCTGCGACGGCTGGTGGAACAAACAACCCTAAAACCTAAAACAGAGGGCTTCTCCTCCTTATATAGACAACACAACATCAAAACGACGTAGTTTTGATTAAGTGAATCCTAGCATCAAAACGACGTAGTTTTGATTGCACAAGCTACACCCTTTCCGCATCCACACACGACAAAATATCCACAATTCCAACATGGTCCTTTGGGAAAAGATGATTAGAATAACAAAACCAAGGTAACCATGCAAAAATATGTTTGCACGCCAATTCCCTAATTGGCGTGCAGCTCCAAATGCACTCAAACTTTACCCCAAGCCTCCTTGCATCATGTAAAAGACATCCATACAATAAAAACCTTGCACGCCAAATGGGTCCAATTCACGTGCACGTCCGTTTGGCCTGAAACTTCTGTGGTAGATAGAAGACATCATTCTAGGAATCTTTTGGTCTGCACGCTAATTCATCTAAGCCCATCTACTAGGTCAAAATCTAGAAAGTTCTCATTCAGAAGGCAAGATTGTGACTAACTCAAAACACAGGTCCTTACACGGAAGCAGTAAAGCAATCTAGTCTTTATGAAGAAAGGGGCCTGACACCATTGGGTTCATCTGAAAAGTTGAAGGCGATGATCCGGGGCAAGAAGCAAGTTCCTTAGCAGCCTGATGAAGAGAGCTGCAGAGCCTTTGTCTGTTTCTTTATAAAGTCGATATAAAGGTGGATAAACGCTGGAGCAGTATCCAAGCCTACACGAAGGAACAGACAATGGAGCTAATTAAGGGAGAAAGCAGCAATTATGATCTTCAAGTATAGTAAGCCTTATGTACCTTAGTGAAAATTTTGTATAAAGGCTAAATTGTGCTTTGCTGCTGCTTAATGGAAATGGATGTGGTTTCTATTTTGTATGCTATCTTTTTGCTGTGCTTACCAGATCAGATTACAAAGGGTTTTGGCATATCCATAATTGGGGGAGATTGTTGGATCAAGCCCAGAATTTGGATGATGCGAACAGAACCCTATATAACTTGATCTGAGACTTTTGTTGTTTTCATGTTGAGTAATTGTAGAAGATATAAACTTAATCCGGACCTACACTCGTGAAAGGAAAGCTAAGGACGGGATATATAATCCTGATCCGGATGAGAGTATGCGTCATCAAAAGCTTGGTACATAACCAAGTCTTCACTTCATACGGAATAAGGATCATACGTGCGGACTAATGAGTTAAAGCTACGGACTAAGGAATCGGTGCCTAATACTTTAAAATGGACTAAGTCAATAGATGTGGAGTAAGAATCCTAGTCTATAAGTCGCACGGAGAAAGTCACAGTTATCACGGAGTAAAAAGGCTAAGTCTTCCACTCAAGTGGACTAAGGAAAAGAATCACGGAGTAAGAAATCCGGAGCATTCTATACATGCGGAGTAAGGAACGACTTATGCGGAATAAGGACCCGAGTCTTTATTTTGCACGGAGTAAGGAAATTTGATGCGGAGTAAGGAATCCGAACCTGTTACTCTTGCAGAGTAAGGATATGCTGATATGGAGTAAGCCATCCGTTCCTTTAACTCATGCAAAGTAAGGAAACTAGATGCGGAGTAAGGAAGCGCTGATGCGGAGTAAGCACTCCGACCTTCTCATTCATACGGAGTAAGGAAGCGCTTACACGGAATAAGGATTCTAGTTCTAAATTGATACGGATTAAGCAATCATTGCTACGGAGTAAGGATCCGAGCTTAGTTTAACACGGAGTAAGGAACCTTACACCAGATTTAAGATGACGCTGCTTCAACTTATCTCTTCGTATTTAAAGTTACCGACTCGCTGCTTCCCTATGTAAGACAAACTCGTTGAGAACCTAAAGCATCTTACACGTGGATCATCAGGATATGTGGACATAACTTAGACTGAACTTGGGAACTCACAAACACATTTTTGTTTTGCAAACCCAAGACATTGAGCTCCACATTCGCAGCACTTAAGACAGAGAGGATTCCGAGGAACACTAATTGTGCACATAGTCCGGAACAACAAGTTCCAAGATTGTCTCTCAAGGATGTGCTATATATATTATGTAAACCTTGTATATTAGGAGTGCACGCGTGAATGTAAAAGAGCTCAAGTAGATCATAGAGGCTTGTGTGTGAGTGCATTGTAAACAGAGTGTTAGAGAGTTGTTAGTAGATCTAAAAGCTCCTTAAGCTTTAATCTGCTACCATTTTGTTGTACTTATCATTTTGATAATAAAACAAAATACTTCCACTATCTGGTTATTTTCCACATTGATTCTATCTCTTAACCAGATAGGTGTTGTGTCAAAGAGTTGAAAGAAGAGTTTCGATAAGAGCCTATTCACCCCCCCCCCCTCTAGGCTCCAAGGGACCAACATAACCGACAAGTGTTGAAAAGCATCTTTGACAATGTCTAGCTAATAAAGACGCATCTCATGAATTATGCAGGAAAGTCTCGGATATAAAGCCAAACAGTAAAGGTCAAGGGGTCGAAGTGTCGTCAGATTAATGGGTCGAAATGGCAGCAGGTCGAAGGTTTGAAGTAGCAGCTATAGTCGAAGGGTTGTAGTGTCGGCTGGTTGAAGGTCAATGGTCATTGGGTTGAAGGCTCCAAGTCTTCGAGGCCCGAAGACTCAAAGGCTTTAGGTCTTTGGTTCCTTTTTTTGAATTTTTAATTACCTTTTTTGCCCCTACATAAAATGCCAAAATGGCATATTTTGTGGGGATAATTTGGGCAGACCAGATTCGCCTCAATAAATGTTTCAGAGAATTTTGCATAGTCACATTTTCAGGGCTGTTTGATCAGGGGGTGTTAACTTTTGCCAAATTTGACTTTTTATGGTTGAAATTGCTTTAACCATAATTTCTTCGTTTCTACTCGGAATTGAGTGTTGTCATGCCCCCAACTCTTGGAGACCCGAACCGGGCACATGTCTATCTCACACCCGCACCCAAGGGTAAAGAAAATATGCAACCGAATGTATTATCATCACAACATAGCATACACATCATGACTCAATCGGTACAACGACTACGAATCCACGTTCGGGAAGAAAATACGGTAATAATACAAGACAATAATCAAGATGAACATAAAGTCCCATACATCAACTAGGTCCGTTTTGCTCGATCTGCTCATCTGCAAACCTCAAGGCTACTTTCTACCTGAACCTGAAAGTCAAGACAACAACGTAGGGTGAGCATAAAAGCTCGTGGGGTGACCTATAACACACTACCTGTGTATACATATGCCAGTGTAGACCGATACGGTGACAATGAATGCATAACCACACAACAATGTCCATACAACAAGTATTCTATGCAATATTAATGGAAGCATAAACATACAATGTCCACAAATTCAAGCTAGTACAAGCAATTCACAACAAACAAATTCTATTTCTTTTTCTCAACTAATTAGTTCATGCAAGGCTCTCACAACCTGCCAGCCACATGTGGGAACACGACAAGAAAAATTAGTCATATTTGGGACCTCAACGCTATCAACCAGCCATATGGGGGACCTCGGCCTTTAGCCAGCCCTATATGGGACCTCAATTGACCAACCGATCAAACCAACAAAACCCCACAATCAAAGTTTCCGAATGCCATGAGGTTTTAAACCTATAACCATATCTCTACCACATAACATTTCATGCCCAGCAAACAATAAAATTTCATATCTCGAAAAGGCGTAAGGATTTATTTTATACACAAAATTTGGGTTAGAAAACTAATAAGAATAACACAAAAAGGACCAGCCCCGAAGAGTTCCCTAGAACCTCTTGCCTCGAGGCTCAAAGCTCAACTATCTTAAAGCTTATTCGGGTTTTTGACCCAACCTCTTTGGCCCTTCAAATTTCCTTTAAATCTCTTTTAAAATGTCTTTTCAAATCACTTTTCAAATCTCCTTTCAGATCTCTTTTAGAAACTCTTTTTCGAAACTTTTTTCTAATATCTTGTCAAAACTCCTTTTAGAATTCTTTTCGAAACTCTTTTTCATGATTACTATTCATCATCACTTTAACCTGTTCTTCGTCTGAAATCAACCCATTGATCCCCAAACCCTCACAAACCCTTTGAAAACTCGCAAAACTCATACCCAATACTATATATCAGGTTTTGTAGTAAAATCATACCTAAACTACATAATAATCACATATTATTGTTGTTCCCGTGAGGTTGTGTTGTCATTGTTGTCAACATGATATAAGAAACAAAATTCGCAAGGGTCGAAGGTCTGGGTCGAAGATCCGTACTTGGATGGATAACTTCATAGAGTGATCTCTTAGAGTGAGCTCGTAGAGAGAGTCTACCTATGTACGTCCTGACTCTAAGGTCGTAAACCATGGGGCTCAAAGCACCACAGGGTCAAAGCCTCGAAGGACCACAGGGTCGTAGCTTCACGGACCCAAGGAGCGGACAGGTAAAGAGCCGCGTCTCGCAGACTCGAAGCAAAGACTCGTAGTGTCACGGCATGCGGGGTTGTAGGGTCAAAGCTCACAAGGTCGTAGATTGAAGAACCTCGTGTGAAGTCCTATGAACAATTAATCGCCCAAGGCAAGAATGAAGGCATTCTTGACTCGCACGAAGACTCGTAAAGCTCTAAGGCTCATAGAATGAGATGTCAGTGAAAGTGAAGCACTAGTTCTGACCTAGCTTCGAAGCCTGAGAGTAGAAGTGTTGGAAGATCAATGCCCGTGGCTCGAAGACTCAGACTCAAAGAGTCGAAGATGTTGTAAGGACCCGTGTTTTGAGTTAGTCGCAGTTTTGTCTTCTGAATGGGAACTTTCTAGATTTTGAACCTAGTAGATGGCCTCAAACAATTGGCGTGCAGACTTATTTTTGCATGGTTACCTTGGTTTTGTCATTTTAATGATTTTTTCCTAAAAGGCCATGTAAAGACTCGTATTTGGGTAGTCTTAAGAGATAGTCATTCTATGGGAATGTAACTATCAGGACGGTAGTGTAGCCGTCAATGTGAGCATTTTGATCGTACTTGGGCCCGATTCCGAGTCGGGGCCCCGTTTGACCCGATTGTTGACTTTTCGGGGTCTATTGGTTGACTTTGCGTTTGAGCGGTCATTTGGGTGTACTAATATCTGTGTAGTATTGTGCTCGTCATTTCGAGCGTTTGACCGTAGTTTGACTCAATTTGGAGTTCGGGACCTTGGAGGTTAATTATTGACTTGGGTCAATGGTTGACTAGGTCGATTGACTGGCAAAAAATATAAATAGGGGAAAGAGAGCTTCCACGTTACGTTTGACATTTCGCATCTGCGTTGGAGAGCTTAGAGAGAGAAAGAGAGAAGGAAGCTTGGAGGCCTTGGCGATTTGGGGCGTTTTGAGCTTGTTCAAGCATCAAGAATCATTCCAGGTAGGTGTTCCCTTGATTCTTCACCCTTTTCTTGCTTTTTTTTTTGGATTAACATGTAAGAATTTGATGAAATCATGCAAATTCGTGTTGAACCCTAGAAATTGGGGAAAAACCAATTTTGGGTTGAATCTTGTATTTAAATGCGTTCCGAGGGGTAAGACGTGATTTAAAACCTAATATATAGTATTAGGTATGAGTTTTATGAGATTCCGGTTGAATCCAGACGAGAAACAGTGAAAAACGATGATGAACAATGAATCGTCGTGAACCGGTAGAAACACCGATAAGATCGATGGAAATTGAAAATTTCGAATGTGCGAGTTCGAAGGTTCGAAGGTAGGTTCGATGTAGTGTAATTTCGAGTGTCGAATGTGAAATTTTCGAGTGTCGTTTCGAAGGTTCGAAGGTACTTCGAAGGGGAGTTTCAAGGCGGTTCATGGGTACTTCGAAGGTAGTTTTCGAAGGTAGTTCGAGTGTAGGTTCGAGGGTCGAAGGCGATTCGAAAAGAGATTCGAAAATACTGATTCGAAATGCGATTCGAAATGCG
Source organism: Taxillus chinensis (assembly GCA_023512835.1). Classification (NCBI taxonomy): domain Eukaryota; kingdom Viridiplantae; phylum Streptophyta; class Magnoliopsida; order Santalales; family Loranthaceae; genus Taxillus; species Taxillus chinensis. Next base: position 53,630,311 of record CM042084.1, read on the forward strand.
GATTCGAAAATGTAGTTTCACTGGCAGATTCAAATACTGATTATTTGACTGGACCTATTTACATTGCAACCTATACCCATCTACACATTTAAGTATTTAAGTTACAATGTAAATAACGAAATACCCCCATTTGGATTCAAAGAAAAATACTAGAAAAATTAATTCCCATTATTTCAAAAATGTGAAATTTGGGATTTAGTGTAAAATCTCGGAAAAACCCAAAAGTTCGTAGTGGTGAATTTTTGGAAAGTGGGGTTAGACATCTCAGAAAAAATCCCCAAAAATCGGATTATCTTATTTATGCTATGGGAACCCAATGCCGGGACTTTTAATTTCAAGAAAATAGGCTGCTATGGGTACTTCCTTCATAAATCAAGGGTTGAGGATTTACTTGTGAAGACCGGCTACAATTCTAAGGGAAATGTTGAGAATGACATGCCATACTAATGTTAGTATGTTGATGTGAGGTATTGGGGCATGGACTCCGTGACTTGTTTTGGTTCTCACCGTGATGCACCGATGGTGCTATGTGGTTGACGTGGCGAGCATATGAACCGATGGCAGCCTGTGTGGCGACCGTGGCCGGGCATATTGCGCTGTGGACGTGCTAAGGCCTGAGTTGAGCCGTTGAGCTCGTGGAGCTAGGGCCGAGTGCCCTGAGCCGGGATCCCATGGAGGATCGTGGACAAGTTGTCTGATGTTTGTTGCGGTGAGTCTGATGATTGTGCACACTACACGAAGGCACGAGTACACCGAGCATATAGTATAGACTTATATGTGTTGCATGATGTGGAGTGTTAGGGTCACCTCCTGAGCTTGTCGCTCACCCCTACTCGTTGCTTACCCTTTTCAGGTGTGACCCGAGACTAGTGGAGGACTTTCTTCCAGGAGGACGCCCACTACTCGATGTATGACGGTTATATTCCGTATTGTTTTATGTGATATCCCAGGACATGGGTCCATGGACAGTTGTATTTGCATCTTGTATGATGTGATGTCCGTATGACTTGTTTGACTCTTTGTATGCATGATGATATATGGGAAAGTACAGGATTACCCTTGATGTATGATGTATAGGGTTGCATATTTGAGACAAGACCCGCGGTGTAGTCTCTATTGGTGCTAGTCACCAACCCCTTGACCTTTCGGGTGCGGGCAAAGGGAAGTCATGTACCCGGTTCCGGGTTCCCTGGAATTCGGGGGCGTGACAAGTTGGTATCGAGCATGGTCTAGTGGACCTAGGTTAGTGAGGGGTGGTTAATTGATTCCATGTGACTTGGAAAATCGTAGGGAGGGCGCCTGATCAACGCAGTCTTTACATGTATTCTAGGTTATGTTGGTGTCGGTTAGATCATCCTAGGAGCATACATAGGGTGCATTGCTAGTGGTATGATTGTGTGCATATAGGGCACTAGATTGTCTTTGTGTGTGATGTGCTCGTATGTGGTGCCAGGGATGGCACGTGGCCGTGAGAGCCAGGATTGGATGTGGTGTACCCTATGGGGTGACACGATGCTATATGCATGGTTGTGGACCTACGGGTCATGTGGTGTACCCGATGGGGGGACACGATGCTATACGCATGGTATGGACCTACGGGTCGTGTGGTGAGAACCTACAAGTCGGTTGTGCCTTTGATGGCTATTTATGTTATTGATCGTTTGTTGTTTGTTGTTGTGGCCGGTGTGATGGCACCACCGAGGAGAGCTGTCCGAGGCCAAGGCCCGGCCGAGGAGCCCACGATAGAGTCGGGGCACCAGGGGCGCAGAGCCCGCAGCGAGATCATCGGCTCCCGTTGTGGGACCTGATTTGGCTCGGGTATTGATTCGGTTGCAAGGAGGCCATGCGGGGTATGCGGGGCTCGATGAGGGATATGGCTAGAGAGGTGGATGAGGCGAAGAGGCAACAAGACCTCGGCGGCCACCACGGCCTCGGCGAAGGGAGGCGAGGGTGGTGCAGGATGTGCACCGGCCGGAGGTCGTGATAGAGCCGACACGACGAGGAGTGGATTGGGGCTGCACGGTTTTTGAAACATGCACCCAGGACTTTTGAGGATGGTTCACGGCCTGAGGTAGCCGAGGACTGGATTAGATGGAAAGAGGACATCTTTGAGATGATTGGGGTGCCGGATGAGGAGCGGGTGCGCGTGGCGACGCACTATCTGGTGGGTATCCCACGCAGGTGGTGGGAATCCACTAGAGCTGTCCATGGCGGTCGGATGAGCTGGAGAGAGTTTGTTGAGCGCTTCTTTGGGGAGTATTTTCCCGGCTCGTTGCGGATGCTCGACGTAGAGAGTATTATGAGCTTGTACGGGGTAGCATGACTGTGGGTGAGTATGTGCAAGCCTTCACGATTTGGGGCGGTTTGCTCCTGGAGTCTTGGGAAAAGGAAGGCCAGGAAGACGCAGGACTTCATTCAGGGCTTGAGGCCATCTTTGAAAAGACAGCTGGAACCGATGCGATTGACCGGCTACGGGAGGCGGTCGACAAGGCGATCATTATTGAGCGAGGTTAGGATCGGGCGAGAGCCCGGAGGCCGGGCGGTTCGGCAGGTCCGAGCAAGAAGAGGCGAGTGGGGAGAGCGGTGCCGCTCGGCTGAGAGGAGGCGAGTGCGAGGGGTTTCCGGCCAGGCGGTGGGCCCCCGGGAGAGTTCAGCCAGCAGGAGGCCAGGGACTGTTGGAGTTGTGGTTTGACCGGGCATGTCTCGAGAGACCGCCCAAGGAAAAAGATGACTTGTTTCCGATGCGGGAAAGTAGGGCATGGAGCTAGGGAATGTGTTACCCTTAGCTCAACCAGCGGTGTAGGCCCTCGTCCGAGAGATCACGGACGAGGAGTGGGGCTCCGTCTCGGAGGTCGGTCTGCCGGCACAGAGCACGCAGACGCGACTGCGGTGCGGCGGCCTCAACGGGAGGCACGGGGTCATGTTGATCGGCGGGGCAAGGCCCCAATGGGCCAGGCTAGTGGCGGTGGACCACGAGGGAGGACTTTTGCCCTCACCAGCGAGAGAGCGGAGGTTCCACCAGGTGGATGAGGCAGGAGCAGGACCTTCGGTGGTGAGAGGTACCATCATCATTTCTCATACTATTTGTTCGGTTTTGATTGATCTGGTGCTACCCATTCTTTTATTTCGTATGCTACGGTGGTTGGCTTGGAGTTAGACCAGGAGATAGTGAGTCGGTCTCGATGGTTGCTTCACCTTTGGGTGGAATTGTGATACTTGAGAGTATCCGTCGTGCTTGTCCAGGTAACACTTGGGGGTGTTAACCTGTTGTGTGATTTGTATGTCATGGAGTTAGATGATTTTGATGTTATCCTGGGTATGGACTGGTTGGTCTCCGTGGAGGCCAAGATTGATTGTTTTCGACGGCGTGTGACGTTTCTCACACCGAGAGGGCACGCGGGGTGTCTTTGTGGGTGAGTGGACCGAGGAAGCATGCGGTTGGGACCATTGAGGCATGGGTGGGGTGATGTGACCCACCGGTTAGCCGCTTGACGTTGGTTGACAGGAGGAGAGAGGGGAAGGCTGTTTTGCCACCCATTGTAGATCGGTTCCCGGATGTGTTTCCCGAGGACTTGGTCGGTTTACCACCCGTGAGGGAGGTAGAGTTTTCGATCGAGTTGTTGCCAGGGACAACACCGATCAGGTTAGCGGCCTACAAGGATGGCACCGACGAGCTTAGAGAGCTCAAGAGACGGATAGATGACCTATTGGCGCGAGGCTTTATCAGGCGGAGTAGCTCACCGTGGGGTGCTCCGGTGTTGTTCGCAAGAAGGCGGATGGTTCACTTCGGTGTGTGTATAGACTACCAGGAAGTTGAACCAGGTGACCGTGAAGAACAGTATCCATTGCCGAGGATCGATGACCTGTTCGATCGGTTTCAAGGTGCGAGATGGTTTTCCAAGATAGACTTGAGATCCGGATACCATCGGTTGAGGGTTAGGGAGGCGGATATCCCTAAGACCGCATTTAGTTGTCGCTATGGGCATTATGAGTGGCTTGTGATGCCGTTTGGGCTCACGAATGCTCCAGCGGTGTTTATGGGATTGATGAACCAGGTGTTTGCTCCATATTTAGATATGTTCGTTGTGGTGTTCATTGACGATATTTTGGTCTATTCGGCGACCAAGAGGGAGCATGAGGAGCACTTGCAAGGTTGTGTCGCAGCCTTGCGGGAGCATCGATTGTACGCGAAGTTCACAAAATGTGACTTCGGTTGCAACAGTGCACTTCTTGGGGCATGTGGTATCTTCGGAGGGTATCACGGTGGATCCTGAGAAGATTGAGGCGATCATGTCGTGGAAGAGGCCCACGAATGTGTTTGAGATTCGTAGCTTCCTTGGTTTGGCAGGCTATTATCGGAGGTTCGTGGAGGATTTTTCCCAGGTTGGCGGCTCCTATGACACACTTGACTAGGAAGGGAGTTCCTTTCATTTGGTCCGATGCGTGTGAGAGTGCTTTCATGGAGCTGAAGGCACGATTGACCTCGGCACCTATCTTGATTCTTCCACAGGAGGGTGTGCCTTTCGAGGTGTATTGTGATGCTTCCAGGGTGGGACTTGGTTGTGTGTTGATGCGGACTCGGCAGGTGATTGCTTATGGGTCTAGGCGGTTGAGACCACATGAGCGAGCTATCCCACGCATGATTTGGAGTTAGGCTGCGGTGATCTTTGCACCTAAGAGTTGGCGGCATTATCTCCTTGGGGAGAAGTTTGTGGTGTATACGGACCACAAGAGCTTGCGATATATCTTCTCTCGGCGAGACCGAACCTTAGACGAGGCGGTGGGTGGAGTACACACTGATTTCGGTTTGATATGATGTATACCCCTGGGAAGGGTAATGTGGTGGCAATGCTCGAGTAGGAAGAGCGGGGCCGTGGTGGCCCATTGTGCCATTAAGGAATGGGAGATGATGGGTCGGTTAGCGGCGATGAGGTTGCGAGATGGTGACCGGCGAGGGGCGAGGGACCCTCGGTGTTATTGTAGCGATCCCAGAGATGCGGCACGGGATCATAGAGGATCAGTGGGGGACATTGATTGTGAGGTCATCCGCGACGGATTCGACCGGGCGGTATCTTCGACTGGACCGAGGATGCAGAGCACGTGTTGCGGTATAGGGGTAGATTGATAGTTCCCACTTCTCTTCAGGAGGAGGTTCTTCGGGAATTTCACCGGTCGAGGTTAGTCGTACATCCTGGTGGGACCAAGATGTACCATGCCGTGAGGAGGCGATATTGGTGGCCAGGCCTGAAGAAGGCCATTGTTGATTTTGTGAGGAGGTGTTTGACTGTCCTGGCAGTCAAGCGAGCACCTGAGATCAGTGGTGAGTTACGATCTTTGCCGGTGCGAGTGGAAATGGGACCACGTGACCATGGATTTTGTCACTGGACTTCCTCGTTCCAGGGGGACACGACACTATATGGGTTATTGTGGACCGATTGACCAAATCGGCGCATTTTATTCCGATTCGAGAGACAGACCCGTGAGGACTTTGGGACGGAGGTATATTGATGTTATTGTGCGGTTGCATGGAGTCCCATTATCTATTGTATCTCGATCGGGATGCGAGGTTCACCTCTCGGTTTTGGAGACAATTGCGGCGAGCTTTGGGCACTAGGGTGAACCTCGGTCTGACCTTTCATCCGCAGACGGATGGCCGGTCTGAGCGGACGATTCGGACGCTCGAGGATATGTTGCGTGCCTGTGTCCTAGATTTTGGAGGTTGTTGGGAGACTCACCTTCCTTTGGTGGAGTTCTCTTACAACAATAGTTATCGAGCCACGATTGGGATGGCTCCGTATGAGGCGCTGTATGGCGGCCTTGTAGATCACCCTTATGTTGGGCACGAGACGGGAGAGACAGCGGTTCTCGGTCCTGATATGGTTCGAGAAACCACGGAGATAGTGCGATTGATTAGACGGCGTATCTTGACAAAGCCAGGAGTAGGCGAAGTCCTACGCGGACCGGAGGCGTCGACCCTTGCGGTTTGAGGTGGGTGACCGTGTATTTTTGCGGGTTTCGCCGCGTCGAGGGCATCGGAGGTTTGGACGTGGATCCAAACTCTCCCCTCGTTTTGTGGGGCCGTTTGAGATTGTTGCCACCGTGGGCGCAGTGGCTTATCGGTTAGCTTTGCCACCGGAGTTAGCGCGGGTACATGATGTGTTTCATGTGTCTCAGTTGAGACGGTATCACCCAGATCCTTCTCATGTACTGGACTATCGCGAGATAGACTTGGGCGATGATGGTGCCGTTGTTGAGATGCCGGCACGAGATTTTGGACAGGCGGGACCAGGTCTTGCGGGGCAAGACGATCCCACTAGTTCGGGTGTTATGGCGACACCGAGGCATGGAGGAGCAAACTTGGGAGAAAGAGAGCCAGGATGCGGATTCTTCATCCTGAGCTATTCGAGGATGATCGGTCTGAGGTGGGGAGGATGTGAGGACCTTCCCGGAGGTATGAGTTATGTTTTTTATGCATTTGTTTTGCATATGTTGTTTGAGATGTGGTTTAGCTCGTTATTGTTGGATGGATCTTGTGCCCAATGTGGGTTCTGTTTGGCTTGTTGTGCATTGCCTTGCACATGTGTGATCGGTGATCATGCTTTATGTTTTGTTGTTGGGACATTGAGCTTGAATTTTGCTTATGTCCTTCGGGCGGTGTGTTTTATTTTCGAGGACGAAAAGTCCTAAGGTGGGGAGGATGTAAAGACTCGTATTTGGGTAGTCTTAAGAGATAGTCATTCTATGGGAATGTAACTATCAGACGGTAGTGTAGCCGTCAATGTGAGCATTTTGACTGTACTTGGGCCCGATTCCGAGTCGGGGCCCCGTTTGACCTGATTGTTGACTTTTCGGGGTCTATTGGTTGACTTTGCGTTTGAGCGGTCATTTGGGTGTACTAATATCTGTGTAGTATTGTGCTCGTCATTTCGAGCGTTTTGACCGTAGTTTGACTCAATTTGGAGTTCGGGACCTTGGAGGTTAATTATTGACTGGGTCAATGGTTGACTAGGTCGATTGACTGGCAAAAATATAAATAGGGGAAAGAGAGCTTCCACGTTACGTTTCGCATTTCGCATCTGCGTTGGAGAGCTTAGAGAGAGAAAGAGAGAAGGAAGCTTGGAGGCCTTGGCGATTTGGGGCGTTTTTGAGCTCGTTCAAGCATCAAGAATCATTCCAGGTAGGTGTTCCCTTGATTCTTCACCCTTTTCTTGCTTTTTTTTGGATTAACATGTAAGAATTTGATGAAATCATGCAAATTTGTGTTGAACCCTAGAAATTGGGGAAAAACCAATTTTGGGTTGAATCTTGTATTTAAATGCGTTCCGAGGGGTAAGACGTGATTTAAAACCTAATATATAGTATTAGGTATGAGTTTTATGAGATTCCGGTTGAATCCAGGCAGAAACAGGTGAAAAACGATGATGAACGATGAATCGTCGTGAATGGAGGTAGAAAACGACCGATGAGATCGATCGAAATTGAAAATTTCGAATGTGCGAGTTCGAAGGTTCGAAGGTAGGTTCGATGTAGTGTAATTTCGAGTGTCGAATGTGAAATTTTCGAGTGTCGTTTCGAAGGTTCAAGGTACTTCGAAGGGGAGTTTCAAGGCGGTTCATGGGTACTTCAAGGTAGTTTTCGAAGGTAGTTCGAGTGTAGGTTCGAGGGTCGAAGCGATTCGAAAAGAGATTCGAAAATACGGATTCGAAATGCGATTCGAAATGCGGATTCGAAAATGTAGTTTCACCGGCGGATTCGAAATACTGATTGATTGATGGACCTATTTACATTGCAACCTATACCCATCTACACATTTAAGTATTTAAGTTACAATGTAAATAACGAAATACCCCCCATTTGGATTCAAAGAAAAATACTAGAAAAATTAATTCCCATTATTTCAAAAATGTGAAATTTGGGATTTAGTGTAAAATCTCGGAAAAACCCAAAAGTTCATAGTGGTGAATTTTTGGAAAGTGGGGTTAGACATCTCGGAAAAATCCCTAAAAAATCAGATTATCTTATTTATGCTTATGGGAACCCAATGCAGGGACTTTTAATTTCAAGAAAATAGGCTGCTATGGGTACTTCCTTCATAAATCAAGGGTTGAGGATTTACTTGTGAAGACCTACAATTCTAAGGGAAATGTTGAGAATGACATGCCATACTAATGTTAGTATGTTGATGTGAGGTATTGGGGCATGGACTCCGTGACTTGTTTTGGTTCTCACCGTGATGCACCGATGGTGCTATGTGGTTGACGTGGCGGCATATAAACCGATGGCAGCCTTGTGTGGCGACCGTGGCCGGGCATATTGCGGCGTGGACGAGCTAAGGCCTGAGTTGAGCCGTTGAGCTCGTGGAGCTAGGGCCGAGTGCCCTGAGCCGGGATCCCATGGAGGATCGTGGACAAGTTGTCCTGATGTTTGTTGCGGGCGAGTCCCGATGATTGTGCACACTACACGGTGCACAGTACACCGAGCATATAGTATAGACTTATATGTGTTGCATGATGTGGAGTGTTAGGGTCACCTACTGAGCTTGTCGCTCACCCCTACTCGTTGCTTACCCTTTTCGGGTGTGACCCGAGACTAGTGGAGGACTTTCTTCCAGGGAGGACGCCCACTACTCGATGTATGACGATTATATTCGTATTGTTTTATGTGATATCCCGGACATGGGTCCAGTGGACGATTGTATTTGCATCCTGTATGATGTGATGTCTCGTATGATTGTTTGACTCTTTGTATGCATGATGATATATGGGAAAGTACAGGATTACCCTTGATGTATGACTTGTATAGGGTTGCATATTTGAGACAAGCACCAGCGGTGTAGTCTCTATTGGTGCTAGTCACCAACCCCTTGACCTTTCGGGTGCGGGCAAGGGGAAGTCATGTACCCGGTTCCGGGTTCCCTGGAATCGGGGCGTGACAGGCCATGTTGAAATTATGAGTATTTTGCCCGTGTATGTAAGCGGGAAGGTGGTAGTTTGCGTGATCAAAACTACGTCGTTTTGATCCTGGGTTTCACTAAATCAAAACTACGTCGTTTTGATGTGTGTGGTGTCTATATAATGGTGTTGAGGCTTAGGTTTAGGGTTTAGGGTTTTCTGTTTCTTTGTTGCAGGCCGCAGAGAGAGAGAGAGAGTGAGGGAACCTTCGGATCTTGGCCGTAGTGGTTCGCGTGGGTGGTCGGTGTATCATAGAGGCTAGAAGCAGAGGACGTTTGCAAAGTAGGGACTCCGTTCTCCTCGGTTTTTCTGTCCTAGGGTATCCGCCCTATAATGCTTATATATATATATATATATATATATATATATATATATATATGTAAATCCATATAGGTGTGATCTCCTATATGGATGTTGGCCTTCAATGGCATATTGGTTGATTTGATGCTTGGGAGTGGACTGGAAATCGTTGGGTTGTCCATGTCCACTAGGTGTTTGATAAAATGTTTGTGTGGCTACGCTCACTACGTGTTTGATAATATTTTTGTGTGACTGTTGTGTGTTGCGTGTTTGGTTTTAAGCCTGTGAGGCTGGTAGTTGTTGTTTGTAATCGGCCATGTTGGCCGTGTGAACCTTGTTTGTGATATACTTTGTTGAGTAACACTGCTGTTTTACATTAAGTTGAGATGTGTTACTAAGCCGTATCTTTTGTAGCTGATTATATTGTTGTTTGAGATTGATTACCCAAATGTGATGGGGTTGAGTGAGTTATGGGCCAGGCATGATAGTTGGACCCCTTGAGATTTGGCCAGGATCGCGGTCCTGAGTCTCGGTGTAGCACTCACGACGGTGGGCTAAGTCTACACCCATTCCTGAGGGTAGGTATGGCGCCCGAGGAGGTGGTTGACCATACCTGACTCGGGTGGAAAATGTTGCATTGGTGTCCATGCAACATTCGCCTGGATGTGGTATGTCATGTTGCCGTGGTGGCGGGGTGTCCTCTGCCCTCCAGTGTGGGCTCAGGTAAAAGGTGTGTTACTGGGTGGTGTTTGCTGCTTTAGCTTTAGGCACGACACGAGCACAAGCATACACTTGTCATGCATATTGTTGAGTGGGACGGGTCTGGGGAGAGTGGATCCCTACTGAGCTATGGTTTGCTCACCCTTCCCATAAACTGTTCTTTTGCAGGATTTGGCAGGCGGTAGGTGAAAGGGGCTGGAAGATGGGCCACTGAGGCTGAAGATTTTTGTTGGTTTTCATTGTTTTGTTATGGATTTCTATTTTATGTGTGAGATTATTTGTAAACAGTATCTTCTGGTTTAAATGGGAACTTTCCCCATTGAGTTGTATTGAACCTTGAGCTCTTTTAAATGTAATGAACTGGGTTGTGGTTGTTATTTAATTATTGTTTGTGTGCATGGTTTGGGAGCAGGAGCATGCCCGTGGCATGTTAGCCTGGTTGTACAAGTTTGGGACAGCACCCATGTCTTAAGTCCTTTTAGGTGCGTGCACCAACCCCTTGACCCTTCGGGTGCGGGCATGGGCAGTCACTACCCGTTTCCAAGTGAAAGGAAATTGGGGCGTGACAATATGGTTCGCGTGGGTGGTCGGTGTATCGTAGAGGCTAGAGCAGAGAACGTTTGCAAAGTAGGGACTCCGTTCTCCTCAGTTTTTCTGTCCTAGGGTATCCGCCCTATACATGCTTATATATATATATATATAAATCCATATAGGTGTGATCTCCTATATGGATGTTGGCCTTCAATGGCATATTGGTTGATTTGATGCTTGGGAGTGGACTAGAAATCGTTGGGTTGTCCATGTCTACTAGGTGTTTGATAAAATGTTTGTGTGGCTACGCTCACTACGTGCTTGATAATATTTTTGTGTGACTGTTGTGTGTTGCGTGTTTGGTTTTTAGCCTGTGAGGCTGGTAGTTGTTATTTGTAATCGACCATGTTGGCCGTGTGAACCTTGTTTGTGATATACTTTGTTGAGCAACACTGCTGTTTTACATTAAGTTGAGATGTGTTACTAAGCCGTATCTTTTGTAGCTAATTATATTGTTGTTTGAGATTGATCACCCAAATGTGATGGGGTTGAGCTGAGTTATGGGCTAGGCATGATAGCTGAACCCCTTGAGATTTGGCCAGGACTGCGGTCCTGAGTCTCGGTGTAGCACTCACGACGGTGGGCTAAGTCTACACCCATTCCTGAGGGTAGGTATAGCGCCCGAGGAGGTGGTTGACCATACCTGACTCGGGTGGAAAATGTTGCATTGGTGTCCATGCAACATTCGCCTGGATGTGGTATGTCATGTCGCCGTGGTGGCGGGGTGTCCTCTGCCCTCCAGGTGTGGGCTCAGGTAAAAGGTGTGTTCTTGGGTGGTGTTTGCTGCTTTAGCTTTAGGCACGACACGAGCACAAGCATACACTTGTCATGCATATTGTTGAGTGGGACGGGTCTGGGGAGAGTGGATCCTTACTGAGCTATGGTTTGCTCACCCTTCCCATAAACTGTTCTTTTGCAGGATTTGGCAGGCGGTAGGTGAAAGGGGCTGGAAGATGGGCCACCGAGGTGAAGATTTTTGTTGGTTTTCATTGTTTTGTTATGGATTTCTATTTTATGTGTGAGATTATTTGTAAACGGTATCTTTCTGGTTTAAATGGGAACTTTCCCCATTGAGTTGTATTGAACCTTGAGCTCTTTTAAATGTAATGAACTGGGTTGTGGTTGTTATTTAATTATCGTTTGTGTGCATGGTTTGGGAGCAGGAGCATGCCCGTGGCATGTTAGCCTGGTTGTACAAGTTTGGGACAACACCCGTGTCTTAAGTCCTTTTAGGTGCGTGCACCAACCCTTTGACCCTTCGGGTGCGGGCATGGGCAGTCACTACCCGTTTCCAAGTGAAAGGAAATTGGGGCGTGACAATATGGTATCAGAGCGATAGTTCATGGTCTAGTGGACCTAGGGTAGTGGGGAAGGATGACTGCTTTTGAGACCCTTGGGAGGCAGTGTTGGACACGCCTGATCACCGTGGTTCTATCTGGTTTTCCTGGGGTGTACTCGGGGGCGATTAGACCAAGGAGAAGGACATTTGCATTTGGGTTGGGATGCATACATGCATTGGCATTAGGGCACTAGTTTAATTTCAATATGAGTATTATGATTTGACATTGAAATTTGTTGCTGTGAAATTCTGTGATTTCCTGTGAGACTTGTTGCTATGGATTGTTATTATGAATCGCTGCTGTGCAATTTTGTGATTTACCTGTATGTTTACATAAAAAAACGTTGCTTGAGTACCTCATGGCCCATGGGGATGAGGGTGTATAGAGCTGAGATGCTGACACTAGTTCTGTTTAAAATAGGTAGACTATGCCTCCTAGGAGAGTAACCCGAGCTACCCCGGTGTAGAGGATGAATCTTCCGCACATCTTGGACGGGAGAGAGAGCGACGAGTAGAGGGCAATGATCCCCTTGGAGCGGATCATGGCCCAAGTCGGGGCCTTAAGTGAGAATGTTCGGGGGAATGCGTGAGGATCTCAGGGGGGAGATCCTAAACGAGGTACGTCGGGAGATGATGGCACAACAGCCAGTGCCACCCTCTCCACCCCGTGAGGCAGGACCGTCGCGTAGGCAGGAAGTGCCGGTGAGGCGAGATGAGGACGATGTGGTGACGCGGTTCCGAATGGAACACCCACCAAGGTTCAAGGGAGGAGCTGAACCTCTAGGAGCAGAGCATTGGCTGCGGCAGATCGAACATGTATTCTCCTTCCTCCGACCCCAGGAGGAAGACAAGGTGAGGCTGGTAGTCCGACGGTTGGAGGAGGAGGCATTGGAGTGGTGGCTTAGCATTTCGGGAAGCCGAGACATGGAGACCATGTCCTGGAATGAGTTCCTCCAGGTTGTTTCATGAGGAGTTCTTCCCGAGTCGGCTGCGGTGGCGAAACGGGAAGAGTTCGGCGATCTTAAGCCAGGGATCGCGTACGGTGGCGAGGGTATGAGCGAGATTTTCGAGGGCCGAGTCGGTTTGCCCCAGAAAGCAATCTCAAGGGAGGACTTGAAGGCCCATAAGTTTACCATGGGACTCAAACCTGCCCTGAAGCAAAAGAGTAGAGATCTTGCGATCGAAGACTTATGTTAAAGTCGTGGACACGGCAAAGATTGTGGAGAGAGGATTAGAAGAAGGAAGACAGGCTCACCAGGAGCGGCTGGGACAGAGTATGCGCGACAAACAGGGGGAAACCAAGAGGCAGAGGATTGAGCCTGGGAGTGGGACTCTTCCCAAGGACAGGAGCCAAGCTTCAATGGCCCCACCCAGATCCCGTTACTTTGGAGGACAGGGAGGTTCTGCTGGGAACTTCCCAAGCGAGTGTACTTGTTGTGGACAGGCAGGGCACGTCAAACGTGAGTGCCCCAAACAACATTTGAAGTGTCATAGCTGTGGGAAGATAGGACACATCAGTAAGGTGTGTTTCAGCAGGGGAAGTAGCCGGGGAGCTAGAAGTTTTGCACAAGGAAGCAAGGGTGAGACCCCATTTCAAGCCCCGGCTCCGGCCTGCACATTCGTGGCAAGCCGGTCAGCTGGTTCCGGTCCACACTAGACCACAGGGGGGAGAGGCAACCACAAGGAGGTTCGGAGGGGCGTCCCGGTGGACTCCAAACAGGAACCAAAGGAAAGGCGAGCGAGGCCGGTGGTGGGGCAAGCCAAGGTAGAGTGTTTACGCTTACCTCGGCACCAGCGAGAGATGGAGGATTTACCATCACCCTCCGAGGAAGGTGGAGCCGGACCTTACGTAGTTCGAGGTACTATTTTAATATCTCATCTTGTTGTTACGGCATTGCTCCCTGATTGCTAAGTCCTTGGTTGAGAGCCTTGGACTTGATTGTGTGGAGGCCGATAGACCTCCGAGGGTCGAGTCACCAATGGGAGGTGTGGAGTCGATCCACCGAGTGTGCCGTGAGTGTGCGCTTACGATAGGTGATGTTGAACTCTCTTTCGATCTATACGTGATGCCAATGAGGACCTTTAGTTTGATTTTGGGGATGGACTGGTTGATGGCCTTTTCAGGCTAAGATTGATTGTTATAGACGACGAGTGACGTTTACTTCACCCACAGGATCCTCCTGTACCTTAGTGGGTGAATGGGATAGGAATGCTGGGAGAGCTGGACCGACGAGGGAGCTATGGGGCAATATTACCCACGGACTTGCCACTCTAACCTTTGAGGAGGGAGGTAACGTGGAGAAAAGGGTGTGGCCGGATGTTGCTGAGAATTTCCAGGATGTTTTTCCTGGGGAGTTGTTGGAGTTGCCTCCGAACAGAAGTATCGAGTTCACGATTGAACTTCTGCCAAGGGTAGGACCCATTTCACAAGTGGCATACCGGATGCGACCTGCCGAGTTGCGGGAGCTTCAAAAGCAAATAAAGGAGCTTGGAGATAAAGGTTTTATCCGCCCTAGCACCTCACCTTGGGATGCACCAGTTTTGTTTGCTAAGAAGGCAGATGGTTCGTTGCGGCTTTGTATTGATTACCGGAAGTTAAATCAAGTGACGGTAAAGAACAAATACCCTTTATCGCGGATCGATGATCTACTTGACCAGCTAAGTGGAGCACGATGGTTCTCAAAGATTGATCTGCGTTCGGGATATCATCAATTGAGGGTCCGGAGTGAGGACATTCCTAAGACAAGCATTCAGGTGCGGATACGACCACTATGAGTGGTTAGTGATGCCTTTTGGGCTCACGAACGCACCAGGCGGTGTTCATGCATCTAATGAATCGGGTATTTGCCCCATACCTAGATTCCTTCGTGGTGGTATTTATTGACGACATCCTCGTGTACTCTAAAACCCGAGTTGAGCATGAGGAGCACCCGACCGTGGTGTTGCGGACACTACGAGATCATCAATTGTATGCTAAATTTAGCAAGTGCGACTTCTGGATGCAAGAGGTGCATTTTCTTGGGCATGTAATATCTACCAAAGGAGTTGGAGTGGACCCAACCAAGATTGAGTCCGTATCATCTTGGAAGAGGCCCGCAAATGTTTTTAAGATCCGCGATTTCTTGGGTCGCGAGGGTATTACCGGCGTTTCGTGGAAGGGTTTTCTCGATTGACGGCGCCCATGACGCCCTTTACGCGGAAGGGAGCCAAATTCGAGTGGATGACAAGTGTCAACAAGCTTTTGAAGAATTGAAGACTCGTCGACAACCGCACCGGTGTTGAGTCTACCACAGGAGGGGGTGCCATTTGAAGTGTATTGCGATGCGTCTCGCGTTGGGTGGGGTGTGTCCGATGCGGGAGCACAAAGTCATAGCATATGGCTCGCGACACTGGAGTCCCATGAGCAAAATTATCCAACGCACGACCTGGAGTTAGGCTGCGGTTATTTTTGCCCTAAAGTCTTGGCGACATTACCTGTTGGGGGAGAAATTCGTGGTATACACTGACCACAAAAGCCTACAGTATATCTTCACCCAGAGGGACCTAAATTTGAGACAGCAGAGATGGGTAGAGTACCTGCAAATGTTTGACTTTACGCTCTCCTACACGCCTGGGAAAGGGAATTTAGTTGCTGATGCGCTAAGTAGAAAGGGAAAAGCTGAGATTTCCATGAGAGAATGGAAAATGATGGAACGAGTTAAGCGATCTTGGTCTGACCTGATTTTCGCGGTGGGAAAGCAATCCTGTGTCCTATCACCGTGATACGAGTTATATCAACGCGTCCGTGATGGACGGTTGGGGGACGTGGGCTCGTGAAGTGATCCGGGCCCAGATAGAGGCCGGAGAGTTGTCAGAAGACTGGACAGAAGGAGTTGAACATGAGTTGAAATTTCGGGGGCGTCTGATAGTACCGCCTCCCATGCGTGAGGATGTGCTAAAGGAGTTTCATCATTCCCGTTTGGCTATGCACCCAGGAGGCACAAAAATGTATCATGCCGTTCGAGCACAGTTCTGGTGGCCGGGACCGAAGCGGAGTGTAGCGAGTTTGTTTCCAGGTGCCTTACTTGTCAACAAATGAAGGCGGAGCATCAACGACCGGCTGGTCATTTGCGACCTTTGCCTGTGGGCGAGTGGAAGTGGGAGCATATTACCATGGACTTTGTGACAGGACTTCCTACCACTTCCGAGCGGAAGGATATGATTTGGGTCATCGTAGACCGATTAACTAAATGGGCCCATTTCTTGGCAATTCGGGAGCGAGACCCTATCGGCACATTAAGCCAGCTATATGTTGATGCGATTGTCCGATTGCACGGAGTGCCCTTGTCTATTGTTTCCAGACGAGGATGCGCGGTTTACATCTCGGTTTTGGGGAGGTTTGCAAGAAGCCTTGGGAACACGACTTAATTTGAGTCTTGCTTTTCATCTTGAAACCGATGGTCAGTCAGAGAGGACGATTCAAACATTGGAAGACTTGTTGAGGGCTTGTGTACTAGATTTCGGAGGATCATGGGCTTCTCACCTTCCTCTGGTGGAGTTTGCCTATAATAATAGCTACCAGTCCTCTATTGGGATGGCCCCGTTTGAGGCATTGTATGGTCGCCCATGTCGGTCTCCATTATGTTGGGCAGAAGTTGGAGAGACAGCTATGTTAGAACCTTAATTGGTCCAGGAGGCTACGGCAAAGGTACAGCTGATTAGGCAACGCCTTCTTACGGCTCGAGCCGGCAAAAGTCTTATGCGGATCGCCAACGCCGACCATTGGAGTTTGTAGTAGGAGACCACGTATTCCTTCGTGTTTCTCCACGGAGAGGGCATAAGAGATTTGGAAAAGGGTCCAAGTTATCTCCGCGATACATTGGACCGTTTGAGATTTTGAGCGAGTTGGACCTGTTGCTTATAGGTTGGCATTACCACCTAGTTTGAGCGAGTTCATGATGTTTTCCATATATCCCAGTTGCGGAAATATCATCCCGATCCCACACATGTGTTGGATTGGAGTACTCTGGATCTTGAGGTAGATGTGCCAGTTGTTAAGGCACCCATCCGTATTTTGGACAAGCGCGAAGCGATTGCGAGGTAAGATTATTCCGTTGGTTCGGGTGTTATGGAAACACCGAGGGATGGAGGAAGAGACTTGGGAACGCGAGGCTGAGATGCGTGCTCACTACCCTGATTTGTTCGAGGACGAACAACCCTGACAGGGGGGAGAAAGGCAAACATCAACATAATCAGGTATTTGCCCAACTGGTTAGGTGACCTGAGAGTATTTCTTTTATGTGTATCATGCAGGGTGTATTAATTTGTGTATTTATTGGTTGTTATTGTTGTTTTTCTTCCATGCCACATTTTCTTTTCGAGAACGAAAAGTCTTAAGGGGGAGAGGATGTAAGGACCCGTGTTTTGAGTTAGTCGCAGTCTTGTCTTCTGAATGGGAACTTTCTAGATTTTGGACCTAGTAGATGGCCTCAAACAATTGGCGTGCAAATTGGCGTGCAGACTTATTTTTGCATGGTTACCTTGGTTTTGTCATTTTAATGATTTTTTCCTAAAAGGTCATGTTGAAATTATGAGTATTTTGCCCTGTATGGAAGCGGGAAGGTGGTAGTTTGTGTGATCAAAACTACGTCGTTTTGATCCTGGGTTTCACTAAATCAAAACTACGTCGTTTTGATGTGTGTGGTGTCTATATAATGGTGTTGAGGCTTAGGTTTAGGGTTTAGGGTTTTCTGTTTGCTGTTGCAGCCACCGCAGAGAGAGAGAGAGAGTGAGGGAACCTTCGGATCTTGGCCGTAGTGGTTCGCGTGGGTGGTCGGTGTATCGTAGAGGCTAGAGCAGAGGACGTTTGCAAAGTAGGGACTCCGTTCTCCTCAGTTTTTCTGTCCTAGGGTATCCGCCCTATAATGCTTATATATATATATATATATATATGTAAATCCATATAGGTGTGATCTCCTATATGGATGTTGGCCTTCAATGGCATATTGGTTGATTTGATGCTCGGGAGTGGACTGGAAATCGTTGGGTTGTCCATGTCCACTAGGTGTTTGATAAAATGTTTGTGTGGCTACGCTCACTACGTGTTTGATAATATTTTTGTGTGACTGTTGTGTGTTGCGTGTTTGGTTTTAAGCCTGTGAGGCTGGTAGTTGTTGTTTGTAATCGACCATGTTGGCCGTGTGAACCTTGTTTGTGATATACTTTGTTGAGCAACACCGCTGTTTTACATTAAGTTGAGATGTGTTACTAAGCCGTATCTTTTGTAGCTGATTATATTGTTGTTTGAGATTGATCACCCAAATGTGATGGGGTTGAGCTGAGTTATGGGCCAGGCATGATAGCTGGACCCCTTGAGATTTGGCCAGGGCGCGGTCCTGAGTCTCGGTGTAGCACTCACGACGATGGGCTAAGTTTACACCCATTCCTGAGGGTAGGTATGGCGCCCGAGGAGGTGGTTGACCATACCTGACTCGGGTGGAAAATGTTGCATTGGTGTCCATGCAACATTCGCCTGGATGTGGTATGTCATGTCGCCGTGGTGGCGGGGTGTCCTCTGCCCTCCAGTGTGGGCTCAGGTAAAAGGTGTGTTACTGGGTGGTGTTTGCTGCTTTAGCTTTAGGCACGACACGAGCACAAGCATACACTTGTCATGCATATTGTTGAGTGGGACGGGTCTGGGGAGAGTGGATCCCTACTGGAGCTATGGTTTGCTCACCCTTCCCATAAATTGTTCTTTTGCGGGATTTGGCGGGCGGTAGGTGAAAGGGGCTGGAAGATGGGCCACTGAGGTGGAAGATTTTTGTT
Organism: Taxillus chinensis; assembly: GCA_023512835.1. Classification (NCBI taxonomy): domain Eukaryota; kingdom Viridiplantae; phylum Streptophyta; class Magnoliopsida; order Santalales; family Loranthaceae; genus Taxillus; species Taxillus chinensis. The sequence continues at coordinate 53,649,016 of CM042084.1, forward strand.
GGTTTTCATTGTTTTGTTATGGATTTCTATTTTATGTGTGAGATTATTTGTAAACAGTATCTTCTTGTTTAAATGGGAACTTTCCCCATTGAGTTGTATTGAACCTTGAGCTCTTTTAAATGTAATGAACTGGGTTGTAGTTGTTATTTAATTATTGTTTGTGTGCATGGTTTGGGAGCAGGAGCATGCCCGTGGCATGTTAGCCTGGTTGTACAAGTTTGGGACAGCACCCATGTCTTAAGTCCTTTTAGGTGCGTGCACCAACCTCTTGACCCTTCGGGTGCGGGCATGGGCGATCACTACCCGTTTCCAAGTGAAAGGAAATTGGGGCGTGACAGATGTAGACTCGTAGACTCACAGAAATGCTACAAGGCAATATCTTCGAGGCTATAGCTAGATAAAGGAACAGAGCACGCTACGAAGGAGCAAAACACGCTGAAGTTCACCGTTTCAGTAAGTCATTACCCAGATAGCAGTTTTAAGTACGCTACGTACTAGAAAACTCGTGGACATCATCCGCAAGTGGTTTAACATGTTTCAACGGTGAAAATCAAAGGGAGAAACATGCTAAATCCTAGACAAAGGGTTTTTGACTGGTGTCGACCTATAAAAGCAAGGAATATGCCTGACTTAGTGGAAGCGCCGATAATATTCTAAGAAGACAAGAAACGTATATGAAGAGATACAAAAGGCGACACAGAGTAGTTCATAGCAGATATACAGAGAGAGAGAGAGAGAGAGGAAGATTAAAAGAGGAAGATAACAGTGAGTTAATCTATTTTTCTTCTTCATACATTCAGTGAACAGATCGTGAGTCTGGTATAGGAGTGGTTGAAGGTTGAGCATTGCAAATGGTCAGCAACGCAGGAGCAGATTACGTTAGACAGATTCTTACTGTGAGCAAATTCTGGAGCAATACTATTTTTGTATTTGCATTGAATAGAAGAGAGAGTTGATCCAATTGTAACAAAGGCTAGACCCTACTGCATTAAAAGAGAATAGTGGATTGGACTCGGTGTAGGTACACCCTCACCACCGTGGAGTAGATCACATTGATGAAACCACGTATATTGTGTGTCTCTGTCTCTTCTTTCTCATATATGCTTGCTTGCAACTAATATTGCATGAGACATTAAAAAACCATCCAAACGAGGACCACATCTGATAAAGAAACTTCTCTAAAATATCCTACTCTTTAAAACTAAAGGAATAGTTTTAAAGTATACATATTCACCCCCCTCTCTGTATACATACACAAATACCAAGACGAGCATGCTTGGAACCTAGGAATATCAATTATGCACTAAAATCACAAGATTCACAAGTTCAATCCCAAAATCAGGTTTCCCCCAAACCTAGGGTTCGTAGAAATTTTCATAGAATATACTCAAATCACACATATTCAAGAACAAAATCAAGATAAGAGATTAGGAACACCTACTTAGTAAGGATTCATGGATGAATTAACCCCAAAACCCAAACTCCAAGCTCCAATTCGGCAAACTCCACCTCCAAGCTCTCTCTCTCTCTCTCTCTCTCTCTCTCTCTCTCTCTCTTACTAAAGTCGTGAAACATAATGCACACTAGGAGTCTATCTCTCTCTTTCTCACCTATTTATATTTTTTACTCATCTCTTTAATTAATAAACACTCAAAATTACTCAACTAACCTTCCGAGGTCCCAAATTCCAAATTGGACCCAATTACTATCAAAACGCTCGTATCGTCGAGCACCATACCAACTAGGTATCCTCATCATTGTAAACACTATCTCATGGATCAACCCAAGCATGGGTCTCTACATCCTCCCCACCTTAAGACTTTTTGTTCCCGAAAAGATAACTCATCTCCCATATATCCCACACCTTAGATGCATGCACAAACATGTCTATCAAAACCAGATCATAACACCTTTGGTGACAAACTAACACAATGGATAGAAAGGAACTACCCAACTCTACCACCAATCTCAACCATAGCAGGAGCAATAAGCAATCCCTACAACCACCATAGGCATCACAAGCACATCCATGATAGAAACAGGCAACAATGCTAGGAGAAATTATAGCAAAACATAGCATAAGCAATGCAACAATTGCATCGGCGTATGTGGTAAACTCTAACACGTTCAGCCCCCTCTTGAGATGTCACACCCCGAATTTCCCATCACTGAAACACCAATTAGTGATGCCCCATGCCTCGCACCCAGGAGGACATGGGGTTGGTGAATAGTCACCTAATAGGGCTCCCTCAAGGGTGCTGCCCCAAACCTGCCATAATCTCATTCATGACATGCACAAACCATATTATATCCTCTCCATGTAACAAATAATAAATAGGGTCACTAGGAAAGAACGAGCAGACCATTTATTATCTAAGCAGAAGTTCACTACTAGTGAAGAGAACTATACCCCATTAGAAAAGACATTTTGCGCCCTTGTCTGGACAACAAAAAGACTAAGGCAATACACTCTTTATTATACTACATGGCTTAGTTCAAGGCATGATCTGCTCAAATATCTCTTAGAAAAACGATCCATTTATGAAAGAATCACCAAATGGTGGTTGATTATGTTAGAATATGATATCATCTGCGTGCCTCAAAAAGCCATAAAAGGAAGTGCAATAGTTAATTACTATAAGACTATGAGCCTATGACCATAGGCTTTCTTGATGAGCATATCAACATCCGTACTACCGAAGTATCAGACATATGGACTATGTGGTTTGATGGAGCCTCCAACCTTTTGGGGCTTGACGTTGAGGCTGTTCTAATATCTCCAAAAGGCGAACATTTCCCAATGGAGGCAAAATTAACTTTCCCCTGCACCAATAATATAGCAGAATATGAGGCCTGTGTGATGAGACTTCAAGAAGTGATTAGCAAAGGAATAAAAAAATTACGAGTGTTTAGGGATTCTGCACTTATCATTTTTCAAGTAAGGAGAGAATGGAAAACTCGGAACCACTAATTAATACCATATCGGAAGCGCATTGACGAGTTAGCCGAGGCGATTCGAGAAAATCATATTCAAGCATATGTCTAGAGAATACAATCAGATTCCTGACACACTGATAACTTTAGCCTCTTTCCTTCAGCTGGATATGAAGTTGGAAGTGCAGTCTTTCGACATTCATATACAAGACACTCCTACACATTGTTTAGTCATTGAAGAAAGTACCAAGGAAAGGCCCTGGTATGATGACATCAGACATTATTTGCTTAAGCAAGAATATCCCGCGGAGACCTCTCGAGTCCGATAAAAAGAATATCCGAAGGTCATCATCCAATTATTATCTCGATGGTTCTATTCTAAATAAGCGAAATCATGATATGGTGTTACTGCATTGTGTGGCAAAAGAAGAATCGACTCAAATAATGAATGAAGTTCATGAAGGAGATTGTGGTTCACATGCAAATGGATACACATTAACAAGACAAATCATGCGAATGGGCTATTAGTCACCATCGAGAAAGATTGCATTGAATGTAATGACCCGTGTTTGGGATTGGAGGAGTTAGTCATTTGTGTGTTTGGATTTTTGTGTAAAGACATGGTCGATGCAGCCTTGGTCGATGTGGGAGCGATCAACGTGGTCGACCTGGCATGGTGAGTAGTCGATGCCGACCATAGGAGATTCCAAAGGGTTTGGTCGATACGAGATGAATATCAATGTGTGGTCGACATGGTCGAGGTCGACCAGAGCAGTTTCCCAAGAGCTTTTTCATGTGTGTTGGTCGACATGGAAGATGGTCGACCTGTGGTCGACTTGGTCAACTCAGTTGTAGATCGACCTTGTTTGAGGTGGAAATTGGTCGACGTGGGTGCCTGGTCAATGCGAGAAATAGTGGTTGATGTGGTCGATCCCGCGGTGTTTTTGGTCGACGTCGACCTTAAGTTAATGCAATTTTGATAATACATCATATTTTTTTAGCGATTTTAGGTTTTCTGGGTTTTGTTTTTGGAAGCCATCAGAGAGAGAGAGAGAGGGATCACCGTCAGTTCAATTGTTGCCACTTCGAGGCTGGGCTTTGCTTCAAAGCTGGGTATTTAGAGAACCTTTCGGGGCTGGTCCTTTGAGCTATTTCTATCATCTCCCAACCCAGATTTCATGTATAAAATAAATCCCTACACCTTTTTAGAGGTATGAAATTTTGTTATTTGCTTGATATAAAATATTATGTGTGTCACGCCCCAATTTCCTTCCACTTGGAAATGAGTAGTGATCGCCCATGCCCGCACCCGAAGGGACAAGGGGTTGGTGCAAGCACCTTAAAAGGACTTCTAGCACGGGTCTTGTCCCAAACCTGCACAATCAGGCTAACATGCCAAGGGGCATGCTCCTGCTCCCAAACCATGCACACAAACACAAATTGAATAACAACATCTCATTTTATTTCATTTCAAAGACTAAATGTTTATTACAACCCGTCGGGGAAAAACCCCTATGAAGCCATCAATAAAACCAAACCAAAATCCAAACACATAAAACCAAAAGTACAACAAAGGAAATAATATAAAACTTTCAGCCTCGGGGGCCTAGCTCCTCGGCCTTCACCTACCGCTGCTAAACCCTGCAAAAGGACGGTTTATAGGAGGGGTGAGCAAACCACGGCTCGGTAGGGATCCGGTCTCCCCGGACCCGTCCCGCGTACAACATGCATGATATGTGTATACTTGTGCTCGTGTCGTGCCTAAGGCTAACGCGACAAACATCACCCAAGTAAACACTCTTTACCTGAACCCGCACCGAAGGGCAGAGGACACCCCGCCACCACGGCGACATGACATACCACATCCAGGCGAATGTTGCATGGACACCAATGCAACATTTTCCACCCGAGTCGAGATATGGTCAACCACCTCCTCGGGCGCCATACCTACCCTCAGGAATGGGTGTAGACTTAGCCCACCGTCGTGAGTGCTACACCGAGGCTCAGGACCATGTCCTGGCCAAATCTCAAAGGGGTCCAGCTATTGTGCCTGGCCCATATCTCGGCTCAATCTCAAACAGATCAACGAACAAGATAACATTTCATCTCAACATGTAAACTCAGCACATCATTTACACTTTATCTCGGAAGGACCAACATGGTCGAGATACAAGCCACACACATCAGCCTCATAGGCTTAAAATCAAATACAAATCAAACACAGTATACACCAGTCACACGGGTATATCATCAAACACCCATATACAAGGTCTCACAGGCATTATATTGAATACATGGCATGCGGGCCTCGGACATTTCATCAAACACATAGTGTGCGGGCCTCACAGACATTTCATCAAACACATGGTGGGCATAAACAAACCCAAGAAAATCCTCAGGCCAAATTAACATCGGAATCAACAAAACATGCCACGAAGGCCAACATCCATATAGGAGATCACACCTATATGGATTTACATATATATATATATCTAGACAGATATCCTAAAACAGAGAGTTAGGAAGAACATGAATCCCTACCTCGGACTTGTCCTAACCTCTACGCTGGACACCTTCCAACGACACGAGCCACCACGGCAACCGCCCGGAGATCTTTCTCTCTCTCTCTCTCTCTCTCTCTCTCTCGGCGAAAGAATAGCAGCAAGGAAGAACACAAGAACCCTAAACTCAAACTCAAGCCCTCATTATATAGACACTACCCACATCAAAACGACGTAGTTTTGATTAAGTGAACCCCAGGATCAAAACGACGTAGTTTTGATCACACAAGTTAGCACCTTTCCGCACCCATATAGGCCAAAATACTCGAATTTCAACATGGTCCTTTGGAGAAAGATCATTAGAATGTCAAAACCAAGGGAACCATGCAAAAATATGGCTGCACGCCAATTTGCACGTGAATTCCCAATTCACGTGCAACTCCAAATGGACTCCAAATGCTCTCAAACTTCACCCCTAGCCTCCTTGCATCATTTAGAAGACAATCACACTTGCACGTGAATTGGACCCATATCACGTGCACCTCACATACACGTCTGTTTGGCCTGAAACTTCTGTGGTAGATAGAGGACATCATTCTAAGCATCTTTCCTTTTGCACGTGAATTCATTTGAGCCCATTCACTAGGTCAAAATCTAGAAAAACTCTACTCGAAAGGCAAAACGTGACTAACTATGACTAACTCAAGGTACGGGTCCTTACAATGTGGTATGGACGCAGTTGTGGGTCTAGAACCTCATGGTTGTTAGAAACCCTGATGGTAGGATTTTGTTGATTTGATTGGCTGATCAACCGAGATCCCATTTAGGAATGGTTAGAGGTCGGGGTCCCCTACATGGCTGGTTGATAGCGGAAGGTCCCACAAGTGGCTGCTTTTACGCTATGGTCCCACTGTGGAGGGCAGGCAGTAAGAGTCTTGCCCTGTGCTGATCAGTTGTGTTGTAAAGTCTGTGTAACTTGATTGTGTGAACCTTGTGTGTCTATGCTTTGATTATACTGCATAGTACTAAGTTGTGTGAACGTTGTTGTGTGTGTTTATGCTTTTATTGGTATTGCATAGGAACTGTATGCATTATTGTAGAATTATACACTCACTAGCACATGTATACACGAGTAGTGTATTATAGGTCACCTACTGAGCCTTTGTGCTCACCCTACGTTGTTGTCCTAATTTTCAGGTTCAGGCAAGAGGTAGCCTTGGGGTTTGTCGTCGAGCAGATCGTGCAGACTAGACCCTTTTTTATGTATGGGACCATGTCTATTCTGCTCATTTTGTATTATTGATGTATTTTCTTCCCGGACATGGGTCTGTGGGTGTTGTACTGTATCTTATGATATGTATGCTATTATATGACGATATTTTCATTCAGTTGCATGATTTTGGGAGTACAGGAATACCCTTATTGTATGATTGTACAGGTGCATTCGGGCAACACCCGCTGTGGGTCCTTTTTGGTGCTATTCACCAACTCCTTGCCCTCGGGTGCGGGTATGGGATAGTCATGTGCCCGATTTCGGGTCTCCTGGAGTTGGGGGAGCGGCAATGAGATACCTTGATCAAGCATCATTTGAGAGCGATGCTTGAGTGTGGAGAGACGGCGGCAAATGTTTGCGGAGCCGATTGGACTTGTGGACATGTGGAGGATGCTAAAGGGTAGATTGGAGGTAGCGCGAGTAGAATTGAAGGCGGCATAGTTGCAGGCTTTTGCCATGAGGTGGCACGGTGGATTGAGAACAGTGACCTAGTCGTGTGATGGTGTGATTGCGAGTTGTTGGCTCGAGACGGTAGTAAAGCGAGGCCTTGCAAGGCAGAGGGGACTGATGGGACCGCTTGTTAGGAATTTTGGGATACCAGACTTGATGAAGGCGATCACAAAGGTGCTTATGAATGGCTCCCTAGGATCCGCCTACAATGCAGTCATGGGGAACGCCGTGCCCGTGGTGGTCAAGATGTTGGCTCACATTTTAGCCTAAGCCATAACCTTTGGAGGAATGTTTCTCATGTCTACATTTTTTTTCTTCCCTTAACTGATAAATTGGGATAACAAGCAACAAATCAGTTGGCTTTGGGCTGACGGTTGTCTCCTTCCTTCCTCTGTAATTCCCTCCTTCCCATCTCTATTCAAATTAAACATGTGGAATATTATGTCAACCACGTTATCTCTGGAGAGAGATGTCATAGACCTGTCACACATCAAATATGACTACCATTAGCCAAAAAATCAAGAAGCTATGGGACCATGTTATTGCACCAGGTTGCCGTTCTTGATCCATCGCGCCACCTCACGGCAACCACGTTGCGTTCAATTCGCATATTGGGTTTGATGATCCTTTTAATTAATAATAATATAAATAATAATAATGTATATGTTGCATGTTCAAATACTTAATATTGCATATGAGATACACAAGACTTAGTAGACAAGTAGCATTATAAGATGTTGACACATCATGGGTTGAAATAAGTTTCTCCAACTCAGGTTGGAGGTAAACTTTGTCCTATTTAAATTATTTATCTACATTTGAAAAACTCTAAAAAAATGTGTTGGAGATGCTCCAGGATAATCAAATTTTAGCCCTGAATGCTCTCATTAGGTACATTTCTCGCTCGAGTAGTGTTAGGTACAACCGGCGTTGCGGCATCTTTGCGTACCCGATTAACATGGAATAAATCACCTCAATATTTTTTTCCATGATTCAGTGTGCTTCCGAATCATCGCTCGAGCCCCCTGCTCGAGGCAAGCTCGAGCCTATTGTCACGGAGTTAGTCTTGCGATGAACTGCTAACTCATGCGGCACTTAGTCACTTAGCGGAAACTTTACGAACTAAGCCGTTTAAGTTTGAGTGAATGTTTAGAGTCGTTCGGGACAACAGAACAACGATTTATGGAAGTTGTAGAGAATGCCTGAAAGTAAGAAAACTTATATTAGCACAAATGTCCAGTACAAGTTTCAACACTAGAGTCTTGCTCTACATATAAGATGTAAGACATTTTTACAACTAGCACCAGGAAACATCAAGTTGGTGCGAGAGTACAAATCACCTATACAAGTGCTAACTCTTTTTACAAGTTGTACAATCATTACAAATGACTCTAATATGATACAAAAAAGTACCGTGAGGCCTCGGACCGTGACATCCTCCCCCACTTAAGCTCATGACGTCCCCGTCACGTCTACTTCTTTGTAGCGCTTGATGATGGTCCGCGAACTGCCACAGCAAATCTTCACGCTCCCATTGTTTTCTTGATCCGGTAGACCCTTCCACTTGATCAAGTACTCCGAGTAGTTGGGAACTCCTCGTCTTCGTATCACCCAATCGGCAAGAATCTGCTCCACTTCCTTGTCGAACGCGGTGACGACGACAGTTGGTGCTCGACTTGATTCTGCGCGACTTGGATCTTCGGCATCTTCATGAAAGGTCTTCAGGAGGCTCACATGAAAGACATTGTAGATCTTCAGTCTTGGAGGAAGTTGGACTTGGTATGATGTCTTCCCTATCCGTTTGATGATCGGAAAGGGGCCTTCGTACCTTCGGACCAAGCCCTTATGTACCTGGCGGAGAGACTTGAATTGGTTCGGAAGTAACTTCACCATGACTTTGTCTCCTACCGCGAACTCCTTTGGACGTTGCTTGGCGTTGGCCCATTTCTTCATCCTCTTGGCGGCCTTATCAAGACACGCCCTCGTAATGTCTGACTCTTCTAGCCACTCCTTCGCGACTTTGTAAGCGGAGGGATTATTGCCAGTGTACGGTGAGACAACAACACTTGGAGTAAGTGGTTGTTGCCCTGTGACAATTTCGAATGGGCTCTTCCCTATCACTTCGCTCTGTTGGAGATTATAAGAGAACTGAGCGACATCGAGAAACTTCGCCCAGTCTCTCTGATGGGTACTCACATAGTGCCACAAATATTGCTCCAGAAGGGCGTTAATGCACTCCGCCTGGCCATCTGTTTGAGGATGAAAACTTGTGGAAAAATTCAGCTCTGTCCCCAACAGCTTGAACAACTCGCGCTAGAATTTCCCAGTGAAGCGGGGGTCTCGGTCACTGATGATGCTTTTCGGAATTCCCCATAACTTCACCACGTTTTTAAAAAATAGGCGAGCTGCTTCTTCCACTTTGCAATCCAGTGATGTTGGAATGAATGTGGCGTACTTGCTAAATCGATCCACCACCACTAGGATGCTCCCAAATCCGTCGGACTTGGGTAAGGCCACGATGAAATCCATTGAGACGCTTTCCCACGGTCTCTCCAGAAACGGCAAAGGTTCCAAAAGTCCCACAAGTTGTTGTTGTTCAATCTTATCTTGTTGGGAAACAAGACAAGTCTTCACGTACACCTCAACATCATCCTGCATTTGCGGCCAATAATAATAACGATTGATGAGGGCCGGTGTCCGTGCCACACCTGGGTGACCAGCCCATAATGCGTTGTGCCACTCCTTCATAACATCTTTCCGCAAGTTCCCCCATCTCGGAATAAAGACCCATTGGCCAATCGTCACTAGTACGCCATTTTCAACCCAAAATCGACGAGTCTTTCCTTCGATAGCCAACTTAAACAAGTTGTTGGTTATAGGGTCATGTGACATTCCTTCCTTGATTCGATCAAGGAAGTTGCTCCTCGCGTCTTTGGTGGAAGACAAGGCCGCTAACTCCGCCTTCCGGCTTAGTGCATCGACCACAACATTTGCTTTACCCGGCTTGTATTGCAGTTTATAATCGAATTCGGCTAGGAAGTCTTGCCACCGAGCTTGCTTGGTTCTGCGATTGGAAGTAACTCGTTGCAACATTGTCCGTCATGATTACAAACTGACTTCCAAGCAGATAGTGTCACCATGTGTGAAGATAATGAATAATAGCGGTCATTTCCTTGTCTTGCACCGTCTATCGCCTTTCAGTGTCGTTTAACTTGCGACTCTCGTAGGCGATAGGGTGTCTGTCCTGCATCATGACTCCCCCAATGGCATAGTCGGACGCATCCATGTGGACTTCGAAGGGTTTATCATAATCGGGCAGCACCATAACTGGCTCCTCTGAGATTGCTTGCTTCAACTGCTCGAAGGAGGCTTGGCACTCGTCCGCCCAGTGCCATGGATGGTTCTTCTTCAGCAAGTTGGTTAAGGGTGTTGCAATGGCGGAGTTACCCTTAATGAACCAACGATAGTAATTTACGAGTCCCGAAACGATCGTAGCTCGGGGACTTTCATTGGCGGCTCCCACTTTTGGATGGCTTGCACTTTTGCTGGATCCATCATTAACTTCCCGTCCTTGATGCGGTGTCCAAGAAAGTCCACCTCCTGCTTCGCAAATAAGCACTTCTCCTTCTTGACATATAAATTGTTCTCCCGCAGCACTTGGAAGACTTGCTTAAGGTGTGTGATATGCTCCCCCAAGCGTGTTGTTGTATACAACAATGTCATCCAAATAAACAACAAAATTATCAAGGAACGGATGAAGTACCTTGTTCATTAGCGTACAAAAAGTGGCCGGTGCATTGGTGAGACCAAAGGGCATGACTAAAAATTCAAACGCTCCGTATCTCATCACGCACGCCGTCTTTGGATCATCGCCTTCCGCTATCCGAACTTGATAATATCCCGACCGGAGATCCAACTTGGTAAAATATCTCGCCTTCCCGAGTTGGTCGAACAAGTCTGCTATCAAGGGTATTGGGTATTTGTTCTTGATAGTGATCTTGTTCAACGCCCGGTAGTCGATGCACATTCTTAGTCCGCCATCCTTCTTCTTTTGGAATAGCACTGGAGCGCCAAACGGGGCCTTCAACGGTTGAACATAGCCCACTTCAATTAGGTCCTGGAGTTGTTCCTGCAATTCCGCCAACTCCGGGGGTGCCATGCGATAAGGTGACATGGCTGGCGGCTTCATCCTTGGCTCTAGCTTGATGTGGTGATCCACATCTCGCTTCGGCGGTAGCCGCTTCGGCAACTCCGAAGGCATGACATCTTTAAACTCATGTAGAACCGCTTCCACCAGCTCTGGCAATGTCGGAGTCACCAACCCTTCCTCTCCCGTTAGTTCCCTCATCGAAAACATATAACTTGGGTCCTGCTTGAGTCCCCGTTTGAACGGCATGGTGGAAATTATCGGTGCACTCGACTTTCGCATGCCTTTGAATGCGATCACTCGAATCTTCTGATTGTCGAGGATCATAATGGAACTGGACGCTGGAACAGGAAATGCCAGCGCTTGACAGAAGAAAGCAAGCCCCAACACCATCTTAAAATCGTCCATATGAATGATGGTGAAGTCGAGCTTTCCCTGCCAATCTCCGATTTTCACCGTTATGCCCCTTGCTATGCCGTGGACTAGCTTGGCTTGCGAGTTCACCGCTTCGATCGTGCCGGTTCCTTTGGATAATTTGAGGCCTAGCCGTTCGGCCTCTTGCAGATCAATGAAGTTGTGGGTCGCTCCTGTATCCAGCATTGCGCCCACAGTTTGGCCCTGGACGGATACGTCCGCATATAGCAAATTTTTCTCTTTTGGGTCCTTCGGTGAGATGAGCTTCGAGAGAGTGCTCAAGTGTTGGATGGCTCCAAGGTTAGCTTGAGGCTCCTCGGCGTTCTCTTTGTTATATTCTGCAATGATGGCATTCATCGCCTTGCGGTTCGGACAATCTCTGGTCCAGTGTAGCCTATCGCAAATAAAGCACGGCCTCGGTGCCTCTTTCTTCTGTGCGAAGAACTTCGGTTTGTAATTTGTCGAGCTCGAGGCTTTTGGATGTCCACCCTCCTTGTGGCCAACATCCTTTTTCGGTCTACTTTTGTCTCCCCCACTTTTACCCGCATACGGCTTCTTCGCAAATTTTGATTGGGACGAGTAGTCGACCAACATTTTGGCCGCCACAATGGCATCGTCTAGTGTTTGCACATTGCGCCGATCCAATTCTACTCTCGCCCATTCTTTGAGGCCGTCCTTGAAGTAAAACAGAAATCGGGAATCGGACATATTGTCGATTTCCAGATAAGAGTAGTGAACTCCTTGATGTAATCGGGAACACTACCCGTCTGCCGTAGTCAACGCAATTATATGGGACGAAGTGCTTGCATAATTCCGCTTTGAATTGTTCCCACGTATCGATTACGCAAAGTCCCTTCTCCTGCTCGGTATGCTTTCGACGCCACCACAGTTGGGCCGCTTCCCAAAAGAAGATTGGGGCGTTGCTTATCCGGGCCACATCATCGACAACGCCCATGGCCTCGAAATATTGTTCTAGGCCAAACAGAAAATTCTCCACCGCAGTGGCATTGCGAGTACCATTGTACATCGCTGGTTTCGGAACTTTCAAGATGGGGCGTGTCCACCGCTAGTAACACTCGGCCCAGCATTTCCCACCGACTACGGACTATGTCGGCGGAATGTCTCCATCTCCCTACGGATGTCGTGGATCTCACATTCCACGTATTTTTGCAGGTCAACCAGATTCTCATTGAGCGCTTTGATTTGCCCCTCGAACGATTGGCTGCATTCGCAAATCATGACCTTAGTGGCCTTAGCGATTTCCACATTTTCCGCAATCAAGTTGTCGACTTGATCGTTAAGTTCCCCGACCAAGGTGTTCACGGCTGTGAGACTCCCTTCCAGTAGCGAAATTCGAGCTTCCATGGGATCCTTGAGCATCGTCTTGGATTTCCCACATTTCGGTGGCGCTGGAGTACGCAGCTCCTCACGCCCATGGCCATGTTGCTGCTTCGTGTGCAGTTCCTCCGTCGCAGCGAACCCTTCCTCGTGTGCCATTGTCTCGACTCTTTTTCCCAACCAACCAAGTTACGACTGGACGTAATTGGCTCTGATACCACCTGTCACGGAGTTAGTCTTGCGACGAGTTGCTAACTCGTGCGGCACTTAGTCACTTAGCGGAAACTTTACGAACTAAGTAAGCCGTTTAAGTTTAAGTGAATGTTTAGAGTCATTCGGGACAACAGACAACGATTTATGGAAGTTGTAGAGAATGCCTGAAAGTGAGAAAACTTATATTAGCACAAATGTCAAGTACAAGTTTCAACATTAGAGCCTTGCTCTACATATAAAATGTAAGACATTTTTACAACTGGCACCAGAAAACATCAAGTTGGTGCGAGAGTACAAATCGCTTATACAAGTGCTAAGTCTTTCTACAAGTTATACAATCATTACAAATGACTCCAATATGATACAAAAAAGTGCTATGAGGCCCCGGATCATGACACTATGCTCGAGACAAGGCTCGAGCAGGCCTTGAGCAGATCTGCTCGAGCCTCAAACTCGAGTAGGCGTCGAGCAAGCCCTGAGTTGGGGTTTGAGCAGGCATCGATCATGTTTCTCACGTTCAAATTTATGGCTTTTTTTGGTTAATCATTTGTAATTTCCGATGAAAATTTCAAATGACCATAACTTTACACACAGTGGTCCGATTTAGGCTCCTTTTTTTATTTATAGGTATCGACGAGATGCACATATCCTAAACACTCGTAAGAAATTTGCCGCTCTTAGATATCCAAAAAATACATTTTTCGCCTCTAAATTTAATTTTCATGGTGTATTTTATCTTCTTCATACACCGCCTTTCTTATCCCTATTTCAAATTTCAAATGTAATGCACTCTTTTAAGTTTTTCTTCGTCGTCCAGTATTCGGTACTCTTCCTAATAATCCCTCTTTCTCATCCTCCTTTCTTGCCTCTCTCTGATCGCTCGCTCGTTTCCCTCCAAACTCACTACTACTGCTTACTATGTCCCTGCTTCTTTCATCGGCTTTCCCCTCGTCCAGATTCTCCATAGTTGGAGCTAGGGGTTTCGATCGTTTTCCTTCTCCGTCTCCTTCTCCTTCTCCTTCGACTTCGACTTCGACTTCGACTTCGACTAGCTATTATTCTCCATCTTCGGTTTCGAACTCGTTCTCTGTACAATTCAGTGCTCGGAGAGGCCCCTACCCTCTCTATTCGTCTTCTCTTTCTCATTGGAAAGCAAGACTGTTGGCATGCAGCGTGGTGGCGGCGGCCTCCTGTACCGGCGACGAAGAGAAGAAAGAACTCGCTCATTCGCGCACCTTCCTAGATGCCCGCTCTGAACAAGGTTTCCTTTGGATTTTTAGTCTGTCTACCCTTGCTTTTGATAATTATTGAGAACTAAATTGATCAATCCTATTTTATTTTATCAGAATAGATTTAACAAAGCGTTTTTTCTGGTTGGGAATTTGTGTAGTTAGCAAAACTAATCATTGCAATCAAAGATGCCTTTTATGGTTTTGACTTCCAAAATTACACTGCAAATTTGTTTTTTTTTTTTGGTGCGCCAGATTGGGGTGGGTTGTGAAACCAGATGTTGGGACTTTAGGGGGTTGCTGCTTGTTTGGAGGGAGGGAGGAGTTGATGTCTCTTGTTGATAGCTGGATGGGGGAGCACTTAGTTTCTTGTCTCTGCTCAAGCTGGAATCTTCAGGCTTGCGGTGGGTGTTCACTGGGGTGGGCAGTGATTGCGAGAAGTTGTGGCAAGAGTTTAGGGAGGTGTGAGGCAGGTGGCAGCAGCCCTGGATCTTGGGCAGGGATTTTAACATGGTCTTATATGGGCATGAGAGGAGGGGATGTCAGGTGGTCATTTTGTTCATGGGGGAGTTCAATGACTCTGAATGGAGAGCCCTTGGTGGACCCACTACTCTAAGGGGGTTGCTTTACTTGGGGGCTCAATCCCAGTTGAATGCATCCACGTCAATAATTGATTGTTTTCTCCTTTCCTCTAAGTGGGAGGATCTTTTCCTCTGTTTGACTTGATTTTTGATGCTGTGGCCTATTTCGGATCGTCAACCTATTTCCTTGTGTTTTGCGGAAGTGTGGAAGGGCTATGTTCCATTTTGGTTCGAGAGTATGTGCCTTTCGGTTGAGGGCTTTTCATGTTTGGTGGGCTGAGGCAGGGGGGTTGGCCATGCCAGTTTTGCCCTGGCTTTTGCAATGTCATTTCTTCAGCAAAACATGGAGGATTTCAAGTAAGACATCATCAAGTGTGTTGAAGAGTTCCATGTGAATGGAAATTCTGTATCTAGCCTCAACCCCACTTTGTCCTTATCCTTAAAATTAAAGGGGCTGCTCAAATGGAGGACTTCTAGTTTATTAGCTTGGTGGGTTGCATTCATAAGCTCATTTCAAAGCTCTTTGCTAATCGCATTATTGGGCCTTTGAATAGGTTGACCCAACACACTGGATTAGATTTTGGATATTGTTTTGATTGCTAATTAAGTGATAGACCAACGGAAAAAAAACAAGATCAGTGGTGTGATTTGCAAGTTCGACATGGAGAAGGCCTATGATAATGTTGATGGGGAATGGAGATTTTTGTTGAGGACTTTGGGGCATATGGGTTTTTGGGAGAAGTGGGTGAGGTGGATTTGTAAGTGCATTTCCACGTTCAGTTTTTCAATAATTATTAATGGTAGGGCTACTTTTTTTGGTGCGTCCCTGGGGTTTTGACATGGGGACCTGTTACCCCCTTTATTATTTTAATTTGTTATGGAGGTTCTTAACAAGATGGTGGATCTTGGGACGGACTAAATCTTCCTGGAGGATCAATTACTCATTCTTGAGTCAAACAGGTGAAGAAGGTGTTGGGATATTCTTTGAGCGATCAGTTGGGAGCAATATTTCAAGGGAGACCTTGAACACGACTTCAAAAGCTCCATGGTTTATCATAGTTACATGTTTGAAGCTTTCAAAAGGCAAGAGTTCTTATCATGGGCATATTAATGGGCTTAGGCATAGACATGTCAAATTTGGACATTGGAGTTGAAATTTCAGAGTGGAGCCTTGCCGATGAGCACTTCTTCAGACATAGAGTTATCACTCCAGAGTGTTGCACTCTTCACATTTGGATTTGGACACATTTGATAACAATATAAGAAAAACAATATTCTTATTCCACTTGATATAATGTATAATATATGATTAGGTATATATATAAATAGATGAAACTATTTTAGGATAATAATATCCCATTAATCACTCCAATCCCACTAATCACTCTAATCACACTAATTACTCTAATTGCTCCTAATTACAGTAACACTCCCCCTCAAGTTGGAGCATAGATGTTAATCAAGCCCCAACTTATTACAAAGATAAGCAACTCGAATTCCATTTAGAGCTTTGGTGAATATATCGTCTAATTGTTCTTCAGTCTTCACATATCCTGTGGAAATTAATCCAAGTTGAATCTTCTCGCAGACAAAATGACAATCATTTTCAATATGCTTAGTTCTCTCATGAAACACAGGATTTGAGGCAATATGGAGTGCATCCTGATTATCACACCATAATTTAGCTACTACTGAAGTTTTAAAACCAATTTCATTTAAGAGATGAAAGATTCACATTATCTCACACACAGATTGTGCCATGGCCCTATATTCTGACTCAGCGCAGGATCGTGATATAACATTTTGTTTCTTACTCTTTCATGAGATTAAATTTCCTCCAACAAAGTCATAATAGCCCGTGATGGATCTTCTATCCACTGGATAACTTGCCCAATCTGCATCTGGAAAACATTCAATCTGTGTGTTGTCCATGATTTGGACAACTTGACCACATCCAGGTGCTCTTTTTAAGTAACACAGAATCTACTCCAATGCCGCCCAATGATCAATTGTTGGAGATGATATGAATTGACTAATAACACTAACTGAATAGGCAATATCTGGACGAGTGATAGTAAGATAATTTAACTTCCCAACCAATCTTTGATATCTCTCAGGGTTGTCAAATGGTGTCCCCTCTCCTGTGAGATGCATATTTGGAGTCATTGGAGTACTACAAGGCTTTGCTCCCAATTTGTCTACTCAGTTAATAAATTTAGGGCATACTTTTTCTGAGAGAGAAAGATATCGCGTTTACTCCTTGTAACCTCAACACCTAAGAAATATTTGAGCAATCCCAAGTCTTTCGTGTGAAATTGAGTATGAAGAAAGGACTTAAGAGATGAAATACTCAAGGTATCACTGCCAGTGATAACAATATCATCCACATATACAACTAAAAGGATGAAACCACTGGTTGATTGCTCGTAGAACATTGAATGGTCATGCTAGCTTTTAATCATGCGTCATGTTTTAAGAGCCTGACTAAATTTGCCAAACTAAGCACGAGGGCTCTGTTTCAAACCATATAAAGATTTTCGAAGACGACACATGCTCAGACTCCCCATGAGCAACAAAAACCGGAGGTTGCTTCATATACACCTCTTCGTGGAGATCACCATGAAGAAAACCATTTTTAATATCCAATTGATGCAAAGTCCAATGGTGAGTAGCGGCCATGGAGATAAACAAGCGAATAGAAGTCAATTTGGCAACAAGAGAGAAAGTATCAGAATAATCCACACCATATGTTTGGGTATAACCTTTGACAACAAGACAGGCTTTTAACTGAGCAACAAACTCATCAGGATTAACCTTAACTGCGAATACCCACTTGTAGCCAATAGCGTGTTTCCCCAAGGTAAATGAACCAAGTCCCAAGTACCATTATCATCTAAAGCTTGCATTTCGTCAATCGTTGCTTGCGCCAACTAGGGTGAGAAAGAGCTTCACGTAGGCACACTAGTAGAATCGAGAGAGGCAACAAAAGAACGAAAAAAAGAAGATAAACAATGGTATGAAACAAAAGAGGAAATAGGAAAAGTGCAGCTCCGTTTGCCTTTGCGTAAGGCAATAGGAAGATCATCACGTGAAATTGGATCTAATGGCGAAGAAGTAGGTACAGAACATGAATCAAGGGGTCAGCGCCTGTAGTACACTTAAGTAATAGGATATTTGTGGGCGGCAGGATGAACGGGGCTCGTGACAAGCACAAAAGGTGTGATAGAATACACCAAGATATCATCATCATCGCATCCTCCTACTAATGTGGGGGAAGTGGAGAAGACAAAAAATAAGGTATATCTTCCATGAAAGTAACATCAATAGAAACAACATATGTATTAAAACTAGGATAATAACATCGATATCCTTTTTTGAAGACGAGGGTATCCAAGAAAAACACACTTCAAGGACTTATGATCTAATTTAGTGACATGTGGGCGAACATCACGAACAAAGCAAGGACTATCAAATATTTTAAGATCAATTGGAAACATGGACTTGTAGGGAAAGAGAGTTTGATAAGGAATTTCACCATGAAGAATAGATGAGGGCATACGATTGGAGTAATGACATTGTTCACATTTGGAGTGCTGTACTGTTTACACTAATTAATTGACATTGCATTTTTAATTAAGGTTTTTAGTTGTGCCTTATATAAAGGGTTGTACTGTATGCACGTGAGATACATTATGTCATTGTTATGAAATATTGACTTGAGAGAGAGATCTCTTCTTGTAATTCTTTATTCAAGTGTTGGGCTAGGTTGAACTTTATCCAATCACTTTTGGTCAACTATTGCAAGTTTAATTGTGAGTTATAATGCAGGTTCTTTGTCTTTTTGTAGACAATGAATCTCATTTTATACCAAGATTTCCATGTGGGTGAAGTTTAGTTGCATTATACCAAATTTCTACCTCCTCATTTGGTTGGGGTTGAGATTTATCTTCTTATACTGAGGTTCTAAATTATAGTTGATTTAGTCATGGTTGGATTGTAGAAAATTATAAAACATTTGTGTCTCATGTAAGTTAGGTGCATATCGTTCTTGTGTAAGTTAGATGGGGTCTATTTTGCTTGTTTGCCAGGAGTTCGCTTGGACAGCTACCTATTACTTATCTTTGGTTGTTGGGTGCTCCATTCAAGGCACGCACCTTGTGGGAGTTCAAAATTAGCGTGAGTCTGATAGGAATCCGAGCAAAAAAGTAAATTTATTGGTAGACGAAATATAAAATAAAATAGAATAATTGATCTGCAGTGTGATCTACAGTCGTCTCTCTCAATACAATAATCTTCTAATTGAATTTTTTCCAAAATCAAGCATGCCCTCACTCACACTCGATACCCTATTTAAAGCCAATTTCCCAAATTCAAATTTAAACTCAAACTCAAACTCAAACTCAATAAATAGGCAACCCAAACAAAAGCCCCCAAATTCAAATTCAAATAAAATGAAAAGACTACCCAAATAAAAACTTCCAAATTCCAATTCAAAACAATAAAAAGGCAACTCAACATTGCTCCCCTCCCAAGAAGACACCTTGTCCACAAGATGGAACGAAAAGAACGTCCGGTCGTTTGCATCAAGTGGTTTCTTGTTGCTATATAGCCAGGTAAATCTTTGCACCGAATCAACACCTCCATCATGCCTAGTGGGCCCATCAAACTTGGGCGCTTGCCTTCTAGAGAAGCAGGCTCCAACACAATATCCATATCCTCAATTAATGTAAGTGGCAACAATAGGGAGAGTGGATGGTTGCCAATAACCCGGCACAACTGGGACACATGTAACATTGGATGAATCATTTAGGAAGGTGGCAATTGCAAGCGATATGCCTCTTCACCAATTCGCTCGATAATTTCATATGGCCCAAAATAGCGAGGGGACAGCTTCTCATTCTGCTAGCGCTCCATAGTTTGTTGACGATACGGCCACAGCTTCAAGTACACCCGATCCCCAAGGACCCAACTGCAAAATGAACATCCCTTTGATGTCCATTAGCGCTCGATAAGTGCCTCTTTAGCTCAGCCATGATACGATCTCTATCCACTAAGTACTCATATATCGGCATCACTCTTCGAATGACCATAATGTACGAGATGGAGGGGGTCTTGCTCATATAGGATCTTGAAAGGAGTAGTTTGTGAAGTAGTATGGTATGAAGTATTGTACTAATATTCTTCCCATGCTTACCACCGAGCTCATTGCTTAGGAGCATCAGACACAAAACAATGCAGTTAGGTCTCCACACTGCGGTTAACGTACAATTGGTGTTCACGTAGCCCCTCCAATATCAGTTTCAAATGCCTCACATGTTCCTCCAAGGAACGTCTATAGACGAGGATGTCCTCAAAGAGAACCAAGACGTACTTCCACAGGTACGGTTGAAAGACCTTATTCATCAAGGATTAAAAGGTAGCTGAAGCATTAGTAAGGCCAAACAGCATGACCAAGAATTTATAATGTCCTTCATGAGTCCGACAAGCAGTTTTGACCACATCCTTTGGCTGTATTCAGATATGATGATATCCTGATTTTAAGTCAAGTTTCGTAAATAGTGTTGCACGATGCAACTTGTCCAATTGATGCTTTGTTTTAATTTTTGGGACATATGAGTTTTGCTTATAATTTTTTTTTGGGACATATGAGTTATGTTTTTTTTGACATATATCCTACATGAGGAGTGATACTCACACCAACCAAAGCTGTAAATGCACTCACCTCTCACGTAAAATGATTAAAATATTCTAAAAAAATAATAATAAAAACATGTTCAAATAATGATATTCAAATACTATTATAATGTTCAAAAAATAGTATTCGAATATTATATTATTCTAACATAAATCAAATGTTAGAATACCATTTATATTCGAATATGTTTTCGAATAAATGATAATTAAAAATTTAAAATAGCGTGTTCGAAAAATATTTTTAGAACATAAATCTAATGTTCAAAAAATAATATTTGAACATTTGATTTATGTTTGAATATCAATATCCAAAAGTCCGAAAAAATAATTCTTTTTGTTAGGGTATTTTTAGAATTTCACGTGAAATTGAAAATAATTTGTGGTTGTGTTTATTGTTTTGGTGGGTGCATTTATCCTTTTCCTTCCTGCATTCAAATTTTTTGTTGTTTAAGCAAATCAAATAAATCTTACCTACTGATTTCTACAGTTTACTTGGTCATGCAAGATATTATGCAGTTGAAGTGTTTAAAACTAAACTATAAACATACTGTCATCGCCATATAATTCTGTTTTCTCCTTGTTGGGTTTGTAATTTAAGTTCGGAATAATTAATTAACCAACAGATAGTTATCATTGCGCGTTGTCGGAAACTGTGTACCTGATATTGCTTTAAGTACTTGTAGTGAGTTGTGCTATGTTAGCTTTTCTTTTGAAGGAAACATTTCTTCATTTTGTAATTTAAGTTGGACTTTGGATAACTTGTATCTGTCTCTTAATTTTGCTATCGTTTCAGATCTGCTCACTGGAATAATGAAGGAAGCAGATGCGGGAAGGCTGCCGATGAGTTGTGCTTCATTGATGGAGGAATTGTATCGAAATTATCAGAATGCGGTAAATAGATCATCTAAATTCTAAACATATGCTTTATCATTCATGTCACCCTTGTTTGGCCTTGAGATTGTATGCTTTACTGCCATGGTTTAAAGTCATAATCTGCATGATGCTGTACGTGTTATTTGAACTCTTTCTTTCCATAAATATGCCACTGCTTTGATTGGTTTATTCTTTTGTTGGACTCTAAGATAATTAGTCTTTTGAAAAATAAATAGGCCATTATATTATGCTCTCTGCAGTCCTTTTTTTTTTTTTCTCATTTAGTAATACTAACATGCACACATGAGACATTAACCCACTCAATTTGAGTCCAGATTTTATGTACCTATATACTTACTTTTCATAATAAAAATAAATACAATAGTTTGTCCTTTCCAGATTACACATGATATCAGAGTGGGTCAGAGTCTTGGATTTTAGATGGTGAATTTTTCCTCCTGCTGCTTTTAGAATGTGAGTTTTTGCTTTCGCCGCAGCAGTGTCTTGTCTTTGGTGGACATGATCCTTCAATTGCAAGTTTGTTTTGTTTGAGGAGCTTCATTGTATTCGGCAGAATAAAGCTGAAGGGATAGGAAGAAAAAATAAAATAAAAGAAACAAAGAACTTAAAAACAGTGAAGTCTCTTGTGACTTCAACTCTAAGTCCAAATGCAAATTTTGGTGCGACATCATATCGTGTCTTGTTGATATCCTGTGATATGGTTATGGACCAATTACTGCTCTCCTGCGATGTTTCTCCACCAAGCTTCTATCATGAGACCGACTGGATGTTATTGCATTCCTTCCACCCATGCATCCCCTCTCTCTTTGTCCCAAGTGTTCCTTGTTCTTGCTGATCAACATACTCCTACATTGATCTGCTTGTTGCTGTTTCAGATTGTTATGTTTTTGGATTCTTCAATTGTGTTTATCGTCCCTTCTCTATTGATTCTTCATTCCTAGAATTATTGCACGACACTATAATTCAACAATGTTGATTAACTCAGATTTGATAGGGTTGATTCAATGTCTTACAATTGCTTGTCATTTGTGCAGTTTTGTAAGCCATTCTCTAGTTTGCTCTTTCTGATTTAAATGTCTCTTATGTTCAATTGGTCTTCAAATCCTAAAAGGGAGATATAAGTTGGTCTATATTGCGATGATGACGGTGGATTCAGTATTATATATATATGTATATATTTGTGATTTTATGGTTTCTTTATATATGTTGTCATGCGAATCAAAGGTTCTGAAGAAGATAGTGTACTATTGTGATGGAGGTATGGGACCACAATTCCATTATGGAGTGTTGTGTCAATAGTGCTTTGAAGGGGCCACAGGACTGGAGCCCCTTAGTTGGAAAGCCTTGTGTGTGGCTGTTATGAGATGTATTTCCATACCCTACAGTCTTTATCCTTTCATCTTAATTTTATTTCAGCCTCATGGTTCGGAGGAGAATATAAGAGACGTAGTGTTAAGGTGTTGAGTCAGTTGATAGGGATTGGGATTGGTCCACAAGACAATGTTGTTGCGGATAATTCTACTGTTGTATTTTCCTTAATTTATTAAGAACACTAAACACACCGGAAATGCACAAAATAGAAAATTACAACAAAGGGTAAAAAACAAAAAGAAACCCAGCTCAAAAGGAGCATACATCAATAACATCAAATGTAAAATACAAAGAATAGAAGCTTGAAACTGACATCTAATCCAAAAGGACGTGGGATTTTTTTTTTGAGTTCCTTCAAAGTGCGCTCGGCATTCTCAAAGAGTCTAATATTCCGCTCGCGCCATAAACACACATTAATACAATGAGGAATAGCACGCCAAGTAACAAAGTTCTGTCTTGCTTGGCTGGACCAACCAGAGAAAAGGACTGAGAGGCACTGAGGCATTACTCATTGAAGATCAAACAACCTCAAGACCAAGTCCCAAAGCATTAGAGCAATAGGACAATGAAGAAGGAGATGGTTAACGGATTCCCCCGCTGCTTTGCACATATAACACCAACTAATAGCAACCATGTCACACCGTCGAACATTATCAGTTGTTAAGAACTTTCTTAACACTGTAGCCCAAGCAAAGAAAGCCACCATTGGGGGAACCTTAGCCTTCTTGACACTTGTCCATGGAAACAACCCCGACCCAGCATGGGTTAATAGAGAATAGAATGACTTGACCCGGAATTCTTTAGAACGATCAGGAAGCCTACACATCCTATCAACAGTAGAAGGATGGGTTTGGGTTGAATATAATGACTCAAAGAACGAAGTGAAGGCTTCAATCTCTACTGTTGTATTATGTGTATTGCTTTGTTATTTTGTAATTTGGGCTTAAACAATTTGTGGGTTATTTTGTTATTTGTAACATGAGCCCACATTGTCTGTGGGTTTAGGGCCCAAAGTCTTGTAGCTCCTTTAAAAGGGGATGTGCCGAGGAAGATTGTTTATTTGATAAATAGATTGAATGCTTGAAGAAAGCTTTGTTCCTTGCTGGGGTAGGAAACTGTAGGGGTAGTGATCTGACTGCAATTGGATCATCCTAGGTTGGGATTCTTCTGTGTTTGAATGCCTAACTTTGTGTGTTTTTATAATTAAATTTCGTTTCCTAAACTTTTCCTGCATCATATTGGTATCAAAGCAAAAGCTTGGGATTTTCATCCAGATCCGGCTTTAGTCAACCTCAAGATTTGTTCTTTAATCCTCAAAAACTTACCTGATCCATTCTTTACAGCCTCAAATGTCAGATCCGCCCATGTCCAGCCACAAAAAAAAAAAAAGAAAAAAAAGAAAAGAAAAAAGAAGTGTCACATCTGCTTTCTGCTAGCTGCGTAGTAGCTCCTCAATGGTCCTAGCATGACAGCCCTCAACAACCCTTGGGATGCAAACCAATGGCATACCACTGCAGGTTTGACGCTGCTGTTGCCGTTTGGAGATTGTCGACCTCTGTCAACACTGCAAACCCCAGTTCCTTTGCTGTGTCATCAACAGCTAACGCTAAATGGTGGACCCACTAGTCATCTCCTCATATTTCGCCAAAGCTCGTCAGCGCCAACCACCTTGAGAGCTACTTCCGTCACTAGGAAGTTCCAATGCTGCCACCAGTGCTTTCTGTCCCAGAGCCTGCGAGCCAGTCTTCACTGTCTAGATCGCACTGGAACCAATTGTTGCTGTCACTGAAGGTTGCCTCTGCCGCTGATGCTATTGCTGAAGCTCAGTGCTGTTGGAACCTTTAAAAGCCTCCAGCTAGACAGGCAATTTCCCTCTGCTTGATGCTACCCCACCATTTGAAGTTTCTCATGATTTTGTAGACTGAACAAAGGTCAAAGGAGGTACATCTTACTCCAAATTACCATCCTACCCTCCTGTTTTAATTACATCAGTACTCTTTTCTTTCCAATTTAATCCTTTTTAAGCTAAGAAAATAAGAAAAGAAAAACACCTTTCATAATTATCATTGTCCCTTTATTTGCTTTTGTAGCCTTTAATTTTTTTTCAGCCTTGTGTGTATGTACACACGCGCTCACACACTTTATTTGTTTGCTTATACGTTAACTTAGTAATAATATTTTGGGAACTTGTTTGAATTCATCCTTTAAGATTGCATATTTCCATAGTGTAAACTTATTTGACCATTTCCATTAGCTTTTGAGTTGCATTTATACAGGTTAGGAATTATAATTTTATTGCCTAGAGTTAAATTTTGACTTGGAATTATAATTTTATTGCCTAGAATTAAATTTTGATTATCTTGGCAACACTGTTACACGTAGTGGGGTTTAGGGTTTTCACCCGTGTGGCACTCGATTACTTTGATGGATGCTCCGAGTGCTGTACAGGTGAAAATCCTGATCCTGTGATAATACGCTCCTAATGGTTTACCTAATGGATTAGTGAGTAACTTGAGCCTTCTAAGATTCATAAAGCTTGAAGTTTTCATGGGTTAGCTTCAATTGATTAGAGGATTTACTACTGGCATGCCTCCTATTATTGATAGTTTGAAGAAAGGGGAGTTTGTGTGATCTACATTAGCTGTTAAGGCTTTCTGAGATATCAAAGATAGGCCAAACACCTATCCTCATGTTACCAGATTTTTGTAAGTCTTTGAGGTAGCATGTGATGCTTCTGAATCAGGGATTGGAGGAGTTCTCAGTCAAGAAGCTTATCAGTAGCTCTCTTCAGTGGAAGGGTGATTTAGGCCCGATAAAGGCACACTACTTTTGATTGGGAGTTTTATGCCATTGTCCAAGCCCTTAGGTATTGGCACCATTATTGAATACACAGGGAATTTGTTTTGTATTCTAATTATCAGGCTCTTTAATACCTTAACTCCCAAAAGACGTTGAGTCATCAACACATTAAGAGTTTATTCAAGAAATGGTTAACTTATTGTCCTGCTCGTTTGCACAATGGGCATCTGCTCATCATCGGGATGCCTCTTCTTTGAAATTGGTCAAGAGTTAGAATCCTGTCTTGAGCTGCCTCCCAAGTAAAGAAAGTCATCCCAATGGAGGTTTTGTTCATTCGAATGATTAGCCACCACTGCTCACCATCATTGTCCTAGGCCCTCCCGTTGGGGATGGGCTCTAAGAGACTTCTCACCTAGAAAACTCCATCCTAGTTGTCCTTCTAGAGAGCTTGTGGTGTGGATGCTAGGGGAAGGGTTGTGGGAGGGTGTGTGGTGTGAGGACTGATCATTGCAGGATGTTTTATTTTTTTTGCAATGTTTTTTTGGTCTATTTGGAAGGGGCACCAATTGCCTAGATTTGTATTTGGCGGATGTCTTTTTTTTGGAATGCTCGAGGAGTTTCTACATCAATGCATTTTGGAAAGGGGGCGAAGGAGTTGTATGTGATCTCTCTAATTGTTTTTGGGTCATGTGTAGGGGGGCACAATCATTGTATCTTCAATAAGGAGTGTAGTCTTCAACAGGTGAAGAACAAGTTGTGGGCTTTGTTGTTAGACATTGGGGTTTTTAATTTTTCTTGTATTGGTGGCTGTTTCAACTTTCTTTGCACGGGTCTGACATTGTAATTTTGTCAACTTCGTTGTGCCTTCTTAATATTTTTTTATCAAAAGAAAAATAATGTTAAGAAAATGCAAGAAACAAGTTGAAGAGACCCAAATGAGCGTTTTCCTTGATGCATTAATAAATAATTCAATCAATACAAATTGAGGAAGAAAGAAATATGAATGTAAAAGTATACGAGACGAGATATGAATGAACAAAAACCTTACCGAGAAAAAGTAGCCATATATATGAGTATTTGATCTCATCCATATTCGAAAAAAGTGGATATTATTCATATCCGAAGAAAAATGGATATATATATCCGTATGTGTTATTATTTGGATTTAAATACAGATATAGTGGTATTTGATTTGTCTTCAAAATATCCATATTTGTTTTTTATTTGAATGTTATTATTTTAATATAGTAAAATATATTATTATATAGTAGTTAAAATTTTATACATAAAAGCTTTCCATCTCGTCTTGCGCACTCCTATGTTCTCATCATGGCTAGGTTCTACTCCAAGCCATATCATTTTGCTGTGCATTTTTTTATTCATTTCTTAGTTTGGCAAGAGTTCCACATTAGAAGTTGGCCAAAGTTTCCAAGGATGCTCTCTAAGCAAAAAAACAAGCATTACTTCACATTATCCCCCACAATCCTTTTCTTCTTAATGGGTGTGAAGGCCAAATAGTAAGTTTAATTTTTTGTAGGCTTTTATAATTGTTCAACGGATATCCAAATTCGATTAATATCTAGCTAATATAGATATAGATATATAAATTTTATATCTGTTGGATATCGAATGTGATACGAATAATTTTTTATGGTTCAAATCTAGATGTGGATGTATCAATATCCACATTCGTTTATCCAAATTTCCACCCCCTAACTAAAACTAACAAGCAATTGGTAATCAACCATGATTTCTTTGTGAAGAGAGGAATTTTGAATGTGAATAGAGGCACGATTGTTTTATTAAAGAGAGAAGGTGTAGAATTCATCTGGCTTTATAAGTTATAAATATAATAGGTATTCCTATAGTTGAGCATTAAGCTTAAAAGGAAATAATTTCATAATTAGTACTGAGGCATGGGGTTAAATTACTCTGTCTGTTTTCATTGCACCCACTAAATTCCTTTGTTAATGGTAGAAAGTATGGAGAAAAATACATATTCTCATTCACGATAAAAAGGATTATAACATACGTACTACTTATATTCAAAGGGAAGAAGACTTAAATAGGTTAAAACTAGTAATAATACAACTACTAATACAATAGGATACAATTTATTTACAACTTTCCCCTTCAAGTTAGTACAAATATATCATACATGCCCAACATGGACAAATATGTAGCCGAGTAAGTTTTGTAGTAGTAGGATTAAGAGCACGATATTCGGTTTTCACGGTGTACAAAGAAATCACATTCTGTTTCTTATTTCTCTTAGTTATCCGATTACCACTTACAAATGATACATACCTAGAAGTATGATTTTTTGTCCAATTTGGATCTAGCAAAGTCAAAGTCGGTATATCCCATAATATCTAGGTGTCCATGCTCGAAAAACATAATACTTTTACATGGAGAAGATTTCAAATATGCTATAATACGGTTCACATCACCCATGTGTCGAGTACTCGGATTATGCATAAATTGACTCACAACACTAATTGGATATGATATGTTAGGTCTAGTTTGAGTTCAATAGATTAGATTTCCCATTAACCTGTGATATCTTTTCTTGTTGGTTGAAATTTGATCAAGATAGACCATAGTTCACCTTGATAGGAGTATCTACAAGTTTGCTTGTCGAGTTGCTAGTTTCAGGAGGTTTAAGATATACTTTCGTTGAAAGAGAAAAATTTCCTGCTTAGATTGGGATACTTTAATGCCCAAAAAGCATTTTAGAGACCCTAAATTCTTTATCTCAAACTCCTTTATGAAATGCTATCGGTGCTTTTCCATCTCACTTAACATATGTAAGAAGCAAGGTAATAGTGTCATTCTTCCCATCAAATTGTCATAATAGCCGATCTAAGTTAGATGCAAGGGGAAGAATAACTCTAATAGTACTCATTTTAGTCACAAAAGCAAAGGTTTCTTGGTAATCGATTCATACCTCCTGAGTGTAACATTTGACAACTAATTTAACTTTGTATCTTTTAAATGTCCCATCTGACTTGTACTTTTTTTTTTTTAAATTATAAGTCTGACTTGTACTTTACATCCTATTGTTTTCTTATTTAGATGTAATTCAATCATTTCTCAAGTAGAATTCTCCTGAAGGGCCTCATTTCCTTTTGAGAATTGGAGTTACCCAAAAACACACTTTGGTAGCACAAGAATCAAATTTATTCCTATGAAGTTGTTGCCCATGAACATAACACACACAACCAAAAACCTTAGGTCAAATGTTAAGAGCGAAAGGGATATAGTGAAAATGGGACAACATTCTCAAAGGAATCTGATAGTTAAAGACACGAGTAGGCATACGGTTGATAAGATAAACAATAGTCATGACAACATTAGCCCAAAAATGCTTAGAAACTTGCATAGTAAAACACAAAGTCCGAGCGACCTCAAGCAAATGTCAATTTTACGTTATGGAGGATGCCATGCTTTTTTAAAGAAATGAATTAGAGGTTGATTCACAAATTCATGACTATTGTCGAATGAAATACTCGATAGGATTATGAAATTGTATAACTATTTGGTAGAATTGAGGAATGACATGAATAATATCATTTTTAGATTTTTTCAAATATATTTAACTCACCTTAGTATAATCATAAATAAAAGACACAAAATACATGTCCTAAAGTAGGAGTAGAAAAAAAGACCTCATACATCATAGTGAACACAAGAAAAAGGAATAGAATTTTTATTTGAATTAATTTTAAATGAAACATAATGATTTTTTAACATAAATGTATTTTTTATACTTGAAAGTAAAAGCAGAGATATTGGAAAATAATCAAGGAAATAAATGTTTTAAATTGGGGATAGAGAAGTGGCCTAAACGATAATGCCATAGCAATATGGTTTTTTTATTTGGTGGTTTGGCCGGCTGGCTCTTATTGTCTTTTGTAGAGTTTTTTGGTAAGAGTAGAATGCGCGTGTGTTTATTGATCGAGAGAGGCTTGCTATTGAGATTTTTCTTATTTTTTTTCACCATTTGGAGGAATGGATGTTTGCTTCAATCATATATCATTTTTCTTTCATTTGTGATGTTGTAAATGACTCTCATTTTGAGTTGGTTGTTGTAGTTTTGCTTTTCGCCCACTCCTTATGTGCGACTTTTTTCTAATAAAATTTGTTTTTTTTTTTGTTTACGTTTCTCATTTCTTATTTGAGATTCCTAACAAGACTCGGATCGCAATGCTCTCTTTTCCTTCCAACAATACAAATCTCCTCTTTCTCTGCTAGTGGTAATCGTCATCTTTATGATATTGTCTTGAGACACATAATGAGTGGAATAAAATGTTATAGAACAACTTAGATGTTTGATAATTTGGTTAATATAGAGAAGGTTATTAGAGAGATTATGAGCAAGTAAGACCGAAGACACTAAGAAAGTAGGTGAAATTGAGATATTTTTAACCCCAATAATCGGCATAGGAGTTTCATTAACAACCTGAACAAATTTAATAGCTGAAACATCAAGAGTGATAATTAGAGGTAAGTTACTAGTCATATGGAATCAATGACCCAAGTGCTGTTGGTAGAGGAAAGTAAAAAAAACCAATTTAGAATCATCTTCCTGGAAATTCTAGCCACATGAAAAAAAAGCAAAAGATGAATGACTCTTATTTTGTATAACCATCTTGCTTTCTTCAAACTTTTCAAGCATGGTGTGAACATAGGATTTTAGGGTTTGAAGAGACCCCAACACCCAAAACATTACCAAAAGACTCTGTGAGAGGAAGAACCCAGAAATCTTCACGCACGAATAGACAAGAGGGTTGAGCAAGGTTGTCTATACACATGAATAGACAAAGGAATCAAATCGTTGCACATAGTGTTTCTGGAACTGAGCGACTTGGACAGAAGGATGTTGACTTAATGAGTCTGCATTGAGCGAGACTGTCCAGCCAGTTGCAGCAACTACAGCAGCCATGACCGACTATGGTTATGGTGGTGATGGAGGAGGCAACAATGGCGGTGATGGGCGGAGGCAAGTGACAGATGGAGTGAAACTGTTGCAGTTGACGGTGATGGCGGCTGCAGTGATGGCGGAAGGCAGTAGCGGTGATAACTAGGAAGTCAGTGAGAGCTGAGATGGCGTGCTTTGCTACAGATCACACGGCTTTGATGGATACAAAAAAACACTACTTGCTCACACGAGGGAAGAGCCATGGTAGAGGTTAGGTTAGGGTAAAAAATGCTTTGCTTTGATACGAAGTAGAAAGTAGGAAGAAAAATACTTATTCTCATTCATGATAAAAGAGATTACAACATACTGCTGAAATACATATTGTCATGTAGTTCGGTAACATTTTCCAAAATGTTTTGGGCTTTTTAGCCAAAGCCCAAAATAACATTTTCTATTTTAATTTTTTAATTGCCATGCTTGACCATGACACCCATGTTTATGTTTCTGTATTCTTATTTTTTATTTTTTATTTTTATGTTTGCAAGAGTATAATAGTCACCAAACTTTGTCCATGATTTCACACATGAAAAAGTTAGGTCCCTTGTCTCTAGAATGAAGTTTGTTTTCAGAAATTGAAGATTACTGTTGGTATCCAACATATTGCATTCACATGTTAAGTTCAACTTAGGTTGACTTATATTGATTTATTGGTCCATGACCTTACACCTAATTCATATCCAATTTGGGTCTCTTCAATTCACCCATTACCATAAGTTTTTAATATACAAAAGGCACTAGTACAATAAATAAAAATTATGCAGGAAAATTAGTTTAAAGATATAAATGTGAGTTCTGTATCACAATTGATCCCCACTATTAGTGGTTGTACTCACACTCTAAGATCATGGGATGATAGTATCTCCATGTTTCACATAATAATGTGGCGTGGAAAGTTGTCATCTTCATATATAAATATGATGCTTTACAGCTGTGTGAGGGGATAGCGACTAATGTAAAAAATCAACACTGGAAATTTAGAGCGTAGTTTTTGCTTTCCTCCAGGTCTTCATCCACATTTGCAAGAAAATGGCAAGGTAGGCCATACCAAAGAGAAGTGACAAGCATGCATCTTTGACTTTCCTTCCCCTATATTGTTTTATTTTGGGCTCTAATCATCTTGGATCCAAATCTCCTCAATATTTACATAATCCTCTTTTACCTCATTCTCCCTAATTTGAACTACTTTGGTCTGATTTATCAAAAATCTCCACCTATTTTTATGTATACAAATTGTAAGTTGATTGAATTAGTTTCCAATATTTGGTAGTGTTTAGTGTTTAGGATTCTTTCTTAATTTGTAGATTTTGTAAACTCCTCTAATTAGGCTAGTTTCCTATTTTTACACGGTAGATTTTTTGAATCCCTCTAGTTAGGTTAGTTTCCTATTTTGTTGGGGTAAGCTTTTGTATCTTATCCTATATAAATGGTCTTGATATAAACTTCTGAATAAATAGAACAAAACTTTTCTCCAAAATTTGAATTGATATTAATTATTGAAGAGGATGGTTCTACGGTATCTCTTTGATACTTTGTGAAGCTAGACAATGATGACTAAGGAATAGATATAAGAACATGTTTTAGTTCATAAGAAATATTTGCTTCACATGCGAGGCCAAATATTTGAATGGTGGGTCTAGTGCTTTGGTGGAGTCGCTCCATTATGTATTGGCGGTCATGGTTTCAAATCAGCTTCTTTGCTAAAAAAAGAGAAAAACAAGGTGAAGGTTGCCTAGATATTTCCCATCTCCAGACCCCACAGTATGGGAGCTTTGGCACGGGGTACACCTTTTTTTATACAAGGCTAATTTTTTGATTTATGTTGTACTCTAAAGCTGGTTTTTTTGTGAAATGCTATCTTCACTTACATAAATTTGTGCGCCTTGGCATGTCAAAACTTATATATAATTCTTGCTAGGTTTGCCTTCTCCATTCAGGTTTCTAAAAGTGGAATCACTGGAGCAGATGAAATTATATTGTCTAACACAACTGCTTTATTTGATCGTGTTTTGCTTGATGTGGAGGTGATTCACCATCTAGGCCTTTGGAAGTGTGTTTTAGGTTGAATGCATCTATTGCTCAAAATGTTATTGTTACATTGCAGGACTCTTTTGTTTTTCCTTCATGTCACAAGGCAATACGAGAGCCATTTGACTACTACATGTTCGGTCAAAATTATATCCGTCCATTGATTGATTTTCCGTGAGTCAATCATGTTCTTTTTTCATTGTTTGTTTGTTTTTGTTTTCTTGTTTCTGTGATTTTTATTTGATTTCCCCTAGGGTTTCAACCTAATCAAATTTCAGATGAGGGTATTTGTTTTTTTTTTTTTTTTGCTTAGTATAGTGAAATTTGTGATCTTGGCTCCACTTTATGCAAGTGTGTAACTACAATTATAAGAAAATAAATTAGTATTTTATTAGACTTCGAGCTCAGGACTGTAAAAAATGAATCATTTTAAGACTATACTGCATCGTTGTTGTTTTAAAGCTTTGATATAGAGCATCGACGATGATGCTTGTAACACAATCCTAGTTTTCTTCATTGGCTCTGGCCACTTTTGGATCAGCAGGAGTGAATTGGATTTTCCATTCTATGTATCGTAGCAAATCTCTAGTGTTATCTGTTGCACACTTTCATGATCTTGACTTAGAATGAAGTAGGAATAATTTCTTTGACGATTTATTTTTGATTGGTCAAAGTTGTTAAAGAATGTCTTCAAGTTTGATCTTTTCCCATCAGTCTCCTTGTTCACTGTACAATTGTGCAGCGGCACCTACATTTGTTCTCATTTGATAGAATTAAGCTGAATCCAAGCATAATAAATTGAAGGGAAAGTATTACATGATGACAATTATATTAGTTCTTGATTTTGAGGATCTTTGTTGCAGGAATTCATATGTTGGCAACGTCACCCTTTTCCAGGAAATGGAAGAGAAGCTTCAGCAGGTCTGTAGTCTCAATATGTCTTCATTATATTTTTTGGTGTTTCTAATTGGAGTTCGTTATATTACCTGTTTGGATGTTAAAATTGATGGGCCATGCTTGGTTGGTTCACCTTCTCTCTTTATTATTATTATTGTTGTTGTTGTTGTAATTATTATATACACTTAAACATTGCTTCCTCTTCCTCCTCATTGGAAGGCAAAGTAGACAATCAAGTATATTCCTCTTACTCCCCTTTTGCCACTCGCCTTGTGGCAAAAGAGTATGCACTATAGTATGGTGTTTGATTATTTCTAGTTGTATTGTCATGCGGCCAACATGTAATTTGTTTGTTGGTTTGTTTTTTAGTTGCTTCTTGATTTGGGTACTTTAGCTTGATATCAAGAATGCATTTTTGAATGGTTACTTTGATGACGAGGTATATATGAAACAACCTCGAGCACATAATGCCTAGGGGGTGTCTAGTGAGGTCTATTGTGCCCTAAGTTTGCTATATGTTCAAA
Organism: Taxillus chinensis; assembly: GCA_023512835.1. Classification (NCBI taxonomy): domain Eukaryota; kingdom Viridiplantae; phylum Streptophyta; class Magnoliopsida; order Santalales; family Loranthaceae; genus Taxillus; species Taxillus chinensis. The sequence goes on from CM042084.1 coordinate 53,683,281, forward strand.
AATAGTTCCTTGGACCATGGTTTAGCTGATTTAGCATGTCATTTTGTTTGCAGCAAGTATTAAGAATAGTTTTGTATTTTATCATAACTTGGCCATAGGATGTATTTATATAGTTGATTATATTGATTATATTCCCATCACCGATAAGACATGAATTTGATGAGACTACAAATTAAATCTGTGACAAAGCACGACACGAAGTGAAGCTCGATTCGGGTAGTGCACAATTCGTGCAGAGGAAAGGTTGATGTCTTGTGTAGTGCATGGTATGTGTAGAAAGGAGATTGATGTTTCTAGCACTCGACATCTCGTGTGTCATCACTTGGTGCTGTTTGGGCTCGACACCGGCTTGGAACATACTTCGTTAGTTCATTTAATTGATCATTGAGTCATTTCGTATAATAACTCATATAAACCATAAAAGAAAAGAGAATACGAGTCGTCACCAAATAGCTTAGAGGTGTAATTGAGCACCTAAAAAGAGAAAGATTTAAGTTTGGGAGTTGATTACATGTGAGAAAGAAAGAAGGATTTTTACACCCACACAATACCTATTATTGCTAACTAGTCTTGATCTTTGAGTGTTTGTTTATTTCAATAATTTGGTGCTTTTACTGAAAAAAGATCTGATATTCATACTCAAAAATTTGTTCTTCATCGTTCCTCTGTTTTTTGCATTCTTCCTAAACTTTGATAATGCTATGGGGAAAGAGACAACTGGGACAAACAAACACGGTTCAACCTTTGGAGGAGAATCAAGGTTAGATTTTTAAGCCTATAACTGAACTGACAAGGTTTGTGGCATTGTTAAACGAGAAACTTGATCGTTTGATAGCGCATATAAGGAGAAAGATCCTATAAGTGGAAGATGAACTGAAGGGGATGAATGTGGAGCACGAAGATTATGGAAGGAGGCCAGGTTCAAATGTACGGGAAGAGGTACGGTACAGACCCCCCTAGGTCATATGGCGAGATAGGCATGTTTACGGTTAAGGCAAGCGCCTAGTATGGTTGAGGTATGCACCTCAACAGTAAATGCCAAAGGAAATGATTTTTTTTTTAAATAAATGAATTGAAATTAAAATTATGCAGAATTAATTTTAATCACATAAAATAAAGGATTATGTTAAAAATAAAAAAATCCTACCAACCACCATTCTTAAAAAATAAAAATAATTGAAAAAAAAAACTTAAAAAAAGAATCATTTTTAAAAAAGTTAATATTACATCCACGTGAACTGCTTCAAACTCCCACTTACTATAACTTTAGCTTCATTGGATTTTATTTTATACTAGTTGAGTTAGATCTGTGGGACAATGAAGAAACATTGATAACTAAAAAAAGCATATATATATTACAATTAAAAAAGGACATACTTTAAATATATATTATATATAAATTAAAAAGAATTGAAATAACAAAAACCATATTCCAAATATATATAGAGTTCACAGTGATGCAATGACATGACATGCAAACATTGAGTTCATAGAGACATGAAGTTTGACGAAGCGACAATACGGGAGATGATTTGCACACATAGAAGATTAGAAGATTGGCGCTTTGGGGAAAATATTAGAAGATTGGCGCTTTGGGGCACCCATTCCGGAATGTCTATGCTTTGAGGCATTGCCCTTGATCCATGTTTTGGAACGCTGGAAGTAGGTAGACTTCTCAATGGACGCCAAAGATGATCCCAATCTCATGGGAAGCTGCGATAAGCTTAGGGGTGGTGGACATGTGGAGTGTGGGCCTGTGATGGTGGAGCGTTAGTTGTGCGAAAGTTATGTCGGAGGGGAGATAGCGGACGACTCTGAGGAAGATGTTTGGATAGAAAGGGCAAATCGTGAACAACGACTAGTTTGTGGCCAACAAAGAGAAAAAGGGAGAGGTGATACAAATACTAATAGTGTAAGGTGCTGTGATTGGGGCCCTAAAAAGCCGAAGATTAAATTTTCCTACTTTAAGGGTGGTAATCTTTGCGAGTGGATGAAAAGGTGAATCACTACTTTCAAGTTTATTAAGTAGCTAGAGCTGATTGTGTTGCAATGGTCTACACCTATTTGGATGGTAAGGCTAATAGTTAGTGGAATACATTAGGATGGACAACTTTCGAATGAGTTCCTAGCTCAATGGGGACCATCACCTTGTTAATCACCATGGGCAATTGGCCAAGCTCAAATTAGAAGGAAAGATAGTAGTTTATATGGAAGAGTTTTGTTGATTCCAAATTTTAATCAGGAGATGGTTAGCAGAGTCACTGTTGGAAACCCTTATTAAGGGGTTGAAGCTATGGTTAGCAAGAAAACTAAAATTAAAGATACTCTAAAAATTAATTGAAGCTATGATGTTGGATGATATGGAGGATAGCTACTACAACGAAAGGAGACAAATTAAAGAAGGTTTTGTTATACTAATCCCAAATTAGAGCCTTTTGAAGACTTGAGAACAGTTAAGAGCATGTTTGGTGAGTTTATTTTCTATTTTTGTTTTAAAAAAAGTAATAGCTATTTTTGGGTATAAAAAATTAAAAACTGAAAAAAAAAAAATTAATTCATTGTTGGGGTTTTTCGGACTTCTAGGCTGAAGTAGTTGAATGGTCTGGTTCTTAGAAGAAGGGTTATTCCCTTGAGGACAAGGGTAGCCTTCAAGGGTGAGGGAATGATGAGACTCTGTAAATTAAAGTTGTGACAAAGTATGACATAAAGCAAAATTCAATTTGGGTAGTACACGATTCATATAGAGCAAGGGTTGATGTCTTGTGCAGTGCATGGTTCATGCAAAAGGGTGATTGATCCTTTGGGCACTTGGCTTCTCATGCGGAAGGAACGAAGGTATGTCAGGCATGATTCGAGTGGACTCCAGTGTATTGTGTATTTAGGGTTTGTCATCATGTATTTATTTATTATTGGGTATTTAAATAAGGAAAAAAGGGTTATTAATATTAAAGTTTCTAATTTTAATGGACATTTTCCTATATAAAGTCATCTAGGCTATGAATTTATCCATTCAAAAAGTTTAATAAACCAGAACTTTTTAAGGTTTTTTTTATCAATTGGCTTTTCAGTTAATTACTTAAATTCTTTGGATTAGGTTTGGGTAAATTTTATTATCTGTTTCTAAATTTTATTGGATCCTAATTAATGTCCTCAACAGAATTTATATAGTTAAAATAAGTTGGGATAAGTTATAAATAGTTAGAGCATGAAGCTGTAAATTATATAAATCGGGTTCTTACGTAATTAGGGTTTGTTTTAATTTTGTGTGTGTGTATATATATATATATATATAATTGTATTCTCTTTTATGGAACAATAAAACAGAATTCATTCTTTATTTTTTTTACTTAGTATCATAGCAAAATAGAAACCCTAACCCTAATAAGAGGAAGTGTCGGCCGCCACACCCTCTCCTTTATGCCATGAGCCATGAACCCAGGTGTCGTGTTTCTAAATTGCAAGCACAATAGTCTTGGTTCCTGTCTTCCGCAAGCCATGAGCCACTACTATTGTTGCCGTGCACCAATGGAAGGTGTTGCGCTCCCTTATTGTGAGCACAATAATACCATCATGAGCTGCAAAGCTACTGTCGCGCCACTGAAAGGAGAAACCTCCATCAGCACCGCCATTGTTAGTGCCATTTTCGCCATCTCTGCCACTATTGGTCTCAATCCTGACAAGTTTCTAACTAAACTCTCATGCTTTGGCTAATTTGGAACTCCATCCAAATTAGCAACAATCTAGCAACGTTTGCTTCTAGCAACAATCTAGCAACGTTTGCTCATTCATCACTGCTTTTGGGTCTTGAAGATGCAGCACATTGCTTTGTACGGAAAGCTCCAACAGTTTTTCTTATGTCGTGGAAGATGTGGTGGGTTTTTAAGTTGGTGGTCACAAACTTACAATTATCATCCTCCTCTATCCAGGCTTGGAACCAACACTGCAAGCACAAGAGGAATTCCTATCATTAAATTATTATAATTTTTAAAAGCATAGGAGTTGGGCTAAATTTAGAATTATTTGAAAAATTAAATCGAATCGTATGGTTCAATGCAAAAAGTAATTATATGAATTGTTTTGAATAATTTACCCCTTAAATCGAATTGAATTGTACTAATTCATATGATTTTAACAACACTAATCTCCAAACTAAAGGAATTTTTGCTTGGTTTCTTTCAGACCAAAGATCTAGGTAACTTGCCTTTTCAGTGTTGACTTCTGAGAGATGAAGGCCATCTTCTCGTTTGAAACAAAAAATGTATTGTTTTTATTGTTATTGTTGGACATGAAGTTATCTCACAGAAAAACTTGTGGCTCTCCTATGGTTTCTGGTAATAAACTAGTGTTAGTTGAAGGGACACTAGTGTCAATACGTTGGTACCGATGGTTAGTTGGCAAGCTCAATTACCTCACCATCGCCAGACCTGATATTGCCTTTTCTTTGAGTCTGATCAATTTGTTGTTGATGTTTGCACTCACTTGGAGAAAATGCAGGGTGAAAATATTGAGGGGTGATTGGATTGTTGTTGTTCTTTGCACTCCTCTCTGAAATTGAAATCTCTAATCAGCAATTCTGTTCCCCTCAAAAATGCAGGGTGAGAATATTATTTTAGTATCCAACCATCAAACTGAAGCTGATCCAGCTGTCATTGCTTTATTGATAGAAAAAACAAATCCTAATATTGCTGAGAACTTGGTTAGCTCATTGACTCTTACTCTTGAGTTGGTATTGAATTTCTAGTTTGCCTGATTTAATGATTTTTTTTCACAAAGACCTATATAGCAGGGGATCGAGTTCTGACAGATATTCTTTGCAAGCCATTCAGCATGGGAAGGTGTTTGTTGAACTTTTGATATGTAGTCAGATGTTAATATTTTGCAGTTTCTTTTGAATTCTAAAGGAGTTACGGCTCGGGCAAGTTCTTTTCTTATAGGAATCTTATCTGTGTCTATTCTAAAAAGCACATGCTGGATGATCCTGGGCTTATTGAGATGAAGAAAAAAGCAAATATGCGGAGTTTGAAGGAAATGACTGTCCTTTTAAGGTACTTCCATCAGTTTTCTTTTAATTTGTTCATATAATTAGGTAGGTAGACTATATGGATTCTTGAATTGGACACTGCCAATCATTTACTTATGTGCGATCTTGAGAAACGAAAAGGCAGATGGTGCAAACTTTAATTTTTGCACAGCACAACGCTTTTGAAAGCATGCATTGACTACTGTTTTTGAATAATACGAGAGAGAGAGAGCCATAATATGAAGAAAAGTAAAGATATGAAGAATCAGAAAAAGAAATTCAACTGAAGAGCCTAAAGTAGGTTGAAAAGCGTTTTCTTGAATCTCAAATTTTATTCATGAACTCACAAGATGCATGTGGCCTATTAATAGGTAAACTAGGATAATAAAAGAAGAAACTGAACTGATGGAGCAGCAGGAGATAAGAAACTAAATGAGAAAATATCATAGATGTCAAAGGTGAGCTAGGAACACCAAACCGTGCCTCTTCTGCCCTATGCGAGGCAACGTCAATTAGGCTTGTTCCTAGGTTCCCTAAGAAATACGGGACTGAACTAAAAATTGGAAGCTCTAAAAAGTAAGAAATAAGAAACGTATCTGAAATTAGTAAATTCTAGGAATTAATTTATTAGAAATAAAACTAATAAACTTCAGAAATTAGTTGTGGCAACCTGCCGCTAATGGTGATTCGGTCCACCAAATCTTGTATGTGGCTCAAAAGGATAAGATTGACTGGTTTTAGGAAGTCACGGTTAGGATTTGGAAGCTCAAGGTTCCAAACAAGGTGAATTTGTGGCTAGCGTCCAGCAGCAAGCTTGTGACCATTGATAATCTTAAATAACGGGGTTGGAAGTTGGTCAACAGATCCTGTGCAGCAAGGTTGATGTAGGTTTCTGGATTGTGAGATGAGTGTTTCTCGTGGCTTGTTCCAGTTAAGATGATGAGAAGAAGCTGGGTTATGAGGTATGATCTTAAAATGATCGTTAGGACATAGAGGAATAGTCATTGTTTAAAAATAAGAGTTGGAATGCTTTTAGGCTTAAACTTAAGTTTGTGAGCTATGTTGCATTTTGGGCCCCTTTGCATAATGCTAACAAGGCAGTGCTTGAAATCCAAATTGTGAGAAATAAGAATGTTTCATTTACTTGTTAACATATTGGATGTACACATATATACATTGCAATTCGATCCTTGTCTTAAAACAATTAATATCTAGGAAAGTAATTAGTCTTATAACAATTAATGCCTATAAAAATAAAGTTTTAGAATAATTAATACCTAGGAAACTAAAAAGTTTTACAACAATTAATACTTAAGAAATTAAAGAATTTTATCACAATTAATATTTAGAAATCATAAATACAAATATTAAATATAATATGGGAAAATTAAAGAGTTAATATAATAACTACAATCTAAATGTTTTGGTTGCTCATATTAATAAATCTGAATTAACTTCTAACACTCCCCTTCAATATGGTGAATAGGTATTTTTTATTCTCAGCTTAGATATTATGTGCAAAAACACTGGATTGGTTAACCCTTTAGTGAAAATCTTAACCAATTGACCATATGTAGACACATAAGGTATACAAATTAAGCTATTATCTAATTTCTCCTTAATGAAGTGTCTATCGATTTCAATATGCTTTGTTTAGTCTTGTTGTATTGGGTTGCGAACTATGCTTATAGCACATTTATTATCACAATAGAACCTCATTTGACGTTCTCTTTGAATCTTCAAATCATATAAGATAATTTTTATCCAAAGTAATTGCACACACCATGAGGCATTGCCTGAATTTTTGCTTTTGCACTAGACTGAGCTATTACTTTTTGTTTTTTACTCCAAGTTACTAAATTTCCATTGAGAAGGGTGCAGTACCTAAATGTCAACTTTCTGTCAACTATAGGCTTCAATAACCAAATCTTTATTCTGTTTAAACAAGATCTCCTTTCATGGAGTCCCTTTGTGATATTGTAACACATGATGGGCTACCTGCAAATGAACCTTTTTTGTGTTATGCATTGGCTATGTTGAGTCGAGTGTGAGAAAGGTATTCTTCACATCTAACTATTGCAAATTCCACCCGTAATTTACTTGCAAGAGACAACAATAATCTAACATTATTCAATTTTACAATTGGAGCAAAATTTTAATCAATCCCATTGGTTTGAGTGTAGCCTTTGGCTATGAATCTTATTTTGTATCTTGCAATTGAACTATTTGGTATGTACTTGACGGTGTATATCCATTTACATCACACAAGTTTCTTGTTGGAAGGCAATAATATCCCACACCCATAACCTGTTTTCATTCCCTTTTGGATAAAGACTCAAACAAGTTGGTAGGAATAAAAATGGTTTTTAAGCTAACCAAGAAGGATATGAGAGAGGATGAGAATTTATGAAATGATACATAATGTGAAAGAGGATACAAAGGACGTTTAGTGTATTCTTTAGTTCCTTTCTTGAGGGCAATGGGAATATCATGGTCAGAAAGAGAAATTGGAGCATGGGAATTAGGGATTGTTACCTCAGGTGTAAGACTCAAAGATGTTTTTAACATGCACAAATGCAAGGTCTGTCTGCTGCCTCCTTGAAAACACCTTGCCATATCTCTAATTATTATGAGCAGAATCAAGGATTGGAGCTTGATAGGTTGGAGGTGTTATTTGTTTAGGAATAGGTTCAAATGAAGGGGATGGTGCTTATAGAGTTTGAGAGGTTGGAGGTGTTGTTTGTTCAGGAACAATTTAGATGCAGGAGCTAGTCCAAATGTGAGAAGAAGCAACTCATCAAGAAAGAAGTTCCCATCCTTCTCTTCTAAGAGCGAGTATAAATTCTCTGCCTGAAGAGAAGGAGAGGTGTAATATGACTTCCTTTCATTAAAAGTTACATTTGCAAAGACAAACTTTGTGAGATTGAGGGTGATAGCACTTATATCCCTTTTGTGTGGGAGAGTGCCCCCGCAAATATGTACTTCAATGCTCGTGGATCAAGTTTGGCCCGATTTTGATAATGAATGCGAACAAAAGCAACACGCTCAAAGATATGCGAAACAAGATTATTTGTAGTGCTTATATTATAGGATAGAATCAAGAGTACCTCCATTGGGCTTCGAGCTTTGGAGGGGAGTCGATTTATGAGATGATTAGCTATAAGGATAGCTTTCCTCCAAAAAAGATTTAAGAACGTGATTTTGAAAAAGAAGAGTCTTAGTAGACTTAAGAAGACAGCCATTCTTTCGTTCAACGAAACAATTTTTCGAGTACAAACACAAGAGGATTTATGTATGATTCCTTCCTTTTAAAAGTAGGGGTTAAAGTTTGATTGAATTAATCTCTATCATTGTCAAATCTCAATTTTTTGAAACAAGACCCAAATTGATTTTTGACCATAGGGAAAAAGTTTGGGAGAATAATACTAATATTGGATTTTTGTTTAAACAAAAAAAAAATTTAAGTAATACGAGAGCAATCATCGATAAAGGAAACAAACCATCGGGTCCCGGAGAATTTGGGTACATTAGAGTGTGCCTAAATGTCATTATGATTAAGACAAAATGGAATAGAATTCCTTTTATGACTAACTGGAAAAGAGACTTCTTTGTGTTTGACAAGCTCACATTTGAATTTTTGAATAACAATGGAAACATAAATTTTAGAACAATAAAAGAAGGGTGTCTACGTCGGTGATCGTATAACCAAACTTTGCCCCTAGTCGAAGACACATACTGGGATACAAGAGAATGGGAATAGTTGTTATCGATAATATTTGATTGGTGTGCTGCTTCAAGATAGTAGAGTTCACTATGTTCTCTAGCATGTCCAATTGTCCTCCTTGAATCTTTATCCTGAAATAGACATTAGTTGAGAAAATATAACTTGACAAGCTAAATCTTGGATAGATTTTTAAATGGGGATAAGATTGGTAAATGATCTTGGAATGTGGAGAACATTGAATGACCAATGGCAATGAAGGCCAAAAGAGGCCAATAGACAAGAAATGACCAATGACAATGAAGGCCAAAAAAGAGAAAAGAACTTAGGTTTTCTTAGTAACTTAACTCTTTGAGCAATAGGAATGTTTTATTTACTTGCTAATACACTAAATATGTGCATATATATATCGCGATCTGGTCCTACAACAAATAGTACTTAGGAAACTAAAGAGTCTTATACCAATTAATAATTAAAAAACTAAAGAGTTTTACAACAATTAATATTTTCGAATCACAAATATAATGTGAGAAAATTTAAAAGTTATGTAATAACTACAATTTAAACTTTATGATTAACTTCAAATACTAACCTCCGTCTTGAGCTTCATGATCATGAGCTCATTCCATAATATTTATTTTGTCCTTTTATAATATTTACTTTGTTTTAAGAGAAAAGGAAACTAGTAGAAATTAGAGTCTAATATGCATGGGAAATTGGATGTTTATATCTTATATGGTTCAAATTAGTGGATCTTCCTCTTGCTTGAAAGTGCATCAGCTAACATAATTATCTATTCTGAAATTTGCTGGTGCAGCATGACATTCGTTGAATTAGTTGGTGCATGGGTTTTGTGGAAATGTAGTTTAATAAAGATTTTCTTGTGGTGTAGTCTGCTTGGCCTTCTACATCCCACTGTAGAAGCTTATCTTGGTCATAGAACAAGCATAGAGAATGGATCCTTAAATATTAAAGATTTGACTTTAAGAATTTAACATCTGAAACATAATTCCAATAAATCTGAACGTTCAAACTTTTATGCTGCTTTTGTGCTGTGGAGTGCATCTGTAGTTAGTAGTTCTGCTTAAGTTCTTATGGCCTTCTGTTGAACCAAACCAGCTCCTTCCCCTATTATTTTCTTTCTATTTCTTTTTATAATTTTCATGCTTATTTTCTTTATATAGTCAACTTTTTTATTTTTATTTGATTAATAAATATATTGACTTGGTTAGGGTCACGACTAACCAAGTAATTCTCTTGTAATCTCTCTGCTTCTCTCATAAAGAAATCAGCTTCTCTCTCTATTTTATTTTGTTTTCTCATATATTTTTTAAAATGTTTCGCGCTCTTATTTTTTTTATGCTGGCTTTTTAAGGAGTCAGCATTAATATGTTTTATTTTTCTTTGATTAATAAATATATATGATGTTGTAGACCTGTCAAACGGCTATCTGCTAGCTGCGGATACCCGTTATCCATTTTTGGCAGGTATAAAACGGGTATGGATGCATTTTACCTGTTCTTGAGCGAGTATAATTTATGGTGTTCGTTCCCATTCACCCTGGGTATGGGTAGCTGTTGGTACCCATTTTCTTGTTTTGTTTTTATTTTTTACAATTAGGCATATGTAATTAAATTCAGAATTTTCTAATGTGGGTTATTATATGTTTAATTGTAAAATATGATCATATAATGTCATTAATAAATTTATAAGTTATGTTATATATTTATAAAACAGTTAATAATTCTTTTCATTTTAATTGTTCAAATTCAATACAATGAACAATACAAACAAAAATATAATGCATTACTTAATTTGAAATAATTCATATATATATATGTGTATGTGTTTTATATAGCTATAAAATGATTTAAGCATTACACAAGTGTGGATACTATAAATAAATAATATTCAATTCAATATCGTGAATTAGAATGATGTTAAATAATACTTATTGTTAATTTTCATCACAAATAAAATACAGTATTTACAAATTACAATTTTTTACAATTAATAAAATTCTTAAATATTGAGAGTGAAAGAACTTTAATTGGTAAATAAAAGACAAGATTTTCATTATCAACTCATCATGTATGAAATTAAATTGTATTTTTTTTATATAAAATTATTAATAATATTATAAATTATTAAATTAAGTAATTTTTTTTGTAATGAATTTTTTTCTCTCAAGCGTAAAGTTATACATATGTACAATAATTATTTAATATCAAGATTTACAAAAAAAAAAGGTACTCATGGGTTTAATACAAATGGATGGATAGAAACGATTACAAATATGCTTTAGCCATTTTGGAATGAGTAACATTTTCAGTATCTGTTACCCGCTTGTTTACCCAGCACCTGTGGGTATGGATTGTAAATGGCAGGTTTACCAAGTTGGTTTTACTCAGACTAACCAATTGTTTTTTTTTTTTTGTGATCTCTCATAAATGGCTTTTAAACACCTTTTGACATTTTTTTGGGTGCAGGGGTGGATCACAAATAGTATGGATTGCGCCAAGTGGTGGTAGGGACCGTCCAGACCTATACGATGAATGGTACCCGGTGAGCTCACCTCTTCTTTATACCAAGTTCATCACATTTTTATCTAGTCCACTCTACCACTTCCACCCTGATCCAAGGACTCTCTACAAGCTAACCCCAAATTAATCCACAAACTTGAGAAAATAATAGTAGCAGTAGAAAATAATAAAGAAAATGATTTTTTCTTATTATTCTTGTATAGAGATAAGAGATTACATACATATATATAGACAAAACAGAGAATACTTAAAAGGCAACTAGACACAAATTAAATAATTACAAATATTAATAATTTAAAATAAAAAAATTTATTTCAACTCTCCCTCTCAAGTTGGCGCATAGATATCATACATGTCCAATTTGGACAAAGCTGTATGGAAAGAAGCACCAGTAACTGAATGAGTCATCATATCAGCTAATTGATCTATTCTTTTAATGTAGGAAACCTCCATTAATTTAGATTATCTTTAATGTAATTCCTGTGAAGTGTATATGGTGATTTGATGGAAGAGGTGTATATGGATCCTCCTTCTGGTTTTACCCCAAAAGAAGCAAAGGTATGCAAACTGAAGAAGGCGTTATATGGATTGAAATAGTCACCAAGGGCTTGGTTTGGCCGATTGAGCCATTCAATGCAGGGATATGGTTTCAAGCAATCTTTGGCTAATTACACTCTGTTCTATAAAAGAGAAGGTCACCAACTTCCTTGACCTTCCGACACTGGCTAGGCGTCAGCCCCCATACAGTCTTAAGACTTTGTGGAGACCTGTGTTTTTGGTAAACAGTCGCTTGGGCCTGGTCACTGCGACCCCCCTTTGTGAGGAGGCACCCCTTCTCTTGAAGTTACGGGGCTATTTTGCCAAGTTGTGGTAATATTACATTGTTACTTTTTATGTTGATGATATGATTGTTCCTGGTAATAACATATTTGAGATAGAAAAACTTCATTGTTATTTAATGAAGGAGTTTGAGATGAAGGACTTAGGATCTTTAAAATACTTCCTTGGCATTGAAGTATCCCGATCCAAACAGAGAATTTTTCTCTCTCAACGGAAGTATGTTCTAGACCTCCTTGTTAAAACTGGTAACTTGGCTTGCGCACCGTTGATACTCCTATTGAGACGAACCATGGTCTATCTATTCAGATCAGGTTCCAATGAATAAAGAGAGGTATCAGAGGTTAGTGGGAAAATTAATTTGTTTGAGTCACACTAGACCTGATATTTCGTATGCAGTTAGTGTTGTGAGCCAATTCATGCATAATCCGAGTGATCAACATATGGGTGCTGTGAACCATATTTTGGCTTATTTGAAGTCTTCTCCAGGAAAAAGGTATTTTGTTCTCCAAGCATAGACACCTAAACATTATGGAATATACCGATTATGACTTTGCTAGATCTAAATTAGACAGAAAGTCTACTTCAGGATATATATCATTTGTGGGTGATAATCTGGTAACTTGGCGGAGCAAGAAACAGAATGTGGTTTCTCTGTCTAGTGCAGAAGCCAAATATTGTGCTCTTCATCATGCTACTCAAGAGCTTACATGACTACGTATTCTTTTTTAAGACCTTGGTTATGGTCGTCAGAAGCCAATGATGCTCTTTTGTGATAACACAAATTGCCATCGAGATAGCTAATAATCCAGTAGAGCATGATCGTACAAAGCATATTGAACTCGATAGGAATTACATCAAGGATAATCTAACTTCTGGTGTAATGGATGTTTCCTACATTAAGAGAGCAGAACAATTAGCTGATGTGATGACTCTGCAGTTACTGACATTTCTTTCCATACAACTTTATTCAAGTTGGGCATGTGCGATATTTTTGCGCCAACTTGAGGGGGAGAATTGAAAAGAATCTTCAATCAATTAGTTGTCATATATTTCACAATTAAGTAGTTTCCTAAATAGGTTTATTGCCTAGGTTAGGTCATCATAATTTTATATTTATATGTGTATGTAATCCTTCATTTCATACTAATAATAAGAAATATTGTATTTTTTCTCTATTTTCTACTAACATCCCTTTTAGATTTTATCAAATATATTTATTAAAATTTAAGGGTCAACGTCTTAAAACCAATTAGCTATAAAAGAGATTATTCTTGATTTTTTATTATGATCTATTTGTTGGTAATTTTTTTAATATGGGACTCTAATACATCTCATCACATGACAACGTGGATAATACACACAATCGAAAATTGTGGGTAAGACGGAACATTAGAAACAAATTCCTCATGAAATGAACATTGTAAATGAAAACACAACATGCTCCGATATCATATTAGATTTTAAGGGTCAACGTCCTAAAATTAATTGGTTATAGGAGAGACTATCTTTGGTTTCTTATTAAGATATATTTTGTTGGTAACTTATCCAATGTGGGACTCTAATAATATTCAATTTATTCTAGTACAGTTATCAATAAAGGACAAAATATTTAAGTCCCGAAATAGAAAGAATAGAAAAAGAACTCCAAACATCAGGATGGACCCAAGAAAAATAAACTCCTCCCCACAAAATTTGGTGGCTCCACCATTAATAATAGGAGAGAAACTGGTGGTCAAGATGCATGGCTGAATCCAGCTTAGCCACCTAGCCCCAGTACCCATCTCCCTCATGACATATTAGAAAACCTCAATTATCTATATCTTTCTCCATATCGAACATACACACCACGCCACAATTTTGTCACTTCCTTTAGTGGGAATTAGAATTGTGCCAAGGATTTGTCAGAAGGCCCTATCAACTGATGGAAGACCCTTTTGAGCCAGTTAACATAATTAGACCTACAACTAGCATTGGCCATTCAGTGAAAAAAGAACTGTGCACTGGTACAAGAAGGGAGATGACAGTTGCTGTGCTAGTAAAAGAAAGAGGAAAACTGTAGAAGCTGATATTGATGAGGAGGTCCTTCCTCTGAGGGATGTGTCACTGCTGATAGTCTGCAACGTACAATTTGGGAATGATATTTGGGATTATGAATTTTTATTTTTTCTTCTCTCCCTGGCGTTCTCCTTTTTCCCGCTAAACAAAACAGTGCCTGAGTGGTTTTTTTTTTTACAAGAAAAATTCAAGAGTTTTGGCTTTGTAAAATGATTATGTTTCATTGCAAATTCCTAGATTGTGAGGAATATGCTTTTGGCTGTTGTATAGTTCTTGTTTTCGTTATTCAATTTTTTTATGCTGATAATATTCGTACAGTACCTTTTTTTAGTATTTCTGTTTAACTGTCTGATGTTATTTTGTATCTTCTGTTATTCTGAGAAAAATATGATCAGACATCCTTTGATTCTTCATCTGTGGACAATGTACGAAGGCTTGCAGAACATGCTGGTGTTCCTGTAAGTATGTATCCATTGGCATTACTTTGCTACAACATCATGCCGCCTCCAGCTAAGGTACTACTTGTTTGATCTGCTGTTACTTCCTCCATTTGTAAGTACGAAAGCAAAACTTCTCTGATATCGTGATTTGCCTATCTTTCAACTCAATTGTTCTTTCAGGTGGAAAAGAAAATTGGAGAGAGAAGACTGATTGGCTTTCATGGAACTGGATTGTCTGTGGCACCAGCTCTCAGCTTTGCTGAAATTTCTAAATGCTTTCATAACCTTGAAGAGGTTAGTTGCGTGAATTTTTGGCGATTCCTTTACTGAGTTAAAAGTATAGGTTTTAAAGAAAAAAAATCATCCCAATAGGTGCAAGAACTTTCATTATAATTGGCATGTCATATAAAGGACAGGTAAGTATTCAAGAGCGTTAAAACTACCTTTATGGGCTGGCCATGACAAATTTTTACCTCTGAACAGAATTTTTGAAAGACAGAAAATTTCTGAACAATATTTTTTAGAATAAGTCATGTATTTTTTTTTAAGTAAGAAAATTTATTAATATAAGAGGAGCACACGCAAGTCGTGTGTGCAAAAAGAGCACCCATGAACAACATCAAGCTCAAAAAGAGTACCCATGAACAACATCAAAAATAGACAAAAGAGACAATATGCCTGAAGTAAAAAGTCATTCCCTCAAATCCTGAAAAAAGAAGGGTGAGCTCGGATGAAGAACGCTCGCTGTCGTCAAACACTCGGGCATTCCGCTCACACCAGATATACCAAAGAAGACAATGAGGGACAGCTCTCCATACTACCGAACAGCGCTCCACGCCCCTGAGCCAGCACTCAAACAACCCACGAAGGGACGACGACATCACCCAAATAAGGCCGAATAAGCCCATAAGCACGTTCCACAACTCCCAAACATATAGACAATGCATAAATAGATTATCCACGGACTCCGTTGAAGCCTTTCACATAAAATACTGATTAACGAGAACAAAACTATGACAACATAGGTTATCAACAATAAGGATCCGATCAAGCATTGCTATCCAAGCAAAAAAAGTAACGTGAGATGGACCTCGCGCCTTCCACACACTACGCCATGGAAATGTCTCCGGCCGAGCAGGCATCAAAAGAGAGTACAGGCTCCGAACCTGAAAACCATGCTCCCTATCGGGCCGCCAACAAAGCTTATCGGCCGGCAACCGATGAGAAAGCTTCCAACTCCCAATCATGGGTAGCCCGTGAAAACATCACCTCTCATTACATGATAGTATCCCGTAGACAATGAACGTCGCCTACAAAAGCATTAGGGGAGCAAGCAAGCAATTTGATATAACTCCGAGTAATCGCGCCTCAAGGGCAATGCACTACACCATACATCATCTTAAAAGCAAATAGAAGCACTGTCTCCCAATTCAAACCTCACAAATTGAGAGAAAAAGTCCAAACGTGCACTGATGAATTTTTATAAACTTAAACCATGCGGCCCTTGAGGCATCAAAGAGGCCCAACCCTCACTGGCAACGCCATACTTTTACGAAATCACTGCCCACCACAGGGCCACCCTCTCCACCCCAAGAGGACCGGGAAATGATCAGAGCCCCATCTACCTGACCTCGACTGATGGACATGTACATGTTGCCTAGCCCAATCAACAACAGCAAAAATCGATCAAGCCGAGAAAAAGACGTCGCAACACGATCATTAGACCACGTGAAAGCCCCACCAACAATCGAAGGATCAATCAGCCCCAAGTCATCAATAAACTCCGAGAACCCAACCATGGAAGGAGTGAACCCTATCGGACCCGTCCTCTCTGAAGGGAAATGCACCACGACACAGCCCACCAATTATGCAAACCCGAAAGCTCATCCCACGTCAACTGATAATCACTGGTAAGGTGAGGACCGTACACCCCAAAGAACATCCATTCGTGCTGGTCCCTCATATTGTGAAACTTGCAGGACATAGAAAAAAGGACATAGAAAAATGACCCACAGCCTCAGCCACCTTGCGAATAGCACAGCTGTCCCACATCAAGAGAATGCCCCTTGAGGCCCTCACAGAGCCAAGAAATAACCAATCTATAAAGCGACATCGCCACAACTGCCAGACGATGTCCTCCGTCATAATCTCCAATTTAATCTCCTACAGGCAAATAATGTTCAGCTTCCACTCCTAGAACAGTTTGCTCAGACAGAGGCACTTTTGCAGATTGTGGAGTCCCCGCACATTCCAAGAAAGAAGTCGTAGACTCATTGGGTTAACTTGAAATTTCCTTGAAGCGCCAAACTAGTCATTGTCCCCACCTAGGATGGCCTAATAGACCCTGCATCATAGTTAACCGAAGACCCAGCACTCGTTTGAGGACGAGAGCGCACGAAGTAGCCTTTCGGGACAGATGTTGTGCTTCAATCTTCTGCAACAAGGCAGTGATTGCAGATTTAAAGCCCTCATAGATGACCCCCAACACCTTACCGATAGGCTTATGCCGTTAGAGAACCCGGTCGGATGCTTCGAGTAGCGAGGCCAGCAACTTCTAGAGGCAACACACCAGAAGCAGCCCCATCCGAAGGTGCCTCCCCTTGCACCACTAGCATCCTTGTCGGAGCAGAACCACCCTCAGCGCAGACATCCCCTATCGGAGGAACACCCTCTCACACCCCAGTAGGCTATGCATCACCCCCATAAAGAAGGTCCACGAATGGCTTCACCCGGTTCAAACCGCCATGGCCGAGGAGGCCCCAAGATCAGACATGCCCCACCACCAACAGCAATCGGTAAAGAGGAAGATGCCCTTGAAGGAAGAGAGGAGCACACGCCCAATGATCCCTAGCCTAGACGTGGCGACGCGGGCAGCGACGGTAGAGAGAGGACACCACCGGAGGCGTCGGGAGATGCTGCGCGACGTTACCCCAGGAACAACACAAGCGTCGACCATAGACCATTTGTCCTGCTCGTCAATGCGAAGCCTCACCCGGAGAGACAAGCAGAGTGAAGCGCCGCTAATGCTCGGCGCAGATGGCTCCCGTGCGACACCAACGAAGCCTAAAACCACATCACGGAACGAACAACAGTCGTGCATGGAAGAGCGTGCACCAGAGACATTGGTAGCATGTCAGCGACCACCAGTGTTGGCCTAGATCTGAGCATTGAGGAGGCAGCTTCGATCCGTCCACCTGTGAGGCCCCCTGGCCGGCAGGGATGAAGAGAGAGCCCTTGGAGCGCAATCGCGACGAACCAGTGGAGGAGAACGTGACGAAGCTGCCATTCCGGTTGCGATGTTCTTGGGCTGTCGCCGCGTCGAGGTAGGAACGAACCACAAGGCTGGCAGCGATAGGCTGATCCGCCAGCTCTAGCACCAAGCCATGATGTAATTACCGGAGCGACCGAGACGACGGAGACCCACGTCCAATTGCATTCGACGATTCGGAGTGAGCGTCCGAGTACCTTGACCTCGAATGACTTGGACTTGATCTGGATGAGGCGTGAGGAAGCCGCGATGACAGCCCAATCGGGAAGACGTGGCACTCGCATACTGCGTGTGATTCATGATTCACAGCTCATGTTAATTGATTGTTCCATCTAAGAGCATCTCTAATGCAAGCAAGCTAAATTGACTAGCTAAAGTCATATTTAGTTTGCTACAGTAAGACTTTACTTAATAGCACTCCAATGGTGCATCATCTATTCTTTTACTTAATAATTATTTTTTTTCAATCTATCCCTCCATACATATTCCCAAATTTCAAACCCCTAATAGAATTTAGGGCTAAATTCCAAATCTCTAATAAAATTTAGGGGAAAATACAGGATTTGCCGCTGGGGAGCGGGGCGACGCTCAGGGAGGAGGGATGGCCGGTTTGCCGGAGGGAGGGTGACACAAGGAGGAGGCAGCCGGGCGACACAGGGGGAGGGACGGTGTTACAAGGCCGGGCAACGCGCGAAGAGGGAGGGACAGTGTTGCAGGGCCGGGCGACGCGCAGAGAGGGGGTAATGGTGTTGGGGAGGGGGGAGCTCCTTGTCGTACTGGTCTGAGGCGGCGCTGGGGATGGGGACGGGTGGAGGGGAGGGAGAGAGCTAGCGAGACGGGGGGAGGGAAGCGAGACGTGGGGAGAGGTGAGAGAGAGAGGGCTGGTTTGGAAATTCATTTAATTTGCTGACATGTCAGGGTCAATTAAAGTAAAAGCAAAAGCTTTATTTAACTTTTGTTTTTGCTTTTGCTAATGATTTGCCTAAATCAGTGGAGAACAAATTTAATTATATTTTGCTATAGCTGATAGGTTGGAGATGGTATAACACATGTTAATTAGTCAAGTAATTATAGAATAATCATTAAGAAAGGTGTTACAAATATAAGAGAATATTCTTATTGATTATTCATACAATACATGACTGGGTATATATATAAGAAGATAAAACTAGGTATATATATAAGAAGATAAAACTATCTATGGTAATGTAGATTTTAAGATATCAGAATTTCAAGCTATGGAACTAATGTTATGTGAATTAGTCTGGTTAAAAATTATTCTAGATGACCTGTAAATTCAAAGGAAGGGCTCAATGAAATTATATTATGATAAAAAGTTTGCTATCGGTATATCTCATTACCGAGTTCAACATGTAACCTAGGCATCAACTTCATTGTAAAGACCAATCACCAAGTCTATAGATATATATTTCCATGATGTACGAACAGAATATGAGAGAATAAAGTTGTGAAATTCGTATTTTCACGATAACAAGCACAAGTGACTTTGTCCATTCATTTAGCTGATTAAATTCGGCAAGAAGGAAATGGATTAAAAGGCTTTAGCTTCAGTTGTTGGTTCTTGAATGCAGCAAAGGCTAGAAGAATAGCTAAACTTACTGAAATATGCATAGTGCCTATGTGTGTTTTAATATTACTGAGACGTTATTTGATATGATAGATTTTTTATTTTATTTTAATATTATTTATTATCCCCCCCCTTGGCTCTGTGCTTCTCCTACATTTATCTTCTATTTGGTGCATTATTGCGACATTTTTTTATGTCCTGGATAGTTTTGTTGGCCTTTTAAAATTTATTTTACAATTCTTTATTTATGCTTCCGTTTGCTATTTTTATGGATCAGGTAGTTGTTTGTCTTACAGGCTAAGGAAGCATATACAAAGGCACTCTTTGACTCTGTCACTAAACAATACAACGTGTTGAAAGCTGCAGTACATGGAAAAAAAGCATTGCAAGCATCAACTCCAAAGGTTTATCTATCACAGCCATGGCAGTGACAGTTGTTGATGTTTTGTGCCTTCAGCATCTTCACTGCATATTATCGGGTAGTTGTCACTCATTCGAATTTGAGGATTAGATTCAGGAACATTAGGATTAGATAAGGGAAGGGATGGTCAGGCTGACAATTGGATGATAGCCATTAAGGTGGGAATGCAAATTCTGGTGATTGAATCGCGGTCAACAATACAATGGCATCAAATACATGTTACTGTTACCTTGCAAGTGTAGGTTTGAAGCACCAAAATTTAAGGACAACTAATGTCTTGCTACGGAAGGAACCTTTGATCCCGAGGAGGTTCACTATGATGGAATAAGTATTTTATTTCTCGTTTTTGTTTCTCCTCATCTATAGTCATACCTGTGAGCTTCATATAAGACGCTGATTTTCTTTATAAATGATAGATATGGATTTTAGTTTTGCGAAGGTTCATAAGTTGAATGCATTTGCTTGTTTATTTTTATTTCCGTTTGGTAGTTTAATCCTATAGCGTGCCATTGAAATTACTTTGATAATCTTGCTAGCTAGTATAGAAATCAGTTTGCCTTCTATATGTTATCACACATAAATTTGAGGGTGATGAATAATTGAAATTATATATATGATTTAAAAGCAGAATGCTTCAAGTAAACAAAATGTCTCATTCTATTTTTTTGATATACAGAATTGTAAACAAAAAACTTCAAGTTTATATTCAAACATAGATAAGCACATATCTATGTTTAATCATCAAATAAAATTTAATTAGCAGAATGTGGTTATCATGCTCCAACAATGAAAATTAACCGAACTAATGTTTTCAGGTATAATATGAGCACATATGACCAATCTAGTATAAATTTCAAATTGCATAAAAACTCCAAGTTTAAAGCAGATACTCCCAATATTTCACTATATGAAGCATTAATCATCAATCATAAGTCACAACTTAATATCATTGGTTAAGCATTCTATCAGGCTAACATAATCAAAAACAAAATTTTGAAATTTTTTGGTTGTGGTAAATTAAGTTGAAGATAAGACAAATTTGGCTAGTTAAGATTTCTAATCACTATTAAAGTTTGGCATTGTCCTTGATGCATAACAAATGTAAAATTGGGATAAAATTCAAAGAAATAATTTGGGGTCCTATAATGACCTATATTATAGGTCATGATGTTGTACAGATATTTTCTAGAAATACTCTCCTCATAATAAGGTTACCTCTTTAATCCTAAAATATAGGTCATTGTATCCTTTGTCTATTCTATTTTTGCGTTCTTTCATGTGGGTTTCATGGAGCGTTTTGTGGGAGCCTTGGGGGGTGAGGGAGAACTTATTAAATTATAAAATGAGGATTAAATGTTATTGTAGGCAAATTCTACTAAAGAGAGGTGAGTAGCCCATGAACCTCTAGGAGGCTACGATGTCATGCTTTGGGTTTCTAACTCGTAGAAATTAGTTAGTGAATTTCTATGCCCGCACCTGAAGGGATAAGGGATTGGTGAAAATATTTAAAAAGGGACCTTAACATGGGTGAAGTTCCTAATTCAATCCACACATATAGCACACAAATATAGAAATCTCATTTCAATCAAAATAGTATATACATAGTTTTCTTACGGAATTACATCATGTTACAAAGCAAATTAGATAAATAAAGACAAATATGGTCTCTATCTCGGGGTAGCCTCATAGCTTCTATAAAGTGTAGACATGTGCTCGTATAGTGTCACATCTAACCTAAATCATCATGTAGAGACTTATGCTTAGATTGATCTATGAGATTGTCTTTATTCAGTAATGAGGATACCTAGTTAGTATTGTGCTCGGCGATATGAGCGTTTTGATAGTAATTGGGTCTAATTTGGAATTTGGACCCCGAAGGTTAGTTTTATAAATTTGGGCATTTATTAATTAAAGAGATGAATAGAAAATATAAATAGGGAAAAGAGAGAGAGACTCCCAGCGGGTATTGTGTTTCATGGCTTTAGAGAGAGAGAGCGCTTGGAGCTTATTGAATTGGAGCTTGGAGCTTGAATTTTAGGGTTGATTCATCTGTGAATCATTACCAAGTAAATGTTTCTAATCTCTCATCTTGATTTTGTTCTTGAATATGTACGATTAGAATATAATCTGTGAAATTTAGTATGAACCCTAGGTTTGGAGGAACCCCAATTTTGGGTTGAACTTTGATTCTTGTGATTTTAGTGCATAATATGTGATATTATGTAATATTAGGTATGATTTTACTACAAAACCAAACATGTAGTACTAGGTATGAGTTTTATGAGTTTTCGGAGGGTTTGTGAGGGTTTGGGCGTCATTGGGTTGGTTTCAGACATACAACATGTTAAAGTGACGATAAACAGTAACCTTAAAAAGAGTTTTGAAAAAGAACTTTGAAAATAGAGTTTCAAAAAGGAGTCCCGAAAAAATCCAAAAATAGATTCGAAAAAAGATTTGAAAAGAGATTCGAAATGTCAAAGAGGTTGGGTCGAAGACCCGAATGAGCTTCGAAATAGTTGAGCAAACCGTTGATCTTCAAGGTAGTGGAGCTTTGTGTGAGGACCTGCATCCTAGTCCTTAGAGTTAAAGTTTGAGAGGTGTCTTATAGTGCTTAAAATTCTAGTTTTTACATATTAATTTTTTAGTATTTTAGAGTGCTGTAGCGGGTAGTGGCTGATAATGGTCGATATGGTGTGGGAGGGTGTTCTGGTCGACATTGGGGCGGTCGACGCGTGTGGGGAGGTTGGTGTCGACCACTTGCTAGTCAACATTGGGAAGAGGGGTGTGGTGTGGGGTGGCTTGGTCAACACGGGGGGGGGGGGTCGACGCGTGTTGGGTGGTCGGTGTCGACGACCTTTCGTCGATGTCAACCGTGATCGACGCGCACGAGTGATTGGCATCAAGCACTTTAGCCGGCATCGACCATGGTCAACGTGCATTTTTGGCTGCGTCGATTTTGTTGCTTGTTTATTTTGTGTTTTCTCTTGTATTTTTGAAAAAAGAAAGAAGAAGAAGAAGAAGAAGAAGAAGAAGAAGAACCCTAGCCGTTGTCGCACTTGAGATACAGAGAGAGAGAGAGAAAAAAAATGGTGTAGGAGGTCCTTGGATCAAGAACGAGTAGTGCATGCCTTTTAATTTGTTTTCCGCCAGAGGTAGGTGGTTCTGTCCTCATGAGTCTGCTTCATTGGTCAGTAAAAGTCATAATATTGGGATTTCAAACTTTGCTTTTGTATTGTGATATGTGAATTTGATATATTATAATATATATGTTGACATATCTATGTGTGTTGTGTCATCATATATGATATAGAGATGTTGTGGATATATATATATATATATATATATATATATATATATATATATAGAGAGAGAGAGAGAGGAGGGAGAGATAAACTAAGTATTGGGATAAATGCGTGAGAATTGTTATTCTTAAATAGTGACGTGAAACGAGATGTTCATATGTTTTGCTATTTTGTTTAGATATGAGATATTGTGGTCCCATTGAGGGGACAGTTGTGGATTAGATATGAGATATTGAGGTTCCATTAAGAGAACAGTCCTGAGATGGACATGAGTTGTTGAGGTCTCATTGAGGGGACAGTCCAAGAGTGGACCTGAGTATTGAGGTTCTATTGAGGGGACCAACTGTGAATCCTTTGTGTAATGTTTACTATTATTTTAATTACACTACACTGCACATATTTGCACTAGGCATATCTTGGTGAAGATATTGGGTTGGACTGGGGGGACATAAACTCCTAGTGGGCTATGGTTTACTCACCCACCTTTAATGTCTCTTTTTGCAGGACTTAGCAGGTGTTAGGAGGGTACCCCGTTCTTGAGGCTTGAGCATTGTCATTTAGCTTTTCTTGCATTAATTTGTTATTATACTTTGAGATACTATAATGTTTGAGATGGAGACCTATGTACTCATTTTGAGATTGGTGTATTTATTTAAGACACCGTGTTTTGGGGCTGGTGATTTTATTTATCATGCAACTTTTATTAAATGGAGTGGTTAATGTATGATTTTTACATGTTATGAAATGAAATTGTAGCAAGTTCGGGGTAGCACCCTAGAGGGAGCCCTCTTAGGTGACCATTCACCAACCCCTTATCCTCCTAGGTGCGAGGCATGGGACATCACTAACTGGTTTCTCGATGTCAAGAAATCTGAGGCATAACAGATGGTATTAGAGTAGTTGAGACCTAGGATAGTGGAAGGGTAATTCATCCTTAAGGTCCTTAGGGAGCATGAGGGGACTCGCTTGATCAACGAGACTCTTGTGTTTTCCTAGGGTGTACTGTGGGGCTGATGAGTCACGAGGTAGGATGTGCATTGAGAGTGCATACATGTATTGAGTAGGCCACTAGTATGTGCTACTTGTTGAATTCTTGTTGTGTATGATGCTTAATGGTATATGTTGTTTTCTTAAGGAGTGGCATACTATTATGTGATGGATGTGCATCATGAGAATTATAAGTATAAGTGATGTGAGAACATGAGCCATGAGATATTTACATGTTTTGCATAATGAGATGTGATGAGATGGTGTGTATTCACTCTTATGAGATTTTGAAATGAGATATTGAGAGTTATAAGGGTACGTTGTGATTGTTGTTCCTGTATAGAATCATGCCTTCGAGGAGAGCACCACGTGAGAGTAGTATTGCTTTGGGGATGAAGTGTTTGTCCAAATCGGGCAGGTAGGAGGGGCTGATCTAATCACACAAGTGTTGGCTCAGCTTCAGATGCTAAGTGAGGCAATGCACGGGATAAGAGATAGCATTGTTGGACCCATTTTGTCCGGGTTGGACATACTAACTCCATTTCTTATATTTATCTGCTCATGCCATATTTTCTAGAATAGGAAGATTCCCCATTACCATGGAGTCAGTCTCAAGTTTGGGGGCGATGTTAAACCTCAATTTGAGCAAGATAGACACCTTGTGACATGAATAGGGAAGCCCAAAATTGAGAACCTCTGCCACAAGTCATCGAAGTGCCCCGAGGGCAACACCAGGTGATAGAGGATAAAATTTAGAGACTAACGCATTTGACCGTGCTCAATTCTAACTTAAAATGAAGAAGTTATGGCCAAAATAATTTTTGTTGGAAAAAGTCAAACTCGCTAAAAAGACGGTCAATGCCCCTAATCAAATTGCCCGAAAAAGTGACTGTGAAATTTTCCAAAACATTGATTTAGGCGAATACAGGTTTTCCCAAACAATCCCCAAAAGGTCATCTATTTTGGCATTTTGGATGGGGGTAAAAAGGTAAATAAAAGTAAAAAAAATCAATCCAGAGCATTGTAGTCAAATCAAGAGGATCGTGGTCAGCTTCAAGACATCATTGATCCGGACTAAGCCTCCACCGATACGGAGTAAGGATCTGAGCCTTCTACTTGATTCGGACTAAGGCCTCACTAATACGGAGTAAGGATCCGAGCGTTCAACTGATCCGGATTAAAGCATCATTGATATGGAGTAAGGATCCAAGACAGCACTAATCCAGACTAAGCCTCCACTGAGACGGAATAAGGATCCGAGCCTTCTATTGATCTGGACTAAGCGTCCACTGATACGGAATAAGTATCCGAGTCTTCCATTGATCCGGACTAAGCCTCCACTGATACAGAGTAAGGATTCAAGCCTTCCACTGATCCGAACTAAGCTTCAATGATACGGAATAAGCCTCCAATCATCCGAAATAAGCTCCAATCATCTGGAATAAGCTCCAATCATCCGGATTAAGCTTCAATCAGCTGGAATAAGCTTCCAATCATCTGGAATAAACTTCTCATGATACGGATCTAAGCCTTCCATTGATCCGGATTCGAACCTCCACTGACCTTCGACCCTACCGACCTTTGACCTTCGCTGTTTGGCCTATCTTTGGGTTCGCCCACTGTTCCTTCACGGGATGTGTTGGTATTAGTTGGGCAGATGCTCTTCAATGTCTGTCAGTCACATGTGCTCATATAAAAACAACAAGGCAATCATCAGTCGTCAGTCCACCCGGCATAAGATGAAATCTGGAAATAAAAAATGCTGGCATGAATAATACATCAATAAATGTTGCAATCAAGGTGCTACGTCCAGATGCATTTAAAAGTGTTCCTTCTCCTCGCACAAAGGAGAGTCTTACGCCCAAGAAAAGAACATGCCCAGATTTTAAGCCCATACGAGCTCCCTTTCCAAAAAACAAAAAAAACAAAAAAAAAAAAACTCTCTCCCCCCCCTTGGCCTTTTCCCAAAAAAAAAAAAAAAAACCTTTTTCACACTCTTTCTCTCCTTACGGGTTCTCTTGCCCAAAAGAAAATCTCTCTCCCATATCAATCAAAAAAAATACATCATCACTTTACCTTTTTGTCTCTCCCACAGTTTTATTCCAAAACAAAAAACGAGCTAAAGTCAGTTCTATTTTAGGATAAATCAAATTTAATCATAACTTTGACAAATAACTTAGTTAAATAAAAAACATTGACCTTTTAGGAAAACAGTAGTGCTTTAACCCAATCAAAACAGTAAAAACAAATAAAAACCTCCTCCTTCTAAGATAGGTACCGAAAGGGTGATGTAGCGGTGCTAATTCTTCCCTACACGTAACCAACCCTCGAACCTTTATCTGGTCATATAGACTACTTATATTTTAGGTGACCAACTGCACCACAAAATAGTTGGTGGCGACTCTAAAATTTCATTATTCGGTTGCAGCCTGGACATAAACCGATGATGACAGCTGGCGACTCTGCTGAGGACATACTTAGAGGGTTAGGCCTAGAACTAGGATTGAGAGGTTTTCGTTTTGTTTTTATTTATTTATTATTTATCGTTTTTGTATTATGTTTGTGATTTATACGCGTTCATACCATGTTAGTCATGCTTTACTGCTTTCCATAACTGTTGTATTCATGCATAACCCTATACTCGGGTTTGTCACAATTTAGGTTAGCAAGCTTTAGTACGATACCTTGCGCGTTGATCATTATCTGCAATAGGGCCTCAGACTCCTCACTCAAGCTTGTGGTTCTTTTATGGCTCATCCTTTTAAGACCCCCATCCGATAAATACAATGGTGCACGGAGCCCTCTACAAAGAAAGTTTGGAAACCAACGAATAAGATAGGCTCAAGAATAAGCCCACATATTGTTTGCCTATTCTAGCCTTCCCTTTAAAGGATAGGTTCATCATTTGTGTACTGACCTTATCATGTGGTAAATTTTATATGTAAATATCTCATATATTGTTTTTCTTTCTACCTTTATCTTATTATTAGTATATACTGTTTTACTTATCTCATACAACTATTCATAATTTTATTATCCTTTTGTGCTAACTCTGTCCTACTAGAAAATAACATCACTTTGTTACTTACCATATGTTCATTTCTTGTTATTAACATCCAACATGGGCCCATATAGGACACATGTTCTGTTCCATTCCACCCCACACACGCTCTTTGGTCACATAGACCATCTCGGTACTAGGTGTCCATTCATTTCCCACTTAACATGCAACATTATTCCACATCAATCCATAGGTACCTGAGAGGTGCACTCTCATTCATACATTCACAACAATTTGCCCTCATGCATTGCATCACGTAGACATGTAGATCCATGTATACATGTTTATTCACTCACATGTTCATGCATACATTCATGTCAAAAAAACAAACAAGCAAAATATAAGAGAAAAAAATAAAAATAAAAATGAGAGCTTACCGCAGTCCACTTCGCCACAACCAAGATTGCACACCGATACAACCTCAATCCCGACAACAACAACTATCCACTTCAATGGCAGAACAAATAGAAAACAGATTTGCTAGTCCGGAGCAAAGCCAACAAGAACTACAAAATCAAATGAAGGCCATGATGGAGATGTTAACCAAGATGGCATCAGACAAAGATAGGGGTCCCACGGAGATGGCCACTGACCAGTCCCCAAGGCAAACACAAGAGGCAGCACTGCCTCTCCATTTCATACTAGTACCACCACAGGAGTTCAATCCATCCAACATGAACCCCGGGTCTTCTCATCAAGTCCAATTTAATCACCTGCTCCAACCAACATGGCCGAAGCGATGGGACTTCATATACCTCAGGAGGGCGATTAGTCAAGTCAATGAAGAAGCTCGAGGAAAGACTCAAAGCAGTTGAAGGAACAGAAGCTTATGGGATGATCAGTCCCCAAGATTTGTGCCTGGTGCCCGGAATCATTCTGCCACCAAAATTCAAGGTACCGGACTTCAAAAAGTTTAATGGGTCCTAATGCCCAAAAACGCACCTTACTATGTATTGTCAGAAGATGACTGCTCATGTTAATGATGACAAGCTCCTCATGCATTGTTTCCAAAAAAGCTTGAGTGGGGCACCACTTCAATGGTACATTCAGCTGGAGGGAAGTCATATTAAGACTTGGAGAGACCACGCAACAGCTTTCCTCACACAATACAAACACATCACGGAATTGGAGCTGGACAGGTTGGCGTTGCTAGCCTTTGAGAAAAGAGTTACTGAAAGCATTAAAGTCTATGCTAGAAGATGGAGGGAGGCAGCTACAGAAGTCTAAATGAAAGGGAGTTGACCACAATGTTTATCAAAACTTTGAAAGGGGTATACTATGAAAAGCTTATAGGTAACGTATCCAGAAACTTCTCAAATCTAGTGGCTTCAAGGGAATGTATTAAAGACGGTGTAAAAGAAGGGAAGCTTCATGGTGATACGTCAAACATATCTAAGAAGTCTACATAGACGGGAAAAAAGAAAGAACTAGATGTCCACTCAATTTGGCAAAGCACTCCTTTATATCAATTCAACTTCGAGACATATCCCGGTTTGTATCCCACACCTGGATCCTATGCGGGGCCACCCCTAATGACAGCCTATGCAATGCCGACACCTCTATACTTAGAATATCGACCACAAGGGGAAGCTCCTTATAGTCTTCCAACAAACCCAACTCCAACCATGCAACCAGAATCCCAACAAGCCCTTGTCACCGAGCCAAACCACCAATAGACCCAGGCAAGAATTCGATAGGATCCCTATAACCTATCTTGAGCTATATCCACGACTCCTAGAAGCTAGAATGGTCACTCCAATTCCAGGTAATAGAAGTGAAACAACCACCTCTTGCATGGTACAAGTCGGAGGCCCGATGTGTCTATCATAGCAATGGAGTGGGACACGACCTTGAAAATTGTTTTGCCCTCAAGAAAGTTGTCCAATAGTTAGTAAGGGCAAAGTGGCTGGACTTTTCAAAACCATCCGATGAACCAAGTGTTGACTCAAACCCATTTCCGGAACATCCAAGCCGGAAACAATGGAACCACAGAAAAAAATAGCCAGGTTTATGATATTGTGAGAAAACTCTCCTGGGGATGTGGCAATTCTTTGTTGTTTTGTGTGTGTTCATAAGAGTAATCACTCTTGTTTGGTTTTATTAAGTTTATGTTACCTGCAATTTTTGTATGCAATGTTTGTCACTACTTATTTATTCTTTTAGCATGGGTAGTAAGTCCAAACCAGGGCATATCAAGCCAAGGAAAGCTAAGCCATTTCTGTTCCACCTCAAACTCCAAACATATCGAAGAGTATGTCGGCATGAAATACAACGAAACTATCCCTATGTCAAACTAGGGCACGACAAAGTTCCTTCCATCATTGAAAGTTCCTTCTTGTACACTTTGAGAAAGACTTTGATTGTTTAAAATGGAGAGAGACCATCTTTCACTACCTCGTGGTACTACCCTCGATAGCCCTTTTGAGCCCGACTAAAATTCTTCTTGTATATATAACCTAATCCATAGTTCACCCCACATTGGGGTCAGTTATGAATGTAAACATTCCACACATGGGCAATTATCAAGTAAAAACAAAAAAATGAAAGAAAAAAGAAATATTCTGAATATCATAATCCCACATTGGGACAATTTTGTGAAATCCCCTGACACTGGGGGCAGTGGTAGGAAAAATTATTTAATCAATAGTAATGCCCCACATCGAGCCAATTTTTCGACAAACAAAAAGGAGAGTCTTGTTTAAACTATGGATCACAACCAGCCTAAAATAGGTTTGAGCCTATTATATCCCTTTCTTGATAAACATAGTAGCCCAGCCTATGTTACAGTCCTAAGAAAGTCCTCTCGCAGTAAATGATCAAAGTTATTTCTCATATGCTCAATTCGGAATAGCGTTACAGAGATCAAGGATGCAAGGCGGACTTGATGATAACCCGTAAGGGCATCAAAGGTAAAATACAAAACCACTTACAAGGTAGAAGGAACAACAAGCAGAAAATAAGGTTGGCTTAGTAAAAACCCAAAAAGGGCACTAAGAGCAAAAGTCAAAGTCACAAAAGGAAAGTCAAGCACTCTAGGCTCGAGAGCAGCCAACATCGAGCCTCAAAACTGACACACGCAAGCACCCTAATACCAAGCTCAACAAATTCTTTCAAATCAAGTCCCTACACCAAAATGCACAAAGATAATCCAACCGGCAAGCGAAGCTTTAATAAGTCCCTAAACCTCGAAGTAAACAATAAGATAATATCTTCAACCTAGCCACAAGCACCAACCCAAACCATCAGAATTCTCATTTAGCTCAGTCACCTGAGCTCTCCTACCCTCCAATATAAATGCAAGACCAAGCTATACCAAGATACCCCAAACACTATTACCTCTAGAAGAAAAAGATAACAAGTTGTGACTGTCTAGATAACTGCCGCAAGAGAATGTTGCCTTCAAAAATCAAGCAAGTTTCCCCCAGCAGGCCAAACTTCGAGAGAGCTACTAGATCATTTCCCTTGTCCAAAAAGTATCCCAGCACCACCAGCGGGTTAAGCTCCCTTAACAAATTATGCAAGCATTATATAGCATTACATAACCATGCATTCATGCAAGCATCGAGATGCTATATGTCATTACATTGTGAATGAATACACCCTGTTGGATCCCATTTTGTCCAGGTTAGACATACTAACCCCATTTTTATATACTTGTCTGGCAATGCCATATACCTTGTTGAACATGTCCTTAAGGATTTCCCACTACCATAGAATGGTTTGGAGTTGATGTTAACCCTAATTTGCACAAGATGGATACACTGACACGAGCAAAGAAGCCCAAAATTGATAACCTCTATTGTGAGCCCCTAAAGTTCCCCAAGACCAACACCAAGTGATAGAGGATGAAATTTGGAGATTAACGCACTTAACCGAGCTCTATTCTGATGTAAAACGAAAAAGTTATGGCCAAGACAATATGCGTCGGAAAAAGTCAAACTTAGACAATCAATGCCCCTAGTCAAAAGACCCGGAAATGTGATCATGCGAGATTCTCCAAAATAACTATTTAGGCGAATACGGGACTTCCCAAACAATCCCCCAAAGTTCGTCTATTTTGGTATTTTGGGTAAGGGTAAAAAGGTAATCAAAAGTTGAAAAAAAATGATCAAGTCTAGAGCATCATGGTCAAATCCGGGACATCTCTAGTTCGGACTAAGCTTCCACGACACGGAGTAAGGATCTAAGCCTTCCATTGATCCAGACTAAGCTTCCACTAACACGGAGTAAGGATCCGAGCCTTCATTGATCCGGACTAAGCTTCCACTGACATGGAGTAAGAATCCGAACCTTCCATTGATCCGGACTAAGCCTCCACTGATACGGAGTATGGATCCGAGCCTTTTATTGATCCGGATTAAGCTTCAATCATTCGGAATCAACTAGAATAGCCTTCCATTGATCCGAATCCGAGTCTCCACTGACCTTGACCCTACCAACCTTTGACCTTCGCTGATTGGCCTATCCACAGGCTCGTTCACTCTTTCTTCACGGGATGTGTTTGTATTAGCTGTGCAGATGCTTTTCAATGCCTGTCGGTCACATGTACTCATATGAAACCAAAAGGGTAATCATAGGTCATTAGTCCACCCGACATCAGATGAAATCCAGAAATAAAAATGTTGGCATGAATAATACATCAATAAATGCAGCAACAATGAGGCTACGTCCAAAGGCATTAAAAAGGAGGTTCTTTCCCTCGCGCAAAAGATTACGCCCAAGCTCTTTTCCTTTGCACAGACTTACACCCAAAGACTTATGCTCAGAGACGATGCCTAAGTTTACACTTAAGAACACCCAGAGTTTTTATGCCCAAGAGTTAAGCCCAATTTGTTTTTTCTTACGAGCCTTTCCAAAAACCACCCCCTTTCCAACTCCTCTTTCCCAAATATCCCGCTCCAGCTCTCTTTTTTCCAGCAAAAGAAAAACACAAAAACAACTCCAATTCTATCCCCCACTCTTTTCTACGTTTCCATCACAAAAATAAAAACAAAAAAAACCAATTCCTTTTCATTTGCAAATTCAGTTTGAGTTTGACAAATCTCACCTTTTAGATTTGTTGGTTTTATTTTCAAGGCGACTTACTATTGATGCAGACAAAATAGTTCAAACGGATAGCCGAAGTTGAAGCCCAAAGTCGGTTTAATTAATTTATATTTCTTTATTTATTACATTTAGTTTATTTATATGTAGACTCAATGTAATGCTTAGTATTTTCCTATTTTTTTGTCATCAGTATATGTTATATTTTCCTTTTTATGTTGTATGATGTAATATGTATAGTATAGTAAAGACAAAACAAAAAAAGAGAGCAAAGAAACAAAAAAAGAAGATTAAAAAAAATATATTATTTAATTTGTGAATATCACAATCATACACATAATTTTATATGTTATTTTTTTAACGTAATTTTATCCTTCCAAACCAAAAAAACACATTTTCAAAAAAAAAACATATTTGCTATATTATGTTATTTTAAAATCATTTATGTACACTACTTACAATTAATTAATAATAATTATATTACTAGAATACACATAATAATTAAATAATAAAATAATAATTATTTAAAAGATATTTATTTATTTGCAAAGACAAATAAACACAAGCTTTATACAAATATCCTAAATTCGAATTTTGATTATTTAAAATTAAAATAATTAATATAAAATTTTAAAATCGCTTAAAACTTTTAAAATTTAAATAGATTTTATAATTTAAAAATAGAATTTTTTATTTTTTGTAAGCTTGTATTTAATATTTTTAAATATATTTTAAATTCATTATTATTTTATTTTAAAACCATTATACACACCACTACGTACTAACTAATTGTAAATTCTACAATGTATAAATAATTTTAGAATAACGGAATACTAATTTTTAATTTTTTAACTTCTTTTAACAATCTTTTCTTAAAAACCACTTTCATACTGAAATACACAACGTGCCAGGAAAGATGAAAATACAGTTAAACTTCGTAACAGCGATTTCGGCGAATTCAATTTTACATTCCGTGATATAGCCCGATCAAATTTTGAAGACGATAAAAATAAAATCGCGAAATCAGGAAAAGAAAAAAAAATCACTTTTTACACATTCACCACCAAAACACAGAATAAAATGTTTTTGAGATCAGTGCAACATGCTATACCAGCAACATATCCCATATATAAGAAATCGATGGCACGAGCACACAACCTAACACCTTAATGCATTGCTTATCACACAAAAATTCAAACTCGAGTTAAAAATCAGTATTGCATATCATATTTTGTTTGGGTTTTCAGTTATCATCCTTGGTCAATAGGGAACTATAATGGATTCAATGAGCTCTTGAAGCGGAGCTAGCTCTTTCTTGTCAATCAGCACAAATTCCTGCACCCGAAAAATTAGAATCAAGCCCACAGTAAATTTTAAGAGCGCCCCGCATGAAATGATACAATCAATGCATCATTGCTTAATTATCAGGAGAACAGACCAAAAGCAAGAGTCCCAATTCCGGAACACCAAAAACCCTGATGCTCATTCTTCATCAATGCTCATACAACAAATTTAAGCATCACAAATCCTATTCAAATTTCTTCACAGCACATAATAGATACCTTAAGCTAACTCTATCATAAATTTACAATTTCCATTTTAAAAAATGTATACATACTCCAAATAATGCTCATCCAAAGCAAATCAGCTGTACTTATACATCCAAAGCAAATTGACTACATAAAAATGCAATTCACTTGAACATGCTATTTCCAGCAAATGAATATATGGCATACAAGGTTGTAAACAGATTTGACGAAAATAAAAAAGTCAGGCCATATAGTTGTAAAATATGCGAACTGTATACATGTAACAGCTTACCAAATGTTTGAAGAAAATAAAAATTAATGCAAGTTGGGAATCATGTGAAGATAACTTACACAGGTGAACAAAATGAAATGTTTGAAGCAAGTGTTTAAATGGGCCTCCTCTTTCAGGCTTACAATCTTTTGAAAATGAGAGTGGTAAATGTGAGCATATACACGGAACAGGCGTTTGAATATAGTCTTCACAATTTCTTTAAAGTTGGGAGGAAATGGTGCACCTACAAAATTTAATAGAAAAATATTGGACATATTAGATAAAGGTTAAAAGCCAGGTTCAAATTACCCTTCCCTATTAGGGCTTCTCACTCCAATGAGGCAAATGCTAATGGCAGGTTATACCAGCCCCTCCATTAGTTTTGGAAAGATCCTGGGATTTGAACCTCTGGTCCTCGTGTTATCCTTATCTTAATGCCAAGAGTCACCTCAATTATATGGCAACGAAGAGAGATAATTACATTACTACAAGTTTAATCGATTCTTCTACTGGAGAGTATTAACTTAGACATTATACCAAGGAATAAATGTAATGAGACAAAATTGTATTACCTAACTTTTGAGGAAATATAGATTCATTGTCCAGCTGAGATTCAATCCAGTCCATCAAGTACTCAACATATTTTGGAGCTGAAACTTCTATAGGTTTCTTAATCTGGACTCCATCGGCCCATCTGTACTCATACCTGTATCATTGCATTTGCATTTGGTTAGCAACTTTATTTTTTCCCCGGAAGCTGTTAATAGCAATTTTTATAATTTTTGCAATATCAGGCGACTAATAACTACTGTCTCCTGTCATTGGCTGACTTTTCAACAAAAGTTTTCAAAAAAAATAATTTTCCCATGTTACCCCAAATTATCTCCATTTATTATTCTAAGAAAACAATAAAACATCATTTATCATCACTATGCAAACATTAAATAAACTAAATTAAAAATGAGCAATACCAAAATAGCAGAGAATGGTATATAATAAAATAAAAAAGGCGCTGCTAGGTACAACCAACGTTACAGCATCTTTGTATTTCCGGTTGACGTGAAATAAATAATATCAACATCTTTTGTCACACATTAACGTGTTTTCGAATCATCACTCGAATATAATGTCGAGCAGGAGCTGAAGCAGGGACTCGAGTAGAGACTCGAGCACATACAACATCGAGCAAGAGGCTTGAACTCCAATCCCGTTTGCGGCTTTCATGTCAACAATGCTCGAGCCTCAAGCTAGAGCAAGCCTCGAACAGGCATCGAGGAAGACCCTCATGGCAACAGCGCCAAAGATAATGCTCTAACAAGCCTCGAGCAGGCATCGAGCAATTCTCCCACGTCCAAATGTACGGATTTCTAGATTCCGTGAACTAAAATTTCCGTTTGAAACTTTAAATGGTAATATTTTTGCGCACAGTAGACCAGATCATCTTGGACCCATATTTTTTTATTTGTATGTATTGACAAGACGTACACTTTTTAAACTCCCACAAAGGATTTACTGCTCAGAATTCAAAAAAATACTCTTTTGCCTCCAATTTCAAATTTTATGTCAGGCTCTCTCTCCAGTCCAAATGTGTTAAATTTTATATTTATCTATGTTTGATTATAGATGTTATTTCTTTTATTTATATTGGGATGGACATATATATCCTCATATATGATTGTTCAAGTAACAAATTAAAATAGCACCATAATATAATCTATATCTGTGCTTTAACACTGGTGCGGGTATAATAATTCATTTACCTGGTCTTTGATAGTAAGGAGGATTTGAGGACATGACAGGATTTTTTAGAAAAATCTTGGATTTAAGACTGAATGAGTAGGCCAAAAAATATAAGTTATAATGTTTCAGAAACTACACATTCCACAAAGCAATAGCCAAGCCAAAAGAGAAATTGTTCACCCCTTCAAAGGAGGCCTTAAAGGAAGTTATTAGGTCACCAAAAACATACAAGCAAGAACTTTTAAGTTAAAACTCATGATAACTTTTAAGTTATTTTTTAGGTCTATTCATAGTTTTTTTATTGTTACGTTGAAATTGACCAAATCTTTAGGAGAAATTTATTTAATCATGTTTAGGAAAACCAAACCCCAATTAGGAAGACCAATTAAATTTATACAGCAAAACTAAAGAAATCATTTTACTGAACCATACTTGGGGCCTGCAGTCATTGTAGGACAATTCTCAGTTGTACAAAACTCCGTCAGAGTACCATAGAGAAGATTCACTTGGTTGAAGAAATCCACAGCTGCAAATTGAAAATTGGGAAACCTTAATTCAGTTTCAAATTCCAAAGAAGTCTTCATCATTGCAGAAAAACCATGCGAAAGAAATATTTACTATGTGAAATATGTAGGGCCTAAAAACAATCTGATTTACGTAATAGCTTGAAAATAAAGTTTGTGAAGAGAAAGGGAATTACTGTTCACTGCGAGCCACTCATTGGCATCCTCTCCCGGAGGAAGTCTAACTGCTTCCCTAAGGTTGCCACTACCCAGGGTTGCATCAATATGCTTTCTCAGTTGAGCCCCCTGTATTAGAAAGACAAGGAAGTTTGGGAGCTATGACACGATTTTATGCAATTGCCTTAAGATATTACTAGGTCACACACACACATGATTGATGCACGCGATTATTGGCCCCTAGTGCATTTAAAATTTAGGTGCAAAAGATTCTTGGAAGTTCAAATTTTAGTATTTTTTTAATTATAAATACTAATGTTTTTTAGAAACACAATTGGTAGCAAGCCTCAATAAAAGTATGACAGATGTTATTGGATATTATATCACTTTAGTTATTAAACATTATAATCATAAGAAAGTGAGCTTCCAACACATAAATAAGAAAACATTTTCTTTTTGCAAAAAGATTTTTTAATTCCAATGCAAGCAATTTCACCTCTTATTATGAAATAGGAATGCCCTCAACTGTCTTGTTAACCATTACTCTGATTTTGAAGGCCAATAGAATAGGACTGAAATTTTATGATGTTATCCGTAATTTTTTCTTTTCCCATCTCCCACCCTCCCCTCAACTCCTCTCCTTGGCGTTGGTGCTATCTCTGGATGGAGCTTAAGATCACATCTATTCAATGGTATAGACTTCCTAAAAGCCGCCCATCTAGATCATCCTATACTTCTCTGGCCTTTCTCTTTAATCCTGTAATTCTTGTTGTTCTCTCACCAATAGGGATGCCCAAGGGTTGATAACCATAACTTTTTTTAACCATCCCCCACCGTCCACAGAGTGCCCACATCTTGGGTAAGTTTTAAAGGTTACATTTTATTTCAGCAATGTTTTCCCAAAGGTCACCCATCCCAAATTTTCTCTAGCCCGAATCTCTTTAGTCATGTGGTTCTATTGTCTTGCTCACCAAAAGGGGTATCCAAGGGGTGATAACTGTAATTTTCTTATTTTTTTTACACATTCCCCACCATCCCTCCGAGCCCTCCATCTACGCGTGGCGCTATCTTAAGCGAGGTTTAAGAGTTGCATTTTATTCCAATAATGCCTTTTTAAAAGTCACTCATCCAAATATTCCTTTGGCCTCAACCTCTGTTAATCCTGTGATTCTTGTGTCTCTCACCAATAAGGATACTTTGATAATTGTTTTTGAAGGTGAAAAAATTATTTTATTAAACGTAATTCAAAATAAGTCAAAATAAATTCGGCCAAACTAGGGATAGACCCCCAAGGGCCAAAATAAAACCGACAAAGTACCTCAAGGTTCTTAGTAAAAACCTCCTAAAAAATAGCTTCCCAAGTGCAATCTTTGCCTTACATAAAATTAAAACCAACTTGAGACTAAGATACAACACTAAATCACTCAACAGGAAAACAAGAAAAGGTAACCCGCCAATGTTCCAAAGCACGTGAAGTCCTGAGGAAATCTACACACTCCAAGACAAACATAGATTTGAAAAAGAATAAGGATACATAAATTTGTTCATCGAACCATTAATGGAGTGATGGACACTTTCTCAAATATCCTGTAACCATAACAAAGGAAAACAAAAACTAGGCAACTAATTGGGTGGTCAGCCGCCCACAAAGCACATATAACCATAAAATTTTAAAAAAAAAAATTAAATACAACTCACTCCCTACTCTACCCAAAACCCTTTTACCCTACCTACTCACAAGGTTTGAAAGTAAGACCTCTAAAAAAGATGGGACTCATATAACTGGAATAATTTAAAAAAAAAAATTACTCACTCACTACTCTACCTAAAATCCTCATACTCCTAACCCATAGTGCTCTCAAGGTTTGAAAGCAAGTTTATCAAATATGGGGTTGCATCAACCATTAAGCTACCCATAAGAGTCAACATAGGCTCTAACTTTCGAATTACATCAAACCATAGGTTCTAAAGTTAATACATGCATCAAACCCTAACTTTTGAAATGCATGCATTTATTAGATAAAAAGTTGGCATAGGCTCTATCCGTTGTTTTGATAAATCATGAAAACTTGACAGATTGTACGGCTATCGCGACAGATTGTACGGCTATCCGATATTTAGTAGTAATGTAATACTTTATAAAAATGTATTCCTTATGCTCTCAATATGTATGTGATGTTTCTCTAATACCATTGTTAACGTGGTATCAAAACACACGGTTAGAGGGATGTCGCGATTCACAACTTTCTGGCAAGTATTTTTGGAGGACGCACTTCCCTAACACAATACTCTAATGTGACGACCATACCAGACGACGAATCTAGATGCTCTCTTTTGATTTGGCTTCCACCAATGTGGTGTTGATCATTCTATATTCAGCTCCTCTTCAACAAACTATATCCTCTTGGTTGTCTATGTTGATATTATTATTATGCGTAGTGATAAGGCAGGCATTCAACAGTTGAAATATTTTTTGTAATTCGAGTTTTGCACCAAGGACCTGAGCCGCTTACATTATTTCTCGAGCATCAAAGTATCCTATTCTAGTCAATCAATCACTCTGTCATAAGGGAAATATGTTCTTGATATACTTGATGAGTAGGAGCAAAACCTGTTAATTGTCCTATGGATCTGAATGTCAAATTGAATTACGAACATGGTAACTAACTCTAGAATCCTACTCAATATCGAAAGTAGTTGTAAAGCTTAATTATTTGATAGTCAACAAACCAGATATTTCCTTTGCAGTGAGCACGGTAAATCAGTTTATGAGTACTCCTCGTACTACCCACTGAACTGCGGCCTTACAGATTGTGAGGTACTTGAAGGGTGCACCTGGACGCGATCTTCTATTTACCAACCAGAGTAATCTTAGCATACAAGATTATTCTGATGCTAATTGGACAAGATGTCCAATTGATCAAAAATATATTACCAGTTATTGTGTGTTTCTTGATAGAAATCTTATAGCATGAAAGAGTAAAAAACATGTAGTGTCAAGGTCTAATGCTGAAGCTGAGTACATGGCTATGGCACATGTAAAATGGTTGGAAATGTTTCTGTCAGAAATTAGCTTGCCTTTTTAATATCCTTCCATGTTGCATTATGATAGTCAATATGTTATTCACATTGCTGTCAATCCAATGTTTAACAAAAAAAAAAAAACATTGAAGTTGATTATCATTTTGTACATGAAAAAGAACAAAATAAAGTAATTGAGCTTGCACACATTGAAACAAAAAACTAACTTGTTGATATCTTTACTAAATCTTTAAGGGTAACTGTATGAGTTGTCTTTGTAACAAGTTAGACTATCTAACATATACGTTCCAGCTTAAGAGGGAGTGTTGGAGAGCAAGAGTAGTTTAGTCATTTAGTAGTAATGTAATACCCTATAAACATTTATTCCTTATGTTCTCAATATGTATGTAATGATTCTCTAATACCATTGTTAACAAACACCATCATTTAGACAAATGAAATCAATTTTTGATTTTCGATTGCTTAGTTAGATCTAATCGCCGATTTGAAAATGAAACTAATTGGGTTTTCTAAATGACAAGTAAGACTCATTTATTTCCAATTCTATCATGGAAGGAAATGTGATCCCCTTTCTTTTTTTATTTCCCTTAAAAAGTCAATTGACTTTGAAATGGAAGCCTACAAACTCTTAACAAGGTATCAAAGAAAATTATGTGCTCCACCTCAACCACGTAAGGAGATGCATGTGCTCCACCTCCATGTCCCCTAATATTGACTACATATTCAACTTAATGATATGTTACACGTAAGGGATGTGTTGAGATTTATAATCCCACATTGAGAACTGTATTGATTAATAAAATCCCGCGATAACCTCACCCACTATCAATTGGTTTTGAGATGGAAGCCTATGAACTCTTACCCGTATCAAAGCAAGGTTATGTGTCCACACCTCAACCACTCGAGGTGTACATGTGTTCTACATCACCCAATATTATTTATGTCTCTAATAGCTTTAGCTAAATTTTATTAGCTAAAACAATATTTAGCTTAATGTACATTTGGCTAATAGCATCTCCAGCAGTATATTCATGTATTTTTTGCTCAAATTTATTTTTCTTAGTTAACACTTGAAAACCTAGCATCAGGTTCTGTTTTTCAATGCTGAAATCAATTATTCATTTTTCTCCTCTAAACTCACCAATATCCATGGGCCAGAAACCACGAGTGTGTGTGGCTGTTGTTATTGGTCCTTCAAGCAATAAAGACAAGCAGACAAGAGAATATCTACTCTGATGATGAGCCATGAGCCGTAACGACTCGTACTTAGGTGACGTGTGTTTAGGTAATGACTATTAAAATATTCGATTAATTATTTTGATCTTTTATTAGATTATTGCTATTATCAATATTATAAATCCATTAATATATAATTTTATATGGGTATAAATAGAGGGACACTTAGGGTAAACCCTACATTCATCCCTACATTCGTTGTGCGCAGTCTAGGGAAAACAGTATCGCAGCCACCGTGTTCTTGACCTTCCGAGCTTGTATCTAGGTAGGTGATTTTAGATGATTGAATCCTGCTTATTGGTTTTTAATTATCGATGTTATTGCTCTATGAACGCGGATTGTAAAGTTATTGGGTAGAATCTGTATCAGTTTTGATAAATATAAATCTAAATAGATAAATATATATATATATGTAAACTAGTCGTCGATCGTAGCTGGTCGGCATGGCGCCGTCGGGTTGGACGAAGCCGGTGGCTTCTGTGCGCGCGCCACGGAGGGGGAAGGGAAGACGACGGCGCTGGGGTTCGTGGGGCAACGCTCAACCGCCGTCGGCGTGGGAAGACCGGGCAAGGGGCGGCGGCGTCTTGGGCGATCGCACGTCTTGCGCTGGAGAGAGTGACGGAGGGCTGAGGCGGCGGCGTCGTCAGGCTGTCGCGCGTCTGCGGGCCAACGAGGGGAAGAGGGAGACGGGGGCGACGGCCTTGCCGCCCCCTGGCCTGGCGCGCCGCGCCCTGCGCGTTGGCGACCGGGAGACGGAGAGACGGGGCGGCGTCTTGCTGCCCCGTGCGTCAACGCCAGCCCTAATGGGCTGGTGTGTGGGCCGGTCCAATAGGGCCGGTCAACCCTAATTATAATAATATATATATATATATAAATATATGTATATATATATATATATATCAAATAAATAGCTAAATATGTATATATATATATATATATACATATGTATTGGGCAATTTATGGTTCCTAATTTTATGTGGTTATTTAGCCCTAAATTTCCGATTTGTAATTGAACATTTATGGTATCGGTTCATGTGCACTAAATAACAAGCCGTTACTTATGAT
Source organism: Taxillus chinensis (assembly GCA_023512835.1). Classification (NCBI taxonomy): domain Eukaryota; kingdom Viridiplantae; phylum Streptophyta; class Magnoliopsida; order Santalales; family Loranthaceae; genus Taxillus; species Taxillus chinensis. Next base: position 53,725,133 of record CM042084.1, read on the forward strand.
TTTGAATTTTAACACTGGTCTAATCTTAATTATTAGTGGACTAATGGATGAACATACCCATTCACGAGTATAAATAACCTTTGGGGTTTGTTACTATTGGATTAGTGATCTGCATGTTACGTGATCTTGTATTATCCTGGAGATATCTTGTTTCCTAATAACGTGTAGATTGGGTGGCGAAACGGTTGGGTCAACCGAGGGTCCCACATAGGGCTGGCAAGAGGCCGTAGGTCCCCTATGTGGCTGGTTAATCAGGTCCCATATGTGGCGGGTTACCGATGGGGTACCGAGGGTCCCACATATGGCAGCCTAGTGGTAACTGAAATTCCTGAGTATGTGGGTGGGAATTTCTTAGATGACTGTTTTACCGACAAGCTTTACATGATGTGGGATTAGTTGAAATGTTTTTTTTTTCGTGATTGGTTAGTATTTATTTGCATTAAGATGTGATACTACACTGGCACAAGCATACACCGACCATGTAGACATAGGATTTCACCTTATTGGACGGTGTGGAGATGGAGATCACCCTCTTGGGCTTTCGTGCTCACCCTACTTTGTCTTTCTTTTCTACAGATTATAGGGAGTAGCTGGTGGAGCCATAGCAGACCAGGTTGGAACGTCTTAGGGATTATTATTTTTTTTATGGACTTGGTTTCTATCTATTTATTTTATTTCCGGACTTGGGTCCGTGACGATTGTATAAACTTAGATAACTGGACCTTGCTACTTGTGTTTATGGTGTTGACTTAATTCCGTAATATTGATTGCACCGATATAAATATTGGTTGATTGCATGTTGTGTTTGGATCATCGGTAAGTACAATGCTACCCCCGTTGTGGTATTGTACAGGGTTGGATCGATCCACAAACCCCTCGACCCCTGAAGGGCGTGAGGGGCGTCACATTCCTGATTCGTGAGTGCTCGGAATTTGGGGGCGTGACAAGTTGGTATCGAGCATGGTTTAGTGGACCTAGGTTAGTGAGGGGTGGTTGATAGACACTTAGAAGCTTAGAAGACTATAGGAAGGGCGCCTGATCAACGCAGTCCTTATATGTGTTCTGGGTTGACCGAGGGTTCATCGAGATCATCCTAGGAAGCATTTGGGTTTGGTGCATACATGCTTGCGTGATTGTGTGCATATTTAAGCACTAGAAATCATCTGCAAATGCTGCTTTAATGATGTGCTTGTATTGATTATACTATTGGCTATCTGTGGTTTATTCTTCTTTGATAATTGATTGTGATTAACTGAAAATGTCAGTATACTAATTCTAACCTAGGAGGTCTAAGTAAATAACCACATAATTTGGTAAACAGAATAAAGAGGCATAGAGACCTCATTATTTGTGCGGCGGACTTGGTTCTGTCTATTGGTTTACATAATTTGGTTGTTTGACTAGTACGCAGTAGTTAATAGATGTTGTTGATATGTGTTGGTGCAGAATGGCACCCAAGACTAGGGCTCAAGGTCCAGCGGAGGAGCTATCCATTCAGTCCGAATCACAAGGAGAACAGAGTTCTCCAGTACCTGCCTTGGGTTCAGATATTGCTGCTCAGATTGGGGCTCAAATACTGAGCCAAATCCAGGGTGCTATGCAGGGTACCATGAGAGAGGTGGCCAGAGAAGTGATGCAAGAGGAACTGAGGAAGCAGCAGCAGCCTCAACGGGAGCAACATCAGGAGGTTCTAGAGGAGAGCCAGCCACAGGTCACGGCGATTCCGCTGCGCGCACCGATCGGCCAGGTGAGTCGGTTCCTGGCAAAACCGACAAAGTTTGAGGCGAATACGAGACCCGATGAGGCTGAGGAATGGGTCAAATGGACAGAGGACATTTTTGAGCTGATCCAGGTGCCCGAGGAGGCTAAGGTCCGCTTAGCCACGCATTTCCTAGTAGGTGGGGCCCGCAGGTGGTGGGATGCTGTGAAGCATGTTCACGAGAGCCCGATGGCATGGGAGGACTTCGTGGAGCTCTTTTACACAGAGTATTTCCCTTGCTCGTGCGAGAAGACGAGGCGACGGGAGTACTACACCTTGGAGCAGGGCAGTCGGACTGTGACAGAGTATGTCACTGCTTTCACTGAGCTAGGGAGATTTGCCCCAGAGTCATGGAGAGTTGAGGTTAATAAGACCCAGGATTTCATTGATGGGTTGAGACCATCACTCAGGAGGGGACTGAACATGATGGAGTTGACCACGTACAGTGACGCGGTCAACAAGGCACTTATTGGGGAGCGGGACTTAAATCAGATCAGGACTCAGAAACCAGGGAGCTCATCGGGGCCTAACCAAAAGAGGCCAAGAGAGGAGCAGTCTGAGGGACAGGGGGACAAGAGGCCGGTGCCCAAATTCTCACATATGGGGAACTCAGGCAGCAGTACTACCTCACGGTTTTCAGGGACATGTCGATCTTGTGGACTTCGGGGACACAAGGAGGTGGATTGTAGGCGGAAAAATGGCAACCCACTCAAGTGCTTTCGATGTGGGGGATTAGGACACAGGATAGGAGAGTGTCCTTCTGCCAGTTCAGCTAGTGTTGCAGGGCCACATCGACCTCGTGACCAGGGCCAGAGGAGCAGTGCTCCATATCAGAGACCGGCTCAGTCAGGGCAGTCGGTACGGGGGCGGCTCTTACTCGGCGGCCTCGGCGTGAGGCCCAGGCTCGAAGGGACAGAATGATCGAGCTATGACGAGTCAGGCCAGCGGTAGTGTGCAGAAGGGGAGGAACTATTCTATCACTGACAGAGAGGTAGAAGTTCCACCAGTTGACGAGGCGAGACAGGGGCCAGCTGCTGTGAGAGGTACGATCTTGATTTCACGCACTATTTGTACTGTCTTGATTGACACTGGTGCTACACATTCTTTTATCGCACATTCCACTGTTGAGGGATTGGAGTTGGATTGTACCACCGTTGATCAGCCCCTTGTGGTTGATACACCCGTAGGGGGCCTGGTGGTGATTGATAGGGTGCTTCGGGAATGTGAGGTTACTCTCGGAGATGTTGACCTCCGGTGTAACCTATTTGTGATGCACTTTGATGCTTTCGATGTAATATTGGGTATGGATTGGTTGACCCGTGTAGAGGCAGTGATTGAGTGTTATAGGCGACGAGTGACCTTCCTCACACCTAAGGGCACTCGAGGCACCTTCGTGGGTGAGTGGTCTGATGATGCGTGCAAGTTGGGGCCATTGAGGCAAGGATGGGGTGATGTAACCCATCGGTTGGCGGTTTGACACTTGTCGACACCCAGCGGGAGGGTAAGGCGGTCTTACCTAAGGTGGTGAATCGGTTTCCCGACGTGTTTCCCGAGGACTTGGTTGAATTACCGCCAGAGAGAGAGGTGGACTTCTCGATAGAGTTCTTTACCCGGGACTGTACCTATCGAGTTGGCGGCTTACAAGGATGGCACCGGTTGAGCTTCGAGAGCTCAAGAGGCGGATTGACGATCTTTTGGTGCGTGGTTTTATTAGACGGAGTAGTTCGCCTTGGAGTGCTCCTGGTGTTATTCGCCAAAAAGGCGGATGGTTCGCTTCGGTTGTGTATTGACTACCGACGGTTGAACCAGGTGACAGTGAAAAATAGATACCCCCTACCGAGGATCGATGACTTATTTGATCAGTTCAGGGGTGCCCGTTGGTTTTCCAAGATTGATTTGAGATCCGGATACCATCGATTGCGTGTGCGGGAGTCGACATCCCGAAGACGGCCTTCGATTGTAGATATGGCCATTATGAGTGGTTAGTGATGCCCTTTGGGCTCACAAATGCCCCGCCGGTGTTCATGGGATTGATGAACCAGATCTTTACACCTTACCTTGATCGGTTCGTGGTGCTCTTTATAGATGATATCTTGATTTATTCCCGGACAGAGATCGAGCATGAAGAGCACCTACATGTGGTGTTGCAGACGTTGAGGGACCATAGGCTATACGCAAAATTCACGAAGTGTGACTTTTGGTTGCAGAGGGTGAAGTTCTTAGGGCACGTGGTATCATCGGAGGGTATCACGGTAGATCCTGGCAAGATTGAGGCGATGATGTCTTGGAAGCGGCCAACGAATGTTTTTGAGATCCGGAGTTTTCTCGGGGTTGGCCAGGCTATTTCAGGAGGTTTGTAAAGGACTTCTCCCGATTAGCCGCACCGATGACCGGCTTGACCCGAAAGGGAGTACGGTTTGACCGGTCGGATGCTTGTGAGGAGGCCTTCACCGGTTGAAGGCCAGATTGACTTCAGCACCTATCCTGGTCCTGCCACAGGAAGGTGTACCCTATGAGGTCTCCTGTGATGCCTCTAATGTTGGTCCGGGGTTGTGTACTCATGCGGGAAGGACGGGTTATTGCTTATGGTTCCCGTCAATTGAGGACCCATGAGAAGAACTACCCTACGCATGATTTGGAGCTAGGCTGCAGTAATCTTTGCATTAAAGAGCCGGGCAAGACTATCTTCTTGGGGAGAAGTTTGTGGTGTTCACCGACCACAAGAGCTTGCGACATCTTCTCTCGGCGGGATCTGAATCTTAGACGAGGCGTTGGGTGGAGTATATGCAGGCGATTCCGGTTTGATCTACAGTATACACCTGGGAAGGGAAATGTAGTAGGCGATGCCTTGAGCCAGGAAGAGCCAAGCCGTAGTGGCTCTCTGTCTTGTCAAGGAATGGGAGATGATGGGGCAACTAGTCGCTCCGAGGTTACGACCAGTGCAGGGGCATAGTGCAGGGTATCTTGAGTGTGGTTATAGCGATTGCTTGGTTACGGCGTCAAGGTTATTGAAGGTCGGTTGGGGGATGTTGAGTGTGAGGTCATTCGAGATCGATTCGGGCGCCGTACTTTCGCTGATTGGACGAGAGGATTCCGACCATGTGTTGCGCTATCGAGGTCGATTGATAGTTCCATTTTCTCTCCGGGAGACAGTTCTACGGGAATTTCATCATTCTCGTTTGGCCGTTCATCCTGGAGGAACGAAGATGTATCATCTTTGTTCGGCAACGATTTTGGTGGTCGGGCCTTAAGAAAGCCATTGCGGAGTTTGTTCGACGGTGTTTAACGTGCCAGCGAGTTAAGGCCGAGCATTTGCGGTCTGCCAGGTGAGTTGCAGTCGTTACCTGTGCCAGAGTGGAAGTGGGACCATGTGACTATGGACTTCGTCACAGGGCTTCCTCGTTCTAGAGGTCATGATACTATTTGGGTTGTTATTGACCGTTTGACGAAATCTGCCCACTTTATTCCGATTCGTGAGACCGATCCGGTCCGGACCTTGGGGCAACGTTATGTCGATGTAGTGGTACGGTTGCATGGTGTGCCGTTATCGATTGTCTCTGATAGGGATGCACGGTTCACTTCGCGATTCGCGCGGCGGCTACGGCGTGCTTTGGGCACCCGAGTGAATTTGAGTACGACTTACCACCCACGGACGGATGGCCAGGTCCGAACGCACTATTCGATTTCTCGAGGATATGCTCCGTGCTTGTGTATTGGATTTTGGAGGTTGTTGGGAGGCTCACCTTCCCTTGGTAGAGTTCTCCTGTAACAACGGCTACCAGGCTACGATAGGGATGGCGCCATATGAGGCATTATATGGGCGACCGTGTCGCTCCCCTTTGTGTTGGGCCCAGGCAGGGAGGCGATTGTTTTGGGTCCCGATTTGGTTCAGGAGACTACCGAGTTGGTTCAGCGATCCGACGAGTGGATATTGACGGCCCGAGTCGCCAGAAGTCTTATGCTGATAGGCGGCGGCGACCGCTTCGTTCGTCGTAGGGGACCGCGTGTTCTTGCGAGTCTCGCCACGGCGGGGTCACGAGACGGTTTGGGCGAGGCTCCAAACTCTCACCTCGATTTGTGGGTCCTTTCCCTATCATTGCGGTTGTGGGACCGGTAGCCTATCGTTTGGAGTTACCACCCGAGTTGGCTCGTGTTCATGATGTTTTCCATGTCTCCCAACCTGCGGCAATATTATCCAGATCCTTCCCATGTGCTCGATTGGCGTGAGATAGAGTTAGCGAGATGATGGTTCTGTTGTGGAGGCGCCAGTCCAGTTTTAGATCGCCGGGAACAAGTCTTGCGGGGCAAGACAATCCCGTTGGTTCGTGTTTTGTGGCGTCACCGCAACATGGAGGAGCAGACACGGGAACACGAGAGTCGGATGCGTATTCTTCACCCCGAGCTGTTCGAGGACCAACGTCCTGAGGTGGGGAGGGTGTCAAATCCTTCTCGTGCCTTGAGGTAGTAGATCTTATTGTTTTGTTTGCTGTGCTTATGGTTGTGATTTGGTTGTATGTGGTTTGATGTGCATGGTGGTTACTTTGGCACGGGTGTTGTTTGTTTATTATGCTAATTGTGGCTAGGTTGCGCATAACTCTTTTGTTCCATTAGAGGGGACTTATCTTTTCGGGGACGAAAAGTTCTAAGGTGGGGAGAGTGTAACGACTCGTACCTAGGTGACGTGTGTTTAGGTAATGACTATTAAAATATTCGATTAATTATTTTGATCTTTTATTAGATTATTGCTATTATCAATATTATAAATCCATTAATATATAATTTTATATGGGTATAAATAGAGGGACACTTAGGGTAAACCCTACATTCATCCCTACATTCGTTGTGCGCAGATCTAGGGAAAACGATGATTGCGACCACCGTGTTCTTGACCTTCCGAGCTTGTATCTAGGTAGGTGATTTTAGATGATTGAATCCTGCTTATTGGTTTTTAATTATCGATGTTATTGCTCTATGAATGCGGATTGTAAAGTTATTGGGTAGAATCAGTATCGGTTTTGATAAATATAAATCTAAATAGATAAATATATATATATATATAACTACGTCGTCGATCGTAGGCCGGTCGGCACGGCGCCGTCGGGTTGGACGAAGCCGGTGGCTTCTGTGCGCGCGCCACGGAGGGGGGAAGGGAAGACGACGGCGCCGGGGTTCGTGGGCGGCGCTCAACCGCCGTCGGCGTGGGAAGACCGGGCAAGGGGCGGCGGCGTCTTGGGCGATCGCACGTCTTGCGCTGGAGAGAGTGACGGAGGGGCGAGGCGGCGGCGGCGTCGGGGCCGTCGCGCGTCTCGGGGCCAACGAGGGGAAGAGGGAGACGAGGGCGACGGCCTTGCCGCCCCCGGCCTGGCGCGCGCGCGCCTGCGCGTTGGCGACCGGGAGACGGGAGACGGGGGCGACGTCTTGCTGCCCCGTGCGTCAACGACACCCCTAATGGGCTGGTGTGTGGGCCGGTCCAATAGGGCCGGTCAACCCTAATTATAATAATATATATATATATATAAATATATGTATATATATATATATATACAAATAAATAGCTAAATATGTATATATATATATATACATATGCATTGGGCAATTTATGGTTCCTAATTTTATGTGGTTATTTAGCCCTAAATTTCCGATTTGTAATTGAACATTTATGGTATCGGTTCATGTGCACTAAATAACAAGCCGTTACTTATGATTTTGAATTTTAACACCTGGTCTAATCTTAATTATTAGTGGACTAATGGATGAACATACCCATTCACGAGTATAAATAACCTTTGGGGTTTGTTCTTGTTGGATTAGTGATCTGCATGTTACGTGATCTTGTATTATCCTGGAGATATCTTGTTTCCTAATAACGTGTAGATTGGGTGGCGAAACCGGTTGGGTCAACCGAGGGTCCCACATAGGGCGGCAAGAGGCCGCAGGTCCCCTATGTGGCTGGTTAATCCAGGGCCCCATATGTGGCGGGTTACCGATGGGGTACCGAGGGTCCCACATATGGCAACCTAGTGGTAATGAAATTCCTGAGTATGTGGGTGGGAATTTCTTAGATGACTGTTTTACCGACAAGCTTTACATGATGTGGGATTAGTTGAAATGTTTTTTTTCTGTGATTGGTTAGTATTTATTTGCATTAAGATGTGACACTACACTGGCACAAGCATACACCGACCATGTAGACATAGGATTTCACCTTATTGGACGGTGTGGAGATGGAGATCACCTACTGGGCTTTCGTGCTCACCCTACTTTGTCTTTCTTTTCTACAGATTATAGGGAGTAGCTGGTGGAGCCATAGCAGACCAGGTTGGAACGTCTTAGGGATTATTATTTTTTTTATGGACTTGGTTTCTATCTATTTATTTTATTTTCGGACTTGGGTCCGTGACGATTGTATAAACTTAGATAACTGGACCTTGCTACTTGTGTTTATGGTGTTGACTTAATTCCATAATATTGATTGCACCGATATAAATATTGGTTGATTGCATGTTGTGTTTGGATCATCGGTAAGTACAATGCTACCCCCGTTGTGGTATTGTACAGGGTTGGATCGATCCACAAACCCCTCGACCCCTGAAGGGCGTGAGGGGCGTCACATTCCTGATTCTATGAGTGCTCGAGAATTTGGGGGCGTGACATGAGCAAGCAAACCCCGGTTCGATTGATGGGCATCGTGTCGTCGTCAACAAATGATGACTTTTCGATGAGGCCGCTCACCAGGCAAGGCAAGGCCAAGCCAAACCAGACCAAACCACTAGAGGATTTGTGTCCCCACTCCGAGCACCAAGAGCTTGTATTTTTTTGCCCCGACTAGTGTAGAGAGAAGAGAATCGGCACCGACAGGCAGTGAGTCAATATGCTTTCCTCCAGTAACGCGATGGTGGGTGAGAAGGGTATGATGGGGTTTGGGGGAAGCATAAAGTGTGAGGCTAATATAACATAGCTATAAATTTAAGTATATTTAAATAAAATTATAGTTATAGCTAAATTTAACTAATACATAAGAAGGCTATTGGAGTAAAAATTTAGCTAAATACGCTAAGCTATTGGAGATGCTCTTAGACTCAAAAAATAAGTTATACATGAGAAGGCATGTTGAGATTTATAATCCCATATCAAGAATTGCCAAACCTCACAATTAATTAATAAGATCATGCAATAACTCTATCCATTGCTAACTGGTTTTGAGATGAAAGCCTATAGACTTTAACACCTATAAATAAATAGAAGAAAAATAACATTTTCATTACTATAGAAAAACTTGTATTAAAATTAGCATTTTTCAAAATTGAGTTTCCATTCTCCCCTCAATTTTAATTTATGGTGGTTTGCCCTATATTGCCTGACATTATTTTTCATCAATTTTCATCACAACCATGCTATTTTTATTCTATTTCCACATTATTTAAAATTAATTAAAGATATACTTTATTAGTCTTGAAATTTAAGTAATAAATAATAAAGGATAAATTTTACTTCAATATATCAAAAGATTATAAGTTACTTCAATTTAAAGTTTTTTATTAACCATTTGAACTATAATTAATGCCTAGAAATATTTTTTCCTTTAACAATTCTTATGAGCAAAAACAATAGATATGAAATTTACTTCAATAAAACAAAATTGCATCTGTACCTAGAAGATGTGTTTTTCATCAAGGGGAGAGGTTGGCATGAAATCTACTTCAATTAATAAAAATAGAAGCTCACATAAATTGATAAATAAAAAAATAGGCAATCAAAAACCTACAATAAAAATTAAAGATTTAACTCAATTAAATGTAATTGAATAAAAGTATAAAACTATAAGAAAGGAAACAAGAATAATTATTAACAAAAATTTAGGAAATAATACCCTCACAAAAACCAAATATTTGTATCATACTTATTTTTACCTATTTATTTATACTCAAGTCGTGGGTAACCATTTTTTTATTTTATAAATTCTCATAATAAAAATTAATAATATATATGTAAATAAAATTTCATATTAGAATTCAAATACAATGTTTCAAAGATGAAAGTAAATTTTAATTTTAATGTTTTCTAATAATATTTTTATATTCATCAATTATGAAAAATTAGACCAATATAATTTTATAGGTAATAAATATGATGATAAATAAATAAACTTTAATTTACCAACCAAAGGCTTTCAAAATTTAAAAATTTATTGATTTTAATAAAACATTATAACATTTTTCATTAGTATATAATGAGCATTACCTAAACTAATGAAGTTTCCAAAAACAGCTAATAATTGTGTTATATATATGGAGAGAGGTAGATCAGTACATCTTTAATTAAATTCCAATATAAACTAAAAAACTATTAGCTATAAGTAAAACTTTGTGTTCTTTTTTTACTTTTTATAATAGCAAAGCTCTTAGCATCAATTGATGTTTTGTTCCATTTTAACTCCTTGATTGAATAACTGAAATACCTCTATCAGATCTGAATATGATAGATTTGTTATTACTAATCACATCAATCTCCACAATCACCTTTTACATACCTTAGCACCAACTAGTAGGTCTTGTAAAAATCCTTTTACATCATCTCGTTATTGGTTTATGATTCTTTGCGTTCTTTGGTTCAAGGTATCACAAAAATAAAGAAAATAAATGCAGAATGAAATAACATAAGATATACATGATTCAGAACCAGCCTACTCCACGGATGGTAAGGCACCATCGCTCAGTTAATCCGTTATAATATGGATCCTATAACTTCTTATAGTGACTGATCCCTCTTTTATTTTTATCCTTTTATAGCAATTATAAAGTTAATACAATAGAAAAATGTCACCTACAATGCTTATTTCTTTCTTGTTTAATATCTACTTGTTTGTTGTGTCTATTTCACTTTAGCTTCACTTGATCACCATGAACATTTGTCTCTCTTGAAAGAATCTAAGCTTTCTCTCTCTTAGCTTATCTCTCAATATCTTCGAACTCATAATAGATAGGCTTCTCTTTCCTTTTATATGGTTGCTCTAGCTACGCCAATCTCATATTAAAGATTGGCGTACCCTAAAATAATGGCGCTAATGTCGAAGGCCAAAGGACTCTTAATTTAAACCATAGTAAGGCCAAAGCACCAAGGTAACTCGGGCTAAAAATTTAGGAAAAATTTTTAGCCCGAGTTAGGCAAGCATCAAGTATCCTAAGGCATTTTTCATATATATATTTTATATAAAAATTTCTGTTGCAATTCTAAACATTACAACATAAAGATAGAAAAAAAAAGTAAAAACAATCAACTTAATGTATAATTTAGGAAATTTAACATGAGTTTACAATATTAAAATAGATTATGTTTAAATTTAAAGTAGAAAATATTGAATCAAACGTCAACAATTAAATTAACATATTTCATAATTTTTAATATGTACAAATTAAAAAAAAAAGTAAAAACTTAAATGAAAATGTATTCAATATTTTAAATACGACTTACTGTCTACAAAAGTACGAGTGCCAGAGTCTCTATGACATGCAGTCGAGCGTCGATTGCTGCAAGGGAGAGAGAGCAGTGCACTGACTGGCAACCGGTAATGTCGATGATGACAGAGATAGCAATAGAAAAAGAGAAAGGCCAATAGTAACAATGACGAAAAAGAAGAAAACATTGGATCATCGACATCAAGGGAGGATAACGACATCACAATGATCGTTGAGAGGGAAAGTTGGGACAGGATGATGGCTATCATCAAGACTTGAGAGGCTGCAAAGTGAAGATCATTCATGGCTTCGTTCATGAAGTGTAGACAGATCAAACCCAAGCAGGAGATGCGGGAGAGTGTGTGGCTTCGTTCATGCTAGTGTGGGCATTAAATAGGGCACAAGACGTTGCTGTTTGTGCCTTGTATTTATTTAAAAAAATTGACACCCATGCATCGCCTGACCACCTTTCTCTACAAAGGTGAGGAGAGCTACCAGCCAACCTTCACGCTAGTGCCTTGTTGTCTAGGCAACATTTTGAAAACTATGATTTAAACCCTTTTGATTCCCACGCATGCTGACGAACTCTAAAAACCTTCTGACTTGAAACCCTTCTAATTTTCAAAAAAACAAATTAGAATCGAGTTCTAAGTCCTTTGATTTTAACAACTCTCTAACTTGAAAGTCCTCTGACCTCTAAAGTCCTCTCATTTTAACTTAATAGTCTCTAATCCTTTAAAACCTTATGTTTTCTTTCAAGGTCCTCTAATAGAAACGCAAGTTATTTGTTTTCTTCAAAATTGTCTATCTTCTTTCAGAGTCTTCTAATAGACGTCCTTTAATAAGCTTTAAGGTTGCCTATTTTGCATAAAGCCCTCTGATAGGCTTTAAGATCGTCATTTTTGCGCAAAGCATTTTGATAGACCCATAAGTTGTCTATTTTCTCTAGATTCATTTGTTTTCTTCCAGTGTACTCAATTCAACTTCAAGCCTATTTCAAAGGTCGTTGTCTAGCTGAACTTTGCTCCTCTTTTTGCTGAAATCTCGGACTATTGTTTGCCAACTAATTCTCTTATTGTGTTACAACAATTGTAACCACTTACAAAACTAAATAACATTCATCATCTCTAAAATTAAACATAGTAAACATAAATACCAATTATTTGTAATGAATAGGGATTAAATAATCTTATTCTCATATTACACAGTTAAAAACTACTACAAATAATTATATTATTAATTATATAACACATAATTTAAAATTTTATTAATTAAAATTTGCTAACAATATTATATAATTATATTATTATAATTTTTATTACCATAATAATATTTTTTAGACAAAAAAAACAAAATAACTGTTGTCTAAAAAAATTAGCATTTAAATATAATGTGTGAATGTAAGAAAAAATAAAAAAAAAGTCATGTAACTATAGATTATCCATACTTGTAGTGGTGGGATGGTCACGTAATGGGTACAATGACATAAACCCATACAAAAAATGGTAAATTATATCCATACCCATTTTACTGGTACTCATCAAAAACAAGTGCCAAATACCCGTAAATACTAATTTGACAGATCTAGTTAAACTTTTCATAATAGGGCTTAAGCCACTTATAAAGTCATAAAATAAAAAATAAATAAATTCACTCATTAATTAGTTAAAATACCTCATAAATAATTAATTAAAATTTAATCAAACTAGGATATTCTAGGTGTAATGCTTTATGGAGCCTACGGATATGTAAATTTATGAAACATTGGAGGAAACTAAATAACATAAATTCAATGAATACGTTAAAAAAACTACACTTAGTAAATTCAACAACTTTGATGTTTCAACTTTTTATTGCCCATCCTCAACCCACTTATTGAGGATATGCAATATTTTGGAAAGGAAAATTACTAATTTAGGTATGTCTAGAATGTATTTTAGCCATTATATGTATAAAATGAAAGTTTACAGAATGAAAATTTTTCCACTTCATCCACCAGTTAAAGAAGACCTCATAAGACAAATATCATTTTGCAACACCACTTATAATAGACCATTGTGAGATAATAGAAAAGAACTGAAATATTTTAGAAACCTTATCACTACCTTTTAGAACTGCACCTCCAAAGGAGACATGCTACACAGCCAAACAAGCTAAATTTATTTTGAACTAGATAATTAAGCTTCTAAAATGCATAGCCGACAGCAATGCTAATAGATCTGTTTCTGCTTTACTCGTGGCATTTAACCAATTAGTTGATGTATTTATGCTCCCCAAGAAGATGAACTGTTCACTGCATGCTTTTGTTGAACTTGGTTGGCTTATGAGTTCTACATGTTCAGCCACGAGGTCAATTTTAGAAGCATCTAAAATAGGAATTACCTCAGGTAAAAGGTTTGTAAGGTGGGCCTAAAAATATCACTAGAACTTGCATTGACAACGGAAAATTGGATAAATTCATTTAAAGAGATCAATTTTGAAACACTATAATGCGCAAAAATATAAAAAATGAAAAACCGCTCAATCCATTAAAAGCAGCCTAATTGTATCAGCACACTTTCAATGCTTTTGGTGGATTACCCATCATGTTGCAAGGGCCTTCTTAAGATTGCCCCTTGAAAACCATGGCAGATGGAACTTGATGGCACAGATCAAGGTGAAATGGGGGTAGGAATGATATTTGAAAATGTGAACTTTTCTAATAGAAAGGTGGAAGGTTTCCATCGTTGTGGGACACAGGCGGCCATCTAGACCTAGTTTTGGTCAAAGTTCTAAGAATGAAACTCAAAACTAAGCTTCCAAGTAAAAATCATCACTTATATAATATACTAACAAAGGTTAGATAATTTTAATTTTACACAGATTCACACTCCAAGCAAGGGTCAGGATAAGATCACTCGATTTTAACATTAAAATAGGGAAATAAAGAACCCACCCCAAAGAAGGTCTAGTTAAGTAAGAGATCAACCTTACTCCCTGAAGGTGCGCTTTTTTTGGGCCGAAACGTCCTTTGGTTCCTACTTGCACCAAAAAAAAAGTTAGTTGGTGCAACAGACAAAGGATTGATAATAAAAAATAAAAAGTAGAATGGAGCAATGCATAATTTTAGATAAGATAGCATACTATGAGTGAGCGAGCGTGTGTGTGGACTGCATGCATGTGTGTGAGAGAAAGAGACTGTGAGCATGGATCATTAAAGACATCAGGAACTAAGAACCAGTGTGATATGGATGCATTTATTGGAAAGAAATATCAAAGAAAGAGAAAGAATCGACACAGCTCGGCATTAAAGACAGCAAATCAGACAGGTAATCAACACAGCTCAGCACAGCATTAAAGATAGCAAATCAACAAGCATTCTCCGTCAATGATTGCTATTCTGTTTCCTTGTTTTATTTTCTGCATTTAAGATCTCTCTTTTTATTGTCGTGAACTGCCTATAAAACGCTGTTATTATTGAATAGAGAAGGCAAGCAATTTCTGATTTTCAAATCAGTTCTCGGAGGGAGAGACTCTGTCAATGACGAATCTGCCTTCATTTATTTGTTTCATCATAGCTTCAAAAGAAAAAGTCCTTCTGCACAAACCAACTAAACAAGGAAAACCCTTCAAAGTACTCAATCGAGTATGATTTTAAGGCTTAGTGAAATTCATCTAAATTTGATCCAACAAATTTCCATATAGATGGAGGGACCTCATCACATGAGATTAATTATGAGAACAATGGGCCTAACCAAAGGTAACCCTAAATATTGCGATAGTGACCACATCAAAATGCTTACATCCGGAATTGGAGGTATCAACCAAACTTCTATAAAAAGAAATAATGTTCTTAACCCAATGCAGGATCTACCTAGCCAGAGGTTTCAATCAGAATTAGAATTTTTGAGCGCAAGCACCTTACCAGCCTCAGCCTCAATCTTAATCTTCTTCCCAAGAGCAATCCAAGCTAGACAAGCTTGAAAGCATTGTTACTTCATTTGTTACCTCTCAAGTTAGATAGAATGGGCAGATTAACCAGAATATCAAAGTTCCTGCCTCTATTCCAGGCCAGCCGCTCAACCCAAAGGAACTTGAAATGCCATTGCATGCCATCACATTGAGAAGTGGCAGGCAACTTGAAGATTTAAAGGCAGTTTAAGTACTGAAAGCTGATAGGTTGCAGACAAAGGACAACAGCATAGAAGAAATGATTCCGAAACAAAAGGAGCCTAAATATGTGTCGCTAGCACCTTCTGTGCCACCAATCCCTTACCCTCAAAGGTTAATTAAGATGAGTCCGGATCCTCAACGGTTCACTTTTCTACGGTTTGATTACGGTAAAGAAAACGTTACCGTTTTGCTAAAATAAACAAAAATAAAGTCTCATCAATTTACCACCGACATAGCCTCCTCTCCTTCAATCTCCCAATCCGACACAGCCCGCTCCTTGATTCTCCGATATCACCAACCCAAATTCCACCTGCTACTATGTTGACGTTGTCTCCTCCCGCCGGTTACTTCGTCGTCGTCCGTCGACATCACCACCTGTGGTTAGTCTCTGCTTCGAACAAAATAGGAAACAAAGAATTCGTGATTATACTGTAGTTTCAATTCACTACAGCAATCGGCTTGGAGGGGACGTTGCAGCCTACAAGAGAATCATCTATACAGCTCACCAATCCCTCTTCTCCTCCCTAAATTAATTTTCAAATAATTTTGTCTTTAAAATAAAAAAGCGTTTGTTCCTGCATAAGCCCTCTTCTCCGATCGAGCTTGCTTTAATGTCGGCAAGGCTCTTCTTCTTCGTGTCGGTGGTGCCCATGTTCCTCGCAAGCTCAGCGTTTATTTTAGTGAATTGATGCGACTTTATTTTTATTTATTTTAGTAAAACGGCAACGTTTTTTGTTACCGTAATTAAATCGTAGAAAAGTGAACCATTGAGGATCCGAACTCAATTAAGATGATGCTGGAGGAGTTCAGCAATTTTCTAAGTATTGTTAAAGAAGCTTTATATTAACATACCATTCATTGAAACCATACACAAAATCCTTGCCCGCAAGAAGTTTTTGAACGAGATCATATCAGGGGAGTGGATGGTTGAGGAGTATGAAACTGTGTCCTTGAGAAACGAGTACAATGTTGTGCTTGACTAATTCATATCCTCATAAGCTCAAGGAAACGTTGTGCAACATTGTACAACATTGTACAATGTTGTACAATGTTGCATCCCTTGGTAGGTAGGAGAGCAACACTTTGAGAAAGCTACGTGTGACTAGGGGTGACTATCATTTTGATGCCTCTCTCCTAGGTCTAAAAGACCTCACCATGGTTTGCAATATCGACCGAGATGTCCACATCTCAGCCGTTTCAACCAAGCATTGCAAGGTGGCGATACGAGATCCAAAAACGAGATGGCAAAAGGGCAGAATGCGTTTATCTCGGCCCAATTTTCATCCGATACGCCACGTATCGTCTCGATACAGTATACTCGTCATGTCTCGAACAATATTTTGACATCGACTCACGAGCCACCGACGCCCCCGTCCAACATCATCAGTCGACACCTGTCCAGCCCACAAGCCGTCACTAATCCGTACGTCTCCAGTCGTCGCTGATCCATCCGTCTCCAAGTTCATGACTTCATTCTCTGCTGGAGTGGGTGGTGTCATGTCTTGACTCTTGAGAGGGAGCTACGTGAGTGACGGCGCATTAGGGATCCCAATTAGTATGCGTTGGATTTTGTTTTTGTTTTTTTCCCCACGTTTGCCATGCTTTAACTTATTTATTCATGTTTATATGCTTGATTAAACTTGTGGATGATTTAATTTATAATAGGTATGAATAATTAATTTATATATTAATTATTAGAATATTAATTGATAATTAATAATTAATTAATATATTTATTGATAATGTATATAAATTATTAAGTATACCTTAAATAGATATAAAAAATTAATAATTATTATAAGATTAATTTGTAATTATAATCTTAAAAAATAAGATAATTTAGAGTAATTAGTTTTAATTATTAATAATAATAAATGTACTCAAAATATATTTACTAATATTATTAGTTAAATGTCAATAAAAAATTCATGTGTTATATTATAAATCATGAAAATATAATAATATATTTATTTTAATACTTGAATAATACACTAGCGCTTTTTTATATGATAACTCATATTATGTTATTTAAATTATATATTTATATTATTTAATAATTCAAATATGATTGTCTGATTTTTTTTAAATTTTTCAATGATTTTTTAAATAATTAAATATATTTCATGCCTAAAGTTACATTTCACCCGAGATACAACGCAACATCCGTGACCGCGACCGCGAACCATGGACCACACTCCCACCTTCATGATATTGCAACTAACAAATTGCTCATTCAAGCACCCCAACGAAATAGTGGAGAATGTTCCACCTAAAGTTGGTAAGCTCTTTATACCAATGGATTTTGTTATCTTGTTGACGATGTAGGAGGATTCGTACATTACTCTTATTCTTGGCCGGCCATTCCTTGCCATAGCCGATGTGGTAATTGACGCTAAACAAGGGTATACCATCCTTAATGTGGGAGATGAGGAGCAGTAGTTTAAGTCTATCGGAATCCCTTAAGCAGCCTTCTGTGAGCAGTCATAGCTATTGAGTTGATCTCTTGTATTGCAAAGACTTATTAACAAGTTTGTCAATCTTGTGTCGTGCTTCCTCATCCTTCATTTGAAAAAGAGGATATTAAAGAAGATTTTGGGGAACCCATCTCAAGAGCAGCTTCACATAGGTGACTGGTTCTTTTATTGTATACAACTAGCTTAAGGCTACTTCATGGACAGCTCAGGTCCAAGTGAGCTGGTCCATTTCAAGTTCGTGTACACTATGACAAAAGTAAAGTTTGGAGTGAGGCACTAGAGCCTTTAAAGTGAAGAAAAACACGTTGAAAGTCCTTTAAGATGGGAAAGGTTTCTCACCTCTCCAATGTACCACTGGACACTTGAACAATTAAGGTGTTTGAGATATGTAATCCCACATCTAGAGTTGTTAAACCTTACAATTAATTAATAAGATCTTTTGATAATCTCACCATTGCCAATTGGTTTTGGAATGAAAGTCTACGAACTTTAGCATGATATCAAAACAAGTTATGTGGTTCACCTCAACCACATGAGGACAGCATGTGTGCTCCATTTTACCAAATATTGTCCATGTGTTGCGTGAGGAGACGTGTTAAAATATGTAATCCCATATCAAGAGCTATCAAACCTTATAATTAATTAATAAGATCTTGTGATAACCCCACCCACTGCCAATTAGCTTTAGGATGGAACAACAATATCCTTTATGTTATTTTGTTCTATTTTATTTTGATTTACCTTGCATGTTTAGTTTTATTTGCTTAATTATGTGTTCTAGTATTTTAATGTTTTACACAAAAAAAATAGGACCAGCACCGCAGCGCCATGTAGTGGCACCAATGCTAGAACCTTATATAAAGATCTATTTTATGACTCATTACGGATAGTGCCTGATAGTGATACCACCATTCAACACAACTCCATTAGATCTATACCTCAACCAAGTCATCAAACTACCCCATGCCTTCCGCTCTGCCATCCTCCGACATGGTACTGTTACACGACTCTCAACATCTCCAACTCTACTATCATTTTTTTATATAAACAACAATATTAGATATCGATTTGTGATTGCAAGTCATCATCTTGCATTGTCTATAGTTGTCACAAACCATGTCATTGGGATTGTTGGTGTTGGGATGCTGCGGGAGCAATGGTGCTTTCCAGTGTTAGCATGCTTGCTACAGCATCAAGTTGATGCCAACATTGAGTTGATGCTACTGCCATCATGGTGGTTGATGTTGATGAATTTTTGATAGGGATCAGCCAACAAGACTGAAGTTGTGGATAGTTCTACTACTGTATTATCTATGTTATTTCATTATTTTGTAGTATGGACCCAACCCATTTGTGGGTTTCAGCCCCAAAGTCTTGTGTCCTAGGCTTTCTCTTTCCTCCATTTAAATGGGGTTGTAACCCTGAGAATGAGACATCAATGGTGCTTTTATCTTATTATAGTGAACAAAGGGCCATCTTCATTTTTCCATGCTTTTAAAGGGTTGTGTCAAGGAGACCCACATTCTCCTTTGCTTTTCCTTTTTCTTATGGAAGTATTTAGTTAAATAGTTGAGCGGGCAATTGACCATCAATTGTGGAGGGTGTTGATGTCGGCAATGGGATGACGAGGCATCAAATACCACATCTCTTATTTGCATATAACACTAGTTTTTTGTTATGTGGATGTTAAGAGTATCATTAAGCTCTAGTTTTTTAGTATTGGTTATGTGCCATTATATAATACTAAACCATATATTTATTAATTTGTGATTTTCTAATATGTATAATCATCTACAAAAAATAAACATACATAATATGAAAAAAAAATATTATTTTAAAAACAAATAACTAAACATGTGCTTCAAGTCAACTAGTTATTAACTAATAATAATGTTTATAAATATTATTAGAAATCGATAATGACAATACTGGCCCTTGAAAAAATATTGTACGAAATTGTTAGAAATAAAACACAAATAGGCAAAAATTTTGTTTCATAAAACATAAATTTGAAAGGATATCAAAATGCACAGTTACAAATTAAGCCATGAGATCATAAACATCACTAGCACAGTTATTTCTTCCACTACAATTTTTTCTCTATTTGTTTTACAAATTCTATGCTATAAAAATTAGAGGCAAACTTTAAGATTGGATCTCTATCCCCTAGTAACAATAAGTTATAAACCTTGTATGGAAAAGTTTCTGAAAATAAATCAAAAGCTGAAATAATCATTGCTTTGTTGTCATCATAAATCATTGCGTTAGGCCAATTGAAAAGGGTAAGAAAATTTGCGAACCCTTCGCAAATCATATTATATACTCACTTTTGTTATAATAAAGTATGTTTTCAGAACCAGAAAACTAACAAGTGCCAAAAAAGTTCTTTAACCCTAGGACCAAGCTGACGCTTCTTGATTTTCAGATGAGTCATAACAAAATGCGTGTAAAGCCTAGCAAATATGTACATAAAAGAAATTTGACGTGGCCAGTGCCACATGCCTTGCAGTAATGCAACGCACCCGGTCAATAAAGAATACAAGCTTGACTTGCACCAACAGTTCCAGAGAATAAGAAACCACCTTATCGATTAATCCTATTCCCCAAACATGCAATTTACGCATAATTCAAACACTGTTCCCACTAAACTAACCAATATGAGATCCATAACAATTGAAACTGCAATTATTTATTATCACTTCAACTTACATCACCACAACAAACTCTAAAAAGGAAAAAAAAAAAAAAAAAAAAGATTTCAAATCCAAACATTGGGCAGTTTTCCCATACAACTCATACAAATCAGCCCATGCTTCTCACATTGACTTAACAGCACATCCATTCTCAAGTGCCGAAAACGGCAAAATATAGATCATCCACTTTTAACTGTAATAAGTTAATAAATCAATAACTTTTTCCAAACACCATCACACTTAAGACAAATCCTATATATCTTCAACAAAAAATTTCATCTAAAGAATGAAAATACATGGCTTATGTTTCCCCTGCAACAGCGACATCTAAATTTGGGTCTCAAGCCAGTAGATATCTTTTCAACAGTATCCAAAACCGCAAATCTGCCTAATTCTTGTTAATACAAAAATATGACAAACATTCAGAAGATGATTTTTTCAGCTCTACTGCAGGGGAATAAATTTTTTTTTATAAGTAAAAGACAGTATATTAAAGAAAGAACGAGAAACAAGGAAATTGGGCAAGAAATAGCCTGACCCAAGAAAAATGCTCAAAACACATATTACAATAAAACCACAAAGGGCCAAAAACAAAGCCTAAAAATAGGAAAAGGAGAGGAACCCCTACAAACCGACTATCTCAGCCTAGAAGGCCGAGATACCCCAGCATCATAATTAACCGAAGAGGTGAGCCTTTTGAGCTCCCGCACCCCTCTAGAGCCGGTGTCCTCAAACGGCCGAGAAGACAAGGAGTCCTTCTGGGCCATGGTTCGAAGTCGCGGTCGCGGATATCGTCGCATCGCGGTCGCGGACGTAGCAGTCGCGGACAACTCGTTGCATCTCGGGCGAGATACAACTTTAGGTGTGAAATAATATTCAATTAAAAAATAAAAATCAGAAAAAAATCAGAAAAAATCAAATCATTTCATTAGAATCATTAAATAAGCTAAATAAATTATTTCAATTGCACGTTATGACTTCTAACATAAAAAAGACACTGTATCACAATTTTTTTAATTGAGAAGTAAGCAAATTTTATTAGAAAAAAATTGCACACAAGGAGTGCTTGAAAAAAAAAAACATTACAAATGAAAAAAACTAATATTTAAATTGTATTAAATATTCTTAATTTAATTTATACCGTAATACATATTTTAAAATTTATTGCAGTCAGTATTAATTATTTTTAACTAATTTATAATATGTTAAATATTCTTAAATTTATAGCTTTGTGTGTTAAATATTTTTAATTTTATTATTATATATTTATTTTTAATTTGAGAAATAAATTTAAAACAAATTTTATTAGTATTTGAGGAATGAATTAATTTAAGAAATAAATTTAAAACAGTTATAGATTTAAGGAATTAATTTAAGAAATAATTTCTTAAATTTAAAATTGTTTTTATTTAAGGAATTAAAATGGTTATAAATTTAATTCTCAAATTAAGAAATGCATTTAAGGAATAATAAATTTAAGGAATGATTTTAATTTAATTTAAAATAAAATTAGTTAGGTTAAATAAATAAATAAAAGTCTTCAAACATACCTCGACAATCGGCGGTGTGCGTGAGGGAAAGAAGATCTTCTAGAAACATACTTGCGGCGACGTGCGACAACGTCTGTGTGTCTTTGGCAACGGCAATGCGTGAGGGGAAATAATTTTCATCGAAGAAGAGAAGACAAGGACAGCCGCAATCGATGGCCATCCTCGATGGCCTCAATCGATGGCCCAGAAGACAAAGGAAGAAGAGAAGATGAGGAGGATGAAACCGATGGCCGTCGGTGTCGAAGTGGAGGAAGAAGAAAGGTACGTACCAATTATTTTCGTTAATTTCGAACGAATTTTCGTCCGTGACGCAACGTATCGTTCAAACATCGGCCAAGTCGCTTTTTCTCGCCCTAGATCTCGGGCGAGATCAGCGAGATAGAGCAAATAAGCGAGATTTTCGTATTAGGTTGGGATCTCGTACCGAGACCCTTCGATACCATTCTGATTCGGGTGATACGTCTCGATATCGACCGATACTTCGAACCATGTTTTGGGCTTAATGCCGAGCTTCGATATCCCGCAACAAATCAGAGGGGTCAAAGCCCTCGCATGTCACCCCTAACACCACGCCAATGGCTTTGTGGGCTCGTAACCACTCCGGCTCCGAAGTTGCCACAATCGGACAACCGAAGACACACGCAAGGGGATGAAACTCCTCATCGAGGGCAGCAACCAGCGGGCCAGCAGCAAGCTGAACAGTAAGGCCACAGCGGAAGCTCCCTAGTCATCGCAGCATCTTCGTCCCAGCATACGGAAGGAACTAGGTCGAAATCCGGCCAAGGACAATAGGGTCTTTGGGGAAAAAGGCCACAACCAAAGAGGACACACTTGCTACAATGAACGACTAAACTCCGATCCGCAACAAGAGGGTCAGAAACCAGGCCGTTGGAAGAGAATGAGGCCGGGAAGATCACCAGACACGGGAGGCAATGGGATGGCAGGAGAGGAGCCAGACGGGGGCAGCAGCTAGGTGGGCGACAAGATGGCGGACAAGGAGGCATTCGGGGCAGCATGGGGTAAGGTTGCGAGCGGGGGGGAAAGAAAAGAGGGGGGGAGAAGGGCTGATGGTAGGAGATGCGGGCTTAATTGGTGGAGGAGTGGAGGGCGAGAAGGGAGATGGGCTGATGGTGAGAGAGGCCGGCTTAAGTGGTGGAGGAGGGGAGGGCGAGATAGGGCCGAAGGGGTTATGGGGCGTGGGAGGATGAGGGTTTAAGAGGGAAGGATGTGGGCCGGGAGAGGAAAGGAGGGCGTAGGTGGGCTAGGGAAGGGGGAGGTGGGCTGAAATGGCTTGGGCCGGCTATGGGGGAAGGTTGGGAAATAAAGGCAAGGAAGAGGTAGGGTTTGGGGGAGGGGGGCCGGCAGCTACAGGGGGGATATCGAGGACAGTGCTGGCATCGACGCCACATGGAGGGTGAGGAGAAGCGGTCAACGCAGCGCAGAAACAACCTATGAGGCGGTCGGACACCTCTGTCTCGAGGCAGGAAACAACCACGGGAGTCACGCCTGCAGGCTGGATACCACGGGGAAGATCCGAAAAGGCTTGTGCGTCAGCCAACGACGCAAATGCCGAGGCCACCCGACGAGGCGACACCAACAACGCTGACCGGGCACCAAGTGACGCTATCGGGGAGAGCCGAGCCGGAGAGAGTGCGGCCAAACGACCCACCAGAGGAGGAGAGGCCGGCACAGGAGGAGAGGCTGAACAGCCTGCCGAAGGAGGAGAGGCTGAACAGCCTGCCGAAGGAGGAGAGGCTGAACAGCCTGCCGAAGGAGGAGAGGCTGAACAGCCTGCCGAAGGAGGAGAGGCTGAACAGCCTGCCGAAGGAGGAGAGGCTGAACAGCCCGCCGGAGGAGGCGCGAATCTGGCCAGAGGCGACACTGGCTCGGAAGAATCCGAACCATCGAGCAATAGGGGACACCAACACCTCCGCAGCAAGGAGACAACCGCGGAGACACATCTGAGCTGACAGGGGCTGCAGCAAGGGCTAGGGCAAGACTGAGACGCGCTGGACAATATGCCGGCAACTTGTGGTACCGGACAGCCTGAAAAAATCTAGTGGACGACCCAATCCATATAGTGGAAGGGGGGCGAGCGAATGTCCAATTCCACACAAAAACGGGCCTTGCTCGGGCGAGCAAGCGTGGTGATGGACAAATCCATGGCCAATAAAGTACCAAAGGAAGAAGCAATAGGCCGAAGTAAATCGGGATGAACAAATTGCAACGGGACGCGAGGAAGAGAGATCCAGATAGGAGTCAAATATTCACCATTGGTAAGATCATCACCGGCCACCCAGCGAAAGATCCGGTAAGGAAACAAAAGAACGAAACAGGAAGGCCTAGAAAGGAGGCAGAAAAGATCTTCTTCCAAATCAAAGTGCACCATGAGAATATCGAGGGCCAGGAGGCCAACAACAAAGTCACCGAAAAAGTGCTCATTATCAAAGTAGCGGCAGAGGGAGTGAAGCGGTGGCCCTGGAGAAGAACTTCAACAACACCGTGAAGGAAAAATCCTGAGCAGAATGAGTAAGATAGTCCACCGGAAAAATAATGGCCGAAAAACCATCCCTCACCCCAAAAGAAGGGGAAGAAGAGAAACGAGTGAAGAAAGACGATTTGGTGGAGGCATAAGCCTTGACACTCAAGTGACCGGAGAGAACAAGGAGAGCAGGACCTTTGACGGGTGGGCTGCCGGAAGAGGGTGCCATCACGACGGTCGTCGGAAGCAGCCGCTAGAGGGACACCAGAGAGACGCCGAAAAAAAGGAGAGTAGAGAGAAGGGAATAATAGGAGTCTGACCCAAAAGGAGGGTACTGCAGGGGGATAATTCTAACAAACATCCACTTAAACTGCATCCAAGTGTTTCTTTACCTACAATACAAATATTTAAAAAATTGAATACTTCATGTTATGGGATTACCAAATCATAAATATGCAGGAATTTTATCTAACTGTTGAATCTATCGCACACATCATTAGAAGTTGGACCACAGGCCAAACAAACACCTCTCGAGTGGAATAGTACAATAGCCCCAATAAGCTTGATTGAAAAGAGAAAATTTTAACCCTTCAACTCTACATAAAATCACAACAACCAAAAGCATGCCATGAAAACTATTGCTTAATGAAGCAACAACATAAGTACTGAAAAAACGACACTCCTATAGCAGCTAGGGACTAAAAACCATACCGAACCCTCCAAATTCAGAAAGTATAAGTGAACAAACATCAAACTTAAGGGACAGAAAAAATAGGAGAAAAATCAATCACCAACAGAAACAGAAGTAGTTACAGGTAACAAGAAAATACCAAAATGAATACATCAACAGATCTGACTCGAGTACCATCTCAACATATGTGCTTGTCTATAGAATTGAAAATTAGAACAGAACGAAACTAGTATAATTAAAGGAAAAAACTACAATAAAACGAAAATCACTCGCTTACCTGCCTAGACCGAAGAGGCTCATGACTATAAACAGTTAGCGATGGAGACGAGGATTACGCAGATGTGATGTGGGCGCGAGGGAGGGAAGGAGGAAGGTGACCAGTAGAGAGAGGCAAGCAAGTTTTGGAAACTAACAAGGGTAGGATTTTGGATTCAATTAGGACGGTCCAAGTGTGGGCCATTTTTTGCCGTCTTGTCACTCACCACTGCGCATGCCAACATGGCTTTGATGATCGGTGAGGACTTTCTTTTTTATTTGTTATTTTTAAAATTGTATGAAATTTATAATAGCTATATTTTTAAAATATTTTTATTCATAATTTTGAATTAAAATAATAATATAATGACAGTGGTTGATCGAGCTACACATCAACCATGGTTGAAAAGAAAGTTGGTTGATGTGGGTGTTTGGTCAATGCGAGAGATAATGGTCAATATAGTGGTATCTTTGGTCAACCTCGACCATGCGACAACGTATTTTGATATATGTCACTTTTTTTGCGATTTTAGGTTTTTTTAGGTATTTTGTTCTAAGGAGTGAGAAAAAGAAAGAAAGAAACCCCAATTGGCTTGATCATCGATTGTTGCATTCGTGTTAAGGGAAAGCATTTACGAAGAAAGAGCAAAGGGAAAGAAGCTTTTGCGATTCTAAACCCTAGATTCAATGAAATTCAAGGTAAGGATTCAGTTCTACTCTCCTACTCTTTGGCCATTGTTTTTTTTTTTTTTTGAAACAGACAATTTATTAAATTAAAACCCAAGTACACAAATTGGTCGGAGGATGATCATACCCAAAAAGAAAAGGATGAAGGGCCCAATACAAATGTTATAATAAGAAAAAAAAAGGCCCAACAAAAACAAGAAGGAAATCAGCAACAGAAAGCAGCATAGTCTAAAAATAATCAACGATGCTTCTTGACCTTAACGCCAGGAAAGGGATAACGCGGACATAAATCATAAGCGGGTGCGGCCAGTTGGAGCCAGGGGGCTAGATCGGGGATAATTTCAACAAGTTCAAAGACTAGAGTCCAAACATATCCTATTGTTAGGGGGTTAGTTCATTAATTGATCAAATACATCAAAATGAAGTTGAAATTGTGATCTTTTCTCATTAATTCTTCTTCATTTGACACTAAAATAAGTTGAAAAACCCCCCTAACAACAACTCCAAACTTAGAACTTGCTTGTCCCGAGGCAATTAAAATTGAAGTATAAGAAAAAGTAAGACATTGATTTGAATATCAGGGCATGTGAAGAATGAAACATTCATAATAACAGTGGCTTAACTTTTCATATCATGCATAAAATCTAATATTCTTGGTCCAACAATCATATGTTCTCATTACTAAGGCTAAGAAACAATTGAATATATGACATTCTAAACAATTTCTTAATTCCTTGCACTCTTAAAATGAGCAAAGCAGCCTCACTCATAAAGTATTCTTACTTCACTCTCTCTCAATTCTTCATGGAATTAAACCTAAGCAAGTGTTTTCCTAACTCCTTTTGGTGACACAACCATCATCCTATAACCCAATTAGTTTTTGCTATAAACCACATTGATATAGAAATAACAATGCCCAACACACTCTCTATTTCCTCTTCTACATACAAGAAAGTTTTATATACATCATACTGTAAACATTCAACTGTACATTGTTCTTTCCTTTTTTTTTATTATGCCGTAGTAATCTATATAACCTTACAAGATTTTTCTTGATGGGTTATATATCTCTACAGTCCATAACTTTTTTTTTACAAAAGCATTCTTTACAAACTCTTTATACAGGAAATGTACCATCTCTAACTCGCATTTTTGTCAACATTCTATACAAACTGGAACATTGTACTTTATTAATACAAGTGGCTATAATTCCAACTCCACCATTCCAACAAATCCAATCACCAAGTAGAACTATAGAAAAAACTTGTCCAAATTTATATTCCATGAACACTCACAAATGTATGGCTCTCAATATATTGTGTTCTCACTCGTTCAAGGAATTAAGTTTTGTTCAGATGTTATCAATTCATTAGAGATCCAAACCATTGTTCAAACGCATGATGATATCATTCTAAGTACATAAATTCCATACATAAAATTACTAAATAGACCACTAATTCTAAACATTCATTCTATGCATGCTGCAAATAAACATTTCAAAAATTTTCCTCATGAATTCATCTTTTAATCATGCAACTCTTTTCACAATATGACCAAATCTCATATATAACAATGCATACCATCATTAAGTCCATTGCATCTTCACAAGCAACTCCAAACTTGAAGTTTTGCATATTCGCAGAAACATACAACCAGAAAGGGAAATGTTCAAACCTTCTTCTTCTTTTTCTTACGAAGAGAGGCTGGCTCACTATAATAATACATCGTTTGAGCCATCAATTCACGAAGAGCTAGTACAGAAATCGGGTTTGAATTTGGTGCGTCCCATTTTCCTCCATGTTCTTGCATGAGAGCAGTCAGATAGTAACAAACAAAAGGCCCACAGCTTGAAGTGTCAACTTGGAGGGGTGATGGTAGGACTGAATAGGGCAATTGTTCTTCTGGTTCCTCCATGCCAAAATGAGTATAGATTTGAGCTATCTTCATAGCCTGATGTAAGGATTCTCCAACCCCAGCTGCTAGCTCTTTCAATCTGTCTGCATTATTTGCTCCCAAGGAATCATAGACATGGATAGCATTATTCCCCATTGTATACTTCAGTAAGATATAATGATTTGAGATGTGAATGGGGATCAGAACAGCTTTTAAATCTACCCATGGTCAGAAACCTTCTTCACTCCCTATCATATATGCAGCCAACACCTCTGGCTTAAGGGAAGGAGAATTAGCAAGCAAAGGAAATACTTCATAGTCCTTACCATGTTTAAAAATATCTGGTTCCTTCTTTATAGCATCTCTTAAGGCAAAAATGAAATTGCCCAAATCAGGTGACTCAATCCAATTTCGAACACCAACAATTCTCCTCAAGTCCTCTGGCCGGAAATGTTCCAAATGTCCAATTGTTCTATAAAGTTCTTGATTAGAATTTCTAAACTGGAAATACTTCTCTCTTGATTCAGTTGTTTCCAACCCTGGAGTGATAAGTATGTCCAACAATGACCATAGAGGAGTTGTAAGCATATCCAATGATGGCTCAGTTCTCTTTTTCTTTTGAGCTCTTGTTGGAGCTCTTCTTGTTAGGGCTCTAATTCTCCTTGGGCATTTCCGAACGGCACTGCAGAATGTAAAGTGCCCTCTATCTCAAATGGTGGGAAAAGTTGTATTGTTAGAGGAGAAGGATCTCTCTCTACCTCATCTTCTTGATTTCGCTTTTAACCGTTGGTTCCGGTGTAGCCACATGAGTGGAAGCTACTTCTTCCTCGCATTTCTTTTGCTCCTTCTCTGATGCAGGTTGGGCTTTTGTTGATTTCTTCTTCCTCTGTTTCGCTCTCTCTAACAATTCTGCAATTTGTTTCATGTGGCTCTCATAAGCAACCTTTACATCTCCTTGAAGTTTAAGTAAGGCTGTTTCCTCACTTGAACTTATTACATCATTTTTTTCATCTTCCTCAGAAGATTCATATTTCTCAGGTTTCTGCATGTTTTCCTTTTCAGTACTCTCTTCCTCAGCTGAAGAAATCTGAAGTGGGAAAGCTGAACCATCTTTTGCAGGAGATATTTGCTTTGCTCTATGAAATACAGGCCCCACCAATTTAACGGCTATAGTCCCTTCCTCAGTGATGCATTTTATAATCAAATTGTTTGGATAAGGGGTCTCGGAGCGAGTTCTATATATACTAGGATAACATTGTTGCACCACTTTTGTTAAAATTCACACAAATTCCCTCTTATCCACTGACTTCTTCCACTCTTGAAAGATCATTTTTGCCCAGTCTATGGACAATTCTGCCTTGATGCTATACATGCATTGTAAATGTGCAATAGGGACTGCATCAATTCCTAGCATCTGAGAAAATATGCACCGACCAAAAAGAATAGCTAAAAATCTCAAATACCCTGAAAACCCCGTTTTCTTATGATATTTCTTCTCATTCCCCTAGGGTTTGGAGTAATTAAGTGCTTCACTAAATTCTTCTTTAGTTAGGTCAGGCAAAGAGCAGCATTTGCTCTGCAAATTGAAGGTTTTTCAAATATTGGCAGCAGAAATTACTACCTTCTTTCCCCCTACTGTAGATATCATACGATTCTCCTCTGTTTTCAAATTATTATAAAAATTCTCTGCAAACTCCATCAACAGAGGGCAAGGATCACCACATACCTTGTGTAAGTTCTGTCCTTCAAGTATTCTCTGCATTTTGGCCGCCCATGAAATGCTAGGGTTATTCAAGAGTTCCCACGGAAACACCAGTTCTGGCGTCACCTCTCTGACAACTGCCTTTGATTTCACCATGTGAACCGTCGCGAAGAAAACGAGCAATTGTTCAATTTAGTTAGAGGTGATCTGAATCAACAAACCCTTAAGAGATAAGGGAACTGAGCGAAATTTGCGAACTAGAGGAGTGAGCTGGTGGATTTCGTGCAAAAGAAGTTCGGCTGAAATATCGACCCTCTGTTTTTTAAATGAGTGTCCTTAGTCAATCAAATTGTCAACTCAATTTTTAATTGACTGAGCCCTCGGGACGCCTTAGTCATTTCAAATGGTTGTGTCATTTCAATTTGGTCATTTTAAATTTCAAATGACCACTTCACTAAAAATTACCAATTTCAATCTAAAACGCAGAATTAACTTCCTTCAACTGCACCGATGCTTGGGTTCTCTATCTGAATATCAATAAACTCAAACAAACAAATAAATAATCACAAATAACTCGGGTTGCCTCCCGGAAGCGCTGCATTTAGTGTCGGTAGCTTGACATTCTTCCTTGATTAATTTGGAAATGGAGCAAGGTAAAGAACCTCCTTAACTCCTGCGGGCTCAACAAAAACCTTCAACCTGTGTCCATTAACAGTGAATGCTGGAGAATTATCCTGTTGAATAAGTACTCCTCCCTTTTCAAAAACTTTTTTAACCACAAAAGGTCCAGACCATTTACTCTTGAGTTTTTCAGGAAAAAGTTTCAGTCTAGAATTATACAACAAAACCTTCTGACCTTCTGTAAACTGTTTAGGATGAAGATGTTTATCATGCCATCTCTTAGTCTTCTCCTTGTAGATTTTTACATTTTTATATGCATTCAATCTAAATTCTTCAATCTCGTTTAATTGCAAGTCTGGACTCCTCTGATTTCTGAGCATTAAAATTTAAGAAGTGTGTGGCCCAATAGGCCTTATGCTCTAGTTCCATAGGTAAGTGGCATGCTTTTTCAAAAACCAATTTGAAAGGTGATGTACCCAATGGGGTTTTGAAAGTTGTTCTATATGCCCACAATGCATCATCCAATTTGTTGGCCCATTCCTTCCTAGACAAGTTGACTGTTCTCTCAAGGATCCTCTTAATTTCTCTGTTTGAAATTTCAACTTGTCCATTGGCTTGAGGATGATATGGAGTAGTGATTCTATGATGAACTCCATACTTTCTCAATAGCTTTTCAATAAACTTATTACAAAAGTGGCTTCCTCCATCACTGACTAATGCTCTGAGTACTCTAAATCTGGTAAAAATATTCTTCTTAAGAAACTTGAGTACCACTCTTGAATCATTGGTTTGGGTGGCTATGGCTTCCACCCACTTTGACACATAATCAACTGCCACTAGAATATACTGATTCTTGTAAGTTGACGGGAAAGGACCCATAAAATCTATTCCCCAAACATCGAACAGCTCCACTTTTAAGATGTTTGTCAGGGGTATTTCATCTCTTCTTGTTAGATTTCCAGATTTTTGGCATTGCTCACAAGCTTGAACAAAACTCCTTGTATCATGAAATAGTATAGGCCAAAAGAAGCCTGCTTGAAGGACCTTTGCTGCTATTTTAGATGGTCCCATATGACCTCCACACTCCTTAGTGTGACAATGACTCAAAATACTTGGTCATCTCATCTTCTGGAACACACCTTCTTATCAAGCCATCAAGACAAATATTGAATAACAGAGGTTTCTCCCAAATGTAACTCCTCACTTCAGATAAAAACTTCTTCTTTTGTTGTGATGAGAATTTATAGGGGAAGATTCCCCCTACAATATAGTTTACCAAATCTGCATACCAATGAGTAAGTTCCTGCACAACAAATAATTTTTCATCTGGAAAATCTTCAGCTATAGATAAAACTTCATCAGAATTATTTTCAACTCCTTCTAATCTTGACAAATGATCTGCCACAACATTTTCTGCTCCATGTTTATCCTTGATTGTGAAATCAAACTCTTGCAACAATAACACCCAACGAATCGACGAGATTTTGATTCCTTCTTGGTGATCAAGTATTTGATAGCTGCATGGTCAGTGAAAACAACTGTGTGGGATCCCAAAAGGTAACTTCTGAATTTATCAAAGGCATAAATAATTGCAAGTAATTCCTTTTCAGTTGTGGCATAGTTAATTTGAGCATCATTCAACAATTTGCTTGTATAAGCAATTATATGCACCTTCTTCTCCTTCCTCTAGCCCTAAGACAACTCCTATAGCTGTGTCACTTGTGTCACACATTAATTCAAATGGCAAATTCCAATCAGGAGATATAATGATAGGGGCAGAAATAAGAGCCTCCTTGAGTTGCTTAAAAGGCGTTTTGACACTCAAGAGAAAATTCAAATGCCACATCCTTCACTAGCAATGAACATAAAGGTTTAGAGATTTTTGAAAAATCCTTTATGAACCTTCTATAAAATCCTGCATGCCCCAAGAAAACTTCGAACCCCTTTGACGTTTGTGGCTGGTGGCATGGATTTTATAGCAGCAATCTTTGCACGATCTACCTCTATTCCTTTGCTAGACACTTTATGTCCCAAGACAATGCCTTCTTGCACCATGAAATGACATTTTTCCAAATTAAGAACAAGATTGGTCTCTTCACATCTCCTGGAAAATCTGAGATAAATTGTTTAAACAATCATCATATGAAGAACCAAAAATAGAGAAGTCATCCATAAAGATTTCAATTGTCTTCTCTACAAACTCTGAAAAGATAGCTATCATGCAACGTTGGAATGTAGCAAGAGCATTGCATAATCCAAAAGGCATCCTCCTATAGGCAAAAGTTCCATAAGGGCATGTGAAAGTAGTTTTGTCTTGATCTTCCGGCGCAATGGGTATTTGATTATACCCAGAATATCCATCAAGAAAACAATAGTAATTGTGCCCGGCCAATCTTTCCAACATTTGATCAATATATGGCAAAGGAAAATGATCTTTTCTTGTGTTTGCATTGAGTTTGCGATAATCTATGCAAACTCTTCATCCGGTGACGTTCTAGTAGAGATTAATTCATTCTCGGATTCTTGACCACGGTCATCCCTCCTTTCTTAGGGACAATATGCACAGGACTCACCCATTGGCTATCCGAGATAAAGTATATAATACCAACATCAAGAAGCTTAGTAACTTCAGCCCGTACTACTTCCTTCATGTTTGGGTTTAACCTTCTCTGATGCTCAATGCTATTTTTACTCTTGTCCTCTAAAAAGATTCTGTGCATGCACATGGAAGGACTAATTCCCTTTATATCTGCCATTGTCCACCCAATAGCATTCTTCCTCTTCTTCAAAACTGTCAAAAATTGATCTAATTGTTCTCCTTGTAGCTCAGCAGCTACAATGACAGGCCACTAGCCTTCTTCTCCCAAGAATACATACTTTAGATGTGCAGGTAAAATCTTCAACTCAACCTTTGGTGCCTTCTCCACCGATGGGACTGGTTTAAAATTTCTTCCAATATCTTCAAATCCTTTCTTTGATTGAAAATGAATGACTGGTGTGGCATCTAAAGCATTTCTCACCTCTTGAATGTCTTCATTAACAGTTGAAGAAACATTTCCCAAATATAACCCTAAGGGATCATGAAATCCCTTAACATGATCTTCAATTGCAGTATTTAACATCTCCACAAGACAACCTTGCTCATGTTCAACCTCCTGAGGATTCTTCACACTCTTATATAAGTTGAACTCCACTTTGTCTTCACCAATGTGTAATTCTAATTTCCCACCTTTGACATCTATGATTGCCCCTGCTGTTGCTAAAAATGGTCTGCCAAGAATAAGTGGCAAAGAACCACCTTCTTCCATATCCAAAGCTATCAAGTCAATTGGGACAATAAAATTCTGAATTTGTAACGGTGCATTCTCAATAATGCCAGTGCATACTTAATGGATTTATCGCAGAAGCTGCAAGGTCACCGATGTGGGATGCAATTTTCCAAGACCTAGCTTGCTACATACCGAAGATGGAATCAAACTCACACTAGCTCCCAAGTCAAAGAGAGTTGAATCAAAAGTAACGTTCCCTATAGTGTAGGGTATGGAAAAACTTCCTGGGTCTCCCATCTTCCGAGGTATTTTTCTCTAAATAATTGCACCGCATTCTTCTGTGAGTGCAATTGTTCTATTCTCTTCAATTTTCTTTTTGTTACTCAACATCTCTTTCAACATCTTGGAGTAGGAAGGCATTTCAGCCAAAGCTTCCAAAAATGGAATGGTAAGCTTTAATTCCTTAAGATGTTCAATGAATCTTTTGTATTGTTCATCTTTCTTTCTTTGTCTCAATCTCCGAGCGAAGAGTATTGGTGGAGCATAATTCTTCACCACCTTAGGAACTTCAGGATGTTCCTCTTTCTTTTCTTCCCTTTCTTCCTCAGATTTAGGTTCACCTTCATCCTTCTTGACATGGGTTGTTTCCTCCACTTGAGGAACTTCCCTCTCTGGTAATTCTCTTCCACTTCTTAGCATAACAGCCTGCACATATTCCTTTGGGTTTGGCTCAGTCTTACTAGGAAGCTCCCCTGGGTTCCTAATAGTAAAAGCATTTGCTATTTGTGCAATTTGAGTCTCTAACTTCTTGTTATGAGTCTCAATTCTGTCAAATCGGCTACCAATATCAGTTTCAATCTTATTCAATCTCTGTTCAGTTCCTGTTGCCATCTTCTCAATTGCACATTCCCAATCAGCCTTCCTTTTCTCACCATACCCAGCTCCTTGCTTGTTTAGGTTGGAACCGCCTATTGAATTGCCGATTGTTCTAATTATTCCGGCCTTGAGTTGCATTATTTTCACCTTGATTCTGCTGATTATTCTGTCCTCCCCATGAAAAATTCGGATGATTCCTCCATCCGGGATTGTAGGTATTGGAAAATGGATTATTCTGCTTGCTGTTTTGGCTAGCTATGTAGCTAACCTCCTCGTTCATATTGGTGAATAACCTTCCATTGTCTCTCTATGTGCTTTTAGTGGACACTCATTCGGTTGATGCATACCCCCACACTCTTAACAAGCGAGTTAACATTTGCTACTCTCTGAACATTTAATTCTTCCACCTGTTTTGTCAGAGCTTCCAACTTAGCATTCAACATTGTGGAATTATCCACCTCAATTAAACCAGGTTTCTTCACAGCTACTCTTCTAGAGGGCCACTGAGCTTGCTCTTTTGTCAGTTCCTCTATAATCTCTTTAGCTTCTTCTGCAGTCTTGGTGTCGAGCACCTCCAGTGCAACATTTACCATGTCTTGCTCCTCAGTGTAAGGCCTCCATAAAATACTTCAATAAGAAGCTAATCTTCTAAACCATGATTGGGACATTTTCTCTGCAATTCCCTGAATCTATTCCATGCCTCACCTAGTGTTTCTCTAGTGACTTGGGTAAAAGTAGTGATGTTGTTTCTCAACTTCACTGTTCTTCCTCTTGGGAAATATTTAGTGAGAAATTCCTGGGCACAATCGCCCATCCTGGTGAAATGTCCCTCTGAAAAAGAATTGAACCAGGATCAAAGCATCCTCCTTTAAAGACCAAGGAAATAATTCCAATCTGATAAAATCCTCCAGGTACTCCTTGTCTTCTCATTGTTCGCATATCTGCACAAATCTGGCTAAATGGTGGTGAGGATCTTCCAAAGGTGTCCCCCCAAAACTGTTCTGCACTACTAAATTAATAAGCTGTGGAGAGAACTCAAAGTTTTCTCTCAAGAGAGGTGGTGGATAAATAGGATTTCTGATATCAGAAACGTCAGGAGTATGATGCTCCCTAATTGGCCTGAGATCTGACCCATTATCTTCCTGCTGCTGCTGTTGTTATTCCTCCATAACTGAACAAGATTCAACACTTTTTTGTTCCCATAACAAATTCTGCAAATCAAACTCTGGATTACTCCAAAATCCAGGAACAGAATTTGATTCTTCTTCAATGCTTGCTGACTGTACACTCTTTTGCTTTCTCAATCTAGCAAAGAATGTACGCTCCGGTTCAAGGTCAAACAAATCTTCAAACGTTGATGAACGCTTGCTCATTCATTCGCACCTGTAGAAAACAACAATGAACACATACCTGGCATAATACCGCACACGGAGTTTGGTAATTACAACAAGTATGCTTCCACACTCAATCACAAAATGTACTTTCAACTTTGTTACCTTCCCCGGCAACAGCGCCAAAAACTTGTTAGCATTTCCGCAAGCGTACGGATCGTTACAAGTAATAAAGTGGACTCAAAGTCCAGTTGTCGAACCCACAGGGAAGGTGATCAAGTAAAAAGCTCATTTTGTAAATCCATGATATATTTGAAGTTGGTTTTGTATCATTAGCAATTTGAATGTTGTAATTTAAATAAACAAGCAATGTAAATGATCTTATGAGAGAAAATAGAGATTTGGATTTCAATCAATGTAATTAATTAATCTCTTGTTCTTAAGGCATATTAATTCAAACTTTCCCTTTTTATTTAAAACCCAACACCTTTGCATGTGATAACGTGCATTTTATGCCGTTATTCTAGTGTTTATTTAGGATGTTTAAGAGCATGATTAGAGCCTTATTGCTTCATATATCATATATATTTGCTCTAACCCCTAGGAAGATGCTAGTTGCAAATACATGCGTTTTTAAGCTGTTTTGGCAGATTTTGGAGCTCACTTTTGACATAGTATATGGCCTCAAACAATTGGCGTACAAGAACAAAAGTTGCTTAGAATTATGGCCTCTACCTACCACAGATATTTCAGAGCATTTGGAGCTGATTTGGAGCTGCACGTGAATTCACCCATTTCACGTGCAAGCCTATTTTTGCTTCTCAGGCCTCTACAGGATGCAAGGAAGCTTGGGGAGAAGTTTGAGCTGATTTGGAGGTGCACGTGAATTCACCATATCACGTGCAAATTGACGTGCAGAGATATTTTTGGACCGATCCTATCGTTTTTGCATGCTGATCATTTGTTACTGAAGGCCCATGTCCAAATTGTGGATGGAAGATAGAGATTTTAAAGTTTCGAGTGTTACTTATCAAAACTACGTCGTTTTGATAGATGGGCTAGGGTACACACCTCAAGGCCCATCCAAACTCTATAAATAAGAGCTCCACGCCCTCTGCTATGCATCCCTAGACCCCCTACACATTTTTAGAGAGAGAGAGAGAGAGGCTCCACGACTTGGAGGTTGCTCCTTGACCTAGGAGAGCATCCGTCGCAGCAGTCGTCGCGGATCTTGGAGCCTGGATTTGAAGCCTTGTTGTGCGCGTGGTTAAGAAGAAGATGTTTAACTTTTCTGCTATGGTTTTGCTTGTAATCATGCGTGAGTAGTTCTTTTAATCTAGGGGAGCAATGTAGCCCCCTTGTTGCTTTGCTGTGTTTATGAATATTGGGTTTGGATGATTGAAGTTTTGCATGTTTTATGAATCTGTTCTTAATTTTATCTTTGGATGTACACCTTGGTATTCTTAGCCCTAGTCTGGGGCGGATTGAGATTCATAACTTATTTGTAATTGGTGTGATCATTATCCTTTTGCAAGTATGATTTATTGGCTTTGCATGTTTGTGTGTTTAGATGACCATTCTGGCATACAACTCTTAAAAGGACCTCAATGACCATTTGTTGTCCTTGGCTTGTGTTTAGCATGTTTTCAATCAGATAACCCTAATACCATGAACCAGTAGAGATAACATAGGGAGGTGAAATTGTGACCCTAGATGCTTTTAATCCTTGAATCTTAATCCTAAAATCAATTTGCTTTCTTTGTTTATTCGAAAAACCAAATAAAAATTAGATCTTTAGTTTAAAAAAAGAAAACTTTTTGCCAAGACATTTTATAGAACAAGAGTAATTGGGTGCTTTGATTTGAGAACTAGAAAACTAGGCTAATCCCTGTGGGTTCGACCCCTTGCTTGCTGCTATTCTTTTAGTGCAAACTTAGGGAATTCATTATCTTGAAGAGAGATTTAACGACATTAGCTAGCTCTTTTAAAGAGGCTAAAAATCTTGTCTGTTAGCATGTACTAGCCTTTTTCGAGTGACCTAGCCGTGTGTATACCCTAGCTTGGGGAACGGGCAACCCATTATGTGCTTAAGTTGTTTGAGTGTAGATTGGCATCACACCAACCCTAACTAGGTTACAAGCAAGATTACTGGCTTTCGCAAATTATAATCTTAGCAAGTCAAGTCTTTTAACTATCCGGTTATCAATGTCTTCTTTCGATCCATAATTCATTAACCTTATACAAGATTTAAGGTGGCCGAACTTAAATCTCACATGCTAACTCAAAAGACTTGATAAACATAACAGGGAATTTCAAATTAACTAGCCAAAAGAAAAGGAATTAAAAACTTACATCAAATCCATCCTCCTCCCATGGAGGTTTAAGCTACCATAGCAAATAAGAAAACCATTGTTCTAACCATGAGAACCCAATACACTCCTCTCTCTCCCTCCCAGAATGAACGATCCTCAAAAATTACATGAAAAATCTCTTTTGTCTTACAATTCTGTGCATAACCGCCTCTCCTAACCGTTAGAACTATTCCCTCTATTAATTCAAACTCGTTTCCCTCTCAAAAAGGTTGATGGAGCGTCGTCAGATCCTTTAATGAATGATTACAGGCTGTACACGTGGCATCTATGAGAGTTAGTTGATCAGCAGAGTACGTTGTGCAGAAACTGCCTGCGGTCAAGTCATTTGGTCAACTCAATTTCAAATGACCGTTTCAAATGACCAAGCTCTTGGGAGCTTTTGGTCAACTCAATTGGCCCCGTCATTTCATTTTGGTCATTTCAAATTTGAAATGACCGCAGTGCAGATTGTCCCTTGCTCCTTCCTTCTTCATTTAGACCTTGTGCTTGACCTGTTTTCCATTCAAAGACAGCAAAAATACCACAAAAGGATCTACTGCTACCATGTTAGGGGGTTAGTTTATTAATTGATCAAATACATCAAAATGAAGTTGAAATTGTGATCTTTTCTCATTAATTCTTCTTCATTTGACACTAAAATAAGTTGAAAAATGCCCCTAACAAGGACTTGACGTTGAAGAAGGGATTTGGCCATCCTTACACAAACTAGTCGGGAATTGGAGCCGTTCTCCTGATGAGCCCAGTGGTAGCGCGAAACCAGTCTACGTGCGCTTCAACCCTCAAAGGCTAAACTTAGCGGACCGTGGATAGAGAAGCTAAGTGCCACAATGGGTGAGAGGTGCAGGAAACCTGACCCCGTGACAGGTGGTATCAGAGCTAAACCGGCCCGTATCCTGAAGATTCGCCGAGCACTCTCGCGAGTAGCGTGATCCCAAGGTGGGAGCTCACAGAGGTGAGTCGACCGATAGTGTCTTGCACGCCTTGCATCCATAGAGTTGGAGTATCCTAGAGTGTGATACAGAGTTGGGCAAGGGAGTACGAAGGAGCGCATCGGAGCGATCTTGGAAGCCTCCTATCCTTTGGACATTGGGCAAGTGGGCGAGCATCGTGGTAAAGGTGTTGCAACCTGTGGGGAAGCGATGTCCAAGCTGTTGACATTGGGCGAGTGGGAGGGCGTCGAGGTAACGATGCCATCGCCGCGGGGAAGCGATGTCGACAAACGCAACGAGGACGTTGCAAGGATTGGGTGGAGGAGAATGTCACGACCCGAGCAGCGTGGTGTTGGCGGGACGTTTCTTAGTGGCACGATTGAGGAATGTATTCGTGCGACGTAAAGGAGAGGGGTTGGTTGAAAGCGTAGATGATGCGCGGCGGAAGGTTCCAGGCGGTTCGTGGAGGAAAATGGATGGAACCCCTTCGGAGTTCGGACGTGCCGACCCGGTTGAATGCGGGGAGCACGCCGCTAGTCGAGGACTTGATGTTGAAGAAGGGATTTGGCCATCCTTACACAAACCGGTCGGGAACTGGAGCCGTTCTCCTGATGAGCCCAGGTGGCAGGGCGAAACCAGTCTACGTGCGCTTCAACCCTCAAAGGCTAAACTTAGCGGACCGTGGATAGAGAAGCTAAGTGCCGCAATGGGTTAAGAGGCGTAGGAAACCTGACCCCGTGACAAGTGGTATCAGAGCCAAACCGGCCCGTATCCTGAAGACTCGCCGAACACTCTCGCGATTAGTGTGATCCCAAGGTGGGAGCTCACAGAGGTGAGTCGACCGATAGTGTCTTGCACGCCTTGCATCCATAGAGTTGGAGTATCCTAGAGTGTGATACAGAGTTTGGCAAGGGAGTACGAAGGAGCGCGTCGGAGCGATCTTGGAAGCCTCCTATCCTTTGGACATTGGGCGAGTGGGCGAGCATCGTGGTAAAGGTGTTGCAACCTGCGCGGGGAAGCGATGTCCAAGTCGTTGACATTGGGCGAGTGGGAGGGCGTCGAGGTAACGATGCCATCGCCTGTGGGGAAGTAATGCCGACAAACGCAACGAGGACATTGCGAGGATTGGGTGGAGGAGAATGTCACGACCCGAGCAACGTGGTGTTGGCGAGACGTTTCTTAGTGGCATGATTTAGGAATGTATTCGTGCTACGTAAAGGAGAGGGGTTGGTTGAAAGCGTAGATGGTGCACGCCGGAAAGTTCCAGGCGATTCATGGAGGAAAACGGATGGAACCCCTTCGGAGTTCGACGTGCCGACCCGGTTGAATGCGGGGAGCACGCCACTAGTCAAGGACTTGATGTTGAAGAAGAGATTTGGCCATCCTTACACAAACTGGTCGGGAACTGGAGCCGTTCTCCTGATGAGCCCAGTGGCAGGGCGAAACCAGTCTACGTGCGCTTCAACCCTCAAAGGCTAAACTTAGCGGACCGTGGATAGAGAAGCTAAGTGCCACAATGGGTTGAGAGGCGCAAGAAACCTGACCCCGTGACACCAGCCTGCCCCACACAGACAGCCTGTCCATGATCTTCCACAGGATCCCAGCTTAGGGCACTCAGCCCTAGCTCCACGAGCTCAACAGCTCAACTGAGACCTTAGCTTGTCCACAATGCAATATGCCCGGCCACAGTCCACCACACGGTCCTGCCATCGGTACATATGCCTGCCACGTCAACCACATAGCACGATCGGTGCATCACGGTGAGAACCCAAGTCATAGAGCCCATGCCCCAATTCCTTAAACCAACATATTAACACCAATATGACATTAAGGTTCACCATACTCCCTTTATGACTGAAGCGAGTCTTCACAAACCAATCATCATTCCTTGACCAAGGAAGGAGATACCCATAGGAGTTGTTTTCTTGAAATAAAAAGTCCCGGCATTGGGTCTCCATATGATAACTATGATAATCTGATTTTTGAGGATTTTTCTGAGATGTCTAACCCCACTTTCCAAAAATTAACCTCTACGAAAAACTGAATTTTTTCCGAGATTTTACACTAAATCTCAATTTTCACATTTTGAAGGAGTGAGAATTAATTTTTCTAGTATTTTTCTTTGAATCCAAATGGGGGGGGGGGGGGGGGGTTTTGTTATTTACATTGTAACTTAATACTTAAATGTGTAGATGGGTATGGGTTACAATGTAAATAGTCCAGTCCAGTGTTCAGTTACATTGTTGGAGCTGCGACTTGTAGCGCGGAACTGTAGCGCGCATCGAACACTCGTAGTTGCAGCTGCAACTTGTAGCTGCATAGCGCGGAACTGCAGCGCGCCTCGAAGACTCGAAGCGGGTCTTCGATCTTTGACCTTCGGACTACGAACTTCGACCTTCGGACTACGGGTCTACGGATCTACGAACATTCGAACTACGAACTACGAACTACGAGCTACAAACTACGAACCTTCGAACTACGAACCTTCGACCCAACGACCCTGGATCTTCGACCCTTCGACCCAGAACTTCGGATCTTCGTCATTTCGACCCAGTAATCCGCCCAGGGTACTATTCATCATCGTTTTTGCCTATTCTTCGTCTGGAATCAACCCAGCAACCCCCAGACGCTCACAAACACACATTTTACACAACAGACTACGATATCTACCTCAAAATGTTTCCAGAACGCCTCTAAATCGCACAGATAATAGCAGAAATACACACCAAATTTCAGATTTCCAGAAATCTAGATCTAAACCCAAATTTCCATGGTTGACTTCTCAATCCTCATGGAATATGCAATTAAGCAGCCCCAAATCACAGAAACACATATTAAAACTGATATAAAATAGTTCTTAACCACAGATCTTATGCTAAACCATTAGATCTAACCCAAAATTGAATTCTCCCAAAACCTAGGGTTCATGCTTAATTTCATAAATCATGACAAATTCGTGCATACCAAAGACAGAATCAAGATAAGAAGTTCAAGGACACCTACTTGGAGTGGTTCTTTGAGCTCCACGAACCCAAATCGCCAAGGCACCAAGCTCCAAGCTCTCTCTCTCTCTCTCTCTGTCTCTCTCTCAAACGCACAAACGTGATAGCATAAAGTGAAAGCTCTTTCTTTTTTCTGCTATTTATATTTCTACCAGTCATTGACCAATAACTGACCTAGTCAATAATTGACCTCCCAACACAATAATTGACCTCCAAGGTCCCGAACTCCAAATTGAGTCAAATTACAGTCAAAATGCTTGAAATGACGAGCACAACACTAAGCAAATATTATCACACTCAAATGACCGCCCAAACACAAAGTCACCCAATAAACCCTGAAAAGTTAATAATCAGGTCAAACGGGGCCCCGACTCGGAATTAGGCCCATGTATTAGTCAAAATGCTTACATCAACGACTACACTACCGTCCAGGATAGTTGCGATTCCCATAGAATGGCTATCTCTCAAAACTACCCAAATACGAGTCTTTACATCCTCCCCACCTTAGGACTTTTCATCTTCGGAAATAAAACACCCAAAGGACATAGCAAAATTCAAGCTCAATGTCCTAACAACAAAACATAAAACATGATCACCGATCACACATGTGCAATGCAACTCACAACAAGCCAAACGGGCTGACAAAATCCAACAACAACAAGCTAAACCACATCTCAAACAACATATGCAAAACAAATGCATAAAACATAACTCATACCTCAGGGAAGGTCCTCACATCCTCCCCACCTCAGGGACCGATCGTCCTCAAATAGCTCATGATGAAGAACCCGTATCCGGCTCTCTTTCTCCCAAGTCTACTCCTCCATGCCTCGGTGTCGCCATAACATCCAGACTAGTGGGATCGTCTTGCCCCGCAAGACCTGCTCCCGCCTCGTCCAAAATCTGGTCCAGGCATCTCACCAACGGCACCATCGTCGCCCAAGTCTATCTCGCGATAGTCCAACACATGAGAAGGATCGGGGTGATATCGTCTCAATTAAGACACATAAAACACATCATGTACTCGCGCTAACTCTGGTGGCAAAGCTAATCGGTAAGCCACTGCGCCCACGGTGGCAACAATCTCAAACGGCCCCAAAAAATGAGAGGAAAGTTTGGATCCATGCCCAAACCTCCGATGCCCTCGACGCGGTGAAACCCACAAAAATACACGGTCACCCACCTCAAACTGCAAGGGTCGACGCCTCTGGTCTGCGTAGGACTTTTGCCTACTCTACGCTGTCAACATCCGCTGTCGAATCAGCTGTACTATCTCCGTGGTTTCTCGAACCATATCGTGACCGAGAACCGTTGTTTCTCCTGTCTGTGCCCAACACAAAAGTGATCTACAAGGCCGCCCATACAAAGACCTCATACGGAGCTATCCTAATCGTGGCCCGATAATCGTTGTTGTAAGAGAACTCTACCAAAGGAAGGTGAGTCTCCCAACAACCTCCAAAATCTAGGACACAGTACGCAACATATCCTCGAGTGTCCGAATCATCCGCTCCCGATCGACCATCCGTCTCACGGATGAAAGGCTATACTGAGGTTCACCCTAGTACCCAAAGCTCGCCGCAATTGTCTCCAAACCGAGAGGTGAACCTCGCATCCCGATCAGATACAATAGACAATGGGACTCCATGCAACCGCACAATAACATCAAGGTACCTCTGTCCCAAAGTCCTCACTGGGTCTGTCTCCCGAATCGGAATAAAATGCGCTGATTTGGTCAACCGATCCACAATAACCCATATAGTGTCGTGTCCCTTAGAACCAGGAAGTCCAAGTGACAAAATCCATGGTTATGTGGTCCCATTTCCACTCGCACCGGGCAATGATCGTAACTCACTAGCCGATCTCGGGTGCTTTGCCCTGACTGCTGGACAGGTCAAACACCTCCTCACAAAATCAGCAACGGCCTTCTTCGGGCCTGGCCACCAATACTGCCTCCTCATGGCTTGGTACATCTTGGTCCCACCAGGATGTACAGCTAACCGTGACTGGTGAAATTCCCAAAGAACCTCCTCCTGAAGAGAAGTGGGAACTATCAGTTGACCCCTGTACCTCAATATATGCTCGCATCTTCGGTCCAATTAGAAGATGCCTGATCTAAATTTCTGTCCCCGATGACCTCACATCACGTCCCCCAACTGATCCTCTATGATCCTGTGCTGCAACTATGGGACTGCTACAACAACACTGAGCATCTCTCGCTCATCATTAGTCACCATCTACAACCTCATCGTTGCCAACTGGTCCATCATCTCCCATTCCTTAACGGCACAATAGCCCACCACAGCCCTACTCTTCCTACTCGCAGCATATGCCACCACATTACCCTTCATGGGGGTATACATCATGTCAAACTAAAACCGTTGTAGGTACTCCATCCACCGCCTCTCGCCTAAGCTTCAGGTCTCGCCGAGAGAAGATATCTCGCAAGCTTTTGTGGTCAGTATACACCACAAAATTTTCCCCAAGGAGATAATGCCGCCAGCTCTTAAGTGCAAAGATCACTGCAGCCAACTCCAAATCATGCGTGGAATAGTTCTGCTCATGTGGCCTCAATTGCCTAGATCTATAAGCAATCACTTGCTGAGCCTGCATCAACACACAACCAAGTCCCACCCTGGAAGCATCACAATACACCTCGAAAGACACACCCTCCTATGGAAGAATCAAGATAGGTGCTGAGGTCAATCGTGCCTTCAGCTCCATGAAAGCACTCTCACAAGCATTAAACCA
Source organism: Taxillus chinensis (assembly GCA_023512835.1). Lineage (NCBI taxonomy): Eukaryota > Viridiplantae > Streptophyta > Magnoliopsida > Santalales > Loranthaceae > Taxillus > Taxillus chinensis. The sequence goes on from CM042084.1 coordinate 53,770,074, forward strand.
AACAAAAGGAACTCCTTTCCTGGTCAGGTTCATCATAGGAGCTACCAACCTAGAAAAATCCTCCACGAACCTCCGATAGTAGCCTGCCAAACCAAGGAAGCTACGAATCTCAAACACATTTGTGGGCCTCTTCCACGACATAACCGCCTAGATTTTCTCAGGATCCACTGTGATACCCTCCGAAGATACCACATCCCCCAAGAAGTGCACTGTTACAACAAGAAGTCACATTTCGTGAACTTCGCGTACAATCGATGCTCTCGCAAGGTCTGCAATACAACCTGCAAATGCTCCTCATGCTCCCTCTTGGTCGCTAAATAGACCAAAATATCGTTGATGAACACCACAACGAACATATCTAAACATGGAGCAAACACCTGGTTCATCAATCCCATAAACACCTGCTAGAGCATTCGTGAGTCCAAACGGCATCACGAGCCACTCATAATGCCCATAATGACAACTGAACGCGGTCTTAGGGATATCTCGCCTCCCTAACCCTCAACCGATGGTATCCGGATCTCAAGTCTATCTTGGAAAACCATCTCGCACCTCAAAACGATCAAACAGATCATCGATCCTCGGCAATGGATACCTGTTCTTCATAGTCACCTGGTTCAGCTTCCGGTAGTCTATACACAGCCGAAGTGAACCATCCGCTTTCTTGGCGAACAACACTAGAGCGCCCCACGGTGAGCTACTCCGCCTAATAAAGCCTCGTGCCAATAGATCATGTAAGACCCGCAAAATTTTTAGCTATTTAAGTTCTTACTTAAAGAGTAATAATAATAAAATAATAATAATGTTATTGTTAACAATAGTTAGAAAGGATATTTTAGATATTATCACGATAAAAATAAGCACCCAATATAGTCATTCAAATAAGATGTGATAAGTAGCCGTTATGAATAGTATCCGTCCGTTATGAATAGTATCCGTTTGGACTTCCATAAATAGGTATGAGCATGAGATTTTATTTATAAGAAAGTATAGAAGTAAGAAGAATAATAATAAGAGTTATGGCATCAAGTTCTCAAGAATCGCCATCCGAGAATAGTGTACGCGATGAAGATTGGCGAGCAATACGACTTGAAGTTACAAAGCTATGCTTTGCTATAGATGAGCTAAATGCTCGTGTCCAATGGCTGCAATATAATGCAACGAGATACGGGGAGAAGTTTGAGGTTATTCGTGCACAACCACGACAATGTTAGCCAAGGGTTATGCAGCTCTACTACCGAAGCACAACACGTCTTACGCACATACGCTAATATAATTCAAGAAATTTTACGAAGGCCATAGAATATGATATTAATGTTTATGTTTAGGATTATAATATTTTATGTTATAATGTTATCTTACTTTATTGTTTATTGATTATGCAATTATATTATTTTATCCGCATAAATATTAAATATGTTATAAAAAAATTAATAATAAAATAATTTCTTATATGTCATAAAAATTTTAGATGCTATATATTATGTCATTTAGTTTCTTAAACCAAATTACTATGGGTAGGTAAGTATTACAAGCCTTAACTTTACCAAAAGTATAAAACATAGGTAAGGCCCAAAAATTTGAATGAGGCAGATTCTGGAGGTCCCATTCAAGAATTCATAACTTGAGTTATATAGATCCAATTGACATAAAACCAAAGCCCATTTGTTCATTTATGACTTAGCTAAAACGTGTAAAAATTTCAGAATTTAATATGAAGCCAATCAATTCCAGAATTTAAAATACTACACATAGGTTTAGTATGAACGGGTAAACATTTTAGTATGACTTTAAAATTCAATAACTTTTGTTATACATATTCAAAAATTATAAAATTGATACCCATTTGTAGATATTTGAGTTAATAATGCAATACAATTGGCCATTTGTCAAAAACTACAAAATTAAAAAACGTTATAATTGAATTAGTAGGGAGTACACCAATGTGGACTTTTGATGCCAAAGGAACCTTCTAGGTTGAAAAGTCTTAAAACATTTTTTTAAATGGTAGGAGAAGATACCCACGTTTTAAGAGAGGATAATAGGAATAAAATAAAGTATTTTATATATTTTACATAATTTAATTTGATGCCAAAGTCAAATTCATACACTACTTTCACACTACACACCTACCACCATCCTTGCCTATATAAGGAGTGTCTTGCCTCTCCTCTTAAGCACAAATCCCTCAAGCCACACCACGAAATTTCCCTCTCAAAACACTCCCTTAAGCCCTCTTAACATCCCAAATACTCTACTCAAATCCTCTTTTGCTTTTGGTACTTACCAAGCGTCGAAGTTCTACGAAAGGTAATACTTAAGATTTTTGAAATTTTTAAGTCGCTTCTTATTTATTATGTAGATCTATATGGTTGGTTTTACCACCTCATATATACTATATTCATGGTTGGTTTTACCACCTTACATATGTTATTTATATGATTAGTTGTACCACCTCGTATATACATACATGGTTGGCCTTGCCACCTCATATACATACCTGTGTAATTATTTTAAATTATAGTATTTTATCATAGCGTTGTCATTCTATAATTCAAGTGAAAAGATGAGAATATTAACTTATGTTTTTATTTTTATTTTAAGGTTCTAGATATCGGAAGATTGTAAGGAACGACTTCCAAAATGAATTCCCCCGACAATCGCCCTTCTTCTTCTGAACCCCAATTGTTAATGCTTGAACCTTACACTATCCCCATCCTTATCTCCTCCTGATCTTCCCTTTAGACCCGTGTCTAATATCCCCTCATGGTTAAGATGGAAGACACGTAGGAAAAATAAGCTTATCGCACGTCTTTTCCGTTCACCCAATACAAGAAGTAAATCTTATTCAAAAACTCTCAAGGCATATAACCTAGTTAGTGCACAACTCAAGGCTTATGATGCATGGGATCGAAATAGGATATGGAACAGCAATAGAAGTGGGAACCCAAATTAATATTCAACCCCACAAGCACGGTATGCCTATTAAAAGATATAAGTTAAAGTATGATATATATATATATATATATATATATATAAAGGAGATATGTGTGATATTGAACTTTTCAAGCATTAATGCTAATTTAGTGTTTTGATATTTTTTTTAAGGTTTAGAACGCGGAGAACGACAAGCGGATAGTAAGGGTTTTTCTTTTTCTTTTATTCTTACTTTTCTCTTCCTCTTTATCTTGTTTTATTTGGAATTATTATTGTAAGAGTTTTATGTTTCTTATTCCATTTTATTGTTGAGAAGATTAGATTAGTCTCTTTTTAATCTCTCTTGGTAATCTATGCTATTGATTGGGGTAGATAACCATTTTGATATTCGTGGTTATCCTTGTTAACCTTGAATGTTTTATTGGAATTCTATAATATGCCTCATGTTATGTATGTTAAAGTTGTTATAACCTCTTATGTTTAGACAAAGTAAGTTTATAATGGGTGGTTCCAGAAAGACCTCCAATGCATTGGGTAAAGAACATCACTGGAGAGTGTCAATCCAGTGATAATATGTTACGTTATGTTATGATACGGTATCTGGGTGGTTAACCTAGGTCATGATGTTATGATACGATTTCTAAACATAATCTTCCATGTTATGATTTCCTTGTGAAATGTTGATCATGTATGCAAATGTTATATGGTATTTCCTATGTTCGATATCTTCATGATTTTCCTTACCCGCTTATTTTACCCTTACTGGGCTATTTGAGCTCACCCTTTTTATGATTTCTTTTCCAACCCCAGGAAATTAAGGGATGGAGAAACTAGGATAAGGAGTCGAGAAGTGCTTGGAAATAAAGTTGTGTGAAATTTTAAAGATTTATTAAGTTGTTTTCTCGTGTGCTTTGTTATGTAATAATGGGTTATGGACACTTAGTCTCTAAACCCCTAAACCTTAAAGATCTTGGATTGAAATTTGTAATAATGAATGGTTTGTTTGATTAATTAAGTAATAGTTTGAAATTGATATAAAATTTGTATATTTAATTTCCGCTAACGCACCCGGTTTGGAGGTTTCAAATTTGGGGGCGTTACGGATCATCTGTCTCTTGAGCTCTCTAAGCTCTATCAGTGCCATCCTGTTGGCCGCTAACCTGATTGGTGTTGTCCCTGGCAACAACTCGATCGAAAACTCTACCTCCCTCACGGGTGACAAACTGACCAAGTCCTCAGGAAACACATCCGGGAACTGATCTACAATGGGTGACAAAACAGCCTTCCCCTCTCTCCTCCTGTCAACCAACATCAAGCTGGCTAACTGGTGGGTCACATCACCCCACCCATGCCTTAAAGGTCCCAACCTGCATGTCTCCTCAGTCCATTCACCCACAAAGACACCCCATGTGCCCTCTGGTGTGAGAAACGTCATACACCGTCAAAAACAATCAATCTTAGCCTCCACGGAGACCAACCAATCCATACCCAAAATAACATCAAAATCATCTAACTCCATGATATACAAATCACACAATAGGTTAACACCCCCAAGTGTTACCTGACAAGCACGCAAATACTCTCAAGTATCACAATTCCACCCAAAGGTGAAGCAACCATCAGAGACTGACTAACTGTCTCCTGGTCTAACTCCAAGCCAACCACCGTAGCATATGAAATAAAAGAATGAGTAGCACCAGTATTAATAAAAACTGAACAGATAGTATGAGAAATGATAATGGTACCTCTCACCACTGAAGGTCCCGGTCCTGCCTCGTCCACTGGTGGAACCTCTGCCTCTCTGCTAGTAAGGGCAAAAGTCCTCCCTCGTGGCCCACTGCCACTAGCCTAGCCCATTGGGGCTTTGCCCCGCTAATCAACATGACCCTGTGCCTCCCGCTGAGGCTGTTGCACCGTAAGTCGCATCTGCGTACTCTGTCCCGGCGGCACCGACCTCTGAGGTGGAGCCCCACTCCTCTGTCCCTGCTCTCTCGGACGAGGGCCTACACTACTAGTCAAGCTAAGGGTAACACATTCCCTAGCTCCATGTCCCACCTTCCCACATCGGAAACATGTCATCTTTTTCCTTGTACAATCTCTCGATACATGCCCAGTCAAACCACAGCTCCAACAGGCCCCTGGCCTCCTACTGGCTGAACTCTCACGGGGTCCCACCGCCTGGCTGGAAACCCTCTGCACCTACCTCCTCTCAGGATGAACTGCACTACTATCCCCACTCTGCCTCTTCCTGCTCGGACCTGCCGAACCACCTGGTCTCTAGGCTCTCGCCTGATCTTGACCTCGCTTAATAATGAGTGCCTTGTTGACCGCCTCCCTGTAGCTGGTTAACTGCATCGGCTCCAACTCGTTTTTCAAAGATGGCCTCAAGCCCTGAATAAAATTCTGCATCTTACGGGTTTCCTTTTCCTAGGCCTCTAGAGCAAACCGCCCTAAATCTGTGAAGGCTTGCATATACTCACCCACCGTCTGGCTACCCTGCTGAAGCTCATAATACTCTCTCTGTCGGGCATACTGTATCGAGCTCATAAAATACTCCCCAAAGTAGTGCTCAACAAACTCTCTCTAGCTCATCTGACTGCCATGGACAGCTCTAGTGGCTTCCCACCACCTGCGTGGGATACCCAACAGATAGTGTGTCGCCACTCACACCCGCTCCTCATCTGGCACCCCAATCATCTCAAAGATGTCCTATGTCCACCTAATCCAGTCCTCGGCTACCTCTGGCCGTGAACCATCCTCAAAAGTCCTGGGTGCATGTTTCAAAAACTGTGCAACCTAGTCCACTCCTCGTCGTGCTGGCTCTATCACGACCTCCTACTGGTGCATATCCTGCACCACCCTCACCTCCTGCTGCTGAGGCTGCGGCGGCTACTGAGGCTGCTGCTGCCTCTTCAGCTCATCCACCTCTCTAGCCATATCCCTCATCGAGCCCTGCATACCCTGCATGGCCTGTAATGACCCGTGTGTAAGAAGTTAACCACAAACACCTTGGATGTTGGTGCACAAGTTTGAGGTAAGAGATGAGCCTAAGAGGGGACTTTTGGGAGGTGCATGTGACAAGTGATAACGTGCATTTATGTCCTAGGAAGATGCTATGCATATACATGCGGTTTTAAGCTGTTTTGGCAGATTTTGGAGCTCACTTTTGATATAGTAGATGGCCTCAAAAAATTGGCGTGCAGACTTATTTTTGCATGGTTACCTTAGATTTGTTATTCTAATCATCTTTGCCCAAAGGACCATGTTGGAATTGTGAACATTTTGGTGTGTATGGATGTGGGAAGGTCATAGCTTGTTCCATCAAAACTACGTCGTTTTGATGCTGGGATTCACTTAATCAAAACTACGTCGTTTTGATGTTGTGTTGTCTATATAAGGAGGAGAAGCCCCTCTGTTTTAGGTTTAGGGTTTGTTGCTCCACCGGCTCGTAGTAGAGAGAGAGAGAGAGAGAGAGAGAGAGAGAGAGAGAGGGAAGGAGAGCTTCGGTGGTCGCCGGAGCGTCTTGCGTGGGTGGTCGGAGTCTTGCGTGGAAGCGGGAGCAGGAGAACATACAAGGTAGGGGTTCTGTTCTTCCTAAATCCTCCTCTATCCTAGGGTTCTAGGGCAGATTATGGAGTTATACCTGTTTATATATATATGTAATCCATATAGGTGTGATCTCCTATATGGATGTTGGCCTTCAATGGTGGTTTTTGATGTATTCAGGTGTTGGATGGTGAGTGCATATTAAGTGTTCGATAAACCGCCTGTGTGAATATGTCGTGTGAATATGCCTAGTATGTGTTTGATAATATGCCTGTGTGGCTGGGTTTGTGGGTTTGTGAATGTATGCATGTTAAGCGTTTGGTAAAATACCTGTGAGACTCTGCATGTCAAGTGTTTGATTTTATGCCTGATGGGCTATGCGAACTAAGTGTTTGGTATTATGCCTGTGAAAGTGTGTATGCTACGTGTTTGGTTTAATGCCTGTGTGACCTTGTATCTTGTGGTTGCTCACCCCTCCCTCTATGTTGTGTTTTCTTTCGGGAACATACAGGCGTTAGGTGGGACCCCAAGGTGGAAGACCTTATTGATTTTCTTGTCTTCCATTTATGTTATTTTTATGGGAATTGATGTAACCCCAGTGGGGATGGATTGGAAAGAGGATTTTGTTGTAATAAAGACTGATTTGGATTGTGGATTGCTTTTATGAACATTACTTTCTTGAATGTGTTGTGGATGTTTAAAATGTTATATTCGGGGTTTGCACCCTAACCCCTTTGCCCTCCGTGTGGGTACAAGGGGAGTGACGTACCGGTTTCCTCGGGATGGAAATCCGGGGCGTGACAGTATGGTATCAGAGCATGGTCTAGTTGGCCTAGGGTAGTGGGCGGATTTGGTTATCTTGAGTCCTTTGGAGGAACCTGGAGGGACGTGCCTGATCAACACGGTCCTCTTTGAGCCTCTAAGGTGTACTTGGGGTAGTCCAGACCTGAGGTAGGATTTGCATGCATTGGCATTAGGGCATTAGTTGCATTTATTATGATGTGTGAAAATGTGAATAATGTGACAAGGTGTGGACTGTGCAACTCTAATTTTTCTCGAAATACCTTGAGCATGAGTATAAGGAAAGGTCCTTGATTGTTTGAGCTGTGTGCACTGTGAATTGAACTGTGTGTAATGTTGATTGATGCAGTGTGTGAAATGTGAGTAATGCCATGTGAGAGGAGAATTGATAAATGGGGTAGAGGAAATAAGACCCGATATGGATAGCTGGGGGGGAATTTAACGTAATAAAATTTTAATTGTAACAACTCTGAAATTTTGTGATGATTTAGGCATGAAAGCATGGGAAAGCATTTGTGGTATTGAGTTGTGTGCTTATGAACTTAAAGCTTGTGAAATGTGAACTGAAAATAAATAAAATAAATAAATAAATAAAATAAGTTGTGATAATACTGTTGGTATTCTGAAAATGACTAGGTGAGATATGTGAATGCTTAAGTGTGTGTCTTTGTATGGTACTGTGTGGAATAAGTAATGTGGTGTTCAAAACATTCACTTGAGTATAAATGATATGTGCAATGTGAAGGTGTGAACTCGCATAGTTTGTGAAATGTGAATCTGCGAATCTGTGTGGTGATAATGTGCGTTTTGAGATTAGTTATAGCTCCAAACGTCTAGTCGGTAATGGTAATGAGAGCATTGAGTGTTAACCTAGAGCGCTATCTCCTCGTGTACCCAACCTCTGAGAAACTACGACCCGTGCGACAGAAGAGTCCGCCACCCAGACTGGGTGAGTGGGGGAGCTGCAGGCTCGAGGCACGCCAAGAGTTGTCAACCCGCACCATCTGGGAAACCTTGGATGAAGATCAACTGAAGCATTATTGTCCTGATTAGCAGAAAGGATTCAAGGGGCAGAGAGGGGCAAACAGAGGATGGCCACAAGTTTCGAGACGGGGGTCGGCCCCAACAAATCGGTTTGAGACCGGTTGCTTAAAGGGTTGTTCTTCTTGTGGACAACCGGGACATTGGAAAAGCGTGTAGTAGGAAGCAGTATTAGTGTTGCATTTGTGAAAAAGTAGGACATCTCCAGAAGATAGTGATTGGTTGAGTCCCGTACTGACTTAGGTGAGGATGGGTGGACCTTTAATTGTTGAGTGTTTAGCAATTAAATTAAGACACTTGTAATAGAGGGGTATTCTCGTTGGTAGGGCTCTTGAGCCACAGTCTTCTGTTAGGTGAAGCTTAGGAGATTGTTTAAGTTGGCATTTCGAATAGAAGTGGTTGGTGACCTGTTGTAAAAAAAAGGGGGGGGGGTAAAATGAATATTTATATTTAGATTGGCTAGCTAGTAGAGCTTGAGGCGTGAAAGGATAGCTTGTGGGTTAGTGTATGCCCCACTTTGGCAACCTTGAGTAATAGAAATATGTTCTCATGTAAATAGATGTACGTGTTGGAGTACTACTTGGGAAGGGTATTCCTATGGTTACCTTTCCAAGCGTTGGGGATGAAGGAGGACATCGCAGTTAGTATAGCTCACTCCTTGAGCCCTTGGGTCCTTGAGGTGTTGACTTGTTGGATGGAGTGATCATTGCAAGCTTTTGTTGGTGATTATATAGGTGTCTTGGGTTCTCTTGTTGGCCTGCGGTAGCCATGTGTCATGCTTACGGTGTGTCGAAAACACCGAGTAAGGTAAAGAAGGATATGTTGTGAAACCAGTTTGCGCATGTACGAAATGTGCGGTGTTCCAGACCTGAACTATCGGCTATGAGTGGGTTTTAAGGGTCGTGCCTGGTGCATCCAATTAGAAAAAAAAAAAAGAGGTAAGTAAGTGAGATTTGGCAGGCCTTGATCGGGCTTTTTACCCACAACTAGAAAATAATTCTCTAGGTGTTGAGGGTGTACTTTTGCATGGTAGGACCATTCCTTTGGTTCGTATCTTGTGGGACTAGGCTTAGAGGAGGAGAGAAGGTGTAAGGCTGGTACGTTTTATTCGTTAGGTGTCTTGTGTTCCGTTGCTTGTGTTGCAAATGTGCTGGAAATTTGGTATTGTGTTGTTGTATGTATTGCATTCGTGGTAAAGGTATACAACGGAGTTACTACATGTGGGTGTTGTGACATGTACGTAGAGAAGGATGAGGTGTAGTGTATTAGCATATTAAATGTGGTGTGAGGATGAAGGAGAGTGTTCTAGGTGATGTTGTGTATGTTATACCTTGTCTGGTGCGATGGCCGACTAAGCTAAATATTAAAGTGTTTGTGCTGGAAAAAGGTTGTTTGATGCCCAGAGTTGAGTCAGTTGTGACATTTTTGCTTGGACGGGGTGTTAGTGCTACTCCTTGAGGAGAGATTTATGTCGGACAGATGTCACAAAGGTGTATGTTTTAGAGCGGTGGTGGTAGACGGATGACCTCCATCCGTACTCCTTGAAAACCTTTCATGTGCGGTATAACGGGGTAAGTGAGATGGTTCATGCCATCAAGGTGTTGGGGTGTTTGGGAGTAACGTGGAAGTCCCGAATCAGGAGTTTGCATGTCTTGTTTCTTATGCCTACCCGGAGGAATTGTAGTGACCACATTAAACTGAGGTTAAAGCCTGAGTATTTCTTGGTCCATTTGAGTGTTTTATTGGTGTGTAGGAATAGAACGTGATGGTTGGTATGGCGGAGATGGTGGGAGATTCCCTTGTGACCTGTGAGTGGTGACACAGAGGATTCCGTTGTTGTCATGTTGCAGGTAGGAGAGTTTTCCATGGTGGAGAAAACTATGTTGTTGGTACCTACCCATCGTCAAAGGATTCCTATGGCATGGAATGTCTGCTGACTGAGTAAGGCGTTATCACTTGGGTTGTACCAGAAGCCTCAGTTCGTGAAGGCTGTGTGGGACCTTGGTGGATCCCTATTTGACCGTAGTCAGAGAGGTGTTATTTGTGTGGCGTTCTGGTTCATGGGATTCTTTAGTAGATTTTCAACGTTGGTGACTGGTGTTAGCCCGATAGTAGTTTTTGGTCTTGCCGTGGTTGTGTCTGGTACTGAGTTTGTCATCCCTGGACTCCATTGGGCATCATGTTGACTGTAACCGAATGGAAACTTCATCCTAGTATAGTTGTGTCCTGGATTGTAAGCTGTGGAGAGCCATCATTGGTGTTGGTTGGGTTTTAATGTGGCTTGCTAGCGGATGTATTCTTCGGATCCCTAAGCCTGTTCTGCATTAGCGTGAGGGGATTCAGCTGTGATGCTGGTGCTGCTGTGGTGATATAAAATGTGGCACTGTGATTGTGGTTTACATCATGCTCTTATCCTGTTTGTTTGTATTTCATTGTGACCTCCTGGTGCTTGCTGTAAGGGTGAGGTCTACATCTGGGGTGTGGCGGGTTACTGTTGGGGTACCTTTAATTGGGGAGTGTTGGTTCTATTGTGACGCGTGTAGGCTAATGGTGTTGGCCTTGTTTGGTTGTGGGGTCTTAGCGAATTTGTGGGAGGTTTCTCGACCTCACTGTTGTCCGACTTGCTCACATGAGTTGTTGTCAGCGCGCTACTTAACTACGCTCTAGTTCTTGATATGCTCATGAGTGTTACGCTAGTGTTGGCTAAATGGAGGTACTCATTTGGAGAGTACTAACAATGTTAGTATTCGTTAATGCATTCTGTATTGCTTTGATCTCATTGTGGTGTTTGCAATTTGGTTTCTCTTTTCGAGGACGAAAAGTCCAAAGGTGGGAAGGTTGTGAGGGAACTTCCAACAGATGTATTTGTATGGTGTTGGCGGTTGGGCAGTGGAATGTTAAATGTGCAGTAGTGTTTGTGCTGTGAGTTGATCTGTGACCTAGGTGATTTGTTAAATGTGTTGGGGATGGGAGTATATGTCTCACACCGTCGTGCCATGTAATTACTTGCGACACGTGTTATGTGTGTTTTTGTGTGATATCTTCGATCGCAGGTATGTGGATGGTTGTGGGCAAGGTGTATCGGCTTGTGCGTTATGGAAGGTGTGTTGTCTTTTCGAGGACGGCACGTCTGCGAAGGAGACATGGGAACGTGAGTCCGTGATGCGTGAGCGGCACCTTAATTGTTCGAGGACGAACAATCTTAAGAGTGGGAGGTGGCTGTAGTGATATGTTTTCTTGTGGTTCATGATTTGGTATATTTGTATTTCTACTTGTAAACCGGGTATTTTTATTGAGATGTGTTTTGAGATTGCAATGTGTTTGAGATGTCCTGTTGTGTTGTGTGAACCATCCGGGCGTTGTGGCTCGTTGTCTTCCAAATGGGCCGCATGTGTTTGTTTTCCTTGCATGTCGTTTCTTTTCGAGGACAAAAAGTCTTAAGGGGGAGAGGATGTAATGACCCGTGTGTAAGAAGTTAACCACAAACACCTTGGATGTTGGTGCACAAGTTTGAGGTAAGAGATGAGCCCAAGAGGGGACTTTGGGAGGTGCATGTGACAAGTGATAACGTGCATTTATGCCCTAGGAAGATGTTATGCATATACATGCGGTTTTAAGCTGTTTTGGCAGATTTTGGAGCTCACTTTTGATATAGTATATGGCCCCAAAAAATTGGCGTGCAGACTTATTTTTGCATGGTTACCTTAGGTTTGTTATTCTAATCATCTTTGCCCAAAGGACCATGTTGGAATTGTGAACATTTTGGTGTGTATGGATGTGGGAAGGTCATAGCTTGTTCCATCAAAACTACGTCGTTTTGATGCCGAGATTCACTTAATCGAATTACGTCGTTTTGATGTTGTGTTGTCTATATAAGGAGGAGAAGCCCCTCTGTTTTAGGTTTAGGGTTTGTTGCTCCACCAGCGCACGAGAGAGAAGAGAGAGAGAGAGAGAGAGAGAGAGAGAGAGAGAGAGAGAGAGAGAGAGAGAGAGAGAGAGAGGGAAGGAGTGCTTCTGGTGGCTGCCGGAGCGTCTTGTGTGGGTGGTCGGAGTCTTGCGTGGAAGCGAGAGCAGAAGAACATACAAGGTAGGGGTTCTGTTCTTCCTAAATCCTCCTCTATCCTAGGGTTCTAGGGCAGATTATGGAGTTATACCGTTTTATATATATATGTAATCCATATAGGTGTGATCTCCTATACCTGTTCTAGACCTTATTGATTTTACTGTCTTCCATTTATGTTATTTTTATGGGAATTGATGTAACCCCAGTGGGGATGGATTGGAAAGAGGATTTTGTTGTAATAAAGACTGGTTTGGATTGTGGATTGCTTTTATGAACATTACTTTCTTGAATGTGTTGTGGATGTTTAAAATGTTATATTCGGGGTTTGCACCCTAACCCCTTTGCCCTCCGTGTGGGTACAAGGGGAGTCACGTACCGGTTTCCTCGGGTTGGAAATCCGGGGCGTGACAGTATGGTATCAGAGCATGGTCTAGTTGGCCTAGGGTAGTGGGCGGATTTGGTTATCTTGAGTCCTTTGGAGGTCCACATTAGCACTGCTAGCACAAACAACCATCAAAGATACAACCGATTCGTAGGTCCACAACCATACATATAGCATCGTGTCCCCCTCAGGGTACACCACACGACCCGTAGGTCCTCAACCATGCATATAACATCGTGTCACCCCTTAGGGCACACAAAATCAAGTCCTGGCTCTCACGGCCACGTGCCATTTAGGCACCAAATGTAATCACATCACATACAACGACAATCTAGTGCCCTATATGCACACAATCATACCACTAAAGATGCATCCACACATATGCTCCTAGGATGATTTAACTGACGCCAACATAACCTAGAATACATGTAAGGACTGCGTTGATCAGGCGCCCTCCCTACAGTTTTCCAAGTTACATAGGATCAATTAACCACCCCTCACTAACTTAGGTCCGCTAGACCATGCTCTAATACCAATTTGTCATGCCCCCGAATTCCAGGGAACCCAGAACCAGGTACATGACTTCCCCTTGCCTGCACCCGAAAGGTCAAGGGGTTGGTGACTAGCACCAATAAAGACTACACCGCGGGTGCTGTCTCAAATATGCAACCCTGTACAGTCATACATCAAGGGTAATCCTGTATTTTCTCATACATCATCATGCATACAATAAGTCAAACAGACATCACATCACAAATAGTATGCAAATACAAGTCCACGGACCCATGTCCGGGATATAATACAAACAATACAGAATATAGCACTGTATCATACATCAGAGTAGTGGACACGTCCTCCTGGAAGAAAGTCCTCCACTAGTCCCGGGTCATACCTGAAAAAGGTAAACAACAAGTAAGGGGTGAGCGACCAGCTCAGTAGGTGACCCCAAAACTCCACATCATGCAAACATACAAGTCTATGCTACATGCTCTGTGTACTCGTGCATTGTGTAGTGTGCACAATCATCAGGACTCAGCCTGCAAACAAACATCAGGACCCAGCCTGCTCACACAGGACAGTCTGTCCACGATCCTCCACAGGATCCCAGCTCAGGGCACTCAGCCCTAGCTCCACGAGCTCAACAGCTCAACTGAGGCCTTGGCCTGTCCACGTGCAATATGCCTGGCCACGGTTGCCACACGCACAGCTGCCATCGCCGCATATGCCGCTTACGTCAACCACATAAAGACGATTGGTGCATCATGGTGAGAACCCAAGTCATAGAGCCCAAGCCCCAATTCCTCAAACCAACATATTAACACCAATATGGCATTAAGCTTCACCATACTCCCTTTATAATTGAAGCGAGTCTTCACAAACCAATCATCATTCCTTGACCAAGGAAGGAGATACCCATAGGAGTTGTTTTCTTGAAATAAAAAGTCCCAGCATTGGGTCTCCATATCATAACTATGATAATTTGATTTTTAGGGATTTTTCTGAGATGTCTAACCCCACTTTCCAAAAATTAACCTCTACGAAAAACTGGATTTTTTCTGAAATTTTACACTAAATCCCAATTTTCACATTTTGAAGGAGTGAGAATTAATTTTTCTAGTATTTTTCTTTGAATCCAAATGAGGGGTATTTCGTTATTTACATTGTAACTTAATACTTAAATGTGTAGATGGGTATGGGTTACAATGTAAATAGTCCAGTCCAGTGTAGTCCAGTGTTCAGTGACACTGTTGGAGCTGCGACTCGTAGCGCGGAACTGCAGCACGCCTCGAAGACTCGTAGCTGTAGCTGCGACTTGTAGCTGCATAGCGCGGACATAACATTCATTTCCGCTTGAAACTTCTTTTCTTTGTACAGATAAATAAATAGACGTGACTGTCGATTCGAGGGTGTATTTCGATGTCTTCTTTAAAAAGGCCTCCAAACGTTGAAGAGCCAGTTTTGGGCAATAGAAAATTAAATATGAAGATCAACGCCCTCGATCGTACTCAATTCCGAGGTCAAACGAAGAAGTTATGGTCAAAACCGTATTTGGACTGCTAACGGCGGTGAACCAGCGGGCAATATTCAAAACGACACCTCGGATCAGGTCACGACCCTCATTTTCTTACTCTACTCGTTGTTATGAGAATTTTGAAGTATATATTGCATATATTTGCTCAAAGAGCTTATTTTTGCAAAAAAAAAAATCTTTTTCGATAATAAAGCGGTTCAGGGACGCGCAGTACAATCTTGGCACGAAAACAAACCCATTTTCAAATAAAGATAACACGGGATCACTCGTTGTGACGCCCTAAGTCTACAAATAATTGTTTCATATTTTATTAAAAACCAGGTTGTCTTGCCGATTCTAAAAACCCAAAACATTAATTAAATATTACAAATTATAGCAATAAAATTTCTGTTTCCCTCTATTTTTTCCGTCTTCCTATAGTCTGCGTGTCATTTTCTAATTGGTTTAAAACAAAAATACAAAACAAAAAAATGATAAAATCAAAAATAAAATAAAAAAACACACAACCACTCATTTTCTTCACCAAACCCATCGTCCCTTCTCCCTTTCTCTCTCTTCGTCGACCTCGTCTCCAACGATGAGCCGTGGCCACCACGATGCCCGGCCACCTCCAACTGGCAACAGCAACCCACCCTTATCCTCTCTCTCTCTCTCTCTCTCTCTCTCTCTCTCTCTCTCTCTCTCTCTCTCTTGCCTCTCCCATGGACCCAGTCCACTCGAGCCAAGCCACCTCGCCCCCCTCAAACCAACCCGAGCCACGGCCGAACCTCAAATCCCTGAGCCACCCTCGCCAAGCCGCCATAGGCCATCCTCCTTCCTTCTTTACAAAACCCAATCCAGCCATCAGAACCAGAGGGGCTCTCACAATTGACAATAATCCAACTACAATCCTCTTTCTCCCTTCATTTCTCCCTCATCCCCAAAGAGAGTCCCCCGGCCGCCACCATTCCAGAAGTCCACGGCAACAACGATCTCAGCCGTGGCATATGTACCTCCCCCACGACGCTGTCGCACCAATCATAGCCTACACCGGCCCATCGACACGGTCCTCTGACAAAAAACATCAACCCAGCACCTCCCCTCCAATGGCGACCTTCACCCTCGACGGCGTTGGTACACCGACCTGATGCCAACAGCTCCGGCCATGACACGTATCATCCCTCTCCTTACGGCAACATAACAGAGCCGCTGTTCCAAGGCTCGCCGGTCACCACCACTAACGCCACCAGTCATTCCCATCACAAATCGGTCACCGCCATCATCCTCTCTCACTCGATCCAAAGACGGCACCTCACCCCCACCACCGCTGAACCCAGAGAGCCCTCGCTCGCCCCGGCCAGAGACCCTCCCGCCTGCCAATATGGAATACATCCGGCAGTCCACTAACAAAACCTAAATTGCATTCCAACTCCTCTAGGCATTGCCACGCCAGTCGTTGCTGCTCTTGCCGAACCATCCACCCGTCGTTGTTGCCGAATCCAAAACGCTCAGCCACCGCCTGGAGGTTTCGAGGGGACGCGTTCGGTTGCAACCTGCAAATCGAAAACGAAGCCAGGCTAGTTTTACATTTTTTTTCTTCCTTCCTCTTTGTTTTTGTTGGGTTTGAGGTTTTAATGCTTGCTTATTTGATGAATATCTCTCTGAGTCTTTTGGATTCGAGCGTTTCTTTGCTGTCAATATTATTGTGGTTGGAACGTTGGTCTGGGTTGTGCCTTATTATCGCGTTTTGAACAGACGTTGTGGTTGGGACTTTGATTTTGATCTGGTTTAGGCCTTATATAGTTTATACTCAACGTATGATTAGGATTGTGCTCTGCTTCACTATGGTTTGGTTTGCAAAGAGTGTGAACACTAATTTCAGAACTGATTTTGCATTTGGTTCATTTGTGTTGTCCTCTCCTTGTTTTGTTTGCTCACAAATTGATCCTGATGTGCACTGGTGTAGCCTTTGTGCGTTTACAAATTGATCTTGTTTTCATATTTCTTTGGGTTGGCCGGATAATGGTCCCTGCATATGCTTAATCACGTACTGATTCTTGGCTCGTTGGGGCCTGTTACTTGTGTTTTCCATCTGATTCATTTCATTTACTTTTGTATTTGTTGGTGTTTGGACTGGACGTGGCTGTTTGGGAATTGGGTCGAACGAGTTGTCACTGCTGGGAACTAGCGTCATTCGGACTGTGCTGTTATAAAATTTGTAAATTAATATTAGTTTTGTTTTCTTTTTTATTATTAATACTTGGCCCTGGGATGATGTTAGTTTGGGCTGTTTGTAAATTTCGTAACCGCGGGTTGCGGAGTTTTGTAGTGTTGTAAATAAATCTTATAGTAAAAAAAAAAGAAAAAAAACAAAAAAAAAAAAAAAAGAAAAAAAAAAGAAAAAAAAGGGGACTTTTACTTATCTTGTGGATGTCACGATCACACGCGCACTTTTACCTTTAATATTTGTTTCAAATCATTTTTTTTAAAATGTGTAAAAAGCAAACAAACAAACAAACAAACAAAAAACCTTCTTTTTAAACACATTTCAAAAACAAAAACTTTTTCTTAAATGAACAAATATTCCTAAAAAATATATAAATAAATTACAAATGTAACCTGAGGTTTTTAAAACGCTTGGGCTTTTAGCATTTGGTCCTTTTCTTTTGTTTTTTTACCTTCACTCATTAGTTTTCACCCTAACATCATTATGCATATTTAGTTTAGAAAAATTAGCATTTAATTTGGTAATAACATCATTTAACCTCCTTAGACTTTTAGGTAATTTAGATGTAATTTTAAAACTTTAAAAGAAAAGCATTAGGATTTCTCCAACTTAGATTTAATGTCAACTTCAACAAATCACTTAGAAAATAAAAGAGAAGATCTATAGGTTATGTGAAATTCAACATTAACTTAGACTAGTTAACTTCAAGCAACAGTTAAAACAAATTAGAAACCTCCCAAATTCCTAAGATAGGTACCGAAAGGGCGTTGCGGGGGTGCTAATCCTTCCCCACGCGTAACAAACTCCCGAACCTGTTTTGGTGACGTAGATTATTTTAGGTGACCAACTGCACCCTAAAAACAATGGTGGTGACTCTGTTCTTTTTCATCACCATTCGGGTGAAGGGTGGGAGAACCGCATCCCCAAAAGCGGGTTTCCCCCCGGACGAAATCCGGTGATGACACCCATGATGGCTTGGATGATCCGGCCGCTGCCCCTACTCCACTGTTGTTCTCTCTTCTTGCTGACTCCTCTACTTAGCGCACTCCTACCCTTCTGAATGTGGGGGAGTCATCCAAGGTGCCTGATTTTGCCCTCAGGCATGGCTCTTTTGGCACGATTCACTCTGAATCAGTGCTCTTTGCTCAACTCGCACGCCATGCTCTAGCTTAGTCCTGTCAGATCATGGCTATGGCTACGAAGGTTGATCACCTTGGAGCCCAACTTCTTGCAACACTGACCGACAAATCAATCACCATGGAATAGAAGGTTGAAGTTGTGGTCTTTGCCATCCACACCCTAAACGCCTCCTTCACCACCATGGTCAAGCACGTAGCCAACCCTCCTGTGGTTCTTGCTGGTATTGCCAAAACAGGGGAGAATATACCTGCTGGGAACTATCCTACCATTGCCCCTCCTCCGAGTGTTCCCATTCCTAGGTGCAGTCGCTTCTCCAAGGCAAGTTCGTCCAGCGCCCCCTCTCCTGCTGCTCTAACTACATCATCCACAACATGTCCATTTATATTGCCAACTGAGTCCTTCTCCTTTCTCCCATCATACGCAGAATTTGATCCAGCAGAATGAAGATGGGAGAGTTAGGGATGCCTTAAAGGCTTATATCAGTTCCCCTTTCACGGGGCAAAGGTGCTTATGTGAAATCACTCCTTTCACCATGGAAGATATCAGTAATCTACTCTCTGAGAAGGGATTATACACCATGGAAGACATTGGTTATTTTATTCTAGCGCTGAAAATTGAAGTCCATCGTTTCCTGATGGCTACAAAGATGCTCCTATTTAGGATATTTTACCATATCGGACTAAGGACTATATTCCAGAACCCTCTGTTATCCAGACCTTTATTGATGGAACTGCACCGGACAACAAGCCTTGGAGAGATTTAAGGTCTGTATTCATTTCGTTTAGGGTTAACTCTCCTCATTTCATGCTGGTTGTGTTCATCATTTGATCGAGGAAAGTTGTGATCCTCGACTCTCATCAGATTGTCAAGCCTAATGTGAGGCTTCACCAATCGAAGATCTTGCTGTTAAACTTAAGCCAAGCACTAAAAGAAAGCATGTTCTTCGAATCAATTGGTCGATCTCCCATTAGCTCTAACTCAAAATTGATTATGAAGGTCTGTGAAAAGGCAGTAGTCCCTCAGCAACCTGATAGACAAAGTTGTGGAGCTTTTATCTGTTACTTTATGCAGTCTTTCTACAGGAACAGTCCTAACTGGAATAGCATCATTAAATACTCTATGGAGGAGATGATAGAACTAAGAGAGCAGCAAGCAACAATGATTTTTAAATACAACAAGGCATGGACTCCAACATAATCTCTTTGTATTGTAATTTGCCTTTGTTTTATTATTGCTAATGAAAATGGCTAGTTTTTGTCTTTGTGATTCGATCTTCGTGATTCACAAGTCAAGTCACAAAGGGTTTTGACATTACCAGATTTGGGGAGATTGTTGAATCAAACCTAGAATTTGGAAGATGCAAATCAAACCCTATGTGATTTGATTTTGAGGTCTTTTGTTTTGTACACTAACATGTTACAGAAGATAAGCCTTATTGATAAATCCTGAATCACAAATAAAGAGATCGAAAGGCACGAGAGCGATCGAAAGCAGATGAGTGACTAAGGACAAGATACATAATTCTGATCCGGATCAATGTGAGTAAGGTCAAATGTCTTGGTAAATAACCAAGTCATGATGTGGAATAAGAAACCAAGTCTTTCAAATAATATGGAGTAAGCAAACAAAGGCTCAGTATAACTCTCCAAGGCACAGAATAAGCATGAGCCTTGCAATAACACCGAATAAGAAAACAAAGGCTCGGTATAAGGTTCCATCGTTCGAAATAAGAAGACCTGGTACGGAGTATGTATCCGAGTTTTCCAATCACACGAATAAGAATTCAAGCCTTGCAATAACACGGAATAAGGAAACAAAGGCTCTGTATAAGGTTCCAATGCACGTAATAAGAAGACATGATATGGAGTAAGCATCCAAGTCTTCCAAACACACAGAATAAACACTCAAAGACTCGATATAAGCCTTCATCATTCGGATTAAGGAGTCTTGATACGGAATAAGAATCCTTATCACTTATAGTCTTCGATTAAGTCTTCATACTCTAGAATAAGAAGGAAATGCTCCGGATCAAACTCATGTGCACAAGCTTGCTCCTCAAAGACTTGCTCCATCCTAAGGTAAGATAAGGCCCTCTCATTAAAGGCTCCTAATGGCATCTTACACGTGGACCTCTCGGGTGCGTCATCGTCTCACTCAATGCATAGTTGGAATCATATGAAATCAAATTAATGCAAAACATTATTTCCAACACGTCATAAAAGAGCACTTGTAGCGTACCAAGGGAGAGATGTTTAATACATTGGATTTCCAAGGAGAAGATCATCAAAGTAGTTCACCATTACAGGAAGATCATTAATGTTCCAAAAAGTCAGATCAAGGGTTGTATGTATAAATAAAGACACATGTATACTTAGAAAGTGTGCTTACTATTGTATAATCGTGTGACAGTGTGAGTCTGTAATCAAAAATAGAAAAATTTCAGTGCTACTGTAAATAGAGAGAGATATTCTTTTAGTAGATTAAAAGCTCATGAGAACAACTTAATTTGCTTTCAATTTTATTGTAATTATCTTTTGATAATAAAATAAAATATTTCTACTAGATCTGATTGTCTTTCTCATTGATCTTACCTTTTAATCAACATCTAAGTGTTGTGCCCAAAAAGAAGATTTTCAAAGAGACTATTCACTTCCCCCTCCCCTTTAGGCTCTTAGGAGCCAATACAATCTAATGGTTAATTTTTATATAAATTCAATTAGAAAAATCAAAAGATAAATAAATTAATTAAAATTTATTTATTTACTAATTTTTTCTAACTTAATTTGCATCAAAGCTAAACGTTAGATCGCTATAAAATTATACTGATAATATACATACTATATGAATACTCAATTTAATAATTGGTTTTTAAAACAAACATCATAAAAAAACTGAAATAGGCAAAATTACCACGATAGTGATCTTCCCTTGCTGACCAGCGAATCTAGTCCCCGCTTGCTGCACAAGGTCACTCACTCAGTGACTCCTGTATTATTTTATGAACAACATTTAATGCAGATGATATGTGGTTTAAAATTAAAGGTATTCTTTTAATTATTTAATTAATATTACTTTTTCAAAAAAACTCATAAGAGGAGGAGCAGAGAGATTATTACAGTGCATATTACCTACTCATTTGGGTATAACGACATATTTATTTTGCCTATTTTTTTAAATATAATATTTTTTTGAGTAAAAAAATAATAAAAGTTATTTTTATTTTTTAAAACCTAAAAAATAAAATTAACTTCTATTATTTTTAATTTTTTATTTAATATAATCAAACATACATATGTCAATTGTCAAAAAAAGTTAGTACAAAAGAAAAAACAATAAAATAAGCATACACGTCTATGCATTCAGCAGTTGGTTACTCACGCATGTTCCATGTATGCTATTGTTAGTAGCTCGACTCGAATGACACAACTCTTCTCACAAGGTGGCACGTGAACGCACGGATATTGTGGTGTCCCCACCGGGCCGAAGAATATTCCACGCTGGCACTAGCGTCGCTCTCTGCCGTTGGATGCTCCGGCTTTTGTTGGAATCTTTACCGTCGATTAGGGGAATAGCAGGTGTACTCGTGAAGTGCACAGCGCTTGGTTTGCGTGTCATTGCGTCAATGTCAATGATTCGCCGGTTCCTTCGTGGACCACACTCCACATCCCCCCCTCCCCTTCAATCATTAATTTTCTAATTTTCTCCCAACTTCAACTTATCTCTCTCTTTCTCTCGCGCGCCTCCCCCCACCACCCCCCAAATTCAGTTCACTAGCTTCTCCTGTGAATTTATTTATGGTTCGATACTAGAGGGCTTGAATCCTTATTATTATTGGCTCGTTGTCTGAAATTAAATTACAAAAAGGGAAATTGAAAGAAATCGGGTGAGGGAGATGGAGAGAATATACGGAGGGGGTGGCGGCGGGGATTGCTGTCCATACGAAAATGGGGTGGTGATGAGTAGAGACCCAAAGCCCAGGCTGAGGTGGACCGCCGATCTTCATGATCGTTTCGTGGACGCCGTCACAAGGCTTGGTGGCCCAGATAGTGAGTCTACTAACTACTGTTTGTTCCTTGTTGGATTTAGGGCGATAGATGATTCATCCTTAGCTCGCATTTTATTTATTTACTATTAAATCTTATTATTATTTAAAATATTAAAATGAAAGTCGCATTGCTTTCTCCACAGTCATCACGCATTGATTCGTAAAGAGCATCTTGGCGTTTGCAATTCAAGTTTGGAAATAGATCAGTTTTCCAACTTCACCTGTCAAAAGGCAATCCCTTTTCTGTTTCCATATTTTATGTTTTCCTGTTTCTACTTTCGATCCAAAATCTAAATCCAAACTCCTCATGATATGAGTCAGCTATATGAACTAAAACAAACTCAAAATTTATATTTGATGCAATACACGGATTCGTATGGTCCAAACAATTTTTTCTTACAGATCTACTAATTTCATATCCTTTGTTGCTACCTCCATTCACGTTATTTTTTTCTTTTTTTTTTTAATTTTTTTATCTCGATGTTAATCTTATTCATTCTCCTAACAAGTACATTCAATTAACTTATGCCTTAAATGACGAAAATAATATAAGCAATTTTCTCTAATCTTGTTTATTTTAATTTTAACAAACATTATTTTAACATTCATATTTCAGCGGTATTGAGCTTCTCTGTATGTTATTTTTTATTAGTCTAATACTTTCTTCCATATAACAATGAGGGTGTAATAATTGTCCTATAAAACTTTCTTTTTAAATATAGTGGCATATTGCGGTCACACATAACTCTTGTCACAATATCATTCGACCTTAATCCTATAGTCACATTACCATCAATCTCTCTGTTTTGTTGAATTATTGACCCTAGAACTTAAACTATTTTGTGACTAGTATCTGTTGGTCATCAAGTGTTATTTCTTTATTTTCTAAACTTATATTCCATATATTCAGCCTTTGATATGCTTAATGTAAATCTTTGAGCTTCTAAAGTTTATTTTTACAACTCTTATTTTTAGTTAACTCTTTTTTTGATCTCATTGATCAAAATAATATTATTTGAAGAACATACACTACAATATATCTTCATAAATACCTCGTATATTATTATTATAAAAAAGAAAAAAACTTGAAGTTTGTCTTTGATGTACTTCTATGGTAATTGGAAACTCATCCGTTAATTCACAACCATTTCTAACATTGGTTATTACTTTTTTATGTATATCCTTTATTAAACTTATATATTTTTGGGTCATCTTTTTTAAAGCCTATCAGAGCACATCTCTAGGTACTTTGTTATAGGCTTTTTCCAAATCTACGAAAATTATGTGTAAATCTTTTTTTACCACTCTAAACTTATTAATAAAGCTTCTTAATATATGGATCGTTTCCATAATAGATCTTTTATGTATGAAATTAAATTGATTTTCTGCAATTATAGCATACTCTTTTAAACGATGTTCCATAACTGTTTATCATAACTTCATAGTATAACTTATCATTTTTATTTCTTTATAATTTAAGCATGTCGCCTTTTTTTTTCTTTAATGTAAACATGGTTCAAAGTATCGGTCGATATCGACATGTATTGCCCGAATCGGAATGGTATCGGAGGGTCCCGATACGAGATCCCAACCCGAAACAAAAATCTCTTTGATCTCGACTGAGATCTCAGGCAAGAAGAAGCGTTTCGACCAATGTTAGAATGATACGCTGCATCACAGACGAAAATTCATTCGAAATTAATAGGTACATACCTTTCTTCCTCCTCTACTCCGATGTGGATGACCATTGGTTCCATCCTCATCTTCTCTTCTTCCTCTGTCTTTTGGGCCATCGATTGTGGTCGTCCTCGTCTTTTCTTCTTTGATGGAAATTATTCCCCCTCACGCATGTTGTCGTTGCCGGCCACTGTCGATTGCTGGATTCTAGAAGATCTTCTTCTCCTTCACGCACGCTGCCATTGTCGACTACTGACTGCCAACTACTTTGCTTTCTAATTTGTATGGGGTGTGTTTTAACACTTTTATTTATTTATTTAAATTAGCTAATTTTATTTTAAATTAAAATTAAAATTATTCTTTAAATTAATTCCTTAAATTTATTTCTTAAATTCATTATTTCTTAAATTAATTCCTTAATTTAAGGAATTAAATTTATAACTATTTAAATTTAAGGAATTATTCCTTAAATTTATAAATGTTTTAAATTTATTCCTTAAATTCATTCTTTAAATACTAATAAACTTTGTTTTAAATTTATTTCTTAAATTAAAAATAAAATATATAATAATGAACTTAAAAATATTTAATACGTAAAGCTGTAAATTTAAGAATATTTAATATACTGTAAATTAAATTAAAATATTTAATACCAACTTTCATAAATTTAAAAATATGTATTATAGTATAAATTAAATTAAGAATATTTAATACGATATAAATATTGGTTTTTTTCATTTGTAAGGTTATTAATGGGTATTCTTTTGATTTTGTTATTGTATTTCTACTCTTTAAGCACTTATTGCATGTATTTTTTTTTTTTAATAAAATTTGCTTACTTCTTAATTTAAAAAATTTGTGCTCTAGCGGTTTTTTTTACGTTTAAAGTCATAGCATGCAATTAAAATAATTTATTTTGCTTGTTTAATGATTACAATGTAATGATTTGATTTTTTTTTATTTTTGATTTTTTAATTGAATATTATTTCCCACCTAAAGTTTTATCTCAGTCGAAATACAACGAGTTGTCCGTGACAGCGAGATCTGCAATCGCAACTTCAAAGTTCAAACCATGTATATAAAACACCAAGCTATTGTTCCTCCATTCATCCATTTGTTAAAAAGTTTGCTTTTCATCGGAATGGACAAACAACTCCTCCTAAGCCCTTTAAATTTTTTATGATTTACGATTAAATACACCTGCATCAGAGTCATGAAATGCAAAATTTTTAGCTTTTAGCTACAGTAAACGTACAATTCTCGCCAAATTTGGCGAGTCCGTGTAGTGTCATCAACTCTCGCCAACGTCTTCGCCTTCACGTCGTCACAGAGGAAACAACGCTGCCTACGGGGTGGGGGGACGACGTCGGGGGGGGGGGGGTCGCTAGAGCGAGGGACGGGAACGGGGCGCGTGTTGTTGCCGGGCTAGTATTTGATGAAACGAATGTCAATTTTTTTTGAAATTCATCAAATTTATAAAATATTATTTTTTTTCATCAAATTTTAGCATTGGCTTGATGAAGCCAATGCCAGTGCTCTAATCTATATCACTTGTTATTGGTTTAGCAATGCGTCTATGATGTCAATTATCTAATTATCTTTTGTTTTTATTTTATGCCAAACCTTGTCTTGGATAGAACGCCACTAATGCCATTCAACTAACACTTTAAAAAAACAAAAAAAATAAATATGTCCTTGTGTGTATCCATATATTGTATGAAAAATGCTATTTGCAACCGTGGATGCGTCCTCGTTGCGCAATCGGCTGACGTGTCAATTGTCATGTCAGTAAAAATACTTAAAACTTAACGTGCAGCGCACCAAATTTGAGATGGAGAGAAAGAGAGCGAGGGAGGGAGGGAGGAGGCTCGAGCCGTAGATTTGGACGAAAGGAGGTAGAAATATAGCATAAAATCAGATTTTGAAGATGATAGAGAGCTTTTTTTGGAAATCCGAGAGCGAAAAATCCCCTACGGGAATTTGTAAGGCGTAGCTTTCGTCTATACCTACAAATAAAAAAAATGAGCCTAAATTGGATTACTGTACATAAAGTTATGGCCGTTTGAAGTTTTCGTCGGAAATTACAGTCGATGAAACTCAAAAACTCATAGATCTGAACGTGAGAGAGATGATTGATGCCTGCTCAAGCTTAAGGCTCGAGCAAATTTGCTCGCCTCGCCTCTAATAGCGGTTCGAGCATGCCTCGAGAAAATATGTTAGAGTCCATGATCGAAACTTATCTTGAGGCGAGGCTCGAACGATGATTTGGAAGGCGTGCCGAATTGTAGAAAAAAATGCCGAGGTGGCTTATTACACGTCAACCGGAGGCGCAAAAGATGCCGTAACGCCGGTTGTACCTAGCTCTACTCATATTGTATAGATACAATATATTGTAAAGAAAAAAAACGAAAGATGATCTAACTATGCTTCTTTACGCATTTTCCTATGACATTTGTGGGTGCAATTATAGAATCATAATAATAATAATAATATTTTTTTAATTTAATAAAGACATTTGAGTTAACTGGACTAGATCTGTTTTTTGTGCCCCTAGTTTGTATTAGTAGGAGCCACCCACATGGCAGATATTTAATGCCAATATTTCCTATTATTCTTCCATTTTTGTAGTTAAGCTTAAACAAAAATTTATCCCTACAACATTTGTTATTGTGCGCCAAACTCAACGTCGTATTTTCTTCCAGGGTTTATGCTGTCACACTATGAAAATTTTGAGTGCTTGTGTGTATTCAATGAATGGTAGTCTTTTTTAGTTTGATTGCTGTAGAAAACGGGACACATAGACTTTCTACTTTCAATTAACTGAATTCAGAGATGGTTTCTTCCTCCAGAAGCAACTCCCAAGTCAGTGTTAAGGGTGATGGGCTTGAAGGGCTTAACATTGTACCATTTAAAGAGCCATTTGCAGGTATATAATATATATATATATATATATATATATATATATATATATATGCGTTCATGCTTTTTAAAATTCTAACCACGGATCATTGTTTGTGCAGAAGTATAGGCTTGGACAACAGGCCAGAAGACAAAATGGAATTGATGAATACAAAGAGAATGCCAGTGAGTTCGCAATTAGTTTTTAAAAATTGACAGTCTCCCTCAATTCTGTTTCTTTAAAAGGAACACAGTCTTTCAGTTAATAGTATTATATATATATATATTTCATGGGCGATGGGAAAAAGGGGGAGTTTAAAGGCTTGACCTCTGCCTGGGGAGGCCATGGTGATATCGGCAGAGCCAGGATCATTGGTGAAATTATAGTGGCTGGACTAAGTAATGGGTTATAAAACTAAGATAGCTAAGTTTTAATTTGAAGAAGTGGGCTGTAGGTAAGGTTTTGGGTCTGGGTTGGAGGGGGGGGGGGGGGGGGGTAATGAGCCATAGTTTAACACACAAATTGTTTATGGGTTTAGGTTCTTTTTGGACCAACATGACCTGGTTGAAATTGATTTTTAATCTATAAGGAGGGTGGGCTTTCTTTTCATGTTTTGTTTTTTAAATTTACTAATAAATTTTAATTTAGAACCTTTATTTTAAAATTTCTGATTCCTATTAGAGATTGGTATCTTTGACTGTTAATAGAGCCCCTATGCTATATACTACTCAGGCATGTATTATGAACAAAATTGTTATTGTGTATTTCTAGTTAAGTTCTTTTTATGTCTTGTACAAGACCTCAAATTCCCATTAAGGTTTTCCCTCTTCAGTGAGTGAACCAGCCAAAGTCTCATTTCTAGGATTCATTTATTTTAATTGCTGACCTAAACCTTGTACTATAATCTCTATTATGGATAATTCTAAATATGAAAAATCAAAATTGGAATAGAAATGATAACAAGCTGCAGATATTGATTAATGTTTTAGCCATATTTTTATGTTTTACATTTAAGTTTCAGGGAATCCATATGCAGGGTACGAAATGCATTCGTCTGGAAGAAGTAACACATCAAGAGTGGATGATAATAATACGTATGTCTTGCCAAACCCAACTATTTGCGTTTCTGCTAATTTGTGTCTTCAGATAACATTATGGTTGAGTTTGAATAATTTAGAAAACAGTTTAATGACCTCTTAATGTATTCTGATTTTCTGAAATGCGTCGAGATTGCTTGCTTTTAGTGTTGTTTAAATGATTATTGGGAACGAAGGCATTGTTTTCTGTTGTTTATGCATTTCTTTGGTCTCCTGGCTTGTTCCCACTTATGGAGGATTTGAGTTCTAGGAGCCTCTAGGTCCCCTGGCATTTGGAAGAGCATCACCAACATTGCAGAATTGCTTAAAAATTCAAGAGCAGTATAGCTACTGATTTTGTGTGAAGGGTGATAACGTATAAGGATCCGGAAAGATACAGAGAAATGTGATGTGATAAGTCCTTCATGTATCAGAACCGAGTTGATCTTAGCCGAATTCTGAACTGTTGTTAAAATTAGTCTTTGATTGCCCTCATGTCTGTGCTTTCCTAAACTGTGACTGCTTAATTTATTGATGATAAGTCAGAAAAATGAGAAGGAACTAAAAGATTGCATGAAAGAAATCAGCAGTTAAAACTTCATAGAAGTTTTTGCCACATTAAATGCAGGAGAGTACATTGATACAATTGATGTATTTAGAAACATCTTTTCTGCTTTTTGATGAAAAAGCAGTCAAGAACAATGATTATGAATTGGCAGCATGGTGTAAATAGTGGTAGAGTAGAGTGTTTCCTATGGATTGTGTTGTGAAGATTGAAATTTCATTACTTTTGGAAGCTGATTTGTCTATCTACATTAATTTTCATGGCTCCAAAATTCTTTAAAATCTAAGTGGGAAACAATGAAGAAATTATACTGTTTAGCATTTTTAATTTTACAGACGATTCCCTGTTAAGGACACAATTAAGTGCCACGTTGTAGCGCCAAATGAACATTTGGAGGTATTCTGCTTACCCATCTACTTTTGTTGAATTTCCCTTTATAATTTCTTCGTACCATTGAAAAGATTTACTTTCTTCTTATCAATGCATAGTATTGTCCTATTCTGATGCTCCTCCGCTCATGATTATTTGATCCGTGTTCAACTGGACTAATACTATCCAGGTACAGAAGAGGCTACAAATGCGAATAGACGCTCAGGGAAAGTATTTGCAAGGAATATTAGAGAAAGCCCAGAATAGTGCCTCTGCCAATATTAATTATGCTGCAAATCTGGAAGCAACGCGGTACCAGCTGAGTGGTTTCAACCTGGCATTGTCAAATCTTTTGGAAAACACAGGCGAAGGAGAGAACAATGATCATATAGTTCGAAAAAAGAGTATTTCTATTAATGTACAGAAGAAGGCAACAGGTTCAACTTCCCAGTTTTGCGTGGATGAAAAGGAAGAACAAGACTTAAAGCCAAAGATAGAAGCAGGCTCTGTAAACTTGGATTTGAATAGCAAAAGTAGCTATGAGTTTGCTAATGTAAATGGGGTTGCATTGGAAGCGAAGGTGCTGGCATATAGGATATAGGAGACGGCGTTTGAAGTGGTGTTAGGGTGGTTTGAGCTACATCATTTCAATATATAGCTTTGTGCGCATACGATGCATTTGAAAGTTGGCTTGTTCGGATGAGTATATTCAGTTCCCT
The DNA here is from genome assembly GCA_023512835.1 of Taxillus chinensis. Taxonomy (NCBI): domain Eukaryota; kingdom Viridiplantae; phylum Streptophyta; class Magnoliopsida; order Santalales; family Loranthaceae; genus Taxillus; species Taxillus chinensis. The sequence goes on from CM042084.1 coordinate 53,799,572, forward strand.
TAGATTTGCATTTAGTTTTTGCAGAAGTATTAAATCTGTTCCTGTACCTCGGGTTACTCAATTTAGTTTAATTTAATTGTTGGACGCATAATTTAGGTATATTTTGATCTTCGGTGGTGAAATTTAAAATAACTATTTTTAAATAGATTATTTCGGATGTAAGTTTCATGGAAAATACTTTTTTTTGGGGGAAGGGGTATATACCTATCGAACTGATTAATACATTAATTTAATATTTATAAATTTATAAAAATACCCTTATATCAAATGTGGATATAACTAATAGCTACTTATATATATATAACTAAGAGCATTTTCAATCCTATTAAGCTATAATGGATAGCTAAAGTTAATTTTAGCTTGTTACAGTATTATTATAGTTAATGATACTTTAATGTTACATTAGGTATATTTTTACTTAATTTTTATTTTTTCATAATTAGCCTTGTCTTCCCAAAATCAAAAATTCAAATCCCTAATCTAATCGACTTATGATGGGTGATGCTGCGTTGGGAGGGCGAGCTAGTTGGAGAGCTCCCAGATGGTGGAGAGGTGGCGACACTGTGGAGGATGATGAGGCACTTGTGGGTGACATCAGCACTGCAGGTGGCGAGGAGGTGGGTCAAGAGGGGTTGATGCTGTGATAGAACGGGTGTCACGGATCGAGGCTTATCCTAGCACACTTAGGCTATTTTGGGATATTTCCCCTTTGTAAAGTGTTATACTTAGCTTATAGAGTAAGTTGTAGAGATTTTAGATTTCAATCATATATGATGTCTCCTGGTTAACATAGCCAGAAACGTGTTAACATCTATATGTAGGGGAGTGATGTTGTAAAGCTTTCAAGCAATCAATACAATCGTTTCTTGCCTTCGTTCAATTGTTTTTCCGCTAAGCGCTTCCCTACACAAATGCTTTACAACGGATCAATGGGTTCCGATCCAAATGCGACGAGTTAGGCTGACCTAGCGTTCCTTCGTACGGGTGGGAACTAGGTGCCGCACAGGTTAAGCTGCTATAAAGGCTGACCCCGTGACAAGTGGTATCAGAGCACGGTTGGTGCTAAAGTTCGGTGGAACAATCAAAACTTCGAGACGGTGTAAAAATGACAAACGGAGGATCTGTTGTCATTAGTGGTGGCGACCACGAAGGCCGCGACAAGGAGCACCACGCTAAGGAACGGAGGAGAGATAAGTCCGTTTTGAGGGAAACATGTCCGCTGGAGAGTCGGCTAGCCAAATTGGAGTTGGCGTTAGCCGAACAGATGGAGGTGGTCGAGGAGCACACTGAAAGCATCAAAAAGCTGGACTCAGAGGGTGAGGAAAGCTTTGGGAGGATGCAAGGGCTTCTCAACTCCGTCATGGATGACATGAACACTCGGTTCGATGGCCTGAAGGACACTCTCATGTCCCAAATCCTGGCGATGCAGGAGGAAATCAAAGAGATCAAGGCGGATTGGTCTCTTTGCAAGATGACGGTCACCCAAGGTGGCGTTGGCGGCCATTCCAGCTCCAAAATCGACGTGCCGAAACCTAAGACCTATGTTGGGTCAAGGAATGCGAGGGAGTTAGACAACTTCCTCTGGACCATGGAGCAGTACTTCGACGCCTTGAACATTGTCAACGAGGCAAAGAAGGTGAAGACTGCTCCACTATACTTAGTCGATTCAGCTATGGTGTGGTGGAGGCGACGATATGCCGACAAGGAGTGCGGCCTCTGTATCATTGACAACTGGGCGGATTTCAAGCGGGAGATCAAGGCTCAGTTCTATCCCCAGAATATGGAAGACGAGTCCTGGGCGAAACTTCGGCGCCTTACCCACAAAGGCACGGTGCGGGAGTACGTCCGCGAGTTTTCAGAGCTCATCTTGGAGATCTCGGACATGTCCGCGAAGGATTCATTATTTTCCTTCATGGACGGATTGCAACAATGGGCGAAGCTGGAGTTGCAGCGGAGGAATGTGCAGGACCTGGCGTCGGCCATGGCGGTGGCCGAATCACTCATCAAATACAAGAAGCCGGAGAAGACCACCAGCTCTTCATTGATTTCCAAGGCGAACAAGTTCCACAAGGAGAAACGTGGGGGAGACAACCGAAGTGAAGGAAAAGGGAGACCCTTCCAACCATCTAAGGACTTTCGCCCAAAACATTTCGCGAATAGTTCCAAGGATGGGGAGAAGCCAAGGATCTCCTGTTTCCTTTGTGAAGGCCCTCACAAGGCGTTCGAGTGCTCGAAGCGCTCCAAGCTCTCCGCGATGATCAACGAAGACGAAGAGAGGAATACGAGGGATCCATGACTTGGTTCCTTGCAACTCCTCAATGCAATCAAGGCGAAGGTGGAGGTGCCACCATCCGGACGACAGAAGGGCCGCATGTACGTGCTCGCTAAGGCCAACAACCTCGAAACTAAGGCCTTAGTGGACACGGGTGCGACCAACAACTTCATCAAGGTCGAAGAAGCTCGTAGACTAGGGATAGTCTACAAAGAAGAGAAGGGCTGGCTGAAGGCGGTGAACTCCAGTGCCAGTCCGATCCATGGCGTGGCTCGAGGTGTCGAGCTAAGTATCGGCGAGTGGAGAGGCAAGGTGAATCTCTCCGTAATGTCAATGGACGACTATCCCATGGTGTTGGGGATGGAGTTCGTTGACTAAGTGCGGGCAATTCCAATTCCAAGCACCAATACGATGTGCATCATGGACGAGGGGAAAACGTGCATGGTGAAGGTAATGTGGGAGGAAGAGCTCAAGGCGAGGTCTCTTTCGGCGCTCCAACTGTCTAAAGGAGTTAAGCGACAGGAGCCAACCTTCATTGCTATGGTGAAGGAAGAATGCCCAAGTGTTGGGGAGGAGCCCCCAACCGAAGTGAAGACAGTCCTTGAAGAGTTTGGGGACGTTATGCCACCCAAACTCCCCAAACAACTTCCGCCGAAGCGAGAGGTGGACCATAGGATCGAGCTAGAGGCCGGTGCAAGGCCTACTGCTGCGGTGCCCTATCGGATGGCACCACCGGAGTTGGAGGAACTTCGAAAGCAATTGAAAGACTTGTTGGAGGCCGGGTTCATTCGGCCATCCAAAGTGCCATTTAGAGCACCGGTGTTGTTCCAAAAGAAGCACGATGGGTCGATGCGGCTATGCATTGACTATAGGGCGCTAAACAAGATTACGGTGAAGAACAGCTACCCCATCCCACTCATATCCGACCTATTTGATCAACTTGGTGCTGCGAGATGGTTCTCAAAGTTAGACTTGCGGTCGGGATATTGGCAAGTGCGGATAGCCGAAGGTGATGAGGTAAAGACGGCGTGCGTCACAAGATACGGCTCTTACGAGTTCTTAGTGATGCCCTTTGGCCTCACAAACGCCCCTGCCACATTTTGTACGTTGATGAACTGGATCTTCCAACCATACTTGGATAGATTCGTCGTGGTGTACCTTGATGACATTGTCATCTACAGCAAAACCCTGGAGGAGCACAAGGCACACCTACGGCGGGTTTTCCAAATCTTAAGGGAGAACCAACTTTTCGTGAAGAAGAAGAAATGTGAGACTTTGCAAAGAAGGAGGTGCCCTTCTTGGGTCACATTATTGGCGGCAGCAAGTTAAAGATGGATAACAAGAAAGTGTTAGCCATTAAGGAATGGGAGACGCCTAAGAAAGTCCCTGAGATGCGTTCCTTCCTTGGCTTGGTTAACTACTATAGAAGATTCATCCGCGGCTATTCCCACATTGCTGCACCCTTGACGGAACTATTAAAGAAGAACAAGACTTGGGTGTGGGATGATGCTTGCCGAGAGGCATTTGAGAAGTTGAAGCAAGCGGTGACAAACGGACCGGTGATGGCCCTGCCGGACCATACGAAACCTTATGAAGTTCACACCGATGCTTCAGACTTTGCCATCGGTGGAGTTCTTATGCAGGAGGGGCATCCTATAGCATATGAAAGCCGAAAACTTAATAGCACCGAACGGAGGTATGCGGTCCATGAAAAGGAGATGTTATGCATTGCCTTCGGGTGTGGAGGCATTACTTGCTAGGGTCCAAGTTCGTGGTGAAGACGGACAATATTGCTACGAGTTATTTCTTAACCCAAAGGAACTTATTAACTCCGAAGCAAGCACGGTGGCAAGGACTCCTAGCGGAATTTGACTTTGTGCTCGAATACAAACCGGGCACAAATAATGTGGTGGCCGATGCACTAAGTCGAAAGGCGGAACTCGCAGCCATTAGCTAACCACAATTCCCCCTGGTGGACAACCGAAGGAAGGAATGGAGCGGGATCCATTAGCCAAGTCCTTGGTGGAATGCGTCAAAGCTGGGAAGACGCGGCGATTTTGGCTAAGGGACGACTTGCTCCATACTCAAGGAGAACGGGTGTACGTTCCCAAATGGGGAAGTTTGAAGAGAGACATCCTCAAAGAATGTCACGACTCGCGGTGGGCCGGCCATCCCGAAGTCGATCGTACCTTGGTGTTGGTGGAACGGAGCTACTACTGGCCTCAACTTTACGAGGACATCTAAGTGTACGTGAGGACTTGTCTTGTGTGCCAACAAGACAAGATAGAGAATCGGCAATCGGCGGGATTGTTAGAACCTTTGCCTACCCCGGAAAGACCTTGGGCTGGCCATCCGAAGGATGCGGCACGATCATTGTGGTGGTCGACCGATTCTCTAAGTATGGAGTTTTCATTCCAGCTCCAAAGGACTATACGGCAGATGACACGGCCCGACTATTCTTCAAGTATGTGGTGAAGTACTGAGGCATTCCAAAGACAATCGTGAGCGATCGGGACTCACGATTTACTGGGCGGTTTTGGACCGAGCTGTTCCGGATAATGGGTTCGGACTTAAACTTTTCAACAAGTTTCCACCCACAAACAGATGGCCAAACTGAACGTGTCAATGGCTTATTGGAGCTGTATCTGAGGCACTACGTAAGTGCCAACCAAAGAGATTGGGCCAAGTTGTTGGACATAGCCCAATTCTCATATAACTTGTAGAAGAGCGAGTCCACGAACGAGAGTCCGTTCGAACTCGCAACTGGGAAGCAACCATTGACGCCCACTTTTATCACTCGGGGATACACTAGAAAGAGCCCCGCGGCGTTCAAGTTTGCAAAAGGATGGCATGAATAGACGGATCTGGCCAGGGCATACTTGCACAAAGTAGCGAAGAAGATGAAGAAGTGGGCGGATCAACAAAGGAGGCCCTTGGAATTTCAGGAAGGAGACATGGTGATGCTCAAACTCCTTCCGCGCCAAACCAAAGCACTCAGACAATTGCATAAGGGTTTGGTGCGCCGTTATGAGGGGCCTTTCAAAGTACTTAAGAGAGTTGGGAAGGTCTTATACAAACTGGACCTCCCGACTAGCTTACAGAGGCATCCGGTGTTCCACGTTAGTTTGCTCAAGCCTTACCACGAAGACTTGGAAGATACGAGCGGACAACGGGCGGTGCGGACACCAACAGCATCAACAGGCAAGACCTACGACAAAGAGATAGAGAAAATCCATTCTCGTAGAGTCGTGCCAAGAAGAGGCGTAGATCCAAGCCGGGTGGAGTACTACGTCCAATGGAAGAACAGGCCGGTTGAAGAGGCAAGCTGGGAGAAGGAAGAGGATCTGGGGCAATTCTCCAAGGAGATTGAAGAGTACTGTGAAGGAGTCGAACGCTACATCAGGCAGTTTGACGAGCTCGAGGAAGCCGAAGATGCAACGAGGACGCTGCGAAATCGGGTGGGGGAGAATGTCACGGACCGAGGCTTATCCTAGCACACTTAGGCTATTTTGGGGTATTTCCCCTTTGTAAAGTGTTGTACTTAGCTTATAGAGTAAGTTGTAGAGATTTTAGATTTCGATCATATATGATGTCTCCTGGTGACATAGCCAGAAACGTGTTAACATCTATATGTAGGGGAGTGATGGTGTAAAGCTTTCAAGCAATCAATACAATCATTTGTTGCCTTCGTTCAATCGTTTTTCCGCTAAGCGCTTCCCTACACAAATGCTTTACAACGGATCGATGGGTTCCGATCCAAATGCAACGAGTTAGGCTGACCTAGCGTTCCTTCGTATGGGTGGGAACTAGGTGCCGCACGGGTTAAGCTGCTATAAAGGCTGACCCCGTGACACGGGGGAGAGACGGCTTCGTGCGCGCGCGCGTGTGTGTGTGGGGGGGGGGTGGCGATAGGGTGGGGGCGAGAGGGTCGGGGGGCATGAGCATGACGGGGAACAGGGGCGAGGGGTTGGGGGCGCGACGGCGTGGGGAGCAAGGCGACGGGGTCGGGCGAGGGGTCGGGGGCGCGACGGGGAGCAGGGGCGAGGGGGTGGGTTGCGACGAGGGGAGAGACAAACAGGGAAGGTGATGCGAGACTAAAATTGTAATTTACAATAATTTGCTAATATGACATCATCAGCAAAAGCAAAAGCTAAAGTCATATTTGGCTTTTTTTTTTGCTTTTGCTAATTGTTTAGCTAATAGATTGGAGAAGAATTTTAGGTAAATATAACTATTGCTTTTCCTTTTGCTAACAGATTGGAGATGCTCTAATAATCGTAAAGTCAATATATATCTATATATATATATACCTGTTATCATAGAAAATGTAATATAAAACTTATATAGGAATTCATAATTAATTTTAATTTTAATTTATAATTAAATATTAAATTTATAAAAATTTATAAATAATCAAATATTAAACATGACATTTCAAATATAAATATTAATTGAAATATTAATGTAGGACTTTAATTATAAAATTATTCATGAGTTCCATATAATTTTTGTATTAAAATTTTCAATAATAATACAATGTACATTTTGGTTAGTGACTCCCCAAAATTAAAATTTTCATTAAACTTTTACAAATCAAATCTAGTTCTGTGGCCATGTCATGTTTCGGATTTTCAACCCGAGGAAGCTAGTTAGTGACTTCTTATGCTCGTACCTGAAAGGTCAAGAGGTTAATGAAAACACCTAGAAAAGAGACCATAGCACAAGTGTTATCTCAACCCTTTCATCAAACTTCTGCAAACAAATAATTAATGAGTCCTCAACATTCATCGAATTTTAGGACCTTATTTTGTGTAATTTTGGGTTATTTAAGATAAATAACAATCAAAAGAGAATAAAAGGGTAGAGGCGTATGGTTGTGGGAGAACTTCGTCTTGCCTACACACGCCCAACGAAGAAGAAGAGGAAGACGAAGACTTAGTTTTATAGGACGATTCAAGCAACATCCAACCAAACTAAGTTGGTGATCTGAACCTCCTTATCTCCCTTACGTTTTTATCTTTGCCTAGGAGTAGGATTTAACTTGTATGCGATGAGTATGTACCCCAAGTGTTATATATATTTATGTTGTACTGATTATGTGACTAAGACCTAATGATAGTGTTGTGATGTGACAAGCAGCCAGGACCCCTAATGATAGTGTTATGATATGATAGGTGGCCGTGGCCCCTAATGATGGAGTTGTGCACTATGTTAGTGGTAACCGTGACTGAGGCGATATGTCCTAATTTGTTATGTTTAATGTTTGATATGATAATGCGTATGGTTTGTTAATTGGGATTGATTATGCTTTAATTGATTATGTGAGATTATGACCAATTTCATTAAGGACAACAACGATTTTATAAGTATAATAGGCTGATGATATTGTTATATGGGTATGTAAATGATTATTGATTGTGGAGTCCGTGGATTTCACAAGTCTCACATCGGACTGAGGGGAGAATGAAGCATGCCTTATAAGAAGGGCGTGAATATCTTTCTAGCACGACGTGTTTTGGGGTGCCAGTGGGCACTACCAAAAACAAAAGTCGTGTGGACAGTGACCTAAAGCAAAACAATATCGGGCTATGAGTGGCTTGGACTGTTACAGATGGTATCAGAACTGGGGACCCGGGTCGGTGTGCCATAGCCCCATGAGGACATGGGCCTCTTAAGGGGGGTAGATTGTGGAGGTCATGGATTTCACAAGTTCACATCAAACTAAAGGGGAGAACAAAGCATGCTCCACTTGGCAAGGGTGACCCTCTACAAGCTTGATTTAAAGTGTTACTTTCCCAAACAAGTACTTGCTTTTGAATTAAAACTCGGTATGTAAAATAACATAATAGAATTTTTAAGCAAGAAACGTCATAATTAACCCCATATAACTATGTATCTGACAAAGAAGTTGGACTAATTCCTCTTTAAAATGTTATCTAAGTTTTAATTATCTTAGACCATAGTTGTGACAATGAGAGGGCTCCACCTATGCATGAGCATTGAAAACTCATTCAGATTACAAAGGAAGTATAAAAAACATATGAGCACACACTATTACGAGAGCCTAGTTAATTTGTAAAAAGTTATGATATGTTTCTCTTAATCTTTCCATTAAAATTGGTAAAAGCTCGAGAAAACTGGTTTAAGTAAAGCTATATTAAAAACTTGAGAAAACCAATTTACTTAGAGGTTATATCACATAGTATCAACTTTTATCAAACATCAAATAATGATTAAAAATTGGGAATAAAAATAATTAAGGAAAAAAATAGGTAGACATAAGCTTTGTAGGAATAAGAAATACAAAAATTTCAATATATTTACCATAAAAAATTTTCAATTCTGAACTTGAGATTTGAGAACCTTTCATTCATATAGGAGATCCAAGCCCATGTAAACTGGAACAGATCATCAAATGCATTGCCAAAAACAAGCTCCGAAAAAATCTAAATACAATTGCGCCACAAGTAGACTACCAACACTAGTTTATTTTTTAATTAAAAGACAAAAAATAAAAATAAAAGCATATTATTATTTTTTTCAAAAATAGGAGGGGCCATGGCCCCAGCTGATCCCCCTAGCTCAATCTTTGCCTAGAGATACTGATGAGACTTGCCCATGTCAACTTGTAGCCGTGCAACCTGTCCATGTCAGCTCGTGCCCTCGTAGTGTGCCCGTATGGAGCTTCGCCCGCGACGTGCAATACCCGCATCACCACATGCACGTATCATGTTGCATAAGACATCTTCTACCCTTGATACTCTTCTTATATTTACTTTCCTTATCATATTAAAAGTTTTTTTATTTTCCTTTATTTAATTCATATAAGAATATTTTAGTATTTTACTTTAGTTTCTAAATAGTATTTTGTTTCCAATTCCTAGTCGATAGTTTGCCTATTGTTGGATCAAACTCATAATTTGGATGATGTTGTTAAAAAACCCTATGTAATTTGATTTGAGATATTTCATGTTTATTCTAAGCCTGCAGAAGATAAAATCCTAAACTGGACTTACACTGAGAGAGCAAAGTAAAGGACAGGATATATAATCCTGATCCGGATTATCATGAGTGTCGTCAAACACTTGGTAAATAACCAAGTCTTCATCCGGAGTAAGGACCCTTCGTACGGACTAATCACTTGACAAAACGACTAAGGAATCCGTGCTTTTATTCTTGATTGGACTAAGTCAATTTATGCAGAATAAGAATCTGAGTCTACAACTCATACGGAGTAAGAGAGATTTATTGCGGAGAAAGAAATTAAGTCTTTCACTCCAGCTGTCTAAGGAAAAGAAGATACGGATTAAGGAATCTGAGTCTTTCATTTGAGTGGAGTAAGAAATGACTGATGTGGAGTAAGGACAACTAATACGGAATAAGGAATCCGAACCATTACTCAAGCGGAGTAAGGAACTCACGTGGAGTAAGGAAGCACTGATGCGGAATAAGGATTCTGCATATCTACCTCATGCGGAGTAAGGAAGCGCTGACACGGAGTAAGGATTTTAGGACTTCATTTACACGGAGTAAGCAACAACTGACACAGAGTAAGGATCTGAGCCTCGTTGATACGGAGTAAGGAAATCTACACCGGACTAAAAAGACGTTACTACAACTTATCCATACCGCATTTATGTTATCACCTCGTTGTGTCCCAATGTAAGACAAACTCATTGAAGACCTAAACTGTCCTACACGTGGAACACTCGGAGATGTGGATGCAGTCAGAAATGCAATTGGAATCAAGCGAAGTAATTCAATACATTTATGCTTCCAATATTTCGAGCTCCACATTCGTAGCAATTATAGTAGAAACATTTTCCAAGAAGAACTTAATGTTTACACAGTGCTCGGAAAATACAGTTCCAAGATAGATTCCTAGGATGTCTATATATATGTAGTGTTGTATATCTATAAGGGGTACATACATTGTAAGAACTGATACGCGCGAGTACATGTGCAAAACAGAGATAAACTAGCCAGTGTGTGTGTGACTTGAAAACGAGAGTACTGTTGTAATCAGCTGTAATTGATGTGCCTTTTGTTGTAATTATCTTTAGATAATAAAACAAAATACTTCCACTATCTGGTTATCTTCCTTACTGAATATTTCTTTTAACTAGAATTAGTGTTGTGCCTGAGTGAGAAAGAATTTTAATTAAGAGCCTATTCACCCCCTCTAGGCTCCCAGGGACCAACAAGTGGCATCAGATCTCTCTCTCTCTCTCTCTCTCTCTCTCTCTCTCTCTCTCTCTCTCTCTTCAATGGCCGAAGAAAGCAACATGCTATTGAACACCCGCCTCAACTCCGGAGGAGCTCAAGAGCCCATCCCTAATTGAAGCAGCAGTGAAAATGTTGATCCACCACAACCTACTGCTGCCGCTGCTCCTCAACCACGGAGTTCTGGCTACACTTTGAGCAAATCGCCAAAGTTCACACCAGAGCTTTTCTCCCAGTGGAAAGATCGCATGAAAATGTTCATGACATGTCATGATCATCTAATGTGGCCATGTCTTCATCAGGAGCTTCCCATTCTGATGACCATCGAAGAAAATGGAGTAAGAAGACCAAAGACAAATGCTGAATTCACAAACGACGAAAGAGCCTGGCAATATGCCAGTGGAAAGGCTCTAGCCTATGTGACATCATCTTTGAATTCCGAAGCCTTCACGGACGTCCAGGGCTGCACAACAGCGAAAGCTGTTTGGGACAAATTGACTATCCTATATGAAGGAAGTCAGTCTCAGATGCAGAACGTTATCTGTTCTCTCAGACAACATTTTGAGAGATTCAATCATAAACCTGGTGAATCCCTGGAGAGCATTTATCGGCGATTCGGCAAGCTCATTCTGGATCCGAAAACTGTCAATGAGCATTACACTCAGTTTCAAATAAATGACAAGTTCTTTCGCTCCTTGCCGGATCGCTATTACTCTAAACAGCTCCAGATGCAATCCAAAGACAACTGGTAGTATGCTCCCCTTGAAGAACTATATGGAGAGCTATGGACTCACGAAGTCAGGTTTAAATACACTGACCGAGATGAGAAAATAGCTCGGAAAGAAAAGGGGGTAGCTTTCAAAGCTACGGAAAATTCGAGCATACTGAGTGAGGATGATACAAAAGAGTCAGGTAACTCTGACTCGGACATGGAAGAAGAAATAGCCCTTCTGGTTAAATCTTTCACACGATTTCGAGGAAAAGCGAAAAAGGATTCGAAGAGGCTCTTCCTCATCCTCTAGAAGAAAGGAGCGGTCGAGTCAACTTCCCAAGACTGGCTTAACCGTGGGAAACCTGGTCACTAGGCCAAGGATGTAGATCCAAATCCAAGACGGCTAAGAAGGATGACAAGGTTGCTCCTTGACGCTCCACCTCAGACAACAGCAATAACAAAAGGAAGGCGTTTGTCACAAAGTAAGTCAGTGGCTCGGAAGAAGAGGAGGAATCCTCGGATGATGAGCCAACTCTTAAGCCGAACGTTTGCCTCATGGCAAATACTGAGGTACCTTCGATCTCTGAGCTCATGAGTAAATTAGAATCTCTTATTACTGAACGTGATCATGAAAAGAATGAGAGACTAATAATTACTCAAATGTACAAAGATATGGAAAGTCAGAACAAACGTCTTGAAATTATTGTTTCTAGACTTGAAAAGGACATAACTGACTTCAAGAGTAAAGAAGCTTGGTATCGTGATTTAAGAGCTGAGAATAATTTGCTTAATACCAATCTTAATGGCCTAACTGTAAATCTCAAAAGACTCGAAAATGAACTTAAAAAGGAAAAGGAAATAAATCATAAGTGGCTAAAATCCGGGGAAATGGCTTCTATGTTCAGAACTGATCCTGACAATATCCGAGTCAAACCTGGCCTAGGTTCCGAATCAACTTCCAATGCACAAGCTACTGAGTGCCCTTCGGACTTTATTCCAAAACTAACCAACTTGTATCCCGTTAGTACATTTAAACCATTGGATGGTATTGTTTCAGGTGGCACCATAGTCTACGACTGTGGAAGACAGGCTGTTACTGCTAGTCCCGAAGTAGTAACACCCGTACTAAAAGATGAAGGGAAGGCTGCTGCAGTTAAAACCGAAACTGTAGCACCCAGAAACGAAGGAAAGGCTAAGGTTGACGCATCTAGGGCCAAGAGCGCGTCACCCGTTCGTAGAGGATTAGGCTATAGGGAACAGAGTAGAAAAACCGTTAAACTTAAGAAACCTGTATCCCCTGTTATAACTCCACACCATAGTGTCTGTTCGATCTGTAGAGAAATAGGCCACTATCATTAAGAGTGTTGGAGTCTTTCAGATAACTGGTTATGTAATCAAATTCACATCAATAAAAATCAGTTTATCAAAAAGGGTTCCTCTAGCAAAACAAAATCCAAAACTATACGGAGTGTCTCTCCCAAGAAAACCCAACTTAAAGAAGCATCTAATATGGAAAAGGCTAAGTCAACTTGGAAAGTTAAAGTTCCTAACAAAGTAAAATCCGGAATAGTTGACACTGTTATTGCTTCTCTTAACTGCCCGAAACAAGTTTGGGCACCAAAAGTGTAATCTGTTGTCTTGCAGGAGCATCTATGGAATTCACTTTCATCCCACTTGAAGTCAAAGATCAATCAAAGTAAGTGGATACTTGATAGCGGATGCTCCGTACATATGACGAGTAATGAATCTTTACTAATAAATGTAAATGACAAACGTGGACCATCCGTAACATATGTAGACAATAGCAAAGGTAAGACTGTGGGGTATGACACTTTAACCAACGGCTGTGTATCAATTACTAAAGTTGCACTAGGCGAAGGTTTGAAGCATAATCTGCTGAGTGTCAGTAATTTATGTGACAAGGGATTTACTGTATCATTCCTTTCAAACACCTGCACAATTATAGATAACTTATCCGGTGATATTAAGTTATCCGGATCAAGAGATGGGGACATATACTCAGTGTTCTTAAGAAATAATTCTTCTGACCCTGTATGCTTCCTCACTACAGCATCATATGAAGAAAGTTGGTGATAACGTGCATTTTATGCCGTTATTCTAGTGTTTATTTAGGATGTTTAAGAGCATGATTAGAGCCTTATTGCTTCATATATCATATATATTTGCTCTAACCCCTAGGAAGATGCTAGTTGCAAATACATGTGTTTTTAAGCTGTTTTGGCAGGTTTTGGACCTCACTTTTGACATAGTAGATGGCCTCAAACAATTTGCGTGCAAGAACAAAAGTTTCTTAGAATGATGTCCTCTACCTACCACAGAAATTTCAGAGCATTTGGAGCTGAAGGTGAATTCACCCATTTCACGTGCAAGCCTATTTTTGCCTCTCAGGCCTCTACAGGATGCAAGGAAGCTTGGGTAGAAGTTTGAGCTGATTTGGAGGTGCACGTGAATTCACCATATCACGTGCAAATTGGCGTGCAGAGATATTTTTGGACCAATCCAATCGTTTTTCCATGCTGATCATTTGTTCCTGAAGGCCCAAGTCTAAATTGTGGATGGAAGATAGAGTTTTTAATGTTTCGAGTGTTACTTATCAAAACTACGTCGTTTTGATAGATGGGCTAGGGTACACACCTCAAAGCCCATCCAAACTCTATAAATACAAGCCTCCATGCCCTTGCTAGCCATGCCTAACCCCCCTACATGTTTTAGAGAGAGAGAGAGGCTCCACGTCTTGGAGGCTGTCCTTGACCTAGGAGAGCAGCCGTCGCAGCAGCCGTCGCGGATTTTGGAGCCTGCATTTGAAGCTTTGCTGTGCGCGTGATCAAGAAGAAGATGTTGAGCTTTTCTGCTTTGTGTTTGCTTGTAATCATGCGTGAGTAGTTCTTTTAATCTAGGGGAGCAATGTAGCCCCCTTGTTGCTTTGCTGTGTTTATGAATATTTGGGTTTGGATGATTGAGTTTTGCATGTTTTATGAATCTGTTCTTAATTCTATCTTTGGATGTACACCTTGATATTCTTAGCCCTAGTCTGGGGCGGATTGAGATTCATAACTTATTTGTAATTGGTGTGATCATTATCCTTTTGCAAGTGTGATTTATTGGCTTTGCATGTTTGTGTGTTTTGATGACCATTCTGGCATACAACTCTTAAAAGGACCTCAATGACCATTTGTTGTCCTTGGCTTGTGTTTAGCATGTTTTCAATCGACAACCCTAATACCATGAACCAGGAGAGATAACATAGGGAGGTGAAATTGTGACCCTAGATGCTTTTAATCTTTGAATCTTAATCCTAAAATCAGTTTACTTTCTTTGTTTATTCGGAAAACCACATAAAAATTAGATCTTTAGTTTAAAAAAGAAAACTTTTTGCCAAGACATTTTATAGAACAAGAGTAATTGGGTGATTTGATTTGAGAACTAGAGAACTAGGTTAATCCCTGTGGGTTCGACCCCTTTCTTCTTCGCTATTCTTTTAGTGCAAACTTAGGGAATTTATTATTTTGAAGAGGGATTTAACGACTTTAGCTAGCTCTTTTAGAGAGGCTAAAAATCTTGTCGATCAAATTGGCGCCGTTGCCGGGGATTCAACGGTTTACTAGTTTTTAAAATCAACATTGAGTGAAATTGTTTGAATTCCGATCTTGGTGTTTTATTTTGTCTTTTATTTTCTGTTATTTTGTGTTCTTTATTTGTTTATTTTGCATTGTTCGGAGCGCTGGGTGTGTTCTTGTTGTTGTTTACAGGAATATACATCAAGGATTCCTAGTTGTGCATGCAAAGAGAGGAGGATATACAATTTACGCGGGAACCTGAAAGGTTGTTCGAGCTCGTCGTAGAGCGGCTAGGGAAGCGAAGACGTGAGGCGGAAGAAGCACTACAAGGCTTGGAGCAATCCGTAGGCGATCTGATGGCAGATCTCGGACCTGATGGTGGTGCACCGCAAGGAGGGGCCAATTACAATGGCTAATATCCAGAAGAAGAGGGTAATAGGTTTATGCCCAGAACCTTCTTAGATTATGCGAGGCCGATGATGTCGGACCATTATTCTGGGATTCGGCAGACAAGAGTCCAAGCGAATAGCTTCGAACCGAAGCCGGCATTGATCAACATGGTGAGCAACAACGCGTTTGGAGGAACAGCAGTGGATGATCCACACCAGCAATTTGATGAGGTTCTACCAGGTGTGTGACACCATCAAGATCAACAATGTGTCGGAGGAGGCCATAAAGCTAAGGCTTTTCCCTTTCTCTTTAAGGGATAGAGCTCTTGGCTGGTTCAACGATCTGCCAACAAGTTCAATCAACACTTGGGAGGAGATGCGGACCAAGTTCATGTCAAAGTACTTCCCTCCTTCCAAGGTGATCCAGCTAAGAGGAGAGATTAGCAGGTTCAGGCAAGATGAGATGGAGACTCTTCATGAAGCTTGGGAGCGTTTCAAAGACTTAGTGAGAAGATGCCCTGATCATGGAAGGCCCCAGTGGATTCAAATTGAATCTTTCTACACAGGTCTTCGGTCCCCATTCACAAGACAAGGTGAATGCAGCGCTGGAGGATGCTTGATGAATCTAGAGCCTGACGCAGCAGCAGAGCTACCGGAGAGGTCATCATTAGTTGATTGGCAGTGGGTCTAATGTGCGTACTTCAAAGCCAAGGGAGAAGATAGCTTCGATTGATAATTCTTCCAATGATATGCAAGCACAGATTCAAGCTTTAGTGAAAGGCATGGAAGTATTGGCTCTTAAAGTTGAAGGATCACAACAATCTTTACCAGGAGGCGAGCAGGGCTGGAGTGGAGCCAAAGAAGCAAATTATGTTGGAGGAAAAGGCTTGTACCGAAGCGGCGGTTTATCCTCAACAACAACAACAAGGGTACAACCCGAATCCAGCTCTCGGCCATTTCGGAAGAATCGGAACCGAGGGGGAGATACATCACCAAGTATAAATATGTGCCCCCCGGGGATGAAGCGGAATCCGTATGCCACGGATAATTATTTACACCCACCTCCAGGATTCGAGCGAAGTTGACCCTCGGCCGCAACAAGAAAGAGGAAGGGTATATCGAGAATGTGGATGAGCCAACCAAAAGAGAGGATAATTTGGAGGAAAGGGTAGTCATAATTGAATCTTCAATTAAGAATATAGAAAAGCCGCTTGTGAGTTTGGCTCGAAATGTAAATCAAGGGGTGTCAACCAATACTTTTCCAAGTGACACCGAGGTGAACCCCAAGGAGAGTTGCAAGGCTATCACTCTAAGGAGCGGGAAGACACTGAATGAAGTCAAGAGCCTAAGAAGAAGGCAATTCCAGGAAGAACAAAGCAGACCCTTAGAAGTTGAAGAAAAAGTGCAAGAAAAGAAGGACAAGCAGTTGAGTCAAGACAGAATAGCTGAAGAAAAGAAGCAAGAGCTCAGACCTACTATGCCATTTCCTCAGAGGCTGAGGAACCAGAGGGTTGAAGAAGAGTATGAGCGCTTCCTGAGTTTGTTCAAGAAGCTTGAGATTAACATTCCATTTGTGGAAGTTTTGGAGCAGATGCCTAGGTACGAAAAATACATCAAAGATTTTGTGACAAAGAAGAGGAAATATGGGGATCATGAGACGGTGGCGATCCTAACGAGGTGAGCAAGTGTTGTTCAACGAGTTTGCCCATCAAGCATAAAGATCCGGGCAGCTTTAATCTCCCTTGTGTGATTGGCAATGCACCGCAACGACGCGGCCCTATGTGATTTAGGGGCCAGCATCAATTTGATTTCCTTTGCTTTGTACAAGCGGCTTGGGCTTGAGGGCATGAAGCCCACTTCCATATCATTGCGGTTCATAGACCGGTCCACCTGGAAGACCTGAAGGAATCATTGAAGATGTGCTAGTTAAAGTGGGCTCCTTCATATTTCCAGCGGATTTTGTTGTTTTGGAGATGGAAGAAGATAGAGGAGTTCAATTACTCCTTGGAAGACCGTTTCTCGAACGGGTTGTGCATTGATTGATGTTGCTCAAGGGCAGCTTACTCGAGAATTAATGAGGAGACCTTAGTCTTCCACATGGGGAAGGCTCTGCAAGGTCAAGAGGAGGAGGATTGCCTTTGGGTTGAAGACCTTGAGGAATTGGTGGAAGATTACTTGGCGAAGAAATTACCACCACCAATGATGAAGCCCTTGACTTATAGAAGCTCAACAAGATGAGGAGATGTACTTGACGGCCGAGAAAGATGAGCAAACTACAAACTCTTTGGAGCAAGCCGAGGAGGAGAAAGAAGATGACATGCCTCCAGCTCCAGAACCGAAGGAGCTGCCTGGACACCTAAGGTATGAATTTCTAGACTCTACAAATCAATTCCCTGTCATTGTTGCTTCTAATTTGAATGATGTGGAGTGTACTCAATTGTTAGAAGTCCTTAGGAAACACAAAAAGGCCCTAGGATGGAACATTGAAGACATTAGGGGTATTAGTCCAGGGATTTGCATGCATAAGATTTTGATGAATGATGATTTTAAACCCACCGTTGAAAGACAAAGAAGATTAAACCTCGCTATGAAAGAAGTTGTTAGAAAAGAAATTTTAAAATGGAAAAATGCGGGTATAATTTATGCTATTTCGATAGTGAGTGGGTGAGTCCATTGCATGTCGTGCCCAAGAAAGGGGGCATGACCGTGATTAAGAATGAGAAAAATGAATTGATCCCATCTCGCACCGTGACGGGGTGGAGAGTGTGTGTTGACTATAGGAAGCCGAACAAGGCCACTAGGAAGGATCATTTTCCTCTTCCTTTCATTGACCAAATGTTGGATAGGTTAGCTGGCTATAGTCACTACCGCTTTTTAGATGGCTATTCCGGGTATAATCAGATCATGGTTAAGCCCGAGGACCAAGAAAAGACCACCTTCACGTGCCCTTTTGGCACATTTGCATTTAGGAGAATGCCATTTGGGCTTTGTAATGCCCCTGCCACCTTTCAAAGGTGTATGATGGCTATTTTTCAGGGTTTGGTTGAGGAGATCATGGAGGTCTTCATGGATGACTTCTCGGTGTTTGGTTCCTCCTACCAACAAGGTGCTTGAAAAAATCTAGATGTGGTCTTAGAGAGATGTGAGGAGAAGGAACTAGTCCTAAATTGGGAGAAATGCCATTTCATGGTAACAGAGGGGATAGTTCTAGGGCACAAGGTGTTCGCACATGGTTTGGAGGTAGACAAGGCAAAAATCTCCACTATTGAGACTCTGCCACCTCCAACTAATGAAAAAGGAGTGAGAAGTTTCCTTGGCCATGCTGGCTTTTATAGGAGATTCATTAAGGACTTCTCAAAAATTGCAAAACCCATGAGTAGGTTGTTAGAAAAAGACACAAGCTTTGAGTTTAATGAAGATTGCTTAGAAGATTTTAACATCCTCAAGGGTAAGTTAGTCACTGCACCTGTTATAGTCACACCTGACTGGGCTCAACCTTTTGAGCTAATGTGCGATGCGAGTGATTATGCTGTGGGGGTAGTCTTAGGGCAAAGGCGAGAAAAGGTGTTTAGGGTCATTTACTATGCTAGTAAAACCTTAGATGATGCTCAACAGAACTATACCACCACCGAGAAAGAGTTGTTAGTCGTGGTTTATGGTCACAACAAGTTTAGACCCTATCTTTTGGGGTCTAAAGTCATTGTTTATACCGATCATGCTTTGCGTTGAAATATTTGTTTGCTAAAAAAAGAAGCTAAGCCACGCTTGATTAGATGGGTTCTCCTCTTACAGGAATTTGACCTTGAAATTAGAGACACAAAGGGAGCCCTAAATTCTGTGGCTGATCACCTCTCACGTGTGGAGAATGCACCTAAGTCTCTACCCATTGTAGATGACTTTCCTGATGAGAAGTTGTTTGAGGTGCATCATCTTCCTTGGTTTGCTGGCATAGCAAATTATTTAGCCACTGGGTTCATACCCAAACAGTTAGACTACCACCAGAGAAAGAAATTGGTAGTGGATGCTAGGAAATACATTTGGGAAGACCCAATTCTTTATAGGAGGTGTCCAGACCAAATCATAAGAAAATGTGTCCTTGAGGAGGAGGTAGATGACATAATACATCATTGTCATGCATCACATTATGGGGGCCACTTTGGGGTGCAAAGAACTCGTGGCTAAGATCATGCGGTGTGGCTTTTATTGGCCTCACATGGTGAAAGACACCTATGTCTACATCAAAAAGTGTGATAGATGTCAAAGGGTAGGTGGTCTATCTAGGAAAAATGAGATGCCATTAACTGGAATTCTTCCGGTTGAAATTTTTGACATTTGGGGCATTGACTTCATGGGGCCCTTCCCCAATTCGATGGGTATTCATACATTTTGCTTGCTGTGGATTATGTGTCTAAGTGGGTAGAAGCTATTCCTACTAGAGTGAATGATGCTAGGGTTGTGACTCACTTCCTTACTAGGAACATCTTTAGCCGTTTTGGGACACCAAGGGCTATAATCGATGATAGGGTAGTCATTTCGCAACAAATTGTTTGATAAATTATTGAACAAGTATGGTGTCACTCATAGGAAGTCTTTAGCTTACCACCCACAAGCTAATGGACAAGCGAAGTGTCCAACAGGGAGATTAAGGCCATTTTAGAGAAAACTGTTGGAGCCAATAGGAAAGATTGGTCTCAAAGGCTTGATGAAGCCTTATGGGCATATAGGACAGCTTACAAGACTCCCATTGGGATGTCACCTTACCGTATTCTATATGGTAAGGCATGTCACTTGCCTGTGGAACTTGAACACAAGGCTCATTGGGCCTTGAAGAAGTTAAATTTCAACCCACAAGAGATCAAGGAACTTAGGATGACTCAATTAATTGAGTTAGATGAGCTTAGGTTGGATGCCTATGATAGTGCTAAATTTTACAAAGAAAGAACTAAGAAATGGCATGATAGGCAACTCAACAATGAACCTTTAACCTTAGGACAGAAAGTTCTTCTATTTAACACAAGGTTGAGGTTATTTCCTGGCAAATTAAGGTCCAAGTGGATGGGACCTTTTGTGATAGTTGATAAGAAGCCATATGGGAGCTTTGAGCTCCAAGTTAGTAGATGGCAAGAAATTTTGGGTGAATGGCAATAGGCTGAAACCTTACTTTGATTCAACTCGAGAGGGAGATAGTTGATTCCCTCTCTTTCACCATTGCTTGATCATAACCGCAAGTCTAGCTACGACTTTAAATAAAGCGCCGATTGGGAGGCAACCCAATGTTTATTGCTATGTTTTATTTTATTTTATGTTATTTCTTTTATTTATTTTCTTCAATAAATTTGTTTGCAAGCTAACCATTGTGCAGGAGACTTTGTTCCTTTCTTAGCTAACCATGTGCAGGATGAGAAAATTTTTGGGTCCTGAACTTGTGGAATTGTTTTTAAAGTCAAAGTCAAGGAGCAAGGAGCAAGTGAAGCCCAAAAGTGCTTGAAGATGGGCTCAAACAATTCACGTGCAAGAGTTAAAGATGGTCCATAATGCATAATCAACTCGGTGGAGAAATTTGGGCCGGTTTGGGCCGAACGTGAATTTGCACGTGAATTGCCCAATTCACGTGCACCTCCTTTTGAGTCGTAACTTTCTGGAATGGTAGATGAGGACCATGTGATTCACGTTTACTCTTGCACGTGAATTGCTAGCTTGTCATATGGAGGCCCAAAAATGCAAAATACCGATTTTAGCCCTCCTAGAAGCTTCCCACAATTCACGTGCGAAGGAAGTATTGCTTGCCGGCTCGGTGGGGACCCACCACCAAAGTTTGGGACGATTCGACCTCGCACGCCAATTCAGCCAATTCACGTGCGAGAGGGTATTTTGGTCGAACACTCGAAAAGTTAGGGGCACGTGTATCACGCCAATTGGAGCATCTTTCCTTCCGCACGCTATATAAAGAGAGGCCATCTTCAAAGGCTTCCACACCAAAATCACTCCAGATCCGAGTATTAGAGAAGCTCGCCCTTTTGCTCTCTTGCTCTTCGGTTTTCGCCCTTGTTCTTATTTTCTCATTCCAAAGATGGTGCGCACAAGGAGGACTGGCCAAGAGGAGGTGCACTCACCTAGTGCTGATAGCCAAACCGAGGAGGAGATACTCTTGGGGCATGCTCTTGATATGCAGGCTTTGGAGGCTTCGAGCCGGGCTGGGCTAGAGAGGTGGTCGTTAAAATTCAAACTCGGGATTACAAAGGTTAGTATCCGCCCGCCCGGCTATTTCCTATTCTCGCCTTACAAGACTTCTATGCATCTGTCTCTCGGGAATGAGGATGAACCGATAGGGGTTGTGCAAGGGGTTTATGTCGAAATAACCCCCGATATTATTAGAAATTGCTTTAACCTCCCTGAACCCGGTAATAGTTTCCCTCGGCTAAGCCTAGGAGAATTTGGTACTGCATGTAACTATGCTAGAAAATTTCAAAGTCGAAGGCGGTATACCAAGAATGGTTTTGTTGGAAAATTTAGATGCCTAGCTTACCTGGTAGGGAAATGCTTATTGATTCAGACAGTGGGCTAGATAGTGTGCCTAAGCCACACCTGGAGTTCATGTATAGCATTGATCATATGCTAAATGTGGATTGGGCCACTACCATTTTTAACCGGTGGAAGAAAAACTCATCCAAGCAGATCAATGGCAAATTTTGTGTATGATATTTCAAAGCATGCCTGCTTTGCATTTTTCCTCCATGGAGAGCATTACTTTTCCTTCTCACCTGGGTGTTAAGAGTATTGCAAGCTGAAGGAGGTTTGGGGGTCGATACCCAGAGGTCATTGGGCAACCAATGTTCCTCCTCCATCACGGCCCGCTAGGCACGGTGTTCATGTGGAGCGATCCACGGACTTTGCAAGGGAGACCTCTCCTCATGTGGATCAAAGGAAGAAGACTCTATACAAATCACCGCCATGTACATGCGGTTCAATGTACACAAAGAAGACATTTTCAATTTCTTTCAAGGCATTAGTGGGCGGTGGTGAGCGAAGTGGAGGTCATCAATTGGGCGATCCACTAATGGGCACATCACTAATGCCCAATTTGAAGAATTAATGGCCCTCATCTCTTGGAGACCAACAAGCTACTTCACAACCTAGAACCAGAGCATGGGAGGCCCCAGGATGTAGCCGCTCATGTATCACCTAGAGCATGGGAGGCCCCGAAGCTCCTCCTGCTACATCTATCGAAGCTTGGAGGCAAGAAACACAAGCGGCTCGGGAGGCAAATGCCAGAACCCGGCCCGAGGTGGAAGCCCCGAGGAAGGACAACAAAGAAGTCAAAGGCCTCCTAGGCAAAATCTGGAAGGCTTTGAGCAAGAGGAAAGCATCAAAACGTTCTCCTATAGTGGAGATATCTGATGAAGAACCCTCTCCATCCCCTGAAGATGCTTATCCAGCCCAGGCAGATCCACCTCAACAAGAACCTTCACTCGGCCATCTCATTATCATCCAGGAGGAGGCGAGCCAGCAGCAGGTATTCACCCTTCCGGCCTTTTACGATCCTGCATATTCTCGGGCCCTGGTGCCTGCTATACTTCCAGGTATCTTGGGGTGCATACATGCCTGCTGAACCTGAAGATCTACTTGGCCCTCCTGTTCATTTAATCATTAATCCAGCTTTATCGTCTGAAGAGAGCCAAGTAGCATTTGAAGAATTCATCAATTCCACAGGTCATAGGGCTCGATTTATACGGGATAATGATATCTTCACTCCTTTTAGCTTGAAGAGGATCTCAGAGAATGAATATCTCTATGCCGACGAGATAGACCTCTTCTGGGGACCATGCGGTATGTAGTGGAGGCCGAGCCTCATAATTACCCCTTAGCTGGGTACACTTCCATCATGCTGTGTGAGCTTTTCAATCAACCCTTGTCCGAAGAGGTGTGGCGCCAACGCATTAATGGAGAGAATGAAGGGCACCGCCCTTGGCATGGTATGCATGAGGTGCTGATTCCGGTGCACATTGACCGCCACTATGTACTTGTCCGTGTGAATCTGGATGTAGGCCATGCTGTGCTATATGATCCAAGTCAAGGCGAAGGGTTTGCTAGACGGAAAAGACAGTTAGTGCATGGGTTCATCAAACGCATGAAAGTGGCAATGATCAAAGAAGGCTTGTTGGCGGACAAGCTCCCTCTTATTCACTACAATGAAATGCAAATTCCCCAATAGCCTGACCAATTCAGCTGTGGGATCTTTGTTTGCTACTACATGATGGGTATTCTGCAAGGGAGAGAAACTTGGGAAGTGCGCGGCGAGACGTCGGTTGACTTTGTGGCTCAGGTGCGACGAATGGTGGCCAATGTCATCTACTATTACAGCTTGCCAAACCAGGGATAAGTATTTTCCTACTCCCTATTTTATGCCATGAGGACATAGCATATTTTAAGTGTGGTGTATGGGAGTGACTTGAGCCACTTGCTTGTCTTTTATGTTGTGATTGCATGTTTTATTTATTATTTAAAAAAAAAACTGTTTTTAGTTGCATGATTGTTTGAGTTGTTTGCTTGCATGATTTGCTTTTGGAGGCATGGATATTAAGTATGCAATTTTGGCTTAAAATTTAATTTTTATGCCACATTAGTATCATGTTGTGATAAGGGTGTTAAAGTAGTTAAAATGTGCTCTGAATTAGTTTGATCATGTCTTTATCTTTTGAATGATATCACCATGTTTTTGGAGCTGAGTTTTGAATATTAGCTGAGCATGAAATGCTATGATAGACCTAAGTAACCCTTAAAGTTGAGTGAAAAAGAAATGCAAAATGAGAACAGCTTCTCTTAGCCCTTGAGTGACATTTATGGTTTGTGGGTAATAGTTTGATTTGCTACTCTTCTTGCACTTAACATTAGTTATTTAATGGTAGGAGTCAAGTAAGCATGTGATTACTTATTAGTGCTCAGTGTTTGGTGTGTAGATAGGGTGCAAGGCCTTTAAGTCACTTTGACTTCTTATATATCCTATTTTTTGTTTGCTGTGTTGTAAATATAAAAGGCTGTGATATAGAATGTGAAAAAGCCATCACTTAATTGGAAAATGGGATGTGAGACATCAATGAATTTTTGTCTCTCCTTATGTAGCAAAATGGCAAGGGGTATGCATTAGAAAAATCAGTCTTATTTATGTGTTATGTGAGTAAAAAAAGAAGAAGAGTGAATAATCCATCAAGGGAGAGCATAAAATGCAACCTTGTAAGGTTATTACTTAAAAAAAAAAGAAAAAAAAAGAAAAAAAAGAAAAGAAAAAAGAGATTCAGAATAAAAGCCACAATGGCTTGATGTTTATGTGTGATTGTTTAGATTTGTAGCCACATTGGCTGAATTATGTTTGTTTTGAGAGTGTTGAGCTCAACCCTTTGGCTCATGTTTTGTTTTATTAGTTATTAGAATAGAGTGTGAGTTTATTGAGTTTAGACTAGCGTGTGAGTGCAAATAAAGTAGAATAGAGAGTGTGTTTTCTTTGATGAGCACAATAGGGAACTCTCATGATTGCTTGGCAAGTACTTAATCAATAGCTGATGGCGAGTGTAGAGATAGAGTTTTCCATCCATTGTTCATTGATAGGTATTGGGGCTTGAGAATTACTATATTTGAGTGAGGCTGCTTATCCTTGGTAAGAACTTAAAGGGAAACTAGGTGCTATTTTATCATGGATTGCTTGCTCATATCTGAAATTTAAGTGGTGATATTGCATGGTTGTTGGAGTAGGGATATGGACATGAATGAACTAAGCTATGACTCATTTTGATGCTTAAATTCCCATTTCATCATGATAGAGTTGCATGCTTAGGAAACCATGATTCTCCTTGATTGTAATTTTATTTTTCTTCCGTTTGACTGCGTGTTTATTTTATTTTTGCATGCTTCTATGTTTTTGCTTGAGGACAAGCAATGGTTCAAGTGTGGTGTATTTGATAACGTGCATTTTATGCCGTTATTCTAGTGTTTATTTAGGATGTTTAAGAGCATGATTAGAGCCTTATTGCTTCATATATCATATATATTTGCTCTAACCCCTAGGAAGATGCTAGTTGCAAATACATGTGTTTTTAAGCTGTTTTGGCAGGTTTTGGACCTCACTTTTGACATAGTAGATGGCCTCAAACAATTTGCGTGCAAGAACAAAAGTTTCTTAGAATGATGTCCTCTACCTACCACAGAAATTTCAGAGCATTTGGAGCTGAAGGTGAGTTCACCCATTTCACGTGCAAGCCTATTTTTGCCTCTCAGGCCTCTACAGGATGCAAGGAAGCTTGGGTAGAAGTTTGAGCTGATTTGGAGGTGCACGTGAATTCACCATATCACGTGCAAATTGGCGTGCAGAGATATTTTTGGACCGATCCAATCGTTTTTCCATGCTGATCATTTGTTCCTGAAGGCCCAAGTCTAAATTGTGGATGGAAGATAGAGTTTTTAATGTTTCGAGTGTTACTTATCAAAACTACGTCGTTTTGATAGATGGGCTAGGGTACACACCTCAAAGCCCATCCAAACTCTATAAATACAAGCCTCCACGCCCTTGCTAGCCATGCCTAACCCCCCTACACGTTTTAGAGAGAGAGAGAGAGGCTCCACGTCTTGGAGCGTGGTGGGCCCGCACTCGGGCACCCACGCCCAAAAAAAAAAAAAAAAAAAAAAAAAAAGAGGCTCCACGCTTGGAGGCGTCCTTGACCTAGGAGAGCGTGCGTCGCCAGGTCGCGGATTTTGGAGCCTGCATTTGAAGCTTTCTTTGCGCGCGTGATCAAGAAGAAGATGTTGAGCTTTTCTCGCTTTGTGTTTGCTTGTAATCATGCGTGAGTAGTTCTTTTAATCTAGGGGAGCAATGTAGCCCCCTTGTTGCTTTGCTTTGTGTTTATGAATATTTGGGTTTGGATGATTGAGTTTTGCATGTTTTATGAATCTGTTCTTAATTCTATCTTTGGATGTACACCTTGATATTCTTAGCCCTAGTCTCAGGGCGGATTGAGATTCATAACTTATTTGTAATTGGTGTGATCATTATCCTTTTGCAAGTATGATTTATTGGCTTTGCATGTTTGTGTGTTTTGATGACCATTCCGGGCATACAACTCTTAAAAGGACCTCAATGACCATTTGTTGTCCTTGGCTTGTGTTTAGCATGTTTTCAATCAGACAACCCTAATACCATGAACCAGTAGAGATAACATAGGGAGGTGAAATTGTGACCCTAGATGCTTTTAATCTTTGAATCTTAATCCTAAAATCAGTTTACTTTCTTTGTTTATTCAGAAAACCACATAAAAATTAGATCTTTAGTTTAAAAAAGAAAACTTTTTGCCAAGACATTTTATAGAACAAGAGTAATTGGGTGATTTGATTTGAGAACTAGAGAACTAGGTTAATCCCTGTGGGTTCGACCCCTTTCTTGCTGCTATTCTTTTAGTGCAAACTTAGGGAATTTATTATTTTGAAGAGAGATTTAACGACTTTAGCTAGCTCTTTTAGAGAGGCTAAAAATCTTGTCAGTCAGTTGGCTATGGCACAAGCGTTGTGCACATTTAAATTTTAAGACTCTGTCTAAATTAGCGTCGCTTGATTTGGTTTCTGGCCTGCCTAAACAAAAATTTTCCAGAGATACTCTCTGTCGAGAATGTCAACTTGGCAAATAGACCAAACATAGTTTTAAGAGCAAATCAGTTAATTCAATAACTGTTCCCTTACAACTTCTTCATATGGACCTCTGTGGTCCCATTTCTATCGCTTTACTAGCTGGTGTGAGATATACCCTTGTGGTTATCGATGAATTCACCAGGTACACATGGGTGTTGTTCCTGAAGTCTAAGGATCAAACCTTTGAACACCTTGTTCATCTCTCCAATTGGATAAGCAACTCACAAGGACTGAGCATTAAATGCATCAGGAGTGATCATGGTACAAAATTTGATTTTTCAAATATGAGGTTATATTGTTCTGAACAGGGCATTCAACACGACTTCTCTGCACCCAGAACTCCATAACAAAATGGGGTAGCTGAGCGCAAGAATCGCACTTTAGTCGAGGCCGGTAGATCTATGTTAGCAGGAGAAAAGCTTCCTCTTAGTCTATGGGCCGAAGCTGTGTCCACTTCCTGCTACGTTCAGAACAGAACTCTGATAAATAACTTTACATGAAAACACCCTATGAGATGTGGACAGGACGAAAACCCTCAATTTCACATTTCAGAGCTTTTAGGTGTACTTGCTACGTTTTGAATAACGGAAAAGAACCCCGGAATAAATTTGAACCAAAATCTGATGATGGGATATTTGTCGGATACTCACTACATAGTAAGGCTTATCGAATCTTTAATAGAAAACTTCTTAAAGTTGAAGAATCTATCCATGTGATTTTTAATGAAACTAACCTGGATTGGTCAAAAGTTGGTTCTTCAAGTTCTAATGTGCAGGATCAGGACGACAACATCAACTATTCAAAGTTTATGAATGTTCCTGTCACACATACTGACCAATCACGTGGCACCGGTGAAGCACGAAGAAATGATACGGATGATGCTATGGACGAATCGGACTTTGGATTTCCATTAAACTCCGGACACATTCTTATGGATATCCAAAACCCCGGAGTACCTTCAAGTCTTTCCGGACCAGTAAATACGGAAATGAACAGTAATGGAGAACCTCTAAGTTCTCCAAGACCTGTTAATACTGAAACATTGGGTCCGGAAGAAGCTCAACCAGCAGACTCACCTGAACTTGAACCACCTTGTTTGGTAGAGCTTCAAATAATTAGGGATCCACCATCACATGCACAGAATTATAGGTGGACAAGAAACCACCCTTCAAATCAAGTGATTGGTGATCCTACTGTTGGTGTAAGAACAAGAGCAGCCACCTCCAACATGTGTCTTTACTCATGTTTTCTATCATAAATAGAACCAAAGGTGGTAGATGAAGCTTTTTAGGACTCAAACTGGATTGAAGCCATGCAAGAAGAGCTTAATCAATTTAAGAGAAATGATGTGTGGACACTAGTACCAAGGCCAAAGTCTCAACAAGTCATGGAGTAAAATGGGTATTCCGGAACAAGCTGGATGTGGATGGAATAGTAATCCGGAACAAAGCCAGACTGGTAGCCAAGGTTTATCGTCAAGAAGAAGGAATAGATTATGATGAGATTTTCGTTCCAGTAGCAAGACTTGAGGCAATTAGAATGTTTCTGGCGTATGTTTCATATGAAAACTTCATTGTTTATCAAATGGACGTTAAGAGCGCATTTCTAAATGGAGATCTTCAAGAGGAGGTGTATGTTGATCAACCTCCAGGTTTCATTGAACCTAAGGCTGGACATCTAGTCTACAAGCTACGGAAAGCCTTGTATGGATTGAAGCAAGCTCCAAGAGCCTGGTACGACACACTATCAGAATTCCTGCTTGCTCACAACTTTCAAAAGGGGAAGATAGACACCACGTTATTCCTACGAAAAGAGAAAGGACATACTCTGATCGTACAAATATTTGTGGATGATATTATTTTCAGATCATCAAATCCGAAGCTTTGTGAAGAGTTTGCTAAGTTGATGACTGGCAAGTTCGAAATGAGTGTGATGGGAGAACTGTCCTACTTCCTTGGAATAGAAGTTAAACAATTGAAGGAAGGGATCTTCATTAACCAAGCTAAGTACACACGTGACTTAATCAAGAAGTTTGGTATGGAATGTTCATCTCCCGTCAAGATTCTTATGCCAGTCAGTGCCAAGTTAGACCCCGATGTAGAAGGCAAATAAGTGAATGTGACTAAGTACAGAGGGATGATAGGATCCTTACTGTACCTTACAGCAAGTCGCCCGGACATTATGTTTGCAACTTGCATCTGTGCAAGATATCAGGCGAATCCCAAAGAGTCACATATGTTTCACGTCAAACGGATATTAAGGTATCTCAAAGGGACCGTGAATTTGGGACTCTGGTATCCAAAGGAGTCCAACTTCACCTTATCCAAATATTCTGATGCTGACTTCGCCGAGTGTCGCATTGATAGGAAGAGCACAAGTGGTACGTGTCAGTTCCTTGGAGACAGATTAATTTCATGGTTCAATAAGAAGCAGAATTCCGCATCAACCTCTACTGCTGAGGCGAAATATATAGCTGCTAGGAGTTGCTGCGCACAACTTCTCTGGATGCAAAGTCAACTTACTAACTACGGTTTCAACATGACATCCGTTCCACTCTACTGCGATAACACCAGTGCAATTACAATCAGCAACAATCCTGTCATGCACCCAAAGACTAAGCACATTGAGGTCAGGTATCACTTCATTCGCGACCATGTTCTCAAAAAGCATATATCTCTGGAACATGTTGCAACTGAAGATCAACTAGCGGACATACTTACAAAGCCCCTACCTGATGCAAGATTTTCTGAACTACTTTTAAAACTAGGTATGCTTGACTTTTCTGCTTAACTTCTCATTTAAATTACTCAACAGTAGTTTTTCTTCAGAACATGCATTGCATATTCATTGAAAGTGTAAGACTTATACTGTGCTCAATGCTGATAGGTCTTTACTGATTCACTTGCTTCATGCTTATGATATTAATCTCATTTTTCATTATGGGAGGATGCTTGTGTCTCCAGACTGCAGTGCGGTAAAGCAAACATAATTAACATTATATGAATAAAACCTCCTTAGGACTTCACGACTCATTCTTTCATCCATCACCACATGTTTAATGATTTCTCATTTTGACTGGAATTTCTAACATGCACTGTTGAAGAATGGAAAAGGGTTAGCTTGGAATGTCTGGTGGTTGTATTCATTGTTGCAGTCTGATCAGCTTTGCAAGTGGAGTTTTATCAAGGATAGACAGGATTTTCTCGTGAATCATTCCAAGCAGGAAATGTCCATCGAGAGGATTGCATGGTCTAAGGGGGAGAAAATGCTTTAACTATTAATCAAGTAATACCCTCCTTATATGTCTCATGACCTCTTTCCTGGCTGTCTATCTGAGGGGGAGTTCTTCCTCGAGAGGATCGCATGATCTAAGGGGGAGCAAATGTCTGAACCCCTGATATGTCTCGGATACTCCTCCCTCCAAACTCTCACTTGTCGATCTGACTGATATGCATTGTTGAATCGGAATTGTGGCGTGATAGTATGTCTTTCTTCTTCACCTTTTGCATTTTAGCAATAACAATTAAACTGTTTACTCATCTAGCATGTGTTCTTTCTTTCACAGTCACTCATGAATCCTTGGTTGAATAAATTCATATAGAATTAATTAATCTTAGCTACCACTGTCAGTATGAAGGATTCGCTATGTTGACCAAAATGAACTTATGTGTTTATCATTTGTCATATGCATTTTCTTCAGTAAACTGATCATAATTCCTGTATGTGTCTTGTTACTATTCTTTCATATGCATAAGTTCTGTTTCTTCTTAGTTCGGATTATGATGTTTTTACATAGACCATTTGTTCCATATCCGTACTAACTCAACCTATTAAGTCTTCTGTTCTTTTAGTTTAAACTTTATGAAGTTACAGGTTCAGATTTCCTTTGCACTTCATTGTTATATTAAGTCTGATGTCTCGGATTTGAAGTGTTGTGGTACTTCTTTTCTATTCTGACTTCAAGACAGCAAAGGAATCTTCTTCTTCAGTACTTTCTTATTACGGACTCAGTTTGTCTATCATCCGGATATAGTTCACACGGACAATATCTAGCCCGGATGAGAGTCGGGTTAATTCCTCCTGACTCTTGGACTTCTCAATTCGCGATAAACCAAGTGATTATCTTACATCGCATCTTTTTGAGGAGGAATAATGATGGTTCATTAAAAGCACGTCTCGAGCCCGGTAATTTGTCTTTTCAAAATTCGGCAGTATGCATACAGCTGTCATCATTGCATGGTTAGCACGGCCGCCACGTCATTAGTATACTCGATGGCGCTAATACATCAAGTCTAATGACAACGGATTTTCAGGCGGATCACTGCTCATCTCACTTAACCCCGAGACCCACTGGCTTCCACGGAACGGGTCTTATTTATACTGAACTCTCACGCGAGCGCGAGGCTATCGTTTTCACTACTCAGAACCCTAAACCCTCGTTGCTCTCTATTCTCCAAAGACCTCCCTTTCCTTCTCCTCAAATCTTCAAATTCCAATGGCATCTCCCGCTCTCTACGGCGTTGTTCCTGGCCATCTTGTCGACTGGGCCGGCATTTCCGACCCTCCTGCTTGGCTCGATGAGGTTCGCTCCTTGCTAGCCTCCAGTGGTCTCCTCGACATCGTCTCTGCCCCGGCTGATCTTCTCATTTTAGACGTCCGGACTTTCTATGAGCACTTCGAATCCAATGACCAGTCGATTGTCTCTGGTATCCGAGGTCAACCCGTTAAGATCACTCCTCAAGTGATCCGTGACGTCTTCCATTTCCCAATCGGCAGTGATTACAGGCCGAGCGCTCAAACCATGGCTACTACCATGGGATGTCCCTCCAAGGTGAAGGAATACAAGCTGAAGTCTTTTCAAGGCCCCTATCGCTGTATGTCCACCATACTCAGCCGGTGCTTACTGACTCGCTCTACGGCTCTTGACTCAGTCCCGTACGATTTGCTCTTGGCGATGTACGTGGTCTTTGAGCAATTGCCTCTTGACTGGGGCGATTTTCTATTTCGGGTGATGTGGAACGGCAAACGGAATTCGTCTTTTGGACGGATTCTCTCACAAATTTTCAGACATCTATGTCCCGCGCACTTCCAGGACCAGTTGACGATTCCTTTCCCGTAGAACTTTTACTTTCGTCATCTCACCTCTGATGGGATGCTCACTGTCCGCCATCCTCCTGTCTCTCGTGCACGCGTTGTTGTATCAGAACATCAAGATAGTTCCGTTGGTGACCCCACCCCCAGCTTGGGTCACGAGGTTAGCTCTACACACCGGTCTTCCCACATCCGGTCTGTTGCCGCTCCGGCACGCTCCCACGGTTCACAGCACAGCGTTCATGCTGCTCCTTTTGATGCTGCAGGGCCCTCTCAGCCGCTTCATCATGAGACTATTTCTTCAG
Source organism: Taxillus chinensis (assembly GCA_023512835.1). Lineage (NCBI taxonomy): Eukaryota > Viridiplantae > Streptophyta > Magnoliopsida > Santalales > Loranthaceae > Taxillus > Taxillus chinensis. The sequence continues at coordinate 53,831,812 of CM042084.1, forward strand.
CCCCTCCTGCCGATGCCCCTGCTTCTATCCCTCCTGCTGCTACTGCCGATGCTGCTACTGATGCTCCCGCACCCACCTCTCCGGTGACTGCCGCCGTTGCTGCTGTCATTGCTGACATACCTACCTCTCCTCCAGCCGCCTCTCCAGCAAGCATTGTTGACCCTCAAGACTACCTCGACCATCTTCCCACCGACATTCTGACTAACTGCTGGCTACGTTTCAGTCTAGCTCGCACTACAGACATCCCTGAATATGCTCTTCAGGTGTATTACACCAAACATACCCAAACCCTGTAGGCCATGATTGTTTGGAACTCTGAACACGGCTTTTTAATGTCGTCTCTGCTTCAGGACGCACCTCCAACTGCTGTTGCCTCTTCCGAACCTGCTCACGACGCACGGACTCCTAACCCTGCTAAGGCTGGTCCCTCCACTCCTGCGGACATTCCCATTATTGACCTCTCCGGTCAAAGTGGCTCCGCTACACCTGCTGCTGCTGCTGTTCCCCCACCGTTCTCTCCACCTCCTGACTTCTTCGCCCTGCGCACTCCTGCACCTCTACATGCAGGGGAGTCATCAAAGGCTCCTGATTTTGGCCTTGGGCGTGCGTCTTTTGCAACAATTCTGTCCGAAGTCGCGGTCTCTGCTCAGCTAGATCGTATTGCGGAGGACAATCGATCCCGGGCCCAGGTCATTGCTGATAAAGTTGATGAAATCAGGACCCAGATCCTTTCTGCTCTCTCCAACTTCTCTCTCTCACTGGATCGGAAGCTGGACCTTATTGTCCAATCTCTTTCGGGTCTATCCACTTCCGTTCGGGATCTGACTTAGGTTGTGGGTCGTCCCTCTCGCCCTCCTCGCCGATCTGCCAAAGAGGGGGAGAATGCCCCATCTGATCCATCCCCTTCCACTACTGCTCCTGCTATTACTGACGTTCCCAGCCGAAGATCTGCACTTACTCTTCCTCCGGGCCTCCCGGTTCCCAAACGTAGCCGCTTCTCTAGACCGTCTAGTGCTGCTCCAGCTCCTTTTGACCACCCCAGCTCCTCCACTACAGCTCCCTCCTCATCCGCTCAGGCTCCGCAAGTCACGTTTCTCGCATCATACGCGGAACTAGATCCATATGATACAGATGGGCGTGTACATGCAACCATGTTAGCATATGCGAGTGCTGCTCCCTCTACCGCAAAAAGGTTTTTGTCATCTCTATCTCCTTTCTCCCCTGACGACATAAACACCTTACTGTTGGAGAAAGGACAGTTCTGCACTGAGGACATTGACAACTTTACCTTGGCGGTGAAGGAAGAGATGAGCTTGTTCCCCACCATGTACCAAGAAGAGCATCTGATCGATATCCTACCTTGTTGGCTTGATCAGTACCTTCCTGAAATGGACTTCCTTCAGACCCTCATCAATGGAACAGCTGAGAACAGTAAGCCATGGAAAGATCTTACAACTGTTCTCATTCCATACAAGATCAGCACTCCTCATCACATGCTAGCAGTTTTCTCTATCAAGGATAGGAGAGTTGTTCTGCATGACTCCCATCAGGTTGTGGGACACCAAATGAGAAGAAGCCAGCTTGGACCACTGCTCCAGACTCTGTCAGATGCTGTCAAATAGAGTGGACTCTTTGAATCAATTGGTCAACCTCCTCTGCCTCCCAATGCTCTTCTCAACTCGACAATTCTGAGCAAAGGAGAAGTTCCCCAACAACCTGACGAAGAAAGCTATGGAGCCTATGTCTGCTACTTTATTAGGCACCATTTGAAGTATGATCCTAACTGGAATTACTTTTTATGTGTACTAAAGAACAGTCTAAGCGACTAAGGGAGCAGGCAACAACTAAGATCTTCAAGTACAGTAAGCCTTACAATTCTTAGTATAACTTTTGTACTAAGGCTTACTTTGTATTACAGTTGCTGACATAGTGGAAATTTTTGTTTATCCTTGTCTTTGTGTATATCTTGCTATCTAACCAGATCAGATTACAAAGGGTTTGGCATATCCATATTGGGGGAGAATGTTGGATCAAACCCATAATTTGGATGATGTTGTTAAAAAACCCTATGTAATTTGATTTGAGATGTTTCATGTTTATTCTAAGCCTGCAGAAGATAAAATCCTAAACTGGACTTACACTGAGAGAGCAAAGTAAAGGACAGGATATATAATCCTGATCCGGATTATCATGAGTGTCGTCAAACACTTGGTAAATAACCAAGTCTTCATCCGGAGTAAGGACCCTTCGTACGGACTAATCACTTGACAAAACGACTAAGGAATCCGTGCTTTTATTCTTGATTGGACTAAGTCAATTTATACGGAATAAGAATCCGAGTCTACAACTCATACGAAGTAAGAGAGATTTATTGCGGAGAAAGAAATTAAGTCTTTCACTCCAGCTGTCTAAGGAAAAGAAGATACGGATTAAGGAATCCGAGTCTTTCATTTGAGTGGAGTAAGAAATGACCGATGTGGAGTAAGGACAACTAATACGGAATAAGGAATCCAAACCATTACTCAAGCGGAGTAAGGAACTCACGTGGAGTAAGGAAGCACTGATGCGGAATAAGGATTCTGCATATCTACCTCATGCGGAGTAAGGAAGCGCTGACACGGAGTAAGGATTTTAGGACTTCATTTACACGGAGTAAGCAACAACTGACACAGAGTAAGGATCTGAGCCTCGTTGATACGGAGTAAGGAAATCTACACCGGACTAAAAAGACGTTACTACAACTTATCCATACCGCATTTATGTTATCACCTCGTTGTGTCCCAATGTAAGACAAACTCATTGAAGACCTAAACTGTCCTACACGTGGAACACTCGGAGATGTGGATGCAGTCAGAAATGCAATTGGAATCAAGCGAAGTAATTCAATACATTTATGCTTCCAATATTTCGAGCTCCACATTCGTAGCAATTATAGTAGAAACATTTTCCGAGAAGAACTTAATGTTTACACAGTGCTCAGAAAAAAAAGTTCCAAGGTAGATTCCTAAGATGTCTATATATATATCTGTAGTGTTGTATATCTAGAAGGGGTGCATAAATTGTAAGAACTGATACACACGAGTACATGTGTAAAACAAAAATAAACTAGCCAGTGTGTGTGTGACTTGAAAAAGAGAGTACTGTTGTAATCAGCTATAATTGTTGTACCTTTTGCTGTAATTATCTTTAGATAATAAAACAAAATACTTCCACTATCTGGTTATCTTCCACATTGAATATTTCTTTTAACCAGAATTAGTGTTGTGCCTGAGTGAGAGAGAATTTTAATTAAGAGCCTATTCACCCCCTTCTAGGCTCCCAGGGAGCAACACCTATAAATAGGCCTTGTATCTGGACGTAATAAATCATCAAATTGAGCTTTCATCAATTATAAATGCTTATATTGAAGGTTTATTCTTATTTCGACTTTTCCAGTTTAATACTTGAATCGCTTGGGCTAAGACTTGGGTAAATTCTGTTATTTATTTCTAGATTGTTGTTAGATCTTAATAAAGGTCCTCAACAGATACCTTTTTAATTCATATTTTTCAATCTCGTCAACCTTAAGATTCCATTTCAATTTTAATTATTTTAATTACAATATATTTAAAAAAAATCTGTTAACCCTGAGATGCATCTGTTGCCCTAAGATGTCATTTTAATTCCTATTTTTCAATCTTGTTGGCCATGAGATGACATTTTAATTTCTGTTGACCTTAGATATTTTTTTAATATTTATTGACTATTGATGCAATTTTAATTCTTATTCACCTTAGATGCCATTTTAATTTTCTGTTGACTTTATATGTCATTTATATTTTTTGGTCCTAAGATGTTATTTGAATTCCTATTTTCAAATTTTATCAACAATGAGATGTTATTTCAATTACTATTTTTAATTTATTTTGATTTTAGATGTCATTTCAATTCTCATTGGCCTTAGCTGTTAATCCAAAATATTACGTAATCCTTTCACTTATATTTCAAATATAGTGTAAAAGAAAATATCAAACTATATTATTATATTATTTAATCCTTTTACTTACTAAATAATATCATAGTATATTAATTAATTATTACTAAATTTCATCTTTTTCAATAACACTATAAATATTTTTAAAAAAATTATTTGTAGGTAGGTTGTGTAGGTAATTTATGTAGGAATATTCTCTCTGCCGTTGAAGAAAAAAACTTATACACGTAAAATAGAGGTGAGTAATGTTTTTTGGATTGTTATTAAAGTTGTTTGACAATAAAAAAATAAAAAAAATAAATATGTAGTCATTTATTTTTTAATTGAAGAGTGTAAAAATAAATATTAAATTATACCATTGTATTACTTAATCTTTTCATTTATCAAACAATACTAGGTAATATTCGTTAATCATTACTAAATTCTACTATTTTTAATAACATTATAAAATCTTTACTATGGTACCTTATTTATTTTACTAAAAGTAACATTAAAAATGAAATATCATTTTTAAAAAGCAAGCATAATATTTAAAAACAAAATACTAGTATCATTTTTAATATGATTATAAATTTCCTGTTACAACATTGAAATCAATCTAAAGAAACAATTTCCTGTTACAACATTGAACATGCCTTTCAATGTAATATTTTTTGTTTACCAAAGTCACCCAAAATATAAGAACAATATGGCCGAAAAGTAAACCTTGTACTCATGGAAAAAGCAGGAGTACAACGAGTCCTGATATTGGACCGGATTAGATGACTGGATTGGCATCCGGATATACGTGGTAGCTGATGTGTCACTATGACATCAGACGGACTAATATTTGGTTCAGTCCATCGTGGTGCTCCAATGTGTCTGGGTTATAAAATGACCCTGCGTACCCTACGTCATTATGCAATTAGGGTTTGGGAGGACACAACACGATCCGCTCTCTGACGTACTGCGTGACCTAGATGTGGGCTCTTTCCCTCTTGGAACACGAAGGTTATTTTCTCTGTAATTACTACAATTTCGTTGTATAATTTCTTGTATTTTTGGATCTGTTTGGGTGTTAGATTTAGTGAGAGTCCATTATAGAAAGTTCATATTAGCTAACGTTTATGGCGTTTGTTTGATTTAACGAGAATTTTTTTGTTTCTGAAGCGTGTTTCTCTTATATGTTCTTTACTTTTGTTTGATTTATTTGGTTTTTATTGATAAATTTTGGAGATGGAGAAGGTTGGCCGTATGACCCTAAGGAATCTCTTATTCGGCAAAGTCTGGGTGTGGTTGAAATAATATAAATGCTCCTTTTTTTGAAGAGTGAAATATTGTGTTACAATTTTCGTCATTGGACTGAAATAATTGTATTGTTATCTTTGAGGGTGTTGCAGTGAGGAGATCCTAAAAAGGCACACTGCGTTAGTTGGCGCATAATCATTTACCCTGAAATGCTGAAGGTTTGTTATTTTAGATGAAATAGGTTGTCATCATCATTGCCTCAAAGATCAGTGCCTGAAGCTAAGCTTGAGTCGAGTCGAGAGGGTCAGGCGCAGGAGTGTACTGACCTCAGCTCGACCCAAGTGCATCTTAGGTTCCTCATGGTGCGAGAAACGTTTCAACAGCTTCTGCACAATGTCATAGGAGTGTTCCGCCCAGAGTATTGAAGGTTTGAAGCTTCTGCACAATCATTTTGCAGATGCATGTTTTTAATTCTGCAAAGGTAAAAATCATATCTTTGATTTATTAAAGATGCATAAAGGTTAGGAAGCCATCAGGGCTTCAATGAAGTCACTACCTGTCATGGCTTTAGGAGATTTGCTGATGTAATGTTAACAAGTTTTGTTAATTTTGAAATCAGTAGCTGGGCAATATTAATGGACTGATCGTGGTTATTGTTTTTGAAGTTTTGTGTGACGTTTCATGCTGACTGGTGAGAATGAGCAGGGTTAGTGTTGCCGATGTTGAAAGTTTGTTATTTTTCAATTCAGTAGTTGGCCAATATTAATGGAGTGATGAAGGATTTTGTTTGTGGTTTTTCATGTGATGTTTCATGCTGACCGGTGAGAATGACGAGGGCTTAATTTGCCAATGGTGTGAAGCCTGAAAATCCGCATGACGCTGTGACTGCAAGGAAGCCCATTTTGCTTCAGAGTGCCCCTATAAAGCTTGAGTTCGGCCTCTAAGCCATTGATATTGCCTTGAATGCTAGCTCAAGTTAGATAGGGAGAGAGTAGCAACATATTGTGTTCATTGTAATTATGAATATGGAAACTTTGTTATGGAAAGTCCTCTATGAGCAAGAACTTTGTTGTTTAAGGACTACATATATACATGTAATGGTGAGAAAAATGTAAGTATATATGAGTAAGTCGAGATGTAGTGACATGTCTCGAATAGAATTGAAGAACCGACCTCTTATTCATCCCGATTCGAAGTTCGAACGAAACTAATAATGATCAGTTAACGGGCGATCGAACATCTCGAACCGAAGTAACCTTACCTTCATAACGAGCAACGTTGAGTTATATGGCAACTCCTATTTAGGATGCCCGATGCCGTTCGAACCAAAGTCTAACATCCTGAACCGAAGTAACATTACCTTCATAAGGAGCGAGCTTCACCAGTTATATGGTAGCTTCGATTCGGGATGTCCGATTACGCGTGAGTCGAAGTCCAACATCACGAACCGAAGTAACCTTACCTAACCAGCGAAAGTCAGCAATTATATGGCAACTCTTATTTGTGACTTTTCAGTCTGTCGTTCATCTTATGATGTTGCAATTACACGTTTACATTTGAAACATAGAAATTGGTTGGGTTTAAGTTTGAAAGGTACCATAATTAGGGGACATATTTGAAAGGTACCATAATTAGGGGACATAATTTACAAGTTCACATTTTTACGACCCTCCCACATCACCTTAGTGATTGCATCACGCAATCTCTTCATTTCTTCCTGTGCTGATTCACTGATAGCCTACACTTGCCGTACTCTCCAATCATCGGTAACTTCAGTCCGACAATTGGACTCATAATTTGCTATACGGATATCCGCATCGTCCCAATTGCCAAATAGAAGGTCATTCACATTAGATAAGCGGATGAAATTGTGGATTGTACAGCATGCGGTGACAATCATTCGTTGCCTGCTAAGTGGGTAATTTGGCATATTGCTCAAAATGGGAAACCTTGCTTTCCACACCCTAAACATTCGTTCTACAACCATACGAAGAGAAGAATGACGATAGTTAAACAATTCTACCACACTCTTTGGTTGCCGATGTCTACCGCGAAATTCTTTTGCGTCATATGGTACATATTTATGCAGTGGCATAAAACATCCGCCCAAGGGGTACCCTGAATCAACCAAGTAATATTGTCCTGCATTGAAAATATACATTGCATCAGTGTGTATGCTACATATGCAACGAAGATTAGTAAGCAAAAGTGAACTCTCATATGAACCTTGTGTGGGCCACGGAAAACACAATTCTGAGCTCAATATAACGTTCTCAAACACTCTAGCGTCATGTGCACTTCCTTCTCATCCGGAACATACAAACGTGAAGCGCATGTCAAAATTCACAACACACACTACATTTTGTGTGATTACGTTTGTCCTATTGCGCCATGACGTTGCCTTCGCAGCAGGAACCTTTGCGCTGACATGGGTGCCGTCAATGGCACCTACATATGCCTGAAACATTAATACACAATGTCTTATTATGGTACCGACTGAATGCTTTGTCTGTTTATGTTTAACTAACAGTTATTGCGTGTCTTATGTCATACAAATGCCAATCGGAAACATACCTAAAACCATGGATAGTACTTCTTCGTGTGTAATGACTCTGGCAGGCCTTGGCAATCTCGATCTGGAGTAATAATACGAACCCCCAATGCATGTATTGTACGCAATATAAATCAGAATCGTCTATGTATAGTTTCCACTGAATGTTGGAAACAATCTGCAACAACCCTCTGCCTAGTGTTATGGCCAACAATCAAAAGGAACATTGCAACTGATTCCTCCAAAGATACTTCACCGTCATCATCTTTTACGAGGCCCAGTTCTCGCAATGTATAACATAGATGATGGAAGACAGGTATGTACATACGGAAGAGTTCATAACATGTAGAATCAGGTCCGTTAAGAACCTCAGTAATATAGGCTCGTCCTGATAATATAGATGTACGTTGTGGTTGTTTGGAAACGTAATCGTGAACATGTGCCATAGTGGTCAGTGCTATATGGTTGATGACAAGTTATTCACCACCATCCGATGATGAAGCATATGGTGAAACGCAGTTACCATCATCTGACATATCATCGAAATCATCCAATACCTCATCACTTTCAGCATCTTCATCACCATAAGGACTATATTCAAACTGTTTGTCAGCAGTATCGTCATAAGACATTGTTTTATTATAAACTGCTTCAATGATATGCAATGATGAACAGAATAGAAAGCCATATAGTTGTACAATAATTCGATAAATAGAATTACTACATATCCAAACTTCATAAAACATTAACATTATTAAGTTAAAACAACAATAAGCGTCAAAACCAATGTCAAACAAAGATAATCAAACGTGATGACACACACTTGACCTTGTCGCAAAAACCGTAATAGAGAGCAGACATAAACTCAATTATCTGACCGCTCATGACAACGTAATAACGACATAAATAACCCAAGACCATGTTCACTCTGACCATGCAATACAATTCATCCACATTACCCTCCTCTCCTCTGGCGACATCAGAAAAGCTATCCTATTAACTTGACTCTGTAGTGTCTGCAAGATCTTAAACCACTTTTCCTCTGGTAAGTCCGTATATTGATTAAGTAATGCTAGCGCATTTTCAAAAGAATACTTATTAGCTGGATTAGCAGCTTGCCTAGCACTACAAGCACTGCTGTTAGCTGCAAGCGACGAATGTTTAGCGTGTCTTTCTGCAATATTCTCTTCTTGCACATGGGCAAAATTATTGAGTGCATCTGTCATTTCACTAAGCCTATCTCCCTGCATAACAAACCTCCTGCACTGAGGTGCTAATCCACTCTTGCGTCATTTCACATAAGGAATGTCCTTATGAACTCACTTACTAGCGTGAAGGTCATCTTCATTATGCTGATCATTCTCTGCGTCAGTGTCAACATCAACACCTACATCCACATGCACGCCAGTATTCATGAACCTTTCATTAAGTTCACACTCCTCATCAGTATTAGTGGGAGCCTGTGTAGATGCAAATGCCATTGCACCAGTGGCAGTAGTCTTCATAAATAGAGTCCCTAGCTGAATATAATTCTCACATCCCTTCCGCCTAAATTCCTTTGCCTTTGGGATAGCCTATTAACCATAGAAAGTATAACATTATTAAACAAGATTACGATGTTTGACAACAAAATTTTGACATCAGAAAAAAATAAGCATTAAATGCAATTGCCACAATAACATTGCTCCATACTTTATCGCTAGCATGAACTGTGTTCGTCTCTGCCTCCCAACCCAAGCCAGTATGCTATAGGAGTTGAGAGAAGACACGATACCTCTGGCGTAAACGATTGAATTTTGTTTTCAGTTGGACAATCTTGAAGTTCTGCTTTGTTTGCTGATTCAATTCAACCAATATCTTCTCCCAAATTCTCTTATTGAAAACACTATCCTACATGCCCTCTTCACATTTCCTCTACCATGAGTTGTATAAACAACTTCTCGACATTACCAGCCCACATTTTTGTTTCATCAACATCATTCAATTTAATGTCCATCTAATCACATCAACATAATACTTATGAACAACGAGATGACACGACATATGATAAATGTTATTAAAGGAAGCCAAACGCTGGCCCGATTAGTGAGAAACCCGTAAGTGATCGTTCTAACGTCTTCATGTAAAATAGGGCGATAAAACATGGGAAAATTATGTTACCTATTGATATGGTTGACATGGTTGACGCGCTGTAGATGATTGACCAACGTTTATCCCCTGTCAAGAAAATTGAATGAGAACTCATATTATTTCGTCTTACATATTAATGCTGAAAATTGTACTAATATTAGTGTCAGGAAGTCGAATTTAAAATATTCGTTCAACATATTATTGCCTATAAAATTTGACCCAATTATTCAGTCGTACGCGAAACCTAATGTTAACAAAAGTTTCTAATAAATATAAATTTGGACATTCGAAGCACCTGAGAGGAGCCGATATCGGCGTACATGTTGAAGCCGCAACCCTCATCGGTGTGGATGTAAGGATCCGATGAATAGGGTTGATGCATGCGAAGTATGGATTTGCGGGAATCTGACATATTGCGGTTGAGGAAAACAAGTGTGTGCGGGTGAGGAGATTTTTCTTAGATCGCAAGAGTGACGAGATTCTTTCCAAATGAGTAGTGTTTTCCAAAACAGTGGGCCTCGTAAACCCATTATATATGATTGAGTAATTCATGTCCACCAATAGTTTTTCAAGCAATGGGCCTCTAATAGTTCGCCAAACGAGGTGGGCCGAAAGAAAAAAATGAATTCGGCTTTGCTTGGTAAAGAGGGGAAAAATGGTGGAAGAATTTTAAGTGGAAAAGAGATAAAAAGAAAATAGGTGGAAAGAAAATAAGTGGAAACAATAGTTGTTTGGTTGAGGTGGAAAAGAGATAGAAAATGTATTTTTTAGAATTAGGAAAAAAAATTAATATGATGTGAAATACCAATTAAACCAAAATAAAATTATTAGTTACAAAAAAGTAAGGGTAGTTATGTAAATATATATCTATTGTTCCTTTTCCATGGCATTTCACGCCCTTTTGGTCTGGAAAATAAAACACATATTTGAATGCATATTTTGTATTACTGATACAAGTTTCATATCATTTCCATCCCTACCAAGCAAGGGAAAAAACAAATCAATCAATTTTCCATACCCCACCCAGAAATCCATAGCAACCAAGCAAGGGGGAAATGAAATATATTTTTTATTTTCATGTGTCGATTAAAGAAATCCAGCTGTCATACATTAAAAATACTGACTTTTACAAATTCAGAATAACATAAACGATAACTACTGACGATGGGAAGCTTCTCCCTCCTAACGAACATATATACTCTTAAAAATATTGTTAGCCACTGATTTTTGAAGATCCTTGGTGTCGTCGGTAGAATAAATAATGCGATTTAGATGAGGCCAATGAGGAATGCCCTCTTCAATTCGCATCAAGGCAAACAGATAAAGGCAAACAAAAGCACCACAGCTACGCCCATCAGGCTGTTGAGGAACCAGAGTTGGCGCAAGCCGAGTGACCTCAAATTTAACAGCAGGTTTTCGGCCACGACGATTATTAGCATAGAAGCCTACGGCCTGAAGAGTGTTGCTGAGTAACTCAATTATACTGGCAAGTTCACCTTTTCTAATGTCCCAATCAGCTACCTGATAGGAATCATAAACACTGATGGTCTTTGCTTTCAAGTTCACCTGTAAGACGACATAATGAGAAGGAACATTATAAGGAATAAGAATATAATACTTTGTATTCCGAGGAATTGAACCTTCTCTCTCACCGGTGACAAGAGTGCTAAAGTAAGCAACCGATGGAAGTTGAATATAGGTCATACAGTTGAGTAGAACATACTTCCTGAAAGCCGCAAAGAAGTTGGGACGTAATTCACATGTCTTTCGTAATACAACAACGAAGTTATTTATATCGACATCTTCGAATTCATCAGACATAGACATAATCCTTTTCAGGTCAGCTGATGTAAATTCAACACCAGCAGCAGTAATGCAGGGTGTGGTTTCATCTTTTCCAATGTACGCTAACATCTCCTCAAATTGTCCACCCTCAGTAGGAGACGCGTTAGTATCAATTGCTTATTCCTCTACAGATTGCCAAACAGCAATAGAACCACCAGGTCCAGCAGTCTTTTGTCTTTTCTGGTAAGTTCTAGTGGCCGGTTCAGTTTCTTCATCGGAATGGGGAGTAAGCACGTGTCTTATTCTACCTAATTGAGTACTAGCAGGCTTTGTGGGTTTTGGAGCGGGATGAGGTTTCACCGGTGGATCCCACGGTTGCTGTCCACTGGCAGATGGAGTAGTAGCAGATTGAGGAGGAACGCTGCAAGGCGTATTTACAGGTACATTAGATAATTCAGAGTCTTTAAATTCTTTAAACTCTGCACATAGAAATTTCTGCATTTCATGCACTTCTTTTAACTTAGACGTCTGCATAAAAGTCTATAATTCAATACTTTTCATTAGTGCGTTAACCACATCAGTCAGTCCATCAACTTTATGATTGAAGTCACACAAGGAATCCGAAGAAGTGACTTTAAGCATGGCCACTGTCTAAACAATATCTTCCATTTGAGTGCTCATTTGACTAACAGTTACAACGATATCATCCCTCATAACTTTCAACTTTCTATCAACCTGCTGCATATGTATAGCAAGACCTGTGACTTTGCTGTCTACAGTTGACACATCTTCTTTAACAATTAAACGCATATTGGATAGATGTTCTTCTTGTATTTGAAATTTCTCTTCAAGCAAATTAGACATCACAGACTCCGATAGATAAGTTCCTTGGGTCTCTCTCTCTCTCTCTGTGATAGTCTTCAATAGGTGTTGCTCCAATATGCGCACTCAAAGCAACAACGGCAACAGGTTCTTCATCAGAATCAGAATGACTAACAACGTTTGATGCTACATCACCAACTAGGTCAGCACTAACAGCAGCATGCTCTGCAACCGGGATGTCTTCACAATCTCTGGCGTCGTCTTTCAAACCATCAGAAGTGGCATATTGAACCACTTTAGCATCAATATTAAAGAAGTCAGCGTCAGGTTCAACTTCAGCACAGATGGACCCATTATAGATTCCCCAACTGATTATTCCTTCTTCATCAATCAAGGATTGACTAGCCTTCAACCACATGGCATATTTATCATCAGCTGAATAATGGGCCTGAGCATAGTCTACCCAATAATCATTGATTAATCGCTGAGTGAGAAAATTCTGGGGAATTGGCACAACATGCCCTTCACCTACAGAGGTGCAATCTGCAGTATCCTTGGGCAAATCAACAGAGTGGGCAGACTGTTATGTAAGCCGATCTACAACCATTGGAACCATTGCAGAAGTTCCAAGTCCTCTGGCTGCCAATTTTTGAGATAGAAGTCTTTCCACCATGGCATCAACACTTTGTAAACTCCTACTGGAAGTTCTGGAATGTGACCTTTCAGAATGATGAGATGATGAAGGTCTCCTAGATGAGGTGACCTCATGGAAAGAACTGGCTGTCAATTCCTTAGCAGTCTTCTTCGTAGGAGGTTGAGTTTGTGGAGGTTTCATGGGAAATCTACTCGCCTCTAATCCACCTGTTTTACCAAGTTTATTAAGAATCAACTTTGATGGATAAGATACGGTAGGTCTGTTTGCAAACACTGTAGGATGTTGGGCTCTAAATATTTTAGTCAGTAATCTCCCAAACCCTCTCTGACCTTTCCTAGACTGAAATTGTCTGTAAATTATATCAGACCAGTCAAGTTTGATTCCCTTAGCAACACAGTACATGTATAACAATTGCTCTCTACTGACAGAATCAAATGCGACTTCTTCATTAATAAACAATGACCAATGAGTACGACCAAAAACTTCCCTTTATCTGTAAAGCCGTTTTTTCTGAAAATCAGCTCACGAAGCGACATTTGATTTATCATAATGAAAGTATTCTAGCATTTTAGACTCACTGATGGTAGGTCCTTTACCAGCAGTAGGTAAGTGGAAAACAGATTGGAGAACAAGAGGGTTTACCTCAACTTCAATTCTCTGAACTTCAGCATATAGCACGTTTCCATCAGCACGATCACGAAGCTCATCATAAAATGTATTGATATCTTCAGAAAGAATATCTTCCATACTAGTGCACAATTCACGCACTCCCGTCTCCTCAATGCGTGTGCGGAGTTCCTCAACCCAAGGTTGGTCGAACTGTAGCAAGGAATCCTACTGAAGAACATAGGATGGGTAAACATTGTGTGGGAACTCATTTCGTCCTGCCATCGAGAGATGAAGGAATTCAACAGTCAACTTGCCGATTCGGGACGCGTAGGGTTCCTTCAGGTATCGAATATCCATAGTTAGGGTATTGAGAACACGAGCGGCGACAATGCTTTACTTCTTAACAATGAAATTTACTTATACCCTGCAAAGTTAGACGCAAACAAATTACATTACAAACTAATGTACACGTGTACGTGCCGCATCATCCGATCAAATCCAGTGGTTTACTTCTTCATGACGAGAAGTACTTCTACACGCGTCGGCAGGTTGCTTCGGTTCGTGATGTTATGACATCAAGAACCGAAGTAACTAACGGAGTGAGCAACTCTATATTCGGGCGCCGGGCAGGGTGCTTCGGTTCATGATGTAATGACATCACGAACCGAAGTATCCAACGGAGGGAGCAACTCTATATTCGGTCACCGGGCAGGTTGCTTCGGTTCGTGATGTCATTACATCACAAACCGAAGTAACTAACGGAGCGAGCAACTCTATATTCGGTCACCGGGCAGGTTGCTTCGGTTCGTGATGGCATATCATCACGAACCGAAGTAACCAACGGAGCGAGCAACTCTATATTCGGTTGCCGGGCAGGTTGCTTCGGTTCGTGATGTCATATCATCACGTACTGAAGTAACCAACGGAGCGAGCAACTCTATATTCGGTCGCCGGGCAGGTTGCTTCAGTTCGTGATGTCATACCATAACGAACCGAAGTAACCAATGGAGCGAGCTTAATAATTATTCGGTCGCTGGGCAGGATGCTTCGGTTCGTGATGGTATGCCATCACGAACCGAAGTAACCAACGACATATGCGAGACTAAAAAGTGTACTTCGATTGTTCAAATAGAAAAGAAGTACTTTTGATTATTTTGAAGAGCCCAATTTGAAGAGGCTATAGTGGATGCTCTAAAGAACCGATTGACGGGTTTTGGGAAGTCGAAGTCGAAGTAAATAAACTATAACAGGTATAACATTATTAACCGCGACAGGTGCGTAATGTCTTCTTTGAATAACAACAAAACTACTAGCTATCTAAATTCCATTAACAACAGCGGAAGAAAAAGTCCAACAATAAAAGACCATAGTCCAATTGTATGCTGAAATCCAGCACACGAAGAAGAAGTTTCTCTAACGTTGCACGTCGTTGTATCCTGATAATGACATGCTAAAAAAATGTTGCAATTCCTAAACCACATACGATTGAGTTGAGTTGTGTTAGTAAATAAATAAGCTTCATAAAGTATTATAGACAAGAAATAGAGTTAGGGCAACCTGTGAAGGAAATTGACTTGACGCAACCTCAGAAGGCTTGTGAACATATTGTAAAACGAAGTCAGTCATTCCACCGGTTGCAGGAAATTGACTCGATGCAACCTATTATATTAAATCCAAACAACACATTCAACAATGAAACATTTGTAACATTTTTGAAGAACAACACACAAAAAGAAGTTCAAGTTTAATAAAAATGCAACATTTGTAAGTCCTCACCTCACTGTATTCAGCTGGCATGCTTGCAAATCCATAATGGGTGGCGCACCCACTACTTTCATGTGTTTTATCCTACAAGAGAATGATAACAAATGTTTCATCCTTCCTTATTGAACAAAAGTGCTAACTTATATGAAATTACAACTTTCATACCTTTAATTGGGACATCTTTTTCTTTCTTCTCAATTGTTGCTCTCTTTGGGTCATTAATCTATTCACAGGTGGCCGACCCTTACCTCTTTTTCGCAGGGGATTGTGTACTTTAATGATTGTTTGTGCACACTCCCCCCTTCTTTCTTCTTCATCACCAAAAGTTCTTGCTTGCATAGCATTACGAAGCACATGGAATGATAATAATTCTAGCTTTAATTTACAGAGATTGGAAATCACCAAGTCACACCTCTCTTGGGAATCCCCTACAACATTTGCAAGCTCCAAATACTCCATGTACATTTTGTTTTGCATTTGCGAGTGAGGCCTACCAACACCACAACCTCTACGCATTTGCATGTAATCACGCTTGATGTCCTTCCTCCATCGGCCGAGAATGTAACGCTGTGGAACCTCTCTTACTTTCCTTAAAGTCAACACTGCAAGTGAGTGACGACATAATATCCCTTTAAATTCAAAAAGTTGATATGTGCGATTGACGTCAACATTCTCCTCATTCACATATACAACAAACACAATGTCCCTGTTGCTATATTGGAGGTGGACATCTTCGATCACATGACACCTAAGAAGAGAACAGTCAGTCAGCTTTGATCAACTAATGTTCACAAAGTCATTATACTATATGCATTCAAAAGTGGATAGAATAAGATTATACCTAAAAATAAGTCCTTCCTTCACTTCACTTGTGATATGACAATATAACTTCGCTTGCAACTCCACTTGAAACTCTCTAAACTTGGTATTCATATAAGCTGCTTGAAATTGTTTCTTTATACCCTAATACGTGACACAATTATACTGAGAGTTGAACGAATGATAGTTAGCTTTACTTTCCTTCTCAATCTTATTTAGTAGAGCATTGTCATATTGTTCGACAAATTGCTTTAAAGATGTTTTTGAACTCACATAACCATCAAAAAACGCATTCATACTTTCACTCCGCTGCGTTATTGACATCCCTGCAAAAAAAGTATCTTTCAGATAGATAGGAACCCAACACATTCGCTCAGCATACAACCCTTTAAGCCATTCATTTCGCTGAAGACCATACGTCTGAATCATGTCTGTCCATCTATAATCAAACTCTTCTTTGCTGAAACTTTCATAAACACATATTTTTAAATCCCTTTTAATGTTTTTATACTCAGCACATCTGCTAAATTTTTCAGGAATCTTCTTCATTATATGCCAAAGGCACCACCGATGACGACTATGTGGGAATACAATCTCAATGGCATTTTGCATTACTTTGCATTGGTATGTGATTATAGTTGTTGGAGGACAGTTATCCATACACATCAACCAAGTTTCAAATAACCATTTAAAAGTTCTTGTATCTTCATTGGATAACAATCCACAACCCAACAACACAGAATTGCCATGATGATTTACGCCCACAAAAGGAGCGAACGACATATCATATTTATTTGTGAGGTAAGTTATGTCGAAGGTGACAACATCTCCAAAGATTGAAATACTGCCCTACTCCTTGCATCAACCCAAAATACATTTCTCATTCTATTATTATCGTCCAAGTCGATTGCATAAAAAAAAACCACTATCTTTTTCCACTAGATTGTAAAACTACATTTATCCTAGCTTTACAATTTGTTTTCACTGAAAGTCTAGGGTTCAGTGGAGTATTCGATGTTTTTCTCCCCATCCATGATTTATAACAAGTATATGTGCACCATCTCTCAACTCCATTATCTCCACGTTTCTTGTCTCTTTTCATTACACCAAGACCTTTTTGCCTTCCATAGTTTCTCTAATACTCATAACATTCATCTAAATTGTCGAATTCCTTACCAACCTCAATTTCCTCAACCACATCATCACCATCACTCACTGCAATCTCATTACCAGCAATATTACATACTGCATCATATTCCATATTAAGCATTTCATCTATTGCAACCATGACCTACAAATATAATAGCAATTATAATGATAAAACCAACACCAACGACATAGGAAATAATAAATGGCCATATATATATGCAGTTTATAAACTTAACCCAATTTTATAGACATTAAATTCTTTTACTAACGACATAGCAAGATCCGGCAGTTTTATTCAATTTTTAAACTAACGACATAGGAATTAATGCAGTTCTATCCTTCCTATTTAGTTTTAAATGTGTACACTTTTTAAACCAATGACATAGCAATTAATGCACTTTTATCCTTAATATATTTGTAAACTATGGCAATTAATGCACTTTTATCCTTCATAATTATTTCTAAACGTGTGCAATTTATAACCCAACAACATAGAAATTAATATAGTTTTATCTTACATTAATTATCCAAAATAATCAATAACCAAGCAATAAATATTTTCGAAATAAATCTTCTCGACCGGATGAATGTCCTTATGAAGTGTCAAGTGACAAATAAAAACACATCGATTGAAAGAAATTGACATATAATTAAAATCATTAAATCAAGGGATTCACCAGCGATCGTGTTGAAATTGTTTTCTATGTTATAACGTTGGAATTGTTTTTTGTGCAGCGTTGGAATTGCTTTTTGTGTTGCAGATTCAGGGAAAAGGGAGCCTGAAAAAAGGAGAGCGGGAAGAGCAGGAAGAGCGGGAAAAGGGAAAGTGAGAGCGGGATCCGAAAATAATGTCTTCGATTATATTTTTTATCCCTGTCACGTCGGATAAATATTTTTTGCCCTGCTACGATCGACTGCCACCATATCATCACACGTCATCGGCCACGTAGATCCAGTTTTGAATCCGGTGAAAATAATTATCAGAGTATAACTACAATCAAAATAATTTGGAGGTTACTTAACGTGAGGCTAACACTGCAAAGTTCTGTAAGTTGATGAACTCAATTGGAAAACGTAGAACGTTCACGGATGAAATTGAAAGCATGGGACCCCTCACCTGCTCTCCATCTCTCAAGTCCCACCCACTCCCTTGCGTTGATGACCCCTCACCACCGCATCGCATTCTGGGTTTAGATAAAATAATTGCGGAGGGAAGGTAGCAGCCGGCAACGATGCAGAGATGTTGTGCCAATCTTCGATTCATGGTGGTCGGATCACAGAAACCCGCAAGGCGTGTCGGCGGCACTGCTATCGGCAACCCTTATTGTTCCCATCCACCCCACTTCAACTGCCATCGCTCATTTTCTGCAATCCCTAGCAGTAGCAGCGGCGGCGGCGGCTTTAAGCCCCTTTTTAGTCCTTGCTCATTTTCACGCCCTTCGCTGCCCTTCTACTCCTTTTCATCTTCTCTCGCCCCTTTCTCCGTGAGGGTTTGGTCTTTTCTTCTTTATGGGTTTCGATAATTTGATGATTTGAATTCATTTCCTGGGTTTTCTGTTTGGCAGTGTGTTCAAATTCGACATATCTCGGCCAAAGACAAGAAAAGAAAGAAAGCTAGGGAGAGAAAGCCAATGACTCCCGTTACTTCCAAGACCAAGAAATTCAAAATCAAAGGATTCTCGTACGTATACCATCATCCGTCTGTTCTCTCTCTCTCTCTCTCTATATATATATATATGTGTGTGTGTGTGTGTGTGTGTGTGTGTGCGCGCGCGCGCGCGCCCGCTTGTATTTATATAATCGCTTGGTTAGCATTTTCAATGAATAAATCTTGCTTTCAATCACTCTGCCTATACTATACTCCGTGGTCAATAAATACCAGTACCAGCCGCATCTAAACGCTTAGTTTTGCATTTAGATTCTACTGTGTAATGATTTATTAAATTATTATTTTGAGTTTGATGCCTAGTGTTGAATTTACATGGTCAGTTCATATAAGTTGAGATTCAGATTAATGAATGATGGCATGATTCGGCGATGGAAGGCAGGGAAACGGCATAATGCACATTCCAAGGTCGGTCTGTCTTCTCATTTTCCTATTTAAATACTTTTATTTTCTCAATCAATAATGGTTCATAAGTTTATGACCATATATTACCAGTTACTCGTACCTAAAATTCTTCATTTCTAGTTCAGGCTTGGCTTTGTTTGTAGTTGATCTGTAATAGCATTTGAGTTCATTGTTGTACTTTATAAATTTTAGTTTCAATTTCATGCTGACAATCTTCCGCAATGTGTATTTGGGTCAGCTTTGGTTTTATTTTTCCATTCCTCTACTGCTGTGTCCTGTGTTTCATAATTTTATTTACGTTTTTCAGTTCCTGATTTATTGCAACTTTTAATTGGCGAACAATTTATTAGGTGAAACAGATGCTGATAGGAAACTATTTTTGTATACAAAATGTGCTGATTTTGTTCTTTTCTTCAGGATAGCTAAAGAGACAAATATAATAAAACACAATTATAGAATATGCTCAATCAGCTTATTTAGTTGCTTCTGAGTGGTAGATTGCCATTTTTTAAACTTCAAATGGGAATTTATCTGTCCAAATTGAAATTTAAAGTAAATTTCAACCTCATTGAAGAATAATGCGTGTTCTGATTAATGATGTTGATTGTGGATGGTCATGTTGTAACTGCATTGCCCTTCAGTTTGGAAAGGGGTATCCCAAGTCTGAGCCTGGATTATATGAAATTTGTTCACCAATGTGTAATTTGTTTTTGCTAGTCTACCCTAGTAAGAAGCTAACTATAATTGAATGTTGAGAAAGTTGTACTCTACTTAGGAATGTTCAATGCTGATAATGGCATCTCTTTAGTGTGGTAGTAGGCAAACTTTCCTATTGGCTAGTAGGGAATTTCCATGGTTGCACCAATTTTTTTTTTATCCGCCTTTCATAAATATTATACATGAGCATGGCCTACATATATCATGGTGAATAATGTTTTACTTACTGGTTGTTGAACATCATAGAGGTAAAAAGGTTGGTAAAACTATCATGATCTCTCAGTTTTTTCACTTATTTTGCAATTTCTGTTTGACTGCAATATGTAATCAGACAAAATTCTGTCATCACTGATGTAGGAAGGGCATATGGATTGAGATATTGTAACTCTCTCTAATTATGGTCTTGGAAATTTGGGTTCTAGGCTAATAGTTCAGCTGATAGCTATGAGTGAACTGCACTTGTCTTCTCCCAATGAGCTCTAAATGGCTAAATCAATTTTATGAGATGGTTGGACATTTTACATTGGATGGGTTCTAGCTCTCCGCTAATGTAATTATTTTTGGGAGAAAATAATGGTTGCATAGTGAAGATTATTGGCTCAAATTAGGTGTCATGGTTGAGCAGGTGGACGAAATGAAGAGAGATGGTTCAAAACTTTTTTTTTTTTAGTCTATTAGGATTACAAATGTTTATGATAATTGTAGGATACTTGTCCCTAGTGAGTGGTTTAGAATGGTTGTAGCTTGGGTTGATGAGGGATATATATTACAGAGAAGTATAATGTAGTGTTTTATTGGAGTGGAGAGAAGCTTATAGAATATGGGATACTAGAATTTGGTCCCCTTTGGACAGGCTTTCTCTTAACTCTTCTTGTTATCACACTTCCATTTTTTTGTGACACCTTTGGGTCATAACTTTCTTTCTACCATCCGTACATGACTTGTTTATCAAGCTTTCATGTTTTTGTGATTGACTTGATTTAGTTACTTGTCAAAAAAAAAGTGATTGACTTGATTTAGTTGGCTTACAACCAAATCTACCTGCAATCATTTTGAATAATAGTTCTTATTTATTTATGGAGACCTTTTTAAATTTTGTGAGATATGTTCATCCGTGCAATATTATCTTATTACATATCTAATGGATTTGATTTGAGTGCCTAAGGTATCACCAACACTAGAATCATTCAATAATTTTTGCTTAAGGGCTTTCCCTAGCTACTTTTTCCCAAGGACTTGGAATTTTGTCAAAGATCATTTCTTATGGCATCTTTCTGATTACTCAAATTAGGTTCATAGAATCTGTTTCTACCTCACAGATGAACTCTTCGAAATAACACACAACACATAACTGAATTTTTGCCAAAGCTGTTCTAGCTTGATCAACTAAACTATTTATCCTTTAGCATCTACATGGTTTTCTCCTACAAATTTCTGTTTTAAGAGAGTAACAACATATAGGGGATAGCTTTATCTGGCATTTTGGCCACTTGCTCAATTAAGTTTTTAATTTCATCTTGACTTATGTCACTATTCCAAAAAGTTTTGCTTGGCCACTAGAGGTGTGTTTAAGAAATTGGTATGTTCTTTCATCATCTTAACCAACAGTTGCTATAATCACTAACTGATTGTGGAATGGCCAATCCTCAATTGTTGCAGAAATAATCCATTTGGTATTATTGATAAGTCGGGACATAAGTTTTTTTTTTTTGGGAATTAACAAATTTACTTAAACTAGCTTTTTGTTATTTCATTTTTTTATTGGCTTTAACTCCTAATGAATTTGTTATATTGTTTTATATGTTATTAGAATCCATTTATGTACCTACATTTCCTCCGAAGTCATATAATCTTTCTTAGTCATTTTCTTAGGTTTCTTAGAAAGTCAATTGGGTCGGCTTCTGTATTGAAGCCAACCCGACTCGGATCAGAGGCCTTGAAAGAAGAGGCCAAATTGTTGGATGATTGCACATGAGAGACTTGTGCAATTGGGCTTGGAAGGGAGGTCATTGGGAATATTGCCTCCTCCAGATCCAAAGGAAGAGAAGACCAGCCAACTAAACCAACCAACAAACCAAACCAAACTAAACCAACCAACCAACCAACCAAAGGGAAGACTGCCTCCACATCCAAAGGAAGAGAAGGCCAGTCAATCAAACCAAACCAACAACAAACCAAACCATACCATACCAATCAAACGCCAACCGACCAACCATAGAATTTAGGGGTTGTCCACCCTCCGTGTGGGAATTCTCAAAGGCTTTCTTAATCTTATTGAATGTCGATAAAGGAGCCTTAGATTTTAGGAATTTTAAAATCCTAACTATCATGTCCTTTTTTCATTTATCCATAATTTCTTCAAATTTTCACAATATTATACATTTTTTTTTTTGAAAGAATGGCAATCTGTAAATAGTTTGATAGACCTAATAGATTTGTCTAACATTTTCAGTTTTTTTAATGTTTGGTTACAATTAAGTATGAAGGCCAGGCATATCGCATTGGAGTTGCTCCATTGTACGCTGTAATTGTGGGTTCAACCAGCCTATACGGAAAATAAAGGCTGCTTAGATATTTCTTTTCCCTAAACCCTATATTGTTAGAGTTTCAGCACTGGGTGGGTCTAGGGACGGATCTAGAAAGTTTGAGTAAGGGGGGCCGAAATATGAAGTATGTAACTTACGTTTAAAAATTATTATCTAAAACTATAATTGAGTAGGGCATGGCCCCTGTCGGCCCCCCCTAATTCCGTCCCTGGGTGGGTCCATTCTTTTTAATACTTAAATGAGGATAGTATATAGTGTTGATACTTACCCACATATCTGTGGAACCTTGATCTTTCAAATCACTGGAAATTTAAGTGATGTTGCATGAATGTGGATGAATTTACTACTTTTTCCTTTTTAGCTTATTGATGTATAAGGAGCTCACTATCGGCTTGAAATTTACTTTCTTTTAATTTTACGGGAAAGTTAAAGTTTTAGGAGTGTTTATCACATTTGAATTGAGGTGAATGAAAATTAATGTTGAACTTTATATTAATTCAAGAGAATGAGAGCCTTCTCGGCCGTCTGCGAGCACGGGGGTCTAAAGGTATTAGGTATGTGGGAGTTTAAAAGGCTTGCCTTTTTGATTAGTTATGCTGTTGAAATTTTTTGAACTTCTAGGTTGAGGTAGATAGATGGTCTAGCTCTTAGGAGGGTCCTTGGGTTAACCCCATAAGTGGGTTGCTTTGTGTTGTTCTTGGTAGCTCTTGTTGAGCCTGTTCTTGTATTTTTGCTTTTCGCGCACTTCTTGTGTTTGATTTTTTTTTAACTTATTTATCAAAAAAATAAATAAATCAAGAGGATGAGAGCCCTCAGCTCTTTTGAGCCATTTGGCATTGGGGATGTAGTCCTTGTAGCATAATGTGACATCTTTTATGCTACGTTGTCACTTATAGTTCTCTGCCTAACTTTTGTTTTTATTGAATCGATTCTTCTCTCTTTATATATATGTATAATTTAAATATATAACAAAGTGATTATTAATGAACTAAATGACAATTGGCTTCAAATTAGACAATTTTAGAGGCAAATATTGAATATCATTAAAAAAATATGGATGTATACAAAATTCTATGAAGTATTTGTGCAAGGTTATCAAAGTGTCGCCTAGGCAAGAAAGTGCATGGATGCCTTGCCTCACAGCCGAAATGCAAAATGCCTTGAGCGTTCGGATGCGCACATGATCCAGGCAATTGCCTTGTGTTTTTTTTTTTTTAAGTTAAAAAGAAGGCACAAAATGATTTTGTCCTTGTTTTCTCTCCTTACCTTTTGTGCATTGTCTCATCCCTTGCGCTTTGCCACAAACTAGGGTTTTACAACACAATCATTCGAGAAAATTGACAAGAAAGATTATCTTTCTTTGTTGCTGAGTAGAATCTATCCTTCACTGATTGTCTCTCAAGTTTTTACGGCTGCTGTGGTGTTGTGTCATGTCGCTGCCAATCTCTCTCCTTCTCCTGTTGCTTGTAGTCTATCTTTGTTTCCCGCTGCCCGTACTCTCCTTCTCTAGTGACCGGACTTTGGTGTTGTGCCGTGTTAGTTGGTGTTACTATGTTAATTTAGTTATGTATTTTAATATTTCGAGTTTGCTTTAGAGATTATGTCATTATAAAAATCATAATTAAGTTTCAATTGAAATTTGTAAAATTTATAATGTTTAGTATTGTTAGTGGAATGCTGACCATTTCAATCTTTTCCCTTGACACTCTTATATAACTTATGTTTATTAAGGTGTAATTGAAATGGCTATCCATGGTGTATAGTAGCAATGGAAGTAGAACTGATAGTGTTGACTCCATTTATGATTTAAAATCTGATTCAAAGTGTCTTGAATTGATTTGTTTTTGCTTTATCTCTATGTTACAATGTTATAAATTATAATATAATTTTTTATATATAAAAAATATATATTATAAATGTCTTGATTGCCTAAACGTGACCTCAACTAGCCTCCAATAGTCTTGGATTTGACAAGCCTGTTTGTATGTGCATAGCATTTTTAATTTACATGGTCAAATGAAAACTAATCAAATTTTGATTAGTTGGATTACATCAAATTTTGACATTAAAAGCTAAAAATATAATCAACTTCTCAAATTTCATGAAATTTTCTAGTCATTTCAATATTTGTCCTTAGAAATGTTTAATTTCAAATCAATTAGCTATTTGTTCAATATTTGTCCTTTGAAATGATTCATGTGATTGATAGAGTAAAAACTATTTTCGTGCAGTCCAAGGAAGCAAAGCGGAGGTTAAGAAGGCCTGGAATTGTCCCTCCTGCTTATGCTAAAACTATGAAGAAGCTTGGCTTTTGCGCGTAAATCATTGGACTAAGCATGAAAAGGCGAGAGATAAAGAAAAGCACTTCCGTACCCTGTTTTGTCATTCTTTCTTTCTATTTTCCCTCACCTGTTCCCTGTTTTAACATTCAGAGATCGCAAATATTACAGGGGCCTACAAACAAAATTTTGTACCTGAACCTTATATGCATCAGGTATCGAAGTGATTGCTGTGGATGCATGACAAAGCCTTTCGCCACTTAATTTGAGTCAACATTCATTGGTTTTTTTTGATACTTTATCTTGCATTTTGGTCATCACCAAGATTTTGGTGCATTACACGTGCCTGATAATGCGGGATGATGCAGACCCGTAGTCATCGACAGTGAATGGTCTAGAAGAAGTACTCTACTGGAGGCTTGAACCTGGGTTTCTAGGAAGGCCGAATAGAGCTCAAAATCTGTAATCTTTACCCTAACTGCAAGTGTATTAAAACACTGATAGTATATTTTCTATAGAAATATATTATTTTTTATTTAAAAAAAATTTAAAATTTAAAAATAGTTTTATATTTAATATTTTTGTTGGACTTATATTTTGTTTTTTAATGTATTTAAAATTACTGTTAATTTCTTATGATTAGTAAATTATATATATAATTTTTTAATGTTTTTTTAATTTTTATTTTTAGTTTATATTAAATTATAAAAAATATTATTAAAAAATATAAAATATTATTTTTTATATAGATAATGATTAATGAAATTTATTGTAATGTATATTTATATAAGAAAAAAATATATTTAATTATATTAAATTAAAGAATATAGCTGGAAAGTAAGTGTGAGTATGGTTAGGGTGTCATGCATGTATGGCATTCATGTTTATATTTAGTAGGCCAAAGATGGAGTGATGACGTATTATCTTTGGTATTATAATTTTATGTCTAATGTAAAGTCTATTTTGGATTTTAAATTATTTGTCTGCACATAATTTTTCATTTTCGCATTATCTTCATTGCCTCATGCCTGTTCTATCACCTCTTAAGGATTTTGTGTAGGACTCCCACGATGATGTGAGAAAATGATGGGCTCATCAACTAATAATCTCGAAAATAATAATTAACCTTTTGAGGTCACGAATTTTAAATTGGGTTTAAGTACTATTAAAATACTTGCACTAATGATTAGATTACTATCCAAATAGTTTCATTTTCAAAGAATGACTATTTCTCAACATATATTAATTATGGGTCTTTACAAAAGGCATCCACAAAACTGAAGAAACACTGAATTATATTTATTCTGATTTTTGGGAGCTAATATGAGTGGCATTTAAAGGTGGTGTTGTTTATATGCTGACTATTATTGATGATTTTTCTTAGATAGTCTGGACATTTTTCTTGAAGTAGAAGAGTAATGTATTTTTTATTTTCAAGGACTGGAAGATTATGATTGAAAAACAAATAGGGAAACAGGTAAAGAGGCTTCACACGGATAATTGTTTGGAGTTCTATTCTAATAAATTTAATACTTTTTGCAAGTCCAAAGGAATTGTGCATCATTTGACAGTTCCTTATATTCCACAGTAAAATGGAGTTGTAGAATGTACAAACAAAATCATTAGGGAAAGAGTCCGGTGCATACTGTCCCATGCAAAGTTACCATAGTCATTTTAGGTTGAAGTGATTGCTACAACTTATTTTCTTATTAACTGGTCTCCTTTTAGTTTTATTGGGAAGAAGACATCGTATGAGGCATGGATTGATATCCCTGTGAATTATTTAGATTTAAAAATATTTGATTGTCTTGCATATGTTCAAGTTGATAATGGTAAATTGAAGCCTAGATCTATTAAATGCATTAAAAACCTCAAGATGAGTGGTGAAACACAGGGGGGGGGGGGGTAAATATGTGTATCCAGAATGTGATTAAAGGTTTGGCAACAAGCAATCCCTATTAATCACGTAGAATAGTTGGCTCCTACCAAATAGTCTAGGGTTCTTTAAACTCTTTATGAATCGTTTATCTTGTGTTTAGGTCTAGGGTTCCTTTGAATAAAGAGTCACATGGATTTAGATGCATTTGCGTTAAGATCAAACATATAATAGAATATGAAGTAGGAGATAAGACATAAGAAATTACATGGTTTGGTCCAAACAAGACCTACTCCATGGTGTTGAGGCTCCAACTTACACCGAGACAATCCACTATAACTGCTCCATCAATTATGGTAACGTTACAACCTTTATAGGATTACAGTCTCTCCTCCTCTCTTTTTCTCTTTCAAACAACACAATAACATTATAATAAAGAAAACTCACACACTACAATGTTGTATGTTCGTCTTCCTTCTAGTTGGTATCGCCGCTATTTGCTGTCTCTACAAACACTCTTGGGTCTTCTCTTTTCTTCATCAGAATGAACTCTAGATCTCTTTGTATTCTCTGAGTTTTTGTAAATTTTTAATAGTAATCAAACTTGCAAAGCTTCTATATATAGGGCTGCCGCAAGCTACAGTCATCCTCAGTGCTGCCTTAGCCGATAATGCTCATTCCCAAAAATACGCAAATCTATGATTCTAGGGACGTGTCACGCCCCGGATTTCCAACCCGAGGAAACCGGTACGTGACTCCCCATTCACCCACACGGAGGGCAATGGGGTTGGATTACTGGATGCCATACAAGCAAGTCTAACAATTACAATAAATCAAATAAGCCACATCTTTATTTAATTCCAAAACATCAAAGGTTCACAAAACAACCAAGTCCCTGATTACAGTTCAATCCCTTAGTACATTCCCCTCCCTGGGGTTACATAAATCATAAAAGTACATTACTGAAATGAACAATAAAGTGGAGAGGGTCTTCCACCTTGGTGTATCCACCTAACGCCTGTAAGTCCCTGGAAAACAAACAAACACAAGGGAGGAGGGGTGAGCAACCACGGCTCGGTAGGGATCATGTCTCCCCAACCCATCCCATGTTCCTAGCATCTACATGCCATGTGTACAAGTGCAGTGTCGTGATACAATAATTTCAACAGACATAATAACAACCACATCAACAATTTACAATCTTCCACTGCCACACAGGCTAACACTTTAACCACAAGTGATTTAACCGCCTCTTCAGGCCAAGTTATTTAACCGCCTCTTCAGGCCAAGTGATTTAACCGCCTCTTCAGGCTAAGTGATTTAACCGCCTCTTCAGGCAAGATACCACAGTCAAGCACACAACACACATGGTCACTCAAGCATACAACCAAACACTTGGTGTGCACCCGTTCACAAGCGCACAAATCCAACCATTCAAGGCCATAGAGCAAACATCCAAGATACATACATACACTAAACCACAAGTCCAGTCACCCGGACATATTACCAAACACTTAATGGGCATATACACAACTAAGTTCACACAGGCATTTCATCAAACATGTAGCAGGCATGTCATACAGGCATTTTATCAAACACTTTTCATGCATCACCCAAACACCAGAAACACCAAAATCGCCATTGAAGGCCAACATTCATATAGGAGGTCACACCTATATAAATTTACATATAAATAATATAACAGATATAACTCATATTCTGCCCTAGGACCCTAGGACAGAGGAGGATTTAGGAAGAACAGAATTCCCTACCTTACAACAAATCTTCCTTGCTCCTGCGCTAAACGCCGTCCTCTCCACGCAAGATGCTCCGTGACAGAACTAAAGAACTCCCCCTTCCTTCTCTCTCTCTAGCTCTCTCTCTCTCACGACGGCGCAGCAAAGAATAGTGAACCCTAAACCTAAAACAGAGAGCTTCTCCTCCTTATATAGACAACACAACATCAAAACGACGTAGTTTTGATTAAGTGAATCCCAAGATCAAAACGACGTAGTTTTGATCACACAAGTTAGCACCTTTCCGCACCCATATAGGCCAAAATACTCAGAATTTCAACATGGTCCTTTGGAGAAAGTTCCTTAGAATGTCAAAACCAAGGGAACCATGCAAAAATATGCCTGCACGCCAATTTGCACGTGAATTCCCCAATTCACGTGCAACTCCATATGCACTCCAAATGCTCTCAAACTTCACCCCTATCCTCCTTGCATCATTTAGAAGACAACCACACTTGCACGTGAATTGGACCCATATCACGTGCACCTCACATACATGTCCATTTGGCCTGAAACTTCTGTGGTAGATAGAGGACACCATTCTAAGCATCTTTCCTTTTGCACGTGAATTCATTGGAGTCCATTTACTAGGTCAAAATCTAGAAAAACTCTACTCAGGAGGCAAAACTGACTAACTCAAGGTACGGGTCCTTACAGGACGAGCTGTCAAAAGCCTATCACAAGCACTTCAAAGAATGCGTGAGAAAAAGACACCTGCAATGACACTATTGTTGCATACCTCTAAAAGAGAGAGCCCAAGTGATAAGAAGACTCTGACTCATCTTCTAAAGGTATTTCGGGCCTTTGAACATAATTCAGAGCTTTTGAGCTTAATAAAGGGACATTATGGGTCTTTAAAATGTTAAATCGAGCTTTCATGAGCTTTGGATGGTTATACCGAGTCTTCTAAACATTAACCTAAGTGTTGGCTGAGTGTCGGATGGTTAAGTCGATACTTGATGAGCTTAAACTGAGTCTCTGTCTTATACCGGGTACGTTAACTAGAGACTTGATGAGTATCATATGGTTAAACTGAGGCCCTTTTCGCTCTGACTTCTTCGGATTTGGTTAAACCGAGATTTTGTGTATATCAACATTTCAACCCTCAGACGGGGCACCAGAACACAATCTAGACAATTCCCTCTACATGTTCATACAACAGTAATCACCTTATAAAGTTATCAATATCAGCTGATTGTCTAGAGTTGACAATAATTACAACACATATGCCATGGGATTAACAAACTCCCACTTTTGAATTGTTAGTAACCACACTCCCCTTTGGTAGCAGCTCCCCCTACAAACGCATTGAATTTTTTTTGTTATTCTCTCCCTTTGCTAATCAATTGCAATGAAAAACAGGGGTGATCAAAGCGGAGGATACAAGGTGTTGGATCAAACCTAGAATTTGGATGATGCGGATCAAACCTAATGTAATTTGATTTAAGTTGTTTCATGTTTATTCTAAGTCTGTGCAGAAGATAAAACTTTAATCCGGACCTACTCTTGTAAGAGCAAAGCAAAGGACAGGATATATAATCCTGATCCGGGTCATCATGAGTGTCGTCAAACACTTGGTAAATAACCAAGTCTTCATTCGGAGTAAGGACTCTCTTGTATGAACTAATCACTTGTCAAAAGGATTAAGGAATCCGCGCTCTTATTGTTGATTAGACTAAGTCATTTTATGCGGAATGAGAATCCGAGTCTACGCCTCGTACGGAGTAAGAGAGATTTATTACAGAGAAAGACTTAAGTCTTTCACTCCTGCTGTCTAAGGAAAAGAAGATACGGACTAGGGAATCGGAGTCTTTCATTCGAGCGGAGTAAGAAATGACTGATGCGGAGTAAGGACGATTGATGCAGAGTAAGGACATCTGATGCGGGATAAGGAATCTGAATCATTACTCAAGCGGAGTAAGGAACTCACGTGGAGTAAGGAAGCGCTGATGCGGAATAAGGATTCCGCATATCTACCTCATGCGGAGTAAGGAAGCGCTGACACGGAATAAGGATTTCAGGACTTCATATACACGGAGTAAGCAATAACTAATGTGGAGTAAGGATCCGAACCTCGTTGATACGGAGTAAAGAAATCTACACCGGACTAAAATGACGCTACTTCAACTTATCAATACCGCATTTATGATATCAGCTTGCTGTGTTCCGATGTAAGACAAACTCATTGAAGATCTAAATTGTCGTACACGTGGACCACTCGGAGATGTGGATGCAGTCCCAAATGTAATTGGAATCAAGCGAAGTAATTCAATTCACTTATGCTTCCAATATTTCGAGCTCCACATCTGAAGCAGTTATAGCAGAAGCATTTTCCGAGAAGAACTTAATGTTTACACAGTGCTCGGAAAATACAGTTCCAAGATAGATTCCTAGGATGTCTATATATATCTGTAGTGTTGTACATTAAACAGGAGCGTACACATACGAAGGAAAAACTGATACGCGCGTGAGAAAGAAGAGCTTATAGAGATTATTAATGCAGTGTGTGTAATTGTAAAGCCGAGTGCTAGTGTAATCAGCTATAATTGCTGCTTATTTTGTTGTAATTATCATCTGATAATAAAGCAAAATACTTCCACTATCTGGTTATCGTCCGCACTGATTTTATATCCTTTAACCAGATTGTGTTACACCTGTGAGAAAAGAGTTTTGATTTAAGCCTATTCACCCTCCCTTTAGGCTACCAGGGACCAACAAGTGATATCAGAGCAAGTTCTATTTGTTCCAAGTAGAGATCCCACTCTTTCACTCTTACAAATGGCTGAAGAAAGTAACATACTTTTCAACACTCGCCTTAACTCCGGAGGTGCACAAGAGCCCCTTCCAAATCGAAGCGATGAGTGAAAATGTCGATCCACCTCAACCTCTGTCGCTACCGCTGCTGCACAACCACGGAGTTCTGGCTTCACTCTGACAAAGCCACCCAAGTTCACACCTGAGCTTTTCTCCCAGTGGAAAGCTCGCATGAGAATGTTCATGGTCTGCCATGATCACCTCATGTGGCCATGTCTTCATTAGGAGATACTTACTCCGATGATTATCGGAGAACATGGAGTCAGAAGACCGAAGACTGATATCGAACTCACCAATGATGAAAGAGCCTGGTAGTGTGCCAATGAAAAGGCTCTGGCATATGTCACATCGTCTTTGGATGCTGAGGCTTTCACGGACGTCTAGGGCTGCACGACAGCGAAAGCTGTCTGGGATAAACTGACAATCCTCTATGAGGGAAGTCAGTCCCAAATGCAGAATGTTATCTGTACTCTCAGGCAGAACTTTGAGAGTTTCAATCATAAACCGGGCGAATCACTCGAAAGCATCTATCGGAGATTCGGCAAACTCATCCTTGAGCTGAAAACTGTCAATGAGCATTATTCTCAATCTCAGATCAATGACAAGTTCTTTCGCTCATTGCCGGATCGCTACTACTCCAAACAACTCCAGATGCAATCAGACAAAAATTGGTAGTATGTTCCTCTTGAAGAACTATATGGAGAGTTGTGGACTCACGAAGTCAGGTTTAAGTACTCTGACCGGGATGAGAAAATAGCTCAGAAAGAAAAGGGGGTAGCTCTCAAAGCTACGGAATGTCTAAGCATACTGAGGAATGATGATACGGACACGTCCGAGAATTCTGATTCTGACGAGGAGGAGGAGATAGCTCTTCTTGTCAAATCCTTTGAGCGATTCCTACGGAAAAGCAGAAAAGGATTCAGGAGACGCTCCTCATCATCTTTCCAAAGAAAGGAGCGACTGGAGTCCAGTTCCCAGGAATGCTACAACTGTGGGAAAATCAGTCATTGGGCCAAGGACTGTAGATCCAAATCTAAAGTGGCCGAGAAAAGTGACAAGGTAACTCTTCACCGCTCCAGCTCAGACAACAGCAAGAACAAGAGGAAGGCGTTTGTTACAAAATACGTCAGTGGCTCCGAAGAAGAGGAGGAATCCTCGGATGATGAGCCAACTCCCAAGCCGAACGTCTGCCTCATGGCAAATTCTGAGGTACCTTCAATCTCTGAGCTCATGAGTAAATTAGAATCTCTTATTACTGAACGTGATCATGAAAAGAATGAGAGACTAATAATTACTCAAATGTACAAAGATATGGAAAGTCAGAATAAACGTCTTGAGATTACTGTTGCTAGATTAGAAAAAGACATAACTGACTTCAGGAGAAAAGAGGCTTGGTATCATGATCTAAGAGCTGAAAATCATCTGTTAAATACCAACCTAATGGGCCTAAAAGTTATTATGAAACGACTTGAAAATGAACTGGAACAAGAAAAGGAAATAAATCGTAAGTGCTAAAATCCGGAGAAATAGCCTCTACCTTTAGGACTGACCTTGACAACATCCGAGTCAAACCTGGCCTAGGTTCCGAACCATCGACCTCCACACAGACTACTGAGTGTCCTCCGGACTTCACTCTGAAACTAACCAACTTATATCCTGTTAGTACGTCTAAACCGTTGGATGGTTTCATTTCAGGTGGCACCATAGTTTATGACTGTGGAAGAGAGGCTATTACTTCTATTCCCGAAACAGTAGCACCCATAACTAATGATGAAGGGAAGGCTGCTGCAGTTCAAGACAAAACTGTAGCACCCAAAAAGAAAGGAAAGGCTAAGGCTGACGCATCTAGGGCCAAGAGCGCGTCACCCAAACGCAATGGATTAGGCCATAGGGAACAGAGTAGAAAATCTGTAATATCTAAGAGACCTGTGTCCCCTGTTTATACTCCGCATTATAGTGTCTGTTCCATATGTAGGGAAATAGGTCATTATCACTATGAATGTTGGAGTTTATCTGATAACTGACTTTGTAATCAAGTTTCTATCAATAAAGATCAGTTAAATAAAAAGGGTTCTTCGAACAAGATAAAATTTAAACCTCAAAGGAGTGTCTCTCCAAAGAAAATCCAAGTAAAAGTAACAGCTGAAACTAACAAATTAAGGTCAAGCTGGAAAGCTAAAAATCCTAGCAAAGTTCAATCCGGATTTGTTGACATTAATGTTGTTCCTTCTAACCGCCCGAAACAAGTTTGGGCACCAAAAGTGTAAACTGTTGTCTTTCAGGAGCATCTCTGGAATGCATTGTCGGATCACTTGAAGTTAAAGATCAATCAAAGCAAGTGGATCCTCGATAGTGGATGCTCCGGACATATGATGGGTGATCAGACTCTACTTGTTGAAGTTAATGACAAATGAGGTCCATCCGTGCCATATGGTGACAACAACAAAGGTAAGATTGTCGGGTATGACACTTTAACCAACGACCATGTATCAATCACTAGAGTTGCACTAGTTGAAGGTTTGAAGCATAATTTGCTAAGTGTCAGTAATTTATGTGACAAAGGATTTACTGTTTCCTTTATGTCCAACACCTGCACAAGAGGGAAACTTATCCTGGAGATGTTAAGTTATCCGGATCAAGAGATGGGGACATATACTCAGTGGTCTTAAGAAATAATTCTTCTGACCCTGTATGCTTCCTCACTACAGCATTAGATGAAGATAGTTGGCTATGACACAAGTGATGCGCACATTTAAACTTTAAGACCTTGTCTAAGTTAGCGTCACTCGATCTTGTCACTGGTTTACCTAAACACAAATACTCTAGAGACACTCTCTGTCGAGAATGCCAACTTGGTAAACAAACCAAACATAGCTTTAAGAGCAAATCAGTTAATTCAATAACTGCTCCTCTACAACTTCTTCATATGGACCTCTGTGGTCCCATTTCTGTTCCTTCTCTTGCTGGTGCGAGATATACCCTCGTGGTTATCGATGACTTTACCAGATACACATGGGTGATGTTCCTGAAATCTAAGAATCAAACCTTTGAGCATCTTTTAGATCTTTTCAACTGGATAAGCAACTCACAAGGACTAAGCATAAAGTGCATCAGGAGTGATCATGGTACAGAATTTAATTTTTCAGAAATGAGATCATACTGTTCTGAACAGGGCATTCAGCACAACTTCTCTGCGCCCCAAACTCCACAAAGAAATGGGGTAGCTAAGCGCAAGAATCGCACTTTAGTCGAGGCTGGCAGATCTATGTTAGCAGGAGCAAAGCTCCTCTCAGTCTATGGGCTAAAGCTGTGTCCATTGCCTGCTTTGTTCAAAACAGGACTCTAATAAATAAATCTACCATGAAAACACCCTATGAGATGTGGAGAGGACGAAAGCCTTCAATTTCACATTTCAGAGCTTTTGGGTGTACTTGCTATATATTGAACAACGGCAAAGAACCCTGGAATAAATTTGAACCAAAATCTGATGATGGGATTTTTGTCGGGTACTCATTACATAGCAAGGCTTATCGGGTCTTCAATAAAAAACTTTTAAAAGTTGAAGAATCTATCCATGTGACCTTTGATGAAGCTAACCTGGATTGGTCTAAAGTTGCTTCTTCAAGTTCCAATGTATAGGTTCAGGACAGTAACATCGACTATTCAAAGTTTATGAATGTTCCTGCTACACACACTGACCAACCACGTAGCACCAGCGAAACACAAAGAAATGATACAGATGATGCTATGGATGAATCAGATTGTGGACTTCGATTTAACTCCGGACATACTCCTACGGATATCCAAAATTCCGGAGTACCTTCAAGTCCCTCCGGACTAGTTAACATTGAAAGCAACAATGTCGAAGAACCACCTAGTTCTTCTGAACCTGCTTATACGGAAACATCTAGTCCGGAAGAAGCTCAACTGGCGAATGTACCTAAATCACCTAATCTGGCAGAGCTTCAAATTATTCAAGATCAACCATCACATGCACAGAATTACAGGTGGACTCGAAACCACCCTTCAGAACAAGTGATTGGCGATCCTACTATTGGTGTAAGAACAAGAGCAGCCACCTCCAACATTTGTCGTTACTCATGTTTTCTATCTCAAATAGAACCAAAGGTGGTAGATGAAGCTCTTCAGGATTCGAACTGGATAGAAGCCATGCAAGAAGAGCTGAATCAATTTAAGAGAAATGATGTGTGGACTCTAGTACCAAGGCCTAAGTCTCAGCAAGTCATTGGAGTTAAATGGGTGTTCCGGAACAAGCTTGATACGGATGGTATAGTAATTCGGAACAAAGCTAAACTGGTAGCCAAAGGATATCGTCAAGAAGAAGGAATAGACTATGACGAGACCTTTGCTCAAATAGCAAGACTTGAGGCAATCAGAATGTTTCTGGCATATGCTTTATATGAAAACTTCATAGTTTATCAAATGGACGTCAAAAGTGCATTTCTGAATAAAGATCTTCAAGAGGAGGTGTATGTTGAACAACCTCCCGGTTTCATAGAACCCAAGGCTGGACATCTGGTCTACAAGCTATGGAAAGCCTTGTATGGGCTAAAGCAAGCTCCAAGAGCCTAGTACAACACACTGTCAGAATTCCTACTTGCTCACAACTTTCAAAAAGGGAAGATAGACACCACTTTATTTCTACGAAAAGAGAATGGACATACTCTGATCGTACAAATATATGTGGATGATATCATTTTCAGATCATCAAATCCGAAGCTTTGTGAAGAGTTTGTAAAGTTGATGACTGGCAAGTTTGAGATGAGTATGATAGGAGAACTGTCCTACTTCATTGGAATAGAAGTTAAACAATTGAAGGAAGGGATTTTCATTAACCAAGCTAAGGATACACGTGATATTATTAAGAAGTTTGGTATGGAAGGTTCATTTCCCGTCAAGACTCCGATGCCAGTCAGTGCCAAGTTAGACCCTGATGTGGACGGCAAATCAGTAAATGTGACTGAATATAGAGGGATGATAGAATCCTTGCTGTATCTTACAGCAAGTCGCCCAGACATTATGTTTGCAACTTGCATCTGTGCACGATATCAGGCGAATCCCAAGGAGTCACATATGCTTCATGTTAAACGGATATTCAGGTATCTCAAAGGAATGATGAATTTGGAACTCTGGTACCCAAAGGAGTCAAACTTCACTTTATCCAGATACTCTGATGCTGATTTTGCTAGGTGTCGCATAGACAGGAAAAGCACAAGCGGTACATGTCAGTTTCTTGGAAATAGATTAATTTCATGGTTCAGTAAGAAGTAGAATTCTGTATCAACCTCTACTGCTGAGGCGGAATATATAGCTGCTGGGAGTTGCTGCGCACAGCTACTCTGGATGCAAAGTCAACTTACTGACTACGGTTTCAACATGATATCTATTCCACACTACTGCGACAACACTAGTGCAATTGCTATAAGCAACAATCCTGCCATGCACCCAAAGATGAAGCACATTGAGGTCAGGTATCACTTCATTCGCGATCATGTTCTCAAAAAGAATATATCTCTGGAACATGTTGCTACTGAAGATCAACTGGCAGACAATCTTATAAAGCCCCTACCTGATGCAAGATTTTCTGAACTACTCTTCCGATTAGGTATGTTTGACTTTTCTGCATAGCTTCATTTAAATCAATCAACAGTATGTCTTTAGAACATGCATTGTGCATTTATTGAAAGTAAAGGATTCATACCGAATTTAATTTTTGATCATACTTACTGCTTAACGTGTCCTATGCGTCTGATAAATACCAAAGTTTTGTATTGGGAGGATGCTTGCGTTTCCCGACTGAAGTCATTTAAGCCAACTTGATTAAAACTTATATGAATAATCTTTTTAGGATTTCATGATCTTGTTTCTCATTCTCCACCACATGATAAATGCTGGTTCATTTAGATTGGTCTATTATCATGTATAGTTGAAGATATGAAATGGATTAGCTCGGAATGTCTGGCGGATGTATATGCAGTCGCAGTCTGATCAGCTTTTGAAGTGTAGTTTCTTAAAAGGGTAGACAGCGCTAACTTTCTCTAAGCAGGAAAGGTTAACCGAGAGGATCGCATGGTCTACGGGGGAGAAAATGCTTTATTAATAAATCTAGTAATACCCGTCGTATATGTCTCATGATCTCTTTCTTGGCTATCTATCCGAGGGGGAGTCTTTCACTGAGAGGATCGTATGATCTAAGGGGGAGCAAAAGTTTCATTTATTACCTCTGTAATGACCCCTTTTATGTCTTGGATGCTCCTTCCTCTAAACTTTCACTTCCGGATCTGACTGGACATGCAATGATGAATCGAAATTGTGGCATGGCTGGATGTTTTTCTTTCCTCAACTGTGTATTTTAATCGAACAATCATCTGCCTGCTTTTGACATGTGTTCATATTCCCCGTTTCACTCATGAATCCTAACTTGAGAAAGTCATATGATTTTTTAATTTATCTTAGCTATCACTGTCAGTATGAAGGTTTCGCTATGTTGACCTATATGAACTTATGTGTTTATCAGCTGTCATATGCATTCTCTTCAGTAATTTGATCATAATTCATATGTATGTGTCTTGTTACAATTCTTCCAGATGCATAAGTTCTATCTCTTTTTAGTTTGGATTATGAGGTTCTCACCAAGACTATTTGATCCATATCCATACTAACTCAACCTATTAGTCTACTGTTTCTTTAGTTTATGTTTTCAGCTATAGGTTCAGATTCGCTTTGCACTTCAATGCTCTATCTTGTTTTGATGTCTCGCATTTGAAGTGTTGTGGTACTTCTTATTTCCTCGACACCAAGACAGCAAAGGAATCATTCTTAATCAGCACTCAGCTTTTACGTACAGTCAGTCTATCATCCGGATATAGTTCACACGAACACTATCAAGCCCGGATGAGAGTCAGTTTGCTTCCTCCTAAATCTTGGAATTCTCAATTCGCGATAAACCAAGTGATTATCTTACATCGCATCTTTTTGAGGAGGACTAATGATGGTTCATTAAATGTACGTCTCGAGCCCTGTAATTTGTCTTTTCAAAATTCGGCAATATGAATACTGCTGTCATTTGAATGGTTAGCACGGCCTCCACGTCATTAGCTTACTCGGCGGCGCTAATACATCAAGTCTAATGACATTGGATTGTCAGGCGGATCACTGCTCATCTCGCTTAAACCCGAGACCCGCTGGCTTCCACGGAATGGGTCCTATTTATATTGAACTCTCACGCGAGCGCGAGGATATCGCTTTCATTACTTAGAACCCTAAATCTTCATTGTTGTCTATTCACCAAAGACCTCCCCTTTCCTTCTCCTTCAATCTTCAAATTTCAATGGCATCTTCCGCTCTCTATGGCGTTGTTCCTGGCCATCTTGTTGATTGGGCCGGCATTTCCGACCCTCCTGCCTGGCTCAAGGAGGTTCGCTCCTTGTTAGCCTCCAGTGGTCTCCTCGACATCGTCTCTGCTCCTGCTGATCTTCTCATCTCAGACGTCAGATCTTTCTATGAGCACTTCGAATCCCGTGACCACTCGATTGTCTCTGGTATCCGAGGAAAACCCATTAAGATCACTCCTCAAGTGATTCGTGACGCCTTCCATCTCTCCAGCGGCAGTGATTTCCGGCCGAGCGCTTCAACCATGGCTACTGCCATGGGATGTCCCTCTAAAGTGAAGGAATACAAGCTGAAGTCTTTTCAAGGCCCCTACCGCTGTATGGACACCATACTAAGTCGATGCTTACCTGGCTCGCTCTACGGCGCTTGACTCGATCCCGTATGATTTGCTCCTGGCGATGTACGTGGTCTTTGAGCAATTGCCTCTAGACTGGGGCGATTTTCTTTTTCGGATTATGCGGAATGGCAACGGAACTCGTCTTTCAGATGGATTCTCTCCCACCTTTTCAGACATCTGTGCCCCGAGCACTTCCAGGACCAGTTGACGATTCCCTTCCCGCAGAATTTTTACTTTCGTTATCTCACCTCCGATTGGACGCTTACTGTCCGTCGTCCTCCAATCTCTCGTGCACACGTTGTTGTATCGGAACATCACGATAGTTCCGTTGGTGACCTTGCCCCCAGCTCGGGTCACGAGGTTAGCTCTGCTCCCCGGTCTTCACGCATCCGATCCGTTGCCGCTCCGGCACGCTCCCGCAGTTCGCAGCACAGTATTCGTGATGCTGTAGGGCCCTCTCAGCCGTTTCCTCATGACACTGTTTCTTCAACCCCTCCTGCTGATGCCCCTGCTGTTATCTCTCCTGCTGCTGCTGCTGCTGGTGCTCCTGCACCCACCTCTCCGGTGACTGTTGCAGTTGCTGCTGTCATTGCTGACATACCTACCTCTCCTCCAGCTGCCTCTCCAGCACGCCCTGTTAACCCTAACGACTACCTCGACCATCTTCCCTCCGATATTTTGACTGACTACTGGCTCCGTTTCAGTCTTGCCCACACTGCCGACATCCCTGAATCTGCTCTTCGGGTGTATTACACCAAACATTCCCAAACCCCGGAAGCTATGATTATTTGGAACACTGAACACGGCTTTCTCATGCCGTCTCTGCTTCAGGCTGCACCTCCAACTGATGATGCCTCTTCCAGACTTGCTCATAACGCACGGACTCCTATCCCTATTGAGGCTAGTCCCTCTCTCCTACGGACATTCTTCTCATTGACCTCTCCGGTCAGAGTGGCTCCGCTACACCTGCTGCTGCTGTTCCCTCATCGTTCTCTCCACCTGCTGACTCCTCCACACTACGCACTCCTGCCCCTCTACATGCAGGGGAGTCCTCCAAGGCTCCTGCCTCTGGCCTTGGGCATCCCTCATTTGCCACGATCCTGTCTGAAGTCGCGGTCTCTGCTCAGCTAGATCGTATTGCGGAGGACAATCGTTCCCGGGCCCAGGTCATTGCTGACAAAGTTGATGAAATCAGGACCCAGATCCTTTCCGCTCTCTCTCCCTAGATCGAAAGCTGGACCTTATTGCCCAATCTCTTTCGGGCCTCTCCACCTCTGTCCGGGATCTGACTCAGGTTGTGGGTCGTCCCTCTCGCCCTCCTTGCCGATCTGCCAAATCGGGGGAGAATGCCTCATCTGATCCAGCTCCCTCCACTAGTGCTCCTGATACTATTGACGTTCCCAGCCGAAGCCGAAGACCTGTACTCAGCCTTCCAACGGACCTCCCAGTTCCCAAATGCAGCCGCTTCTCTGGACCGTCCAGTGCTGCTCCCGCTCCTTCTGACCATCCCAGCTCCTCCACTACAGCTCCCTCCTCTTCTGATCAGGCTCCGCAAGTCACGTCTCTCCCATCATATGCGGAATTTGATCCATATGATATAGATAGGCGTGTACTTGCAGCCATGTTAGCATATGCGAGTGCTGCTCCCTCTACCCCAAAAAGGTTCTTGTCATCTCTGTCCCCTTTCTCCCCTGAAGACATAAGCACCCCATTGTCGGAGAAAGGACAGTTCTCTACTGAGGACATTGACAACTTCACCTTGGCGGTAAAGGAAGTGTTGGTCCCGGAGAGCCTAAAGGGGGGGGGGGTGAATAGGCTCTTTGAAAATTCTTTCTCTCTCTTAATGGCTTAGACACCCACTCTGGTTAAACGGATAAAATCAGTGTGGAAGATTAACTAGGTAGTGGAAGTATGTTGCTTTATTATCTGAAGATAATTACAACAAAGCAAAACAACGTTTTTGCTGATGACAACACAACACTCTGTTATAGTTACACACACTTGGCAGTGAATCTTTGTGTTTGGCTCTTTACAAGATATACGCTTATGAGTGTATAAGTACAAGTAAGCACGCGCGCTGGTTTTTACATTGCTTCAGGCATATATATAGACATCCTAGGGATCTATCTTGGAACTGCATTTTCCAAGCAGTGTGGAGCATTGAAGTTCTTCATCGAAAAATGCTGAAGCTTTAACTGCTGTGGATGTGGAACTCGAAATATTGGAAGCATAAGTTGTAATGAATTCTTTGCTTGATTCCAATTGCATTGAGACTGCGTCCACATCTCCGTGTGTTCCACGTGTTAGACAATTTAAGTATTCAATCAGTTTGTCTTACATCGGGACATAGCGAGCTGCTAGCATTAATTGCGGCTTGGAGAGACGAAGCAGCGTCTTCGTGGTCCATTGCAAGGTTCCTTACTCCGCATGAACGAAGCTCGGATCCTTACTCCATATCAGTGATTGCTTACTCCGTATGAATGAAGTCCTGGAATCCTTATTTCGTGTCAGCGCTTCCTTACTCCGCATGAGTAGTGGATCGGAGAGCTTACTCCGTATCAGCGCTTCCTTGCTCCGCATGAGTAGTGGATCGGAGAGCTTACTCCGCATCAGCGCTTCCTTGCTCCGCATGAGTAATGGTTCGGATTCCTTATTCCGCATTTGATGTCCTTACTCCGCAACAGTTGCCTTTACTCCGCTCGAATGACAGACTCGGATTTCTTCGTCCGTGTCTTCTTTTCCTTAGTCCGGTGGAGTGACAACTTCGATTCTTTCTCTCACAAGTCTCTTTTACTCCGTGCAAGATGTAGACTCAGGAACTTACTCCGCATTAATTGACATAATCTTGTTGAGTGTTAGATGCGGGTTCCTAGTCGTTTTGTCAAGTGTTTAATCAGCACGAAGGGCCTTACCCCGGATGATGACTTGGTTATATACCATGTGAATGACGACACTCATGATGATCCGGATCAGGATTATGTATCCTGTCCTTAGCTTTGTCCTCACACGAGTAGGTCTGGATTTAGAGTTAACTCATCTGCACAGTCTTAATGGTAAACATGAAACATCTCGAGTCAAATTACATAGGGCTGTTCCGCATTATCAAAATTCTCGGTTTGATCCAACAATCTCCCCCAATATGGATATGCCAAACCCTTTGTAATCTGATCCGGTAAGACAGCAAGAAATAACACAGAGGTAAGGATTAAAGAGAATAGTTCCACTTAGTTATAGCAGGAATACATTAAGCCTTAGTACACATATACATTATGGTACATACGGCTTACTATATTTGAAGATCATCCTTGCTGCATGCTCTCGTAGTG
This sequence comes from Taxillus chinensis, assembly GCA_023512835.1. NCBI lineage: Eukaryota > Viridiplantae > Streptophyta > Magnoliopsida > Santalales > Loranthaceae > Taxillus > Taxillus chinensis. The sequence continues at coordinate 53,874,471 of CM042084.1, forward strand.
CCATTGTCTGCTTCTTGGAGAACTCGATGATATTTTTCCAGTCATCATCGAAGGAGATAACAAATTTCAAGAAGTAGCAGACAAAGGCTCCACAACTGTTTCTATTGGGTTGCTGGGGCACATTCTTCTTGTTCCGGATCGTCCCCATGAGTACTTCATCCTGACCAAGAGGCGGTAGATTCAAGTCTTCGTAGAGAGAACTTTGTCTGATTGCATCCGACAAGGTTCGAACGAGACTGCTCATCTGATTCTTTCTAATCGGGCGGTCAACCACCTGATGAGAATCCAGAGCAAGATTTTCTTCTCTTTGATCAGGAAAATAGTCAGCATGAAATGTGGGGAGTCGACCCGGAAGGGGATGAAAACGATGGACCAGAGAGGTCCATGGTCGGTCGTTCTCTCTTTGTACCATTGATGTAGGATAGAATAACGTCTACAGCAGGAAACTGGTTTTCAACCCAGCAAGGAAGAACATCAAAATCAAGGCCTTCCTCAAGTAAAGAGGGGAATAACCTCAACTCCATCTTTACCGCCAGAGCATAGTTGTCGATGTTGTTAGTGGAAAATTGTCCCTCCTTAGACAGTATGGTCCGGATGTCTTGAGGTTCGAAGGGGGACGAGGCAGACACACATCGGCGCTTGGCAGTGGAGAAGGCATAGGCCTTCGCCGCAGCAAGAATGCTCCCATCAGCATCATCCGGATGCAAATCTGCGTATGATGGGAGGAAGGAGATGACACCATAAGGAATAGCAGGAGTGGGAGAGCTGGTCTGGCCAATGGAGAAACGACTGCATTTAGGCACTGGGAAGGTCCGGAGGAAGAGCGAGTGCGACCGTTTGCGAGAGGCAACGCCAGTAGTGGAAAGAGGGGAAGGATCAGATGATTTCTCCCCCGGTTTGGCAGATCGGCGAGAGAGGGAGGGACTGGCCATGACTTGCGTTAAGTCCGCAATGGAGGTGGACAAGTAAGAGAAAGACGCGGCAAGCCGCTCTAGCTTCTGATCCATGGAGAGAGAGGTAGAGGAGAAGGCAGAAAGAAGCTCGGCACCCATGGCCCGGACATGGTCGGAAAGGGCCTGGGTCTGAAGACGACTGTCCTCAGCAAGGCGATCGAGTTGGGCGGAGAAAGCAGCCTCAGATAAAATGGTGGCAAAAGAGGCACGCCCAAGACCAAAGGCGGGAGCTTTCGAAGACTCGCCCGCATGAAGAGGGGCAGGTGTGGGCAGGGCAGAGTCGGCGGCAGCAGGAGAGGACGGTGATCGTACAGCGAAGCCAGACAGAGGAGGTGCGGCAGATCCACTTTGACCGGAGAGGTCAATGATAGGGATATCCGCAGGATAAGAGGGGCCAGCCTCAGCAGGGGAAGGTGTCCGTGCGTCATGGGCAAGGCCGGAAGAGGCAGCAGCAGGAGATGCAGCCTTGAGGAGCGACGGCGTCACAAAGCCGTGGTAGCAGTTCCAAGTAATCATTTCCTCTGGGGTCTGGGTGTGTTTAGCATAAAACACCCGGAGGGTAGGTTCTGGGATGTCAACAGTAATGGCGAGGCTGAAGCACAGCTAGCAGTCATTCAGTATGTCGGTGGAGAGATGGTCGAGATAATCCTGGAGGGCCGGAGAGTGAGCGGGAGAGGCTTCCGCAGGAGAAGATGGAAGGTCCGAAAGAACAGCAGCAACTGTAAAGGCCCGTACCTGTGTGAGGTTGGAGGTTAGGCCCGAATTAGAGTTAAGCGAGTTAATTATTTTAATATTCGGGTTTATTGATGTGCGTTATTCTTATTATAATTATTTATAATAATAAATAATTATTTAAGTTGTTTATATTGGAATTATTATTGTTACTATAAATATTTTAATGTTGGATGGTAAATATTAATTATAACGTTATTAATTGTTATAATGGATTATTATTATTATTACAATTTATATTATTGTTATTATTATTATGATTAATAAATTGGTATAAAAGGAGGAGTTAGGGTAAAAACCCTACATTCCGTTTGGTGCACAAAATTTGATAGGGAGAGCGGTGGGGTTTTAGCCGTCAGGTTCTGATCCTTCGAGACTGTTCAGGTAGGTGATCTTCCGATTCCACCATTTGTTTGAACGTCGATCTGTTGGGAGTTTGTATTGAATCTATTTGCATTTAGGTAAATGTTTGCATGATTATATAAGTTTAGTATATTTATAACGATGTGCGATTGGGGTATTCGTGTCGCTGCCGTTCGTGTGAACAAGTGAGCACCCATACGCCGGCATGGGGAGGACGAAGAAACGGCGGCAGCGAGTTGTTGTACCCGACGTGCGACGGCAAGGCGTGGACGGATCCCTGCGCGCCGGAGAGAGAGGGTCGCCGCGCGCTCGGAGAAGGAGGGAGAAGGTTGGGGTATGGCGTCTGCCGCCCCGTGGCTGCCGCGCATCTGCACGCCAGCGAGAGAGACGGGGCGACGGCGTCTGCCGTTGGTGGTTGCCGTGCGCCCGCGATCCGGCGAGAGGAACAGAGAGATGGAGATGGAGCGTTGGCCGTCGCCCATAGTCGCGCACTCACGATCCGCGTGAGTGGAGATCGAGGGATGGGGGAAGCGGCGTCGCTTCGTCCCCAAGTCGCCAGCCCTGGGGGGCCGGCGTGTCCTGACTGGCCCATCTAAGGGCTGGTTTTTCTAAAAAAAAGGGGGTATATATATATATATATATATATATATATATATATATATATATATATACATGAGAATAAATAAATATGAAAAAAAGGGTGTTTTGTGTTATATTAAGATGTATTCGACATCTTAAATGCTAATTGTGATTGAATATTAACCATATATATATATATGTATAGTTCTTTTGTTTTACTTGGTATTTAAATATTAACTGTAACTGAATATTGATGGTGTGATTATAAGTGCATAATTAAAATATTTCTAAGCTGCATTTGGAATTTAAATTTATTATCTGTTTAGTGAATTCGTATAAATGAACATACACGTATACATATACTAATAACCACTATGGCTTATATTGATTGGATTGGTGATTTATATGCTTGTAGGATTGTTGTACTAAGTTCTGACTCTTGGAAAACCTGTTTATTGATTATGAGTGTAAATCTTGTGTTCAAATTGATGTCGATTAATTGGGAGTGTGGATGATTGTCATGAAATTGGTTGGGTTAACTGCGGGTCCCATATAGGGCTGGCAAGAGGCCGCGGGTCCCTCCCCTATGTGGCTGGTAACCCAGGTCCCATATGTGGCAGGTTGTCATTAAGGACACCACAAGTCCCACATATGGCTGACTAGTAGTGTTTTGGATTCCTGGAGTTGGTAGGGGGAATCCCGTGGAAAGATGAATGTGATGTGATGACTTGTTCATGGTTTAATGAAATTTAATTGTGATAGAATGTGACACTACACTAGCACAAGAATACACTGATCATACAGATTTAGGAATTCATGTAATAGGGTACTAGAGATGGGGACCACCTACTGGGCATTCGTGCTCACCTTACTTTATTTCTATTTCCTACAGGTTGTAGGGAGTAGCTGTTGGAGCCATTGCGGAGCAGGACGGGACATCTTTGAGTAGGATATCTTCTATAAAATGTGCCTACTTTCCGTTATTTATTTATTTTCCGGACTAGGGTCCGTGACGGTTGTACGTACCTTTTTGGTGGAACTGATTTGTGAGTTGTTTGGTGTGTTGAACAATTATGTGGATTGATTGCACTGCTATGCTCATTAAATAAATTTTAGTTTTTTTTACACTGGCGTACAGTTCTACTCCTGTTGTAGTATTGTACAAGTTTGGATGTCACCAACCCCACGACTCTTGAGTGGGCGTGGGGAAGTCGCGTTCCTGGTTCAGTGGGTCTCAGAATTTTGGGGGCGTGACAGCAACAGCCGCTGTGACCGAAGAGATGGGTGCGGGAGCATCAGGAGCAGTAGCAGCAGCAACAATAGGAAGAGAGGCAGGGACATCAGCAATAGAGGCAGATGTGGTAACCTCATGGAAGGGCGGCTGAGAATGCCCTGCAGCAGTAGACGGGTCAGCTCGAACACTGTGCAGCGAACTGCGGGAGCGTGCCGGAGCGGCAACAGACTGGATGCGGGAGTGAACGGACCGGAGAGCAGAACTAACTTCGTGGCCCGAACTGGCAACTGGGTCACCAACAGAACTCGCTTGCTGTTCTGAAGCAACAGCAAGGGCACGAGAGACTAGAGGGTGGCGAACGGTGAGGGTCCCATCGGCAGTAAGATGACGGAAGTAGTAGGACACCGGGAAGGGAATCACCAGTTCACCCTGGAAGTGCGTGGGGTGAAGATGCCGGAAAATTTGGGATAGAATTCGTCCAAAAGACGAGTTCCGTTTCCCATTCCACAACACCCGGAAGAGAAAGTTGCCCCAGTCAAGTGGCAGTGACTCAAAAACCGCATACATCGCCAGCAGGAGATCGTACGGAACCGAGTCGAGAGTCGTGGAGCGAGCCAGAAGACACCGGCTAAGTATGGTGGCCATACAGGCGGTGAGGACCATGGAAAGACTTCATTTTGTACTCCTTCACCTTATTAGGACACCCCATGGAAGCAGCCATGGCAGCAGCGTTCGGTCGAATGTCATCGCCGGCAGGAAGGTTGAAAACGTCCTGGATCACCTGAGGTGTGATCTTGATAGATTTCCCTCAAACCACAGAAAGGATGAACTCCTCAGTGGAGGTGGAGTGCTGATGGAAGGCCAGGACGTCTGACACTAGAAGATCGGTTGGGGCAGAAACAAGCGCAAGAAGGTTGCTATGCTCGAGTAGCTGGCGAACCTCGTGGATCCATGCTGGAGGATCAGAGATTCCGGACCAATCGACAAGATGGCCAGGAACAACACCATAGAGAGCTTGGGATGCCATTGAGAGTGAAAGATTGAGGGAGGAGAGAAGAGCTTTGCAGGAATAGGTGCGGCGAGGGTTTAGGGTTTTGAGAGTTGGTAGTGATAACCTCGGCCGACGCCGATAGTGCGGTATAAATAGGATCCTTTCCGTGGAAGCAAGTGGGTCTCGAGTTTAAGCGAAATGAACAGTGAGCCACTCGACTTCCTTATGTCATTAGAAATGATGGATTATCGCCGTCAAATACACTTATGACGTGGCGGCTGGGCTAACCATTCAAAGATGACAGCTGTAGGCATACTTCCGGATTTCTGAAAAGATAAGTATCTGGCTCGATGCGTGCATTAAATGAACCATCATTATCCCTCCTCAAAAATAAGCGATGTAAGATAATTACTTGGTTTATCGCGAATTGAGAATTCCAAGAGTCAGGAGGAAATAAACCGACTTTCATCCGGGAGAAGGATAATCCATATAAAGAACATCCGGATGAGACTGACTAACTATCCGTATAACAGAGTGTTGAAAAGAGATGATTCCTTTGCGGTCTTGATGTCAAGGGAGTATGAAGTACCACAACACCTCAGAAATCCGAGACATCTGACAAGATAGAGCAATGAAATGCAAAGAGAATCTGAACCTGTGACTTAACAAATAGATGCTTTGAAGAGCAAGTCTCGTCAAGGTTCGGGTTAGTCCGGATAAACAATATAAGAGTATAACACACAATCCGTACTAAGAAGAAACAAAACTTATGCATAAGAAGTTAAGTGCTAGACACATACATAAGAAGTGAAAGCCATCATACTGAAATCAATGTATGTGTGGGATAATTAACACATAAATCCAATAGGTCAACATAGCCAATCCTTCATATTGAAAATGAGAGCAAAGATCAATTTGATTTATATGACTTCATCCATCAGAGAATGTATGAGTGAAAATGGAAAGAAGAACACATGATGTATGATGATACAGCAGACTGTCATGCCTAAAATGCTAGGAAGAGGAAGATAACAGCCAAGCAATCCGCAATTCTGATTCAACAGTGCAAATCCAATCAGCTTTATGAGTGAGAGTTATAGGGCGGAACATCCGAGACATATCAGAGAGACATTACTTAATAATAAGCATTCTCTCGCCTTGTAGTCATGCCTTTTGCTGAAACAGGGGGCCTTACTTAAGATTCAATGAAGTATTCTCCCCCCCTGAGATCAGCGAATCATTTTGATGCGATCTTCTCGAGGATGACTCCCCCTCAGATAGACATCCAGGAAAGAGGTCATGAAATTTGAATCCAGGGGTATTACTAGATAATAGAGAGAGCAATTTCTCCCCCGTGGTCTTTTAGAGCCTGTTAAGATGTTTCCTGTTTTATGATGAAACGAGAGAAACTTTGCCTATCCTTGATTTACTCCACTCAAGCAGTGATCAGCAGGACAATGAATTTCCACTTTCGGTCCGAGCTTTCCCAAATCATTCCTCAACCATGCATATTAGATATTTCGATCGATCATGAAATCATAAGACATATGATGGAAAATGGAGTAGAATTCATGACATCAGAATAGGATTTGTGTCATATAAATTTAATTATGTTTGCTTGATTCACTGTCAGTCCGGATAAGCAAGCATCCTCCCAATATGAACTTAGTGAGAAATATCAGAACATTTACACGACTAAAGTAAGATAGTTAGACATGAAGTTCAGGTGTCTATCACTAACCATGAAGTACAACAATGCATGTTCCGTAAATAACTATTGATGGATAACGGGTGAGAAGCTATGCAGAAAAGTCAAGCATACCTAATTTAAGAAGAAGTTCAGAAAATCTTACATCAGGTAGGGGCTTTGTAAGTATATCCGCCTGGTTGATCTTCGGTAGCAACATGTTCCAGGGATATGTGCTTTTTAAGAACATGATCACGAATGAAATGATGCCTGACCTCAATATGTTTTGTCTTTGGATGCATGACGGGATTATTGCTGATAGCAATAGCACCGGTATTGTTACGATAGAGTGGAACAGATGTCATGTTGAAGCCGTAGTCGATAAGTTGACTTTGCGTCCAGGAGAAGTTGTGCGTAGCAACTCCCAAGACTATATATTCCGCTTCAAGAGAGAGGTTGATACGAAATTCGCTTCTTCCTGAACCAAGAGATCAATCTGTTTCCAAGGAATTGGCATGTACCACCGGTGCTTTTCCTGTCTATGCGACACCCGGCAAAATCAACATCGAATATCCGGATAAGGCGAAGCTGGACTCTTTTGGGTACCAGAGTCCCAAATTCATCGTTCCTTTGAGATACCTTAATATCCGTTTTACATGAAGCATATGTGACTCTTTGGGATTCGCTTGATATCTTGCACAGATGCAAGTTGCAAACATTATGTCCGGGCGACTTGTTGTAAGATACGACAAGGATCCAATCATCCCTCTATACTCGGTCACATTCACCGATTTGCTATCAACATCTGGGTCTAACTTGGCACCGATCGGCATTGGAGTCTTGACAGGAGATGAACCTTCCATACCAAACTTCTTGATTAAGTCACGAGTGTACTTAGCTTGGTTGATGAAGATCCCTTCCTTTAGTTGTTTGACCTCGATCCCAAGGAAATAGGACAGTTCTCCCATCATACTCATCTCAAACTTGCCAATCATCAACTTGGCGAACTCATCACAAAGTTTCGGATTAGTTTATCCGAAAATGATATCATCCACGTAGATCTGTACGATCAGAGTATGTGTCTTCTCTTTCCGTAAGAATAGCGTGGTGTCAATCTTCCCTTTTTAGAAGTTGTGAGCGAGTAAGAATTCCGAAAGTGTGTCGTACCAGGCTCTTGGAGCTTGCTTCAATCCATACAAGGCTTTCCTTAGTTTGTAGACCAGGATGTCCAGCCTTTGGTTCAATGAAGCCTGGAGGTTGTTCAACATATACCTCCTCTTGAAGATCTCCATTTAGAAATGCACTCTTGACATCCATTTGATAAACTTTGAAGTTTTCGTATGAAGCGTATGCCAAGAACATTCTGATTGCCTCAAGTCGGGCTACTTGGAGCAAAAGTTTCGTCATAGTCTATTCCTTCTTCTTGATGATAACCCTTGGCTACCAGTCGGGCTTTGTTCGGATTACGATTCCGTCCGGTATCAAGTTTGTTCTGGAACACCCATTTAACTCCAATGACTTGTTGAGACTTTGGCCTTGGTACAAGAGTCCACACATCATTCCTTTTGAACTGATTTAACTCTTCCTGCATGGCGTCTATCCAATTTGAATCTTGAAGAGCTTCTTCCACCACTTTTGGCTCTATCTGCGACAAAAAGCAAGAGTAGAGGCACATGTTGGAGGTGGCTACTCTTGTTCTAACACCAACAGTAGGATCACCAATCACTTGTTCTTGAGGGTGGCTTTGAATCCACCTATAGTTTTGCGCAAGTGGTGGTGAATACTCAATGATTTGAAGCTCTGCCAGATTAGGTGGTCCTTGGTCATCCACTGATTGAGCTTCTTCCGGGCTAGCGTTATTCAAATTTATAGGTTCTGGAGTATTTTGAGGTTCTCGATTACTGTTCATTTTCGTATCAACTGGTCCGGATGGACTGGAAGGTACTCCGGTATTTTGAATATCCGAAGGAATATATCCGGAGTTATGTGGAAGTCCCGAGTCCGATTCATCCGTAGCATCATCTGCATCATTTCTTCATTCTTCATTGGTGCCACATGGTTGGTCAGTAGAAGTGATAGGAACATTCATAAACTTTGAGTAGTCAATGTTGTCGTCTTGATCCTGCACATTAGAACTTGAAGAACCAACTTTCGACCAATCCGTGTTAGCTTCATCAAAAGTCACATGGATAGATTCTTCAACTTTGAAAAGTTTTCTATTGAAAATTCGATAAGCCTTGCTATGTAATGAGTATCCAACAAATATCCCATCATCAGATTTAGGTTCAAATTTATTCCGGGATTCTTTTCCATTGTTCAGTACGTAGCAAGTACACCCAAAAGTTTTGAAGTGTGAAATAGAAGGCTTTCTGCCCTTCCACATCTCATAAGGTGTTTTCATGGTAAGTTTATTTATAAGAGTTCCGTTCGAACATAGCGAGCGATGAGACACCGCTTGACCCATAGGCGAGAGGAAGCTTTGCCCCTGCTAACATTGATCTGCCAGCCTCGACTAAAGTGCGATTCTTGCGCTCAGCTACCCCATTTTGTTGTGGAGTTCTGGACGCAGAGAAGTCGTGCTGAATGCCCTGTTTAGAACAATATGACCTCATATATGAGAAATCAAATTCTGTACCATGATCACTCCTAATGCATTTAATGCTCAGTCCTTGTGAATTGCTTATCCAGTTGAAGAGATCGATAAGGTGTTCAAAGGTTTGATCCTTAGATTTCAGGAACAACACCCATGTGTATCTGGTGAAGTCATCGATGACTACTAGGGTGTATCTCGTACCAGCAAGTGAAGAAATAGAAATGAGACCACATAGGTCCATGCGAAGAAGTTGTAAAGGAGCAGTTATTGAATTAACTGTTTTGCTCTTAAAACTATGTTTGGTCTGTTTGCCAAGTTGGCATTCTCAACAGAGAGTGTCTTTGGAGTATTTGTGTTTAGGCAAACCAGTGACCAAATCAAGCGACACTAATTTAGACAAGGTCTTAAAATTTAAATGTGCGCAACGCTTGTGCCATAGCCAACTATCTTCATGTGATGCTGTAGTGAGAAAGCATACAAGGTTAGGAGAATTGTTTCTCAAGACCACAGAATATATGTCCCCATCTCTTGATCCGGATAACTTAGTTATCTCTAACTGTGCAGGTGTTTGACAAAAAGGAAACTGTGAATCCTTTATCACATAAATTACTGACACTCAGCAGATTATGCTTCAAACCTTCGACTAATGCAACCTTAGTAATTGATACACAGTCGTTGGTTAAAGTGCCATACCCCACGTCTTACCTTTCTTGTTGTCACCATATGTTATGGATAGGCCTCGTTTGTCAGTAACATCCACGAGCAGAGACTTATCACCCGTCATATGTCCGGAGCATCCGCTATCAAGTATCCACTTGCTTTGATTGATCTTTGACTTCAAGTGAGATGACAGTGAATTCCATAGATGCTCCTGCAAGACAACAGATTACATTTTTGGTGCCCAAACTTGTTTTGGGCGGTTAGGAGAAGCAACAACAGTGTCAACTATTCCGGATTTTATGTTTCTAGGAACTTTAACTTTCCAAGTTGACTTAGCTTTTTCCATCTTAGTTGCTTCTTCAACTTGGGTTTTGTTAGGTGAAATACTCCGAGGAGTTTTAGATTTAGCTTTCCGAGAAGAACCCTTTTTGACAACCGGATTTTTATTGATTGAAGAATGATTACATAACTAGTCATCAGATAGACTCCAACACTCATAGTGATAATGACCTATTTCGCGACATATCGAACAGACACTGTGATGAGGAGTTACAGCAGGGGATATAGGTTTCTTAGGTTTTATAGGTTTTCTACTCTGTTCCCTATGGCCTAATCCTTTGCGAACGGGTGACGCACTCTTGGCCCTAGATGCGTCGGCCTTAGCCTTTCCTTTGTTTATGGGTGCTGCAGTTTCGGCTTTAACTGCAGCAACCTTCCCGTCATCGTTTGGTACGGGTGCTACTACTTCAGGATTAGCAGTAACAGCCTCTGTTCCACAATCATAAACTATGGTGCCACCTAAAACAAAACCATCCAACGGTTTAGATGTACTAACAGGATATAGGTTGGTTAGTTTTGGAGTGTAGTTTGGAGGGCACTCAGTAGTTGGAGCAGTGGAAGTGGATTCGGATCCTAGGCCAGGTTTGACTCGGATATTGTCAGGATCAGTTCTAAATGTAGAGGCTATTTCTCTGGATTTTAGCCATTTACGATTTATTTCCTTTTCCTTCTCAAGTTCAATCTCGAGTCTTTTAAGATTTACATTCATGCCTGTGAGGTTGGTATTCAGCAAGTGATTCTCAGCTCTTAGGTCGTGATACCAAACCTCCCTGCTTCGGTAGTCAGCTATGTCCTTTTCAAGTTTAGAAACAGTAAGTTCTAGGCGCTTAGTTTGACCACTCATATTTTGATACATTTGAGTAATTATTAATCTCTCATTCTTTTCATCATCACGTTCCTTAGTAAGAGATTCTAGTTTACTCAAGAGCTCAGAGATAGAAGGTACCTCAGCGTTTGCCATGAGGCAGACGTTCGCCTTTTCCATTGGTTCGTCGTCTGAAGATTCCTTTTCTTCTTCCGAGCCACTGTTGTATTTTGAGACGAACGCCTTCCTCTTCATTTTGCTGTTGTCTGAGGTGGAGCGTCGGGGTTTAACCTTGGCATCCTTGTCAGCCATCTTGGGTTTGGATCTATAGTCCTTGGCCTAATGACCAGGTTTCCCGCAATTGTAGCAGTCTTGGGATGTCGACTCCGACCGCTCCTTCCTTCTTGAGGATGAGGAAGAACCTCGTCTGAATCCTTTTATGCTTTTCCGCAGAAATCGTGTGAAGGATTTCACCTGGAGTGCTATTTCTTCTTCCATGTCGGAGTCAGCTCATGAGTCCGTAGCTCTCCATATAGCTCTTCAAGAGGAGCATACTGCCAGTTGTCTTTGGATTGCATCTGGAGCTGCTTGGAGTAATAGCGATCCGGCAAGGAACGAAAGAACTTGTCATTTATTTGGAAATGAGTGTAGTGCTCGTTGACAGTTTTCAATTCCAGGATGAGCTTGCCGAATTGCCGATAGATGCTCTCCAGGGATTCGCCAGGTTTGTGGTTGAAGCCCTCAAAGTTCTGTTTGAGAGCGCAAATGACGTTCTGCATCTGGGACTGACTTCTTTCATATAGAATAGTCAATTTGTCCCACACAGCTTTTGCTGTCGTGCAGCCCTGGACGTCCGTGAAAGCCTCTGAATCCAAGGACGATGTCACATAAGCTAGAGCTTTTTCACTGGCGTATTGCCAGGCTCTTTCATCGTGAGTGAGTTTAGCATCAGTCTTTGGCCTCCTAACCCCATTTTCTCCGATGGTCATCGGAATGGGAAGCTCCTGATGAAGACAAGGCCACATTAGATGATCATGACAGGTCATGAACATCTTCATGTGAGCTTTCCACTGGGAGAAAAGCTCTAGTGTGAACTTTGGCGGTTTGCTTAAAGTGTAGCCTGAACTCCGTGGTTGAGGAACAGCGGCAGCAGCAGGTTGAGGTGGATCAACATTTTCACTGCTACTTCGGTTGGGAAGGGGCTCTTGAGCTCCCCCGGAGTTAAGGCGGGTATTGAATAGCATGCTGCTTTCTTCGGCCATTGTTAAGTTGAGAGGGAGTGAGGGATCTCTACGAGCAGGTAGAACTTGCTATGATACCACTTGTTGGTCCCGGAGAGCCTAATGGGGGGGGGGTGAATAGGCTCTTTGAAAATTCTTTCTCTCTCTTAATGGCTTAGACACCCACTCTAGTTAAATGGATAAAATCAGTGCGAAAGATTAACCAAGTAGTGGAAGTATGTTGCTTTATTATCTGAAGATAATTAAAATAAAGCAAAACAGCATTTTTGCCGATTACAACACAACACTCTGTTATAGTTACACACACTTGGCAGTGAATCTCTGTGTTTGGCTCTTTATAAGATATACGCTTATGAGTGTATAAGTACAAGTAAGCACGCGCGCTGGTTTTTACATTGCTTCAGGCATATATATAGACATCCTAGGAATCTATCTTGGAACTGCATTTTCCGAGCAGTGTGGAGCATTGAAGTTCTTCATTGGAAAACGCTGAAGCTTTAACTGCTGCGGATGTGGAGCTCGAAATATTGGAAGCATAAGTTGTAATGAATTCTTTGCTTGATTCCAATTGCATTGAGACTGCGTCCACATCTCCGTGTGTTCCACGTGTCAGACAATTTAGGTATTCAATGAGTTTGTCTTACATCGGGACGTAGCGAGCTGCTAGCATTAATTACGGCTTGGAGAGACAAAGCAGTGTCTTCGTGGTCCATTGCAAGGTTCCTTACTCCGCATGAACGAAGCTCGGATCCTTTCTCCGTATCAGTGATTGCTTACTCCGTATGAATGAAGTCCTGGAATCCTTATTTTGTGTTAGCGCTTCCTTACTCCGCATGAGTAGTGGATCGGAGAGCTTACTCCACATCAGCGCTTCCTTGCTCCGCATGAGTAGTGGATCGGAGAGCTTACTCCGCATCAGCGCTTCATTGCTCCGCATGAGTAATGGTTCGGATTCCTTATTCCGCATTTGATGTACTTACTCCACAACAGTTGCCCTTACTCCGCTCAAATGACAGACTCGGATTTCTTCGTCCGTGTCTTCTTTTCCTTAGTCCGGTGGAGTGACAACTTCGATTCTTTCTCTCACAAGTCTCTTTTACTCCGTGCAAGATGTAGACTCAGGAACTTACTCCGCATTAATTGACATAATCTTGTTGAGTGTTAGACGCGGGTTCCTAGTCGTTTTGTCAAGTGTTTAATCAGCACGAAGGGCCTTACTCTGGATGATGACTTGGTTATATACCAAGTGAATGATGACATTCATGATGATCCGGATCAGGATTATGTATCTTGTCCTTAGCTTTGTCCTCACATGAGTAGGTCCGGATTTAGAGTTAACTCATCTGCACAGTCTTAATGGTAAACATGAAACATCTCAAGTCAAATTACATAGGGTTTGTTCCGCATTATCCAAATTCTCGGTTTGATCCAACAGGAAGAGATGAGGTTGTTTCCCACCTTGTATCAAGAAGAGCATCTGTTCGATATCCTACCTTGCTGGCTTGATCACTACCTTCCTGAAATGGACTTTATTCTGACCCTCATAAATGGAACAGCTGAGAACAGTAAGCCATGGAAAAATCTTACAACTGTTCTCATTCCATATAGGATCAGCACTCCTCATCACATGCTCGCAGTCTTCTCTATCAAGGACAGGAGAGTTGTTCTGCATGACTCCCATTAGGTTGTGGGACACTAGATGAGAAAAAGCCAACTCGGACCACTGCTCCAGACTCTGTTAGATGCTGTCAGACAGAGTGGACTCTTTGAATCAATTAGCCAACCTCCTCTGCCTCCCAATGCTCTTCTCAATTCTACAATTTTGAGCAAAGGAGACGTTCCCCAACAACCTGACGGAGAAAGCTATGGAGCCTATGTCTGTTACTTTATTAGGCACCTTTTGAAGTATGATCCCAACTGGAATTATTTTTTCTTGTGCACTAAAGAACAGTCTAAGCGGCCAAGGGAGCAGGCAGCAACTAAAATCTTCAAGTACAGTATGCCTTACAATTCTTAGTATAACTTTTGTACTAAGGCTTACTTTGTATTACTGTTGCTGACATATTGGAAATTTCTTTTATTTATCCTTATCTCTGTGTATATCTTGCTGCCTAACTGGATCAGATTACAAAGGGTTTGGCACATCCATATTGGGGGAGATTGTTGGGTCAAACCTAGAATTTAGATGATGCGGATCAAACCTAATGTAATTTGATTTAAGTTGTTTCATGTTTATTCTAAGTCTGTGCAGAAGATAAAACTTTAATTCGGACCTACTCCTGTAAGAGCAAAGTAAAGGATAGGATATATAATCCTGATCCGGGTCATCATGAGTGTCATCAAACACTTGGTAAATAACCAAGTCTTCATCCGGAGTAAGGACTCTCTCGTACGAACTAATCACTTGTCAAAAGGACTAAGGAATCCACGCTTTTATTGTTGATTGGACTAAGTCATTTTATGCGGAATGAGAATCCGAGTCTACGCCTCATACGGAGTAAGAGAGATTTATTGCAGAGAAAGAATTAAATCTTTCACTCCAGCTGTCTATGGAAAAGAAGATACGGACTAAGGAATCATAGTCTTTCATTCGAACGGAGTAAGAAATGACTGATGCGGAGTAAGGATGACTGATGTGGAGTAAGGACATCTGATGCGGAATAAGGAATCTGAATCATTACTTAAGCGGAGTAAGGAAGCGCTGATGCGGAATAAGGATTCCGCATATCTACCTCATGCGGAGTAAGGAAGCGCTGACACGGAATAAGGATTTCAGGACTTCATGTACACGGAGTAAGCAATAACTAATGCGGAGTAAGGATCCAAACCTCATTGATACGGAGTAAGAAAATCTACACCGGACTAAAAGGACGCTACTTCAACTTATTAATACCGCATTTATGATATCAGCTCACTGTGTTCTGATGTAAAACAAACTCATTGAAGATCTAAACTGTCTTACACGTGGACCACTCGGAGATGTGGATGCAGTCCCAAATGTAATTGGAATCAAGCGAAGTAATTCAATTCACTTATGCTTATAATATTTCGAGCTCCACATCCAAAGCAGTTATAGCAGAAGCATTTTCCGAGAAGAACTTAATGTTTACACAGTGCTCGGAAAATACAGTTCCAAGATAGATTCCTAGGATGTCTATATATATCTGTAGTGTTGTACATTAAACAGGAGCATACACATACAAAGGAAAAATTGATACGCGCGTAAGAAAGAAGAGCTTATAGAGATTATTAATGCCAGTGTGTGTAATTGTAAAGCCGAGTGCTAGTGTAATCAGCTATAATTGCTGCTTATTTTGTTGTAATTATCATTTGATAATAAAGCAAAATACTTCCACTATCTGGTTATCTTCTGCACTGATTTTATATCCTTTAACCAGATTGTGTTATACCTGTGAGAAAAGAGTTTTGATTTAAGCCTATTCACCCTCCCTCTAGGGTACCAGGGACCAACACTAGGCCTTTAGGCCTGAGGAGGTAGCTGCATAGATAGACTAAGTTTGCGCTGCTCAAAAATAGTTGTGGAAAGATGTTTAGTGAGAATGTCTGTAACATGCTCACTTGTAGGAACATACTTAAGTTAAAATGTTCCTTCTTCCATATGATCCTTGATGTACTGATGCTTAATGTCTATGTAT
Organism: Taxillus chinensis; assembly: GCA_023512835.1. Taxonomy (NCBI): domain Eukaryota; kingdom Viridiplantae; phylum Streptophyta; class Magnoliopsida; order Santalales; family Loranthaceae; genus Taxillus; species Taxillus chinensis. The sequence goes on from CM042084.1 coordinate 53,890,304, forward strand.
TTAGTGTAAAAATGTTGAATTGGATTCGTACTAATATTGATGGCACTTTGATTACCACAAATAATACTAATTGGGAATGAAGTTGACAAACCAAGATCAACCATCTATCGACGTTGTCATCACTTGGTGTCATTTGGGATTGTGACTGGCGCGAGATACACTTTTGGATGGAGATATGGTTATTGAGCCATCTTTATCATAGCTCGCGTAGAACCAAAATAAGAGAAAGAAAAAAGAATGAGTCGCCACCAAACAAAATAGAGGCATGTTTGGCCACCTAGAGGGGTCTATGGTTCCAGAGAATAGGTTATGGAGTCGGTTATGTGTGAGAAAGGGATAAGTACTCTCGCAACCCTATAACACCCAAAATTGATACCTAGTCTTTGTCTATGGGTGTTTGCTTGTTTTAAGTTTTATTTTATTTTATTATTTTTATCTTTTAGGAATGGGGGTGATTTTATTTAAAAGACGGATGTGAGACTTGATCCCTTATGGCAAGGATGTAGAAAAGAATTTAATAAAAAAACCATTGCCACAAATGATATAGGCCTGAATAGCAAGGATGTGAGCATGTCACTCAATCCTCATGGCTGCCAGGGGCCCTTTTTCTTCTAGAAAAGGTTTAAATGTTATATTTATATTTTATCTAGGAAAAAAAAAGCTTGGTAGCATGAAGAGCAATGTAGCTCAATTCATCACCACAGTCGATATTGGCCGAGTGGCGTGGATATGAGCATGATGCTCAAACCCACGGCCACTTGGGGATTTATTTAAAAAAAAGATTTAAAAAATATCTTAACGTTTTATCTTGGAATCCAGCAAAAGGTGGCGAAAGATGTCTATTTTTTCAGCTCAAGATGGTAAGAATTCTTCAAAATACTCAGCCTAGAACTTTGTTTTTTAACAGAATTTTCTCTAAGAATGTTATATTGTATTCTCAAATTTGGTAGAAATTTTTCTCTACTTAGATTTGATCTTTGATGGATGAGTGAAACTTATTTATAGGCCTTTTAGAGGGGATAGACAGCTGTTTGGGAAGTTGAAGAATTAATGGTGTGTGATTTTCGGAGTTCCCAGGCGTCAATAGCGAGTGCCCAAGTGTGACATGTGCATTTACAATATTAAAACAAGTTCTAGGGTGTTGAATTACTATTCCCGAACGTCCAGCTTCAACAATACGCGCTTTGAAAGTCATTTCCGAGGAGAACAACGCTTAATGCACTGTGCACTTAGAAAAGAAGCAAAACAACGTTGTTTTGGAGTTTTTGGCCAAAGGTTTGAAGTCTAGTGGGTCGAAGGTCAAAGGGTTGCCTTGTGATGAACAAAATTTATATATAAATTTTACATTTATTTTTCCCTAAATGCATTCATTTTTGTAGTATTTTGAGTATTTTTATTATGAATGAGTGTTAAATTATGTTATTTACTATGTTTTAGTGTTTTGTAGAATTGCATTGTGTTTTGAGTGTATTTTGTAGGCAAATAGGGAAGAATCGGGTGAATTAGAGCATAAGACGGTCTTGCACAAAAGTTACCATGGCGACAGGTCTTTTTGCCTTCGTCGTGGTGTAGAAGAAATGCATTATCGTCATGACATGTCTTTTTTCCTTCATCGCGACACAAAAGAAAATACACTTCTGTCACACTCCCAAATTCCAGGGAACCCGGAACTAGGAACATGACTTCCCCGTGCCCCTCACCCGAAAGGTCAAGGGGTTGGTGACTAGCACTAATAGAGACTACACCGCGGGTGCTGTCTCAATCATGCAACCCTGTACAATCGTACATCAAGGGTAATCCTATACTTTCCCAAATATCATCATGCATACAATAAGTCAAACAGTCATACAGACATCACATCACAAACAGTATGCAAATACAATTGTCCATAGACCCATGTCCGGGATACAATACACAATAATACAGAATACAATACTGTATCATACATCAGAGTAATGGGCATGTCCTCCTGGAAGAAAGTCCACTAGTCTCGGGTCACACCTGAAAATGGTAAACAATAAATAGAGGTGAGTGATAAGCTCAGTAGGTGACCCCAAAACTCCACATCATGCAAACATACAAGTCTATATGCTCAATGTACTCGTGCATCGTGTAGTGTGCACAATCATCAGGACATAGCCTGCAACAAACATCAGGACCTAGCCTGCCCACACATGACAGCTTGTCCACGATCCTCCACGGGATCCCAGCTCAGGGCACTCAGCCCTACCACAGCGCTATATGCCCGGACATAGTGCCACACAGGCCTGCCATCGGTGCATACGCTTGCCACGGCCACAACGCAATATGCCTAGCCACAGTGCCACACAGGCCTGCCATCAGTGCATATGCCTACCCCGTCAACCACGTAACATCATCTGTACTTTACGGTGAGAACCCAACAAGTCATAGAGCCCAAGCCCCAATTCCTTAAACCAACATACCAACACCAATATCGCATTAAGGTTCACCATACTCCCTTTATAACTGAAGCCAGTCTTCACAAATCGATCATCATTCCTTGACCAAGGAAGGAGATACCCATAGGAGTTGTTTTCTTGAAATAAAAAGTCCTGGCATTGGGTTCCCATATCATAACTAAGATAATCTGATTTTTGAGGATTTTTCTGAGATATCTAAGCCACTTTCCAAAAATTCACCTCTACGAAAAACTGGATTTTTCCGAGATTTTACATTAAATTCCAATTTTCACATTTTGAAGGAGTGAGAATTTAATTTTCTAGTATTTTTCTTTAAATTCAAATGGGGGGTGTTTCGTTATTTACATTGTAACTTAAGTATAATAATTGAGGCATAGTGGTTTACAATGTAAATAGTCCAGTCCAGTGCAGTTGCACTAGCTTGAAGCTGCAAAACTGCTTGACTCGTAGCTTCAGGACTGCGACTCGTAGCTGCGGAACCGTGACTCATAGCTGCGGAAATGCGGCCTCGAAGACTCGAAGCTGCGACCTTCGACCTTCGGATCTTCGACCCTACGATTACGGGCCTACGGGTCTACGGACCTTTGACCCTACGACTACGGATCTTCAGATCTTCGACCCTATGACTATGGATCTTCGACCCTACGACCCAAAATCTTCGACCCTTCGACCCAAATCTTCGGGTCTTCGTCCTTTCACCCCAATAATTCGCCTACGGTACTGTTCATCATCGTTTTTGCCTGTTCTTCGTATAGAATCAACCCAACAACCCCCAGACGCTCCCAAACACACGTCTTACGCAATAAACTACAATATCTACCTCAAAACGCGTCCTGAACGCCTCTAAATCGCACAATAACAAGAAAAATACGCACATGATTGCAGATTTCCAAAAATCTAGATCTAAATCCAGATTTCCATGTTTGACTTCTCAACCCTCATGGAATATGCAGTAAAATAACGCTAGATCACAGAAACACATATCAAAACTGATATAAATCTGTTCTTAACCACAGATCTTATGCTAAACCATTAGATTAGATCTAATGGTTTAGCATATCAACTGCATTATCTCCGTGGTCTACCTCGCGTAGGACTTCAGCCTACTCTGCGCTGTCAACATACGCTGTCGAATCAACTGCACTATCTCCGTGGTCTCTCGAACCATATCGGAATCGAGAACCGTTGTCTCTCTCGTCTGCGCCCAACACAAAGGTGACCTACAAGGCTGCCCATATAGCGCCTCATACGGAGCCATCACAATCGTGGCTGATAACTGTTGTTATAGGAGAACTCCACCAAAGAAAGGTGAATCTCCCAACAACCTCCAAAATCTAGGACACAGGCATGCAACATGTCCTCAAGCATCTAAATCATCCACTCCGACTGACTGCCGTCTGCGGATGAAAAGCTGTACTCAGGTTCAACCTAGTACCCAAGGCTCGCTGTAACTGTCTCCAAAACTGAGAGGTGAACCTAGCATCCCGATCAGATACAATAGACAATGAGACTCCATGCAACCGCACAATCACATCAAGATACCTCTGTCTCAAAGTCCTCACTAGGCCTGTCTCTTGAATCGGAATAAAATACGCTGATTTGGTCAACCGTTCCACAATAACCCATATAGTGTCGTGTCCCCTAGAACGAGGAAGTCTAGTGACAAAATCCATAATTATGTGGTCCCATTTCCATTCTGGCACTGGCAATGACTGCAACTCACCAGCTGATCTCAAGTGCTCTGCCTTGACCTACTGACAAGTCAAACACCTCCTCACATAATCAGCAACGGCCTTCTTCAGGCCTGGCCACCAGTACTGCCTCCTCACGGCATGGTACATCTTAGTCCCACCAGGATGTACAGCTAACCGTGATTGGTGAAATTCCCGAAGAACCTCCTCTTGAAGAGAAGTGGGAACTATCAGTCTACCCCTATATCGCAGTACATACTCTGTATCCTCAGTCCAATCAGAAGATGCCTGCCCTATCTGAATCCTGTCCCTGATGACTTCACATTCAACGTCCCCCAGCTGATCCTCTATGATCCGGTGCTACAACTCTGGGACTGCTACAACAACACTGAGCATCTCTCGCTCATCACTAGTCACCATCTATAACCTCATCGTTGCCAACTGGTCCATCATCTCCCATTCTTTAATGGCACAATGGGCCACCACAACCCACTCTTCCTACTCAGAGCATATGCCACCACATTACCCTTCCCGGGGGTATACATCATGTCAAACTAAAACTGTTGTAGGTACTCCACCCACCGCCTCTGCCTAAGCTTCAGGTCTCGCTGAGAGAAGATATACTGCAAGCTCTTATGGTCTGTATATACCACAAATTTCTCCCCAAGGAGATAATGCTGCTAACTCTTTAAAGCAAAGATCACTACAGCCAACTCCAAATCATGCGTGGGATAGTTCTGCTCATGTGGCCTCAACTTCCTAGATCTATAAGCAATCACCTTCCGAGCCTGCATCAACACATAACCAAGTCCCACCCTGGAAGTATCACAATACACCTCGAAAGGCACACCCTCCTGTGGGAGAATCAAGATAGGTGCTGAAGCCAATTGTGCCTTTTGCTCTATGAAAGCACTCTCACACACATCAAACCAAACAAAAGGAACTCCCTTCCTAGTCAAGTTTGTTATCGGAGCTGCCAACCTGGAAAAATCCTCCACAAACCTCCGATAATAGCTGGCTAAACCAAGGAAGCTACAAATCTCAAACACATTCGTGGGCTTCTTCCACGACATAACCGCCTCGATCTTCTCAAGATCCACTGTAATACCCTCCGAAGATACCACATACCCCAAGAAGTGCACCTGTTGCAACCAAAAGTCACATTTCGTGAACTTTGCGTACATCCGGTGCTCTCGTAATGTCTGCAACACAATCTGCAAATGCTCCTCATGCTCCCTTTTGGTCGTTGAATAGACCAAGATATCATCGATGAACACCACAACGAACATATCTAAGTATGGAGCCAACACCTAGTTCATCAAGCCCATAAACACTGTTGGAGCATTCGTGAGTCCAAACGGCATCACGAGCCACTCAAAATCCCCATAGCAACAACTAAATGCGGTCGTAAGGATATCTGCCTCCCTAACCCTCAACTGATGGTATCCAGATCTCAAGTCTATCTTGGAAAACCATCTCGCACCTCAAAACTGATCGAATAGATCATCGATCCTCGGCAATGGATACCTGTTCTTCACTGTCACCTGGTTCAACTTTCGATAGTCCATACACGCCGAAGCGAACTATCCGCCTTCTTGGCGAACAACACTGGAGCACCCCACTGTCACAGGGTCAGGTTTCCTGCGCCTCTCAACCCATTGCGGCACTTAACTTCTCTATCCACGGTCCGCTAAGTTTAGCCTTTAAGGGTTGAAGCGCACATAGACTGGTTTCGCCATGCCACTGGGCTTATCAGGAGAACAGCTCCAGTTCCTGACCAGTTTGTGTAAGGATGGCCAAATCCCTTCTTCAACGTCAAGTCCTCGACTAGTGGCGTGCTCCCTGCATTTAACCCGGCACGTCTGAACTCCGAAGGGGTTCCACCCGTTTTCCTCCCCGAACTGCCTGGAACCTTCCGCCGCGCACCATCTACGCTTTCGACCAACCCTCTCCTTTACGTAGCACGAATGCATTCCTGAATCGTGCCACTGAGAAACGTCCCGCCAGCACCACGCTGCTCGGGTTGTGACATTCTCCTCCACCCAATCCTCGCAACGTCCTCGTTGCGTTTGTCGACATCACTTCCCCGTAGGCGATGGCATCATTACCTCGACGCCCTCCCACTCGCCCAATGTCAACAGCTTGGACATCGCTTCCCCGTAGGTTGCAACACCTTTACCATGATGCTCTCCCGCTCGCCCAACGCCGAAAGGATAAGAGGCTTCCAAGATCGCTCCGATGCGCTCCTTCGTACTCCCTTGCCCAACTCTGTATCACACTCTAGGATACCCCAACTTTATGGACGCAAGGCGTGCAAGACACTATCGGTCGACTCACCTCTGTGAGCTCCCACCTTGGGATCACGCTACTCGTGAGAGTGCTTGGCGAGTCTTCAGGATACGGGCCGGTTCGGCTCTGATACCACTTGTCACGGGGTCAGGTTTCTTATGCCTCTCAACCCATTGCGGCACTTAGCTTCTCTATCCACGGTCCGCTAAGTTTAGCCTTTAAGGGTTGAAGCGCACGTAGACTGGTTTCGCCCTGCCACTGGGCTCATCAGGAGAACGGCTCCAGTTCCCGACCAGTTTGTGTAAGGATGGCCAAATCCCTTCTTCTACGTCAAGTCCTCGACTAGCACTGTCACGCCCCGAATCCAGGAAACCCGGAACCGGGTACATGACTTCCCCTTGCCCGCACCCGATAGGTCAAGGGGTTGGTGACTAGCACCAATGGAGACTACACCGCGGGTGCTATCTCAAATATGCAACCCTGTACAGTCATACATCAAGGGTAATCCCGTACTTTCCCATATATCATCATGCATACAATAAGTCAAACAGTCATACAGACATCACATCACAAACAGTGTACAAATACATCTGTCCACGGACCCATGTCCGGGATACAACACAATAAAATATAGAATACAGTACTGTATCATACGTCCTCCTAGAGGAAAGTCCTCCACTAGTCTCGGGTCACACCTGAAAAAGGTAAACAATAAGTAGGGGTGAGCGACAAGCTCAGTAGGTGACCCCAAAACTCCACATCATGCAACACATATATGTCTATACTATATGCTCAGTGTACTCGTGCACCGTGTAGTGTGCACAATCATCAGGACTCAGCCTGCAAACAAACATCAGGGCTCAGCTTTCCCATACAAGACAACTTGTGCACGATCCTCCATGGGATCCCAGCTCAGGGCACTCAGCCCTAGCTCCACGAGCTCAACGGCTCAACTCAGGCCTTAGCCTGTCCACAGCGCAATATGCCCGGCCACAGTCGCCACACAGGCATGCCATCGGTGCATATGCCTGCCATGTCAACCACATAGCACCATCGGTGCATCACGGTGAGAACCCAAACAAGTCACGGAGTCCATGCCCCAATACCTCACACCAATATACTAACATGAGTATGGCAAATCATTCTCAACATTTCCTTTGGAACTGTAGCCAGTCTTCACAAGTAAATCCTCAATCCTTGATTTATGAAGGAAGTACCCATAGCAGCTATTTTCTTGAAATCAAAAGTCCTGGCATTGGGTTCCCATATCATAACTAAGATAATCTGATTTTTGGGGATTTTTCTGAGATGTCTAACCCCACTTTCCAAAAATTCACCACTACGAACGTTTGGGGTTTTCCGAGATTTTACACTAAAACCCAATTTTCACATTTTGAAATAGTGGGAATTAATTTTTCTAGTATTTTTCTTTCAATTCAAATGGGGGGTATTTCGTTATTTACATAGTAACTTAATACTTAAATGTGTAGATGGGTATAGGTTACGATGTAAATAGGTCCAGTCCAGTGCTGTTACACTGCCTCATAGCTTCAGGATTGCGACTCGTAGCACGGAACTGCAGCACGCCTCGGAGACTCGTAGCGGGAGCTGTGACTTGTAGCTGCATAACGCGCCTCGAAGACTCGTAGCGGGTCTTCGATCTTCGACCTACGAGGCTACGAACTTCGAGCTTCGGACTACGGGTCTACGAATCTACGAACCTTCAAACTACGAACTACGGGTCTACGAACTACGACCCTACGACCCAGAACTTCGGATTTTCGTCAGTTCGACCCAGTAACGCGCCCAGGGTACTGTTCATCGTCGTTTTTGCCTGTTCTTCGTCTGGAATCAACCCAGTAACCCCCAGACACGCACAAACACGCATCCTACGCAACAGATTGTGATATTTACCTCAAAATGCGTCCAGAACGCCTCTAAATCGCACGGAAACAACAGAAACACACATCAAATTCCAGATTTCCAGAAATCTAGATCTATACGCACATTTCCATGATTGACTTATCAAGCCCATGAAAAACACAATTAATTAACCCCAAAATCACAGAAATATATATCCACAATGATATAAAACAGTTTCTTAACCACAAATCTTATGCTAAACCATTAGATTTAACCCAAAATTGGATTTCCCCAAATTTTAGGGTTCATGCTCAATTTCATAAATCATGATAAATTCATGCATACCAAGCATAGAATCAAGATAAGAAGTTCAAGGACACCTACTTGAAGTGAATCGCCCCAAATCGCCAAGGCTTCCAAGCTCTCTCAAGCTCTCTCTCTCAAACGCACAAACGTGAAACGTAAAGTGAAAGCTTCCTCTTTTTTTTGCTGCTATTTATATTTCTGCCAGTCAACTGACCTAGTCAACCATTGACCCAGTCAATAATTGACCTCCAAGGCCCCGAACTCCAAATTGAGTCAAACTACAGTCAAAACGCTCGAAATGACGAGCACAACACTAAACAGATATTATTACACCCAAATGACCGCTCAAACGCAAAGTCAACCAATAAACCCCGAAAAGTCAACAATTGGGTCAAATGGGGCCCCGACTCGGAATCGGGCCCAAGTACAGTCAAAGTGCTCACATCGACGGCTACACTACCGTCCAAATAGTTACATTCCCATAGAATGACTATCTCTCAAGACTATCCAAATACGAGTCTTTACATCCTACCCACCTTAGGACTTTTCGTCCTCGAAAATAAAACACATGCCCAAAGGACATAGCAAAATTCAAGCTCAAGCACCGCACAACAAAACACAAAATATGATCACCGATCACACATGTGCAATGCAACTCGCAACAAGCCAAAAGGGCTGACAAAATCCAACAACAACGAGCTAAACCACATCACAAACCACATATGCAAAACAAATGCATATAACCTAACTCATACCTCAGGGAAGGTCCTCACATCCTCCCCACCTCAGGACTGATCGTCCTCGAACAGCTCAGGATGAAGAATCCGCATCTGGCTCTCTTTTTCCCAAGTCTGCTCCTCCATGCCTCGGTGTCGCCATAACACCCGAACTAGTGGGATCGTCTTGCCTCGCAAGACCTGGTCCTGCCTGTCCAAAATCTGTGCCGGCGTCTCAATAATGGCACCATCATCAGCCAAGTCTATCTCGCGATAGTCCAACACATGAGAAGGATCTGGGTGATACCGTCTCAACTGAGACACATGAAACACATCATGTACTCGCGCCAACTCTGGTGGCAAAGCCAATCGGTAAGCCACTGCGCCCACAGTGGCAACAATCTCAAATGGCCCCACAAAATGAGGGAAAGTTTGGATCCACGTCCAAACCTCCGATGCCCTCGACGCGGCGAAACCCGCAAAAATACACGGTCCCCCACCTCAAACTACAAGGGTCGACACCTCTGATCCGCGTAGGACTTCTGCCTACTCTGTGCTGTCAGCATACGCTGTCTAATCAACTACACTATCTCCGTGGTTTCTCGAACCATATCGGGACCGAGAACTGCTGTCTCTCCCATCTGTGCCCAACACAAGGGTGATCTACACGGCTGCCCATACAGCGCGTCATACGGAGCCATCCCAATCGTGGCCTGATAACTGTTGTTGTAAGAGAACTCCACCAAAGGAAGGTGAGTCTCCCAACAACCTCCAAAATCTAGGACACAGGCACGCAACATATCCTCGAGCGTCTGAATCGTCCGCTCCGACTGACCATCCGTCTGCGGATGAAAGGCTGTACTGAGGTTCACCCTAGTACCCAAAGCTTGCTGCAGCTGTCTCCAAAACTGAGATGTAAACCTCACATCCCGATCAGATACAATAGATAATGGGACTCCATGCAACCACACAATAACATCAATATACCTCTGTCCCAAAGTCCTCACTGGGTCTGTCTCTCGAATCGGAATAAAATGCGCCGATTTGGTCAACCGGTCCATAATAACCCATATAGTGTCGTGTCCCCTGGAACGAGGAAGTCCAGTGACAAAATCCATGGTCACGTGGTCCTATTTCCACTCTGGCACTGGCAATGGCTGCAACTCACCAGCTGATCTCAGGTGCTCTGCCTTGACCTGCTAATAGGTCAAACACCTCCTCACAAAATCAGCAACGGCCTTCTTCAGGCCTGGCCACCAAAACTGCCTCCTCACGGCATGGTACATCTTGGTCCCACCAGGATGTATAGCTAACCTCGACTGGTGAAATTCCCGAAGAACCTCCTCCTGAAGAGAAGTGGGAACTATCAATCTACCTCTATACCGCAGCACATGCACTGCATCCTCAGTCCAATCAGAAGGTGCCTGCCCAGTCTAAATCATGTCCCTGATGACCTCACAATCAATGTCCCCCAACTGATCCTCTATGATCCTACGCTGTAACTCAGGGACTGCGACGACAACACTGAGGGTCCCTCGCCCCTCGCTGGTCACCATCTGCAACCGCATCGCTACCAACTGACCCATCATCTCCCATTCTTTAATGGCACAATGGGCCACCACGGCCCTGCTCTTCCTACTCAGAGCATCTGCCACCACATTACCCTTCCTAGGGGTATACATCATATCAAACTGAAACTGCTGCAAGTACTCCACCCACCGCCTCTGCCTAAGGTTCAGGTCTCTCTGAGAAAAGATGTACTGCAAGCTCTTGTGGTCCGTATACACCACAAATTTCTCCCCAAGGAGATAATGCTGCCAGCTCTTAAGTGCAAAGATCACTACAGCCAACTTTAAATCATGCGTGGGATAGTTCTGCTCATGTGGTCTCAACTGCCTAGATCCATAAGAAATCACCTGCCGAGTCTACATTAACACACAACCAAGTCCTACCCTGGAAGCATCACAATACACCTCGAAAGGCACACCCTCCTGTGGGAGAATCAAGATAGGTGCTGAGGTCAATCGTGCCTTCAGCTCCATGAAAGCACTCTCACACGCATTAGACCAAACAAAAGGAACTCCTTTCCTGGTCAGGTTCATCATAGAAGCTACCAACCTGGAAAAATCCTCCACGAACCTCCGATAGTAGCCTGCAAAACCAAGGAACGAATCTCAAACACATTCGTGGGCCTCTTCCACGACATGACTGCCTCAATCTTCTCAGGATCCACTGTGATACCCTCCGAAGATACCACATGCCCCAAGAAGTGTACCTGTTGCAACCAGAAGTCACATTTTGTGAACTTCGCGTACAACCGATGCTCTCGCAAGGTCTGCAACACAACCTGCAAATGCTCCTCATGCTCCCTCTTGGTCGCTGGATAGATCAAAATATCGTCGATGAACACCACAACGAACATATCTAAATATGGAGCAAACACCTGGTTCATCAATCCCATAAACACTGCTGGAGCATTTGTGAGCCCAAACGGCATCACAAGCCACTCATAATGCCCGTAGCGACAACTAAATGCGGTTTTAGGGATATCTGCCTCCCTAACCCTCAACTGATGGTATCCAGATCTCAAGTTTATCTTGGAAAACCATCTCGCACCGCGAAACTGATCAAACAGGTCATCAATCCTCGGCAATGGATACCTGTTCTTCACAGTCACCTGGTTCAGCTTCCGGTAGTCGATACACAGTCGAAGCGAACCATCCGCCTTCTTGGCAAACAACACTGGAGCGCCCCACGATGAGCTACTCCGCCTGATAAAGCCTCGTGCCAATAGGTCATCTATCTGTCTCTTGAGCTCTCTCAGCTCTGTCGGTGCCATCCTGTAGGCCGCTAACCTGATCGGTGTTGTCCCTGGCAACAACTCGATCGAAAACTCTACCTCCCTCACGGGTGGCAAACTGACCAAGTCCTCAGGAAACACATCCAGGAACTGATCTACAATGGGTGGCAAAACAGCCTTCCCCTCTCTCCTCCTGTCAACCAACGTCAAGCTGGCTAACTGGTGGGTCACATCACCCCACCCATGCCTCAAAGGTCCCAACCTACATGCCTCCTCGGTCCACTCACCCACAAAGACACCCCGCGTGCCCTCTGGCGTGAGGAACGTCACACGCCGTCGAAAACAATCAATCTTGGCCTCCACGGAGACCAAATAATCCATACCCAGGATAACATCAAAATCATCTAACTCCATGACATACAAATCACACATCAGGTTAACACCCCCAAGTGTTACCTGACAAGCCCGACAGATACTCTCAAGTATCACAATTCCACCCAAAGGTGAAGCAACCATCAGAGACTAACTAACTATCCCCTGGTCTAACTCCAATCCAACCACCGTAGCATACGAAATAAAAGAATGGGTAGCACCAGTATCAATCAAAACTGAACAAATAGTATGAGAAATGATAATGGTACCTCTCACCACTGAAGGTCCTGCTCCTGCCTCGTCCACTGGTGGAACCTCTGCCTCTCTGCTGGTAAGGGCAAAAGTCCTCCCTCGTGGCCCACTGCCACTAGCCTGGCCCATTGGGCCTTGCCCCGCTGAGGCTGCTGCACCGCAGGTCGCATCTGCGTGCTCTGTGCCGGCGGCACTAACCTCTGAGACGGAGCCCCACTCCTCTGTCCCTGATCTCTCGGACGAGGGCCTACACTGCTGGTTGAGCTAAGGGTAACACATTCCCTAGCTCCATGCCCCACTTTCCCGCATCGGAAACAGGTCATCTTTTTCCTTGGGCAGTCTCTCGAGACATGCCCGGTCAAACCACAACTCCAACACGCCCCTGGCCTCCTGCTAGATGAACTCTCACGGGGTCCCACTGCCTGGCTGGAAACCCTCTGCACCTGCCTCCTCTCAGGCTGAGGAGCACTGCTCTCCCCACTCTGTTTCTTCTTGCTCGAACCTGCCGAACTGCCCGGCCTCTGGGCTCTCGCCTGATCCTGACCTCGCTCAATAATGAGCGCCTTGTCGACCGCCTCCCGGTAGTTGGTCAACTGCATCGGTTCCAGCTGTGTTATCAAAGATGGCCTCAAGCCCTGAATGAAGTCGTGCGTCTTCCGGCCTTCCTTTGCCCAAGCCTCCAGAGCAAACCACCCTAAATCTGTGAAGGCTTGCACATACTCACCCACCATCTGGCCACCCTGCTGAAGCTCATAATACTCTCTACGTCGAGCATACTGCAACGAGCTGGGAAAATACTCCCCAAAGAAGCACTCAACAAACTCCCTCTAGCTCATCTGACTGCCATGGACAGCTCTAGTGGATTCCCACCACCTACGTGGGATACCCAACAGATAGTGCGTCGCCACACGCACTCTCTCCTCATATGGCACCCCGATCATATCAAAGATATCCTCTGTCCACCTTATCCAGTCCTCAGCGACCTCTGGCTGGGAACCATCCTTAAAAGTCCTGGGTGCGTGTTTCAAAAACTGCGCAGCCCAGTCCATCCCTCGTCGTGCTGGCTCTGCCACGACCTCCTACTGGTGCACATCCTGCACCACTCTTGCCTCTTCTACTGCTGAGGCAGTGGTGGCTGCTGAGGCTGTGATGGCTGCTGAGGCTGCTGCTGCCTCTTCAGCTCATCCACCTCTCTAGCCATATCCCTCATCGAGCCCTGCATACACTGCATGCCCTCCTGCAACTGAATCAACATCTGAGCCAAATCAGGTCCCACAACGGGAGCTGATGATCTCTGCTGCGGGCTCTGCTGCCCCTGGTGCCCCGACTCTATCGTGGGCTCCTCTGCCGGGCCTTGGCCTCGGACAGCTCTCCTCGGTGGTGCCATCACACTGGCCACAACAACAAACAGTCAAACAATCAATACTAGCACTGCTAGCACAAACAGCCATCAAAGGCACAACCGACTTGTAGGTTCTCACCACACGACCTGTTGGTCCCTACCATGCATATAGCATCGTGTCCCCCATCAGGGTACACCACACGACCCGTAGGTCCACAACCATGCATATAGCATCGTGTCACCCCTCAGGGTACACCACAATCAATTCCTGGCTCTCACGGCCATGTGCCATCCTGGCACCACATACAAGCACATCACACACAAAGACAATCTAGTGCCCTATATGCACACAATCATACCACTAGAGATGCATCCATCCCCATATATGCTCCCAGGATGATCTAACTGACACCAACATAACCTAGAATACCTGTAAGGACTGTGTTGATCAGGCGCCCTCCCTAACCTGGGTCCGCTAGACCATGCTCTGATACCAACTTGTCACGCCCCCGAATTCCAGGAAACTCGGAACCGGGTACATGACTTCCCCTTGCCCGCACCCGATAGGTCAAGGGGTTGGTGACTAGAACCAATGGAGACTACACCGCGGGTGCTATCTCAAATATGCAACCCTGTACAATCATACATCAAGGGTAATCCTGTACTTTCCCATATATCATCATGCATACAATAAGTCAAACAGTCATACAGACATCACATCACAAACAGTGTACAAATACATCTGTCCACGGACCCATGTCCGGGATACAACACACAATAAAATATAGAATATAGTACTGTATCATACATTAGAGTAGTGGGCACGTCCTCCTAGAGGAAAGTCCTCCACTAGTCTCGGGTCACACCTGAAAAGGGTAAACAACAAGTAGGGGTGAGCGACAAGCTCAGTAGGTGACCCCAAAACTCCACATCATGCAACACATATATGTCTATACTACATGCTCAGTGTACTCGTGCACCGTGTAGTGTGCACAATCATCAGGACTCAGCCTGCAAATAAACATCAGGGCTCAGCCTGCCCATACAAGACAAGTTGTCCACGATCCTCCATGGGATCCCAGCTCAGGGCACTCAGCCCTAGCTCCACGAGCTCAACGGCTCAACTCAGGCCTTAGCCTGTCCACAGCGCAATATGCCCGGCCACAGTTGCCACACAAGCCTGCCATCGGTGCATATGCCTGCCACGTCAACCACATAGCACCATCGGTGCATCACGGTGAGAACCCAAACAAGTCACGGAGTCCATGCCCCAATACCTCACACCAATATACTAACATGAGTATAGCAAATCATTCTCAACATTTCCTTTGGAACTGTAGCCAGTCTTCACAAGTAAATCCTCAATCTTTGATTTATGAAGGAAGTACCCATAGCAGCTATTTTCTTGAAATCAAAAGTCCCGGCATTGGGTTCCTATATCATAACTAAGATAATCTGATTTTTGGGGATTTTTCTGAGATGTCTAACCCCACTTTCCAAAAATTCACCTCTACGAACGTTTGGGTTTTTCCGAGATTTTACACTAAAACCCAATTTTCACATTTTGAAATAGTGGGAATTAATTTTTCTAGTATCTTTCTTTGAATCCAAATGGGGGGTATTTCGTTATTTACATAGTAACTTAATACTTAAATGTGTAGATGGGTATAGGTTACGTTGTAAATAGGTCCAGTCCAGTGCTGTTACACTGCCTCATAGCTTCAGGACTGCGACTCGTAGCACGGAACTGCAGCGCGCCTCGGAGACTCGTAGCGGGAGCTGTGACTCGTAGCTGCATAGCGCGCCTCGAAGACTCGAAGCGGGTCTTCGATCTTCGACCTACGAGGCTACGAACTTCGAGCTTCGGACTACGGGTCTACGAATCTACGAACCTTCGAACTACGAACTACGGGTCTACGAACTACGACCCTACGACCCAGAACTTCGGATTTTCATCAGTTCGACCCAGTAACGCGCCCAGGGTACTGTTCATCGTCGTTTTTGCCTGTTCTTCGTCTGGAATCAACCCAGTAACCCCCAGACACGCACAAACACGCAAAATCGTACGCAACAGACTACGATATTTACCTCAAAATGCGTCCAGAACGCCTCTAAATCGCACGGAAACAACAGAACCATGCATCAAATTCCAGATTTCCAGAAATCTAGATCTATACCCACATTTCCATGGTTGACTTATCAACCCTCATGAAAAACACAATTAATTAACCCCAAAATCACAGAAACATATATCCACAATGATACAAAACAGTTCTTAACCACAAATCTTATGCTAAATCATTAGATTTAACTCAAAATTGGATTTCCCCAAATTCTAGGGTTCATGCTCAATTTCATAAATCATGATAAATTCATGCATACCAAGCATAGAATCAAGATAAGAAGTTCAAGGACACCTACTTGAAGTGAATCTTTGAGCTCCACGAACCCAAATCGCCCCAAATCGCCAAGGCTTCCAAGCTCTCTCAAGCTCTCTCTCTCAAACGCACAAACGTGAAACGTAAAGTGAAAGCTTCCTCTTTTTTTTTGCTGCTATTTATATTTCTGCCAGTCAACTGACCTAGTCAACCATTGACTCAGTCAATAATTGACCTCCAAGGCCCCAAACTCCAAATTGAGTCAAACTATAGTTAAAACGCTTGAAATCACGAGCACAACACTAAACAGATATTATTACACCCAAATGACCGCTCAAACGCAAAGTCAACCAATAAACCCCGAAAAGTCAACAATCGGGTCAAACGGGGCCCCGACTCGAAATCGGGCCCAAGTACAGTCAAAGTGCTCACATCGACGGCTACACTACCATCCAGATAGTTACATTCCCATAGAATGACTATTTCTCAAGACTATCCAAATACGAGTCTTGACAAGCGGCATGCTCCTCGCATTCAACCGAGTTGGCACATCTGAACTCCGAAGGGGTTCCATCCGTTTTCCTCCACGAACTGCCTGGAACCTTCCGCTTTCAACCAACCCCTCTCCTTTACGTAGCACGAATACATTCCTGAATCGTGCCACTGAGAAACGTCCTACTAGCACCACGCTGCTCGGGTCATGATACTATGGTGAGCTACTCCGCCTGATAAAGCCTCGTGCCTAGGTCATCTATCTGCCTCTTGAGATCTCTAAGCTCTGTCCGTGCCATCTGATAGGCCGCCAATCTAATAGGTGCTGTCCTCGGCAACAACTCAATCGAAAACTCTACCTCCCTCATGGGTGGAAAACTTACCAAGTCCTCGGGAAACACATCCGGGAACTGATCTATAATGGGTGGCAAAAAAGCCTTCCCCTCTCTCCTCCTGTCAACCAACGTCAAGCTAGCTAACTGGCGGGTCATATCACCCTATCCATGCCTCAAAGGTCCCAACCTACATGCCTCCTCAGTCCACTCACCCACAAAGACACCCCGCGTGCCCTCTGGCGTGAGGAACGTCATACGCCGTCGAAAACAATCAATCTTGGCCTCTACGGAGACTAACCAATCCATACCCAGGATAACATCAAAACCATCTAACTCCATGATGTATGAATCACACAACAGGTTAACACCCCAAGTGTTACCTGACAAACACGACAGATACTCTCAAGTATCACAATTCCACCCAAAGGTGAAGCAACCATCAGAGACTGACTAACTGTCTCCTGGTCTAACTCCAACCCAACCACCGTAGCATACGAAATAAAAGAATGGATAGCACTAGTATCAATCAAAACTGAACAAATAGTATGAGAAATGATGATGATACCTCTCACCACTGAAGGTCCTGGTCCTGCCTCGTCCATTGGTGGAACCTCTGCCTCTCTGCTGGTAAGGGTAAAAGTCCTCCCTCGTGGTCTACTTCCACTAGCCTGGCCCATTGGGGCTTTGCCCCACTGATCAACATGACCCTGTGCCTCCCGCTGAGGCTGCTGCACCGCAGGTCGCATCTGCGTGCTTTGTGTCGGCCGCACCGACCTCTGAGACGGAGCCCCACTCCTCTATCCCTACTCTCTCGGACGAGGGCCTACACTGCTGGTCAAGCTAAGGGTAACATATTCCCTAGCTCCATGTCCCACCTTCCCACATCGGAAGCATGTCATCTTTTTCCTCGGGCAGTCTCTCGATACATGTCCGGTCAAACGACAACTCCAACAGGCACCTGGCCTCCTGCTGGCCGAACTCTCACGGGGTCCCACTGCCTGGCTGTAAACCCTCTGCACCTGCCTCCTCTCCGGATGAACTGCACTGCTCTCCCCACTCTGCCTCTTCCTGCTCGGACCTTCCAAACCGCCTGGTCTCTGGGCTCTCGCCTGATCCTGACCTCGCTCAATAATGAGTGCCTTGTCGACCACCTCCCTGTAGCTGGTCAACTGCATCAGCTCCAACTTGTTTTTCAAAGATGGCCTCAAGCCCTGAATAAAATCCCGCGTCTTACGGGTTTCCTTTTCCTAAGCCTCAAGAGCAAACCGCCCTAAATCTGTGAAGGCTTGCACATACTCACCCACAGTCTGCCTACCCTGCTGAAGCTCATAATACTCTCTCCATCGGGCATACTGCAACAAGCTGGGAAAATACACCCCAAAGAAGCGCTCCACAAACTCTCTCCAGCTCATCTGACTACCATGGATAGCTCTAGTGGACTGCCACCACCTACGTGGGATACCCAACAGATAGTGCATCGCCACTCGCACCCGCTCCTCATCTGGCACCCCAATCATCTCAAAGATAACCTCTGTCCACCTAATCTAGTCCTCGGTTACCTCTGGCCGTGAACCATCCTCAAAAGTCCTGGGTGCATGTTTCAAAAACTGTGCAGCCCTGTCCACTCCTTGTCGCGCTGGCTCTATCACGACCTCCTGTTATCCTGCACCACCTTCGCCTCTTGCTGCTGAGGCTGTGGCGGCTGCTGAGGCTGCTACTGCCTCTTCAGCTCATCCACCTCTCTAACCATATCCCTCATCGAGCCCTACATACCCTGCATGGCCTCCTGCAACTGAATCAACACCTGAGCCAAATCAGGTCCCACAACGGGAGCTGATGACCTCTGTTGCGGGCTCTGCTGCCCCTGGTGCCCTAACTGTATTGTGGACTCCTCTACCGGGCCCTGGCCTCGGATAACTCTCCTCGGTGGTGCCGTCACACTGGCCACAACAACAAACAACAAACCATCAAAATTAAGTCCTGGCTCTCCTGTAGCACTGCTAGCACAAACAACCATCAAAGGCACAAATCAACTCGTAGGTTCTCACCACACGACCCGTAGGTCCACAACCATGCATATAACATCGTGTCACCCCTTAGGGCACACAAAATCAAGTCCTGGCTCTCATGGCCATGTGCCATTCAGGCACAAAATGCAATCACATCACACATAAAGACAATCTAGTGCCTTATATGCACACAATCATACCACTAGAGATGCATCCATGCCTACATATGCTCCTAAGATGATTTAACTGATGCCAACATAACCTAGAATACATGTAAGGACTGCGTTAATCGGGTGCCCTCCTTATAGTTTTCCAAGTCACAAGGAATCAATTAACCACTCCTCACTAACCTAGGTCCGCCAGACCATGCTCTGATACCAACTTGTCACACCCCCAAATTCCAGGGAACCCGGAACCAGGAACATGACTTCCCCTTGCCCGCACCCGAAAGGTCAAGGGGTTGGTGACTAGCACCAATAGAGACTACACCGCGAGTGCTGTCTCAATCATGCAACCCTATACGGTCATACATCAAGGGTAATCTTGTACTTTCCCATATATCATCATGCATACAATAAGTCAAACAGTCATACAAACATCACATCACAAATAGTATACAAATACAACTGTCCACGGACCCATGTCCAGGATATAATACACAACAATACAGAATACAATGCTGTATCATACATCAGAGTAGTGGGCATGTCCTCCTGGAAGAAAGTCCACTAGTCTCGGGTCACACCTGAAAAAGGTAAACAACAAGTAGGGGTGAGCGACAAGCTCAGTAGGTGACCCCAAAACTCCACATCAAGCAAACATACAAGTCTATATGCTCAGTGCACTCGTGCATCGTGTAGTATGCACAATCATCAGGACACAACCTGCAAACAAACATCAGGACCCAGCCTTGCCCGCACAGGACAGCTTGTCCACGATCCTCCACGGGATCCCAGCTCAGGGCACTCAGCCCTACCACAGCACTATATGCCCGGACATAGTGCCACACAGGCCTGCCATCGGCGCATACGCTTGCCACGGCCACAGTGCAATATGCCGGCCACAGTGCCACACAGGCCTGCCATTAGCGCATATGCCTGCCCCGTCAACCACATAACATCATCTGTGCTTTACGGTGAGAACCCAACAAGTCATAGAGCCCAAACCCCAATTCCTTAAGCCAACATACCAACACCAATATGGCATTAAGGTTCACCATACTCTCTTTATAATTGAAGTCAGTCTTCAAAAATTGATCATCATTCCTTGACCAAGGAAAGAGATACCCATAGGAGTTGTTTTCTTTAAATAAAAAGTCCCAACATTGGGTTCCCATATCATAACGAAGATAATCTGATTTTTGGGGATTTTTTTGAGATGTCTAACCCCACTTTCCAAAAATTCACCTTTACGAAAAACTGGATTTTTCCGAGATTTTACACTAAATCCCAATTTTCACATTTTGAAGGAGTGGGAATTTAATTTTCTAGTATTTTTCTTTGAATTCAAATGGGGGGTATTTCGTTATTTATATTGTAACTTAAGTATAGTACTTAGGCATAATGGTGTACAATGTAAATAGTCCAGTCCAGTGCAGTTGCACTAGCTCGAAGCTGCAGAACTGCTTGACTCGTAGCTTCAGGACTGCAACTCGTAGTTGCGGAACCGCGACTTGTAGCTGCGGAAATGCGGCCTTGAAGAGTCGAAGCTACGACCTTCAACCTTCGACCTTCGGATCTTCAACCCTACGACTACAAATCTTCGACCCTATGACCCTACGACCCAAAATCTTCAACTCTTCGACTCAAATCTTCGGGTCTTCGTCCTTTCACCCCAATAGTTCGCCTAGGGTACTGTTCATCGTCATTTTTGCCTGTTCTATGTATGGAATCAACCCAGCGACCCCCAGACACTCCCAAACACACGTTTTATGCAATAGACTACAATATCTACCTCAAAACGCATTCTGAACGCCTCTAAATCGTATAGTAACAATAGAAATATGCACATAATTACAGATTTTCAGAAATCTAGATCTAAATCCAGATTTCCATCGTTGACTTCTCAACCCTCATAGAATATGTAGTAAAACAACCCAGATCATAGAAACACATATCAAAACTGATATAAATCATTTCTTAACCATAGATCCTATGCTAAACCATTAGATCTAACTCAAAATTGGATTTCCCCCAAAACCTAGGGTTCATGCTTAATTCCATAAATTATGACAAATTCGTACATACCAAGGACAGAATCAAGATAAGAAGTTCAAAGACACCTACCTGGAGTGATTCTTTGAGCTCCACGAACCCAAATCGCCCTAAATCGCTAAGGCTTCAAGCTTCCAAGCTCTCTCTCTCAAACGCACAAATGTGATAGCGTAAAGTGAAAGCTCTTTCTTTTCATTCTATTTATATTTTTGGCAATCATTGACCCTTAATTGACCCAGTCAATAATTGACCTCCCAACACAATAATTGACCTCCAAGGTCCCGAACTCCAAATTGAGTCAAATTATAGTCATAATGCTCGAAATGACGAGCACAATACTATTCAAATATTATCACACTCAAATGACCGCTCAAATGCAAAGTCAACCAATAAACCTCGAAAAGTTAATAATCGGGCCACTCGGGGCTCCGATTCGAAATCGGGCCCAAGTACTGTGAAAATGCTCACATCGACGACTACACTACTGTCCAGATAGTTGCATTCCCATAGAATGGCTATCTCTTAACACTACCCAAATACGAGTCTTTACAACTTCATCGTGACAAGGCCTTTGCCTTCGTCGTGATAGGCATCGACTTTTGCTCCTTTTTGTCATTTACATCTCCGCTAGAGATTTAACATGTCCTATTATTTTTCTTCCATTTTTGGAGTGGCAAAGGAGTTTCATGTGTGGAGGAAACCATTGGAGAAGGGGGAAAGAAGAAAGAAATTAAAGAAATTCCCTTAACCTATCTACTATTGCAGGGTGATCCTAGGCTGTTCGTTCTTGAAGATTATTAAAGATTGAAGATTGAAGATTGAAGAGTGAAGGATTTTGGTTTTTGTGACTATTGAACCCCATTTTGACCGGGTTAGATCACAACCGTACTCGACGAAAGACCACAATACTAAGGACCACTTTGGGAGACCTTTATATGCCAGAAGACAAGCTCTAAGTGATAGAGGATGACATTTGGAGGACAACGCACTTGACCACACTTGATTCCGAGAAGAAATGAAATGATTATGACAAAAGTACCAAGTTGAATTGGACAACCAGTGTGCAGCCCGCTATTTTATTAATAACTTCCCCGATACTTGTCATAATCCAACAAAGTCAATTGCGTTGATTAGATAACATATTTATCTACCATTTCCACCTGGTTTGAGAATATTCCGGGCTGTATTCAATTAGTTATGATTTTTCAAAGTTGGCAACCAAACCTGGTACAAATTTGGGGGAGACAGCCAGTGTGCAGCACACTATTTTGCCAATAACTTTCTCAATACTTATTGGATATGAATAAAGTCAATTTCATTAGTTATATAACATCTTTATCTATCATCTCCAATTTGTTTGAGGGTAATCCGAGTTCTGTACAATTAACTATGAATTTTTGAATCGGACGAGCAGAATGCTCACTTTATCATGTACCTATGTGCGGTATTTCCCATTTTTCTCCTAAATGGATGATCCGTTTGGAGTGATTCATCTTTCAGACGATATATAACAGAATTTCGAGAAAAACAAGACCAACTTGGCCCTAATCCGAGCTCTGTTGAGAAAGTTATGAATTTTTTGAAGTTGCCCCATAAATCTGTCAATTTTCCACGAATTTTGGTTCTTCATATGCATGTTTGTCCCATATTGCCAGTTTTGCTTCTCCTTCGCCCAGTATATATACAAAGACACTCTCCTT
Organism: Taxillus chinensis; assembly: GCA_023512835.1. Classification (NCBI taxonomy): domain Eukaryota; kingdom Viridiplantae; phylum Streptophyta; class Magnoliopsida; order Santalales; family Loranthaceae; genus Taxillus; species Taxillus chinensis. The sequence continues at coordinate 53,913,503 of CM042084.1, forward strand.
ACATAGGAAGTGAGAACAAGAGAGGCCTAAGGAAGCCCAAGTAGAGGCGCCACGTGGCGACCAAGCCCACATAGGGATGGCAATTTAACCCGTACCCGCCCCGACCCGCCCCGTACCCGCCCCGATGGGGCGGGTATTTTTTGAATTTAATGGGTAATGGGGCGGGTACGGGGCAACAATTTTTTGCCCCGCCGGGTAATGGGGCGGGGACGGGGCAAGCATGCCCCGCCCCGCATACCCGCCCTACCCGCCAAAAATTCCTGCCCCGCATCCCTATCTTGTTTACCCGATTAGCTTTCGCCCCGTTAGCTACCGGCCAGCCCGCATACACATCCCGCAAGGGAGGTTCTGGGTTCGATTTCTCATCCTGACAAAATATTTTGCTAGGATTTTTCGCGCGGGGCTGCTGGCGCTGGGCTGGGCAGGCGGGGTGCCTTGGACTGGCGAGCTGGGCTCAGGTGGGGTAGCGGGCTGGGCTGGACTGGGCTTTAACTGGAGTGGGACGGGGAATCCCCGCCCCGCCATGGGGCGGGGATGGGGCGGGGATGGGGCGAAAAATTTAATACCCGCCGGGGCACGGGGTGGGTATGGGTAATTTTTTCCTTAGCGGGGATGGGGACGGGGTGACCCAATACCCGCCCCGCCCGCCCCATTGCCATCCCTAAGCCCACACATGGAAATTTTTGGGGAAACCCTAATCCGGTGGTCAAACTTGGTCAAATCCGGACTAAGCCCAAATCCGGCGGTCAAACTTGGTCAAATCCGGGCTAAGCCCGTTGATGCGGACTAAGCCCAAATCCGGCGGTCAAACATGGTCAAATCCGAGCTAAGCCTAAATCTGGCGGTCAAATATGGTCAAATCCGGGCTGAGCCCATTGATGCGGAAAAAGCCCAAATCCGGCGGTCAAACTTGGTCAAATTCGAGCTAAGCCCGTTGATGCGAAATAAGGACTCATTGATGTGGAATAAGCTCATTAATGCGGAATAACGACCTATTGATGTGGAATAAGGCCACTGATCCGGAATAAGCCCAGATCCAAAAGTCAAACCTGGTCAAATCCGAGCTATCTCATTGATGCGAATAAGCTCATTAGTGCGGAATAAGGACCTATTAATGCGGAATAAGGCCACTGATCCAGAATAAGCCCAGATCCGAAGGTCAAACTTGGTCAATAATTCGGAAAAACTCCAAAATAACTCTTCTACAAGGTCTAGAAAGAGCTTTAAAGCATCAGGACTCTGAAAAATCTAGAAAAATCCTCTTTTAATGCATTAATTGCGATCGGCATCTTGGGGACTCTATTTTTAAGCATAGGGACAGGGAGCCTCCATAATTAAATTCCTCGAGATATCACAGTTGACCCCTAGGGACTGCATGACCATTAATTCCCAACGGCATTAATACTCCGAAGATGCATTCAGCCCTTACCCACCAAGGCGTCCAGATACAACAGAGGTTTAAATAATCTCAAGCGATGTATTTATTTTCAGGCATTGGGACTCTTTTTTTAAAGCACGGGAATTGTGAATTATTGTAAATCGTTGTGAATCAAGAATCCCATTTCCGAAGTCATTAATTCATTGGAACGTTGTAGTTGACTCATAGGGATTGTAAGACATCCAATAAATGCCGAGGCACGGGCTGTCACCCTTGGGATTCCTATAAATAGACTGCCCCAAGAGGCAGAGGGGGGACATCATTTATCAAGTATCAGGAGGGGATCACGTATCAGAAGAGAAATTATTTTAGAGAGAGTAAAAAAGCAGAGAGAGAATATCCAAGGATCCTCAAGAGAAAAGACCCAAAATTGATCGTCCTCTTCCAACGGCAGAAGGCATCAACGGGGAGGCCATCCAGTGGGAACATCAAACATCAATTATCAAAGGAGGCCCTTCCAAAGCAAGGAGCAAACAGTCTAAAAGCATAGACACAGATTCAAGGCGGGAAAGGGAAGCTGCATTTTTCTTTCTAACACCTTGTGTTTTTAGGGAGACTTTTTAAAGGAGGATCTCCAAGCTTGGCCATAAAAATTTACTTAGGTTTTTCTCTTTAATTTTTTTATATTTAAACTGTTAAGGCTTCTTTGCTCAAATGTTTTGAAGTGAACAGTTTTCTTTTTAACTCACATTCCTTTTTTCTTCAAAAATTAACAAGGACAAGCAAAGAGTATGTTTTCTAGAAAAATTAAAATAAGGGCCTGGGCGGTCATGAGGATTGAGCCTTAGATGCTCATATCCTAGTCTGCCTAGGCCAATATCAATCGTGGCAGTATTTTCTTATTTGAATTAAAATTGTTTTTGTTTTCTTTTCTAAAAAAGGAAAATCACTTTTGTTTTCTTATAAAAATGCAATACTGTCACATGGGCCTAGATCCTACATTCTTTTTCTAAAATTAGAATGTCCATTTTTTTATTCTATTAAAATCTCTTTTGTTGTTCTAAGGCCTAGATCCTAAAATCTTTCTTTTCTTAAAATTAAAAATACAAAAAAACTCTTTTTTTGAATAAATAATAAAGCAAGCAAACATCCATAGATCAAGACTAGGTACCAATTGTGGGCGTTGTGGGGGTGCAAGAGTTTTTCTTCCTTCCCCACACATAACCGACTCCCGAACCTAATTTTCTGGAACCGTAGACCCTTTCTTTTTCTAGGTGCCCAATCACACCTTTAATTTGTTTGGTGGCGACTCTGTGTATTTCTTTTCTTTAATGGTTTGTGTGAGCCTTGTGCAGGGATGACTCTAGGATCAACAGAATGAACTAGCATGGAGTCCTTTCACAAAAGCCAGCAACGAGCCCGGTCAAAAACGGGTGATGACAGCTGGTGACTCTGCTGGGAAATGTTATTAGAGTCTAGCCATGGTCTCGATTTATTGGAATGTTTTCTTGCTTTTTTTTGTTTATTTTCCTTTTATTCCATAATTGTTTTAACTGTGCACCCATGGATGTTCAACCTCCACTCACCGAAAGAGAACTTACCACCCTCTTCATCAACACTATGAAAGGGGTTTACTACAAAAAACTAATCGGGAATGTTTCAAGTAGCTTTGCAGACTTGGTCGCCTCAAGAGAACGAATCGAAGGTGGCATAAGGGAAGGAAAACTCGGGGGAAGCAAGTATGAAGCTTCTAGAAAGCCCTCTTCCTCCAATCGAAAGAAAGAAGGAGAATCCTAAATAGTATGACAACCCAAGGCTGACTATAATAGCACCGGGTCATAACAACCCCAACAATCAACCACACCTGGGTGTTATGGAGGATCTTCGATAGTGTCCTACATTGTTCAAGCCCCAAACCCACAATATCAGCCTCAGGGTGGGAACTTTTACTCAACCAACCAATCCCAGTCTGAGCAATCAAAGCAGCCATGGCAGAAGCAAAAAACAGGAAAAGAGAAATTCAATCCAATTCCTATCACATACACGGAGGTGTACACCAGATTATTGGCAGCAGGACTTGTCAGTCCAGTGCCCCTAAAAAAGTTAAGCCCTCCATATCCTGATTGGTACAAAGCTGATACCAGCTGCGCATACCATGGAGGTGGAATTGGACATGACACAGAAGGTTGTTTCACCCTAAAGAGGAAGATACAACATTTAAGAGATGCTGGGTGGTTGGACTTCTCTAAAATGACTGGCACTCCCAATGTGGGTACCAACCCTCTTCCGGAACACTCAGGCAATGTTGCCCATATAATAGTTGAATATGGAAGTTCTCCTAGACAGGCTTCCACAATCAAGATGGGCAAGTGTCATCTGTTCACGACCCTACACAAGAATGGACTCATAGTAACCAAAGATGTGACTGAGGCCAACAGGGGCAACAACTGGAAGAGATGCTGCCTTTGTCATAAGATAGCTTATGGACATGATTTAGAAGAGTGTACAGAATTCCATGAAGTAGTTCAAAAGCTGCTAGACTCCAAAAGGTTGGAGAACTCAGGATTGGAAGAACGTCATGAGATCTGCATGGCCTCCATGGACAGGACACAAATGGCACCCAGGCCTGGGGCACCGAAACCCTTAATTATCCAGTACACGGAGAAGCTAAAGGCCGACTCATTGATGCAAAAGATCAAAACTCTTACTATTCAGGAGTCGTCGCCTTTCCCATACAAGGATGATAAAGTAGGGTCGTGGAATTATCACTGCAAGTCCGTCATCGCAAGGGTCCCTATAGAAGAAGAAGACAAGAAGTGGTTGTTCATACACACCGCAAGAATTCAATAAAGCTGATAAGGGTAAATCCGTGGAGCAAGATATTATTCCAAAACCGATATTGGCTAACAAAAGTACCTCTATCTCAGAAGAGGAGGTAACTGAATTTTTGAAGCTAATCAAGCAGAGTGAGTACAACATCATTGATCAGTTGAGTCGACAGCCAGCTCGCATTTCACTATTATCTCTACTCATGGATTCTACTCCACACTGGGAAACCCTTATGAAGGTCTTGAGTAAAGCTTATGTCCCTTCGTCTATCTCCGTAGAAAATTTAGACGGAATTGCAAATAACATCGTGGCAAGCAACTTTCTCAGCTTCAGTGAAGAAGAGCTCCCTCAAGAAGGTGTTGGACCTATCAAAGCTTTGCATATCTCTGTTAAGTGCAAGGACCACATCATCTTGCGTGTACTAATTGATAATGGGTCATCTCTGAATATTATGCCAGTACTCATTCTAAAACAACTACCGGTGGATCCATCTCACATCCGCCCCACTAACATGATTGTCAGGGCTTTCGATGGAGAAAAATGAGAAGTAGTAGGAACCCTGGATGTACCACTACAAATCGGTCCAAGTACTTTCACTGTGGAGTTCCAAGTCATGGATATCGCTCCTTACTATAGTTGCCTACTAGGAAGGCCATGGATTCATGTAGCAGGGGCAATCCCCTCAACCCTCCATCAGAAGGTTAAATTCATTGTAGATGGGCAACTCATATGTGTGTCCGGGGAAGCAGAAATCCTCGTCACCAAACTCTTCTTCGTCCCTTACATTGAAAGCAGTGAAGATATCCCTGAGTGTTCCTTCCGCTCATTCGAGGTTGTCAATGCAACCTACCTTCCAAATCCTACAACTGATCAGGATATTGGGACACAGCTACCAAAAGTGTCAACGATGGTGGCATCAGTCATGCTGAAGTTGGGCCACAAAGCAGGAGAAGGCTTAGGCTTGCTAGGACAAGGGATCAAAGAACCTGTTACCATTTGAAGTACAATTGGTAGATTTGGGTTAGGCTACAAGCCTACTAAAGCTGACAGGCAATTAGAGACTGCAAGAAGAAGGGATAGCCGACTGGCTAAATTGGAGAAAAAAACCTTCCAAGAACAAAAGATGACTTTCCCACCGCTCGGAGCTACATTTTGGAGTGCGGGGTTCATAAATTGAAGGGAAGAGACAGTGGCCGCTATAGGGGATGACAATGACGAGTCAAAACTGGTTCGGGTATGCCAAGGAGATCTGGGGCAAGAACTGAACAATTGGAAAAGCTTGGACCTCCCTATCATGTAAACAGTTCAAGGAACCTGCTGGGGCATTATTAATGTTTTCTTTTTGTTGTTTTTCAATTTCAAATTCTGAATTTGCTGTAATATTTATTTTGAATAAAATGAAACTTTTTTAAAGCATCCCCTTGCATTTCATGGCACGTGCATTATCATATATAGTTGAGTAAGTCAGACTTTTTCAAACAGGTATGATAAATTTAGAGATATGGTAAGGAAAGAAGAAACGAGTTGCTTAAGACTTGACCATAATCCAAACTGGGAACAGTTAGTGTCTGAGATAGAGGAAGTTGGAACAATAGAAGATCCCGAGCTACCAGGAGACATCAAGCTCCTGATAGAAAAAGAAGACCAGCCCACTATCCCTAGTGAAGACCCAGTCACCATCGTAAACTTGAAACAAGCGCTGAGCCAAAAGAATTGAGATTGGGGTCTTTAATCCCCAATAATGTCAAAGATCAGCTACTTGATCTTCTCAAGTCCTACATTGATGTGTTTGCCTGGTCCTACAAAGATATGCCGGGATTGGATATAGATATAGCGCAACACCAGTTGCCCTTGAGACTTGAGTGTAAGCCAGTCCAGCAAAAGCTAAGGAGGATGAGACCAGAGATGATACTAAAGATCAAGGAAGAAGTCAAAAAGCAATGGGATGTAGGGTTCCTTAGTGTGGCTCACTGTCCAGAATGGGTGGCCAATATCGTACCTGTTCCAAAGAAAGGAGGGAAGATCCGTATGTGTATAGACAATCGCGACCTCAATAGGGCTAGTCCTAAAGATAACTTCCCACTACCTCACATTGACACTTTGGTAGACAACACTGCAAGACATACTATGTTTTCCTTCATGGATGGGTTCTCTGGCTATAACCAAATTCGGATGGATCCTGGACACAAGGGAAAGACTACATTCATCACTATATGGGGCACCTTTTGCAACAATGTCATGCCTTTCGGACTCAAGAATGCCGAGGCAACTTATCAAAGAGCCATGGTAACACTGTTCCATGACATGATGCACAAAGAAGTAGAGGTCTATGTCGATGATATGATCACCGAGTCAAAAGGAGACAAGGACCATGTGGAGGTGTTGCGTAAGCTCTTCGACAAACTACGAAAATACCAATTAAAGTTAAATCCAGCCAAATGTACCTTTAGAGCTACATCAGGCAAGCTATTGGGATTCATCGTCAGTCAACGGGGAATTGAGATTGATCCCGATAAAGTCCGGGCCATCCAAGATATGCCCGTGCCAAAAACTATCAAGGAAGTTAGAGGGTTCCTCGGAAGACTCAACTACATCGCTCGGTTCATTTCACAACTCACTATGACTTGTGAACCCGCCTTCAAGGTGCTATGCAAGGATAGTCCGGAGGTATGGAACAATGAATGTCAGGAGGCCTTCGATAAAATTAAACAATATTTGACGAACCCTCCAATTTTGGTTCCCCCGGTATCAGGTCAACCTCTGTTTTTGTACTTAACGGTCTGAGACACCTCGATGGGTTGTGTACTGGAAAGCATGATGCCTCAAGGAAGAAAGAGCAAATCATTTCATACCGCCAGTTCAATCGAACCGAACCAAACTGAATCAGTTTGGTCCGGTTTGGTTTGGTCCAAGCAACAGGTTTGGTTTGATTTGATTTTGTCCAAACCAAAACACATCAAATTGGTTTGAAAAATGACTTAAACCGACCTAAACCGAAATGATTTCACCCCTAGTGGCATTATTACATTTTTCTAAATAAAACAAAAGCAATTTTCTTTTTTAGAAAGGAAAAATAAAATTTTTTTGAATCCAAATATGAAAATACTACCACAATTGATATTGGCCCGAACAGTTAGGATGTGAGCATCTAGGGCTCAACCCCACATGCCACCTAAGCCATTGATTTGATTTTTCTAGAAAAATGAGTTCTTCTCTTGTCCTTTTTTATTTTTAAAGAAAAAAGAGTAAGAGTTAAAAGGGAAACCCTTTCATTTCAAAACACTTGAGAAAAGAAGTTTTAATAGTATAAATATGAAGAAATTAAAGAAGAACCTGAGTGAACTTTTTGCAACCGAACTGGGTGATTTTCCTTCAAAAGTCCCCCTAAAAACAAAAAGGTTAGAAAAAAAAATATAGCTTTTCTTCTTTGCTTTATGTCATTAGTTTCCACGACCCCAGAATGCTTACCTAGAATATTGCCTCTAATTTTCTTCATGGAGTATAGTTGCAATCTTACTCGGTCAAAATGGAGTCCAACATGCATTAGTGTATGCCTATAACTCAAGTGAATCCTTGGAAGGGTACCACAAACCCATCTCCAATATACCATGTAAGTATCTAAGAATTCTCTTGACTACCAACAAGTGAGACTCTTTAGGTTTTACTTGAAATCTACTTGCCTAATACATAACTTGTATAAGGTCAGGTCATGAGGCTGTCAAATACAAAAGACTACTAATCATGCCTCTATACTCTTTTTAGTTTGTACTCACACCTTCTTGATCCTTGTGTAATTTGAAGCTTGTGACCATCGGTGTTTTAATAGGCTTGTTGTTTTCCATCTCATACTTCTTTATTAACTCCTTGGCATACTTAGTTTGAGATATGAATATACCTTTAGTTGTTTGCTTGATTTGTAGTCCCAAAAAGTAGGTTAATTCTCCTATGAGAGACATTTTAAACTCATCACTTATTCTCTTAGCAAAGTTTTCACATAATCCTGAGTGATTGTCCTGAAGATAATGCCATCTATATAGACAATGGTAGCCAATTGACCTCTATCTGAATTAAGAATGTATAGATCATGATCCACTGTTCCTCTGTTGAAATTTATTTTCTTTAAGTATCCATTCAGTCAGCTATACCATGCTTTAGGAGTCTACTTTAGGCCATACTCATGTCAGATAAAGGGATACAAAATATTTTTTCCAAGACATGGAAAGATTATAACCTCAAGTGAGGTAAAAGTAAATGAAAACTAGAAGAATAACGAGAATGAATATGAAAAACTAGAATTTGAAGAAGATGATCTCAAAAAGATGATGAATCTAAGCATGAGGATCGCAAGAAAGATAATGATATGGACTCATAAAAGTTTGATGAAGAAAATGGAGAGTCCAATCTTGAAGTAGATAAGAGAAAAAAAACCGAGAGGACATGGTCCATTCACTTGAGGTTATAACCTTTCCAAGTCTTGGAAGAAATATTCATCTTCTCAGATTTGACATGAAACTTTCCTCTTCCTTGCTCTTTTATCTTCACAAAGCAATGACTTCTAAAAATTCTGAAGTATTTGGTTGTTAACTTTGTTGGATCAAACCCATAATTTGGATGATGTTGTTAAAAATCCTATGTAATTTTATTTGAGATGTTTCATGTTTATTCTAAGCTTGCAGAAGATAAAATCCTAAACTAGACTTACACCCAGAGAGCAAAGCGAAGGACAGGATATATAATCCTGATCCGGATTATCATGAGTGTCGTCAAACATTTGGTAAATAACCAAGTCTTCATCCGGTGTAAGGACCCTTCATGCGGACTAATCACTTGACAAAACGACTAAGGAATCAGCGTTTTTATTTGGACTAAGTCAATTTATGCGGAGTGAGAATCCGAGTCTACAACACGTACGGAGCAAGAGAGATTTATTGCGGAGAAAGAAATTAAGTCTTTCGCTCCAGCTGTCTAAGGAAAAGAAGATACGAACTAAGGAATCCGAGTCTTTCATTCGAGCGGAGTAAGAAATGACTGGTGCGGAGTAAGGACAACTAATGCGGAATGAGGAATCTGAACCATTACTCAAGTGGAGTAAGGAACTCACGCAGAGTAAGGAAGCGCTGATGCGAAATAAGGATTCCGCACATTTACTTCATGCGGAGTAAGGAAGCGCTGACACGGAGTAAGGATTTCAGGACTTCATATACACAGAGTAAACAACAACTGACACGGAGTAAGGATCCGAGCTTCATTGATACGGAGTAAGGAAATCTACACCAGACTAAGAAGACGCTACTTCAACTTATCCATACCGCATTTATCAGCTCGCTGTGTCCCGATGTAAGACAAACTCATTGAAGACCTAAACTGTGCTACACGTGGAACACTCGGAGATGTGGATGCAGTCCCAAATGCAATTGGAATCAAGCGAAGTAATTCAATACATTTATGCTTCCAATATTTTGAGCTCCACATCCGTAGCATCTATAGCAGAAGCATTTTACGAGAAGAACTTAATGTTTACACAATGCTCGGAAAATACAGTTCCAAGATAGATTCCTAGGGTATCTATATATATCTGTAGTGTTGTATATCTAACAAGAGGCGTGCATACATTGTAAGAACTGATACGTGCGAGTACATGTGCAAAACAGAGATAAACTAGCCAATGAGTGTGTGACTTGAAAAAGAGACTATTGTTGTAATCAGCTGTAATTGTTGTGCCTTTTGTTGTAATTATCTTCAGATAATAAAACAAAATACTTCCACTATCTGGTTATCTTCCGCACTGAATATTTCTTTTAACCAGAATTATTGTTGTGCCTGAGTGAGAAAGAATTTTAAGTAAGAGCCTATTCACCCCCCTCTAGGTCCCAGGGACCAATAAGTGGTATCAGAGCAAGTTCTACCTGCTCAAAGTAGATCTCTCTCTCTCTCTCTCTCTCTCTCTCTCTTTCAATGGCCAAAGAAAGCAGCATGCTATTCAACACCCGCCTCAACTCCGGAGGAGCTCAAGAGCCCATCCCTAATCGAAGCAGTAGTGAAAATGTTGATCCACCACAACATGCTGCTGCCGCTGCTCCTCAACCACGGAGTTCTGGCTACACTCTGAGCAAACTGCCAAAGTTCACACCAGAGCTTTTCTCCCAGTGAAAAGCTCGCATGAAGATGTTCATGACATGTCATGATCATCTAATGTGGCCATGTCTTCATCAGGAGCTTCCTATTTCGATGACCATCGGAGAAAATGGAGTAAGAAGACCAAAGACAGATGTTGAATTCACAAACGATGAAAGAGCCTGGCAATATGCCAGTGAAAAGGCTCTAGGCTATGTGACATCATTTTTAGATTCTGAAGCCTTCACGGATGTCCAGGGCTGCATAACAGCGAAAGTTGTTTGGGACAAATTGACTATCCTATATGAAAGAAGTCAGTCTCAGATGCAGAACGTTATTTGTTCTCTCAAACAGCATTTTGAGAGCTTCAATCATAAACCTGGCGAATCCCTGGAAAGCATTTATCAGCGATTCGGCAAGCTCATTCTGGATCTAAAAACTATCAATGAGCATTACACTCAATTTCAAATAAATGATAAGTTCTTTCGCTCCTTGCCGGATCGCTATTACTCTAAACAGCTCCAGATGCAATCCAAAGACAACTGGCAGTATGCTCCCCTTGAAGAACTATATGGAGAGCTACGGACTCACGAGGTCAGGTTTAAATACACTGACGGAGATGAGAAAATAGCTTGAAAAGAAAAGGGGGTAGCTTTCAAAGCTACGGAAAATCCGAGCATACTGAGTGAGGATGATACGGAAGAGTCAGGTAACTCTGACTTGGACATGGAAGAAGAAATAGCCCTTCTCGTTAAATCCTTCACACAATTTCTGAGGAAAATAAGAAAAGAATTCAGAAGAGGCTCTTCCTCATCCTCTAGAAGAAAGGAGCGGTCGGAGTCGATTTCCCAAGACTGCTTCAACTGTGGGAAACCTGGTCACTGGGCCAAGGACTGCAGATCCAAATCCAAGATGGCCGAGAAGGATGACAAGGTTGCTCCTTGACGCTCCACCTCAGACAACAGCAAGAACAAGAGGAAGGCGTTCGTCACAAAGTACGTCAGTGGCTCGGAAGAAGAGGAGGAATCCTCGGATGATGAGCCAACTCCTAAGCCGAACGTCTGCCTCATGGCAAATACCGAGGTACCTTTGATCTCTGAGCTAATGAGTAAATTAGAATCTCTTATTACTGAACGTGATCATTAAAAGAATAAAAGACTAATAATTACTCAAATGTACAAAGATATGGAAAGTCAGAACAAACGTCTTGAAATTACTATTGCTAGAATTGGAAAAGACATAACTGACTCCAGGAGTAAAGAAGCTTGGTATTGTGTGTCATCACTGGATTTCGTCCGGGCCCTTTTGGGGTGAGCTCAAACTAGACCAATGGTGAGAAATTTTAGAGTCGCCACCAACTGTTTTTGGGGTACAGTTGGATACCCTCTACTTTGAGTAGTTTTAAGTGTGTGGTCTGCGTTATCAGAGATGGGTTCGGGAGTTGGTTACGTGTAGGGAAGGATTAGCACCCCTACAACGCCCTTTCGGTATCTAATTTAGGAGGAGGAGGTTTTATTTTATTTGTACTGCTGTGATTGGGTTAAATTTCCTAAAAAGTCTATGATTTTTATTTGACTAAGTTATTTGTCGAAGTTATGGTTAAGATTGATTTACCCTAGGTTTCTAAAGGGAATCCTAAAAGTTTTTGGGTTTTTGTTTGAAGTGGGGAATGAGATCCTATGGGTTGGTTTTGGTTTTTTGGTTTTGTTTTGGAGAAATTGAAGTCCTAGAAAATGATTTTTATCTTTCCCCTTTTTTTTGTTTTTGTTTTGTTTTGTTTTGTTTTGTTTTGTTTTTTTTTTTTTTTTTTTGGGTTAGAAAACATACATTTTTTTTTGTTTTCTATATTTTGTAAAAAAAACATTTTGGTCTTTATTTTTTATTTTTATTTTTTGCCTTTTTTTTTGGTTTTGGAAATTGAAGTACTAATTTTGTTTTTTTCTTTTTTTTTTTGTTTGAAAACATGAAAACATTTTTTTTGTTTGTTTTTGTTTTGCTTTTGTTTGTTTTTTTTTTGAAATGCATTTTGTGGTTTTGAAAATTTTTTCTTTTTTGTTGTTTCTTTTTTGCAAGGATAAAACTATGAACTAACACAATAACATGTAAAGTGATGTGTGTGATTGTGACATCCACAAATCAAATAATGATTCACTCTTTTTTTCTTTTCTTTTTCTTCATGCCTCCCTTTGCTCTCTCTCTTTTTCTTTGTTTGTTGTTTTTTTTGTGTGCTATACTTTACATATTACAAGGTACACATATATAAAGGAAAGGGAAATACAAGGAAAACACAATGCAACCAATAAAAGAAAAATAAGAAATACAAGGAAATATTAAGAGTTACATCAAATATCAAAATAAATAAGTTGAAAAGTAATGAAGAAATAAGGGCTGAACCGACTTTGAAGCTTTGAACACCAAACTGCTGCGCAAATCCTGTCCACGCCGATAGCCGCCTTTTTCTGGGTTTTTGGGTAGAAAACGTGGGAAAGGAGGATGATGTATATTTTGGATTCAGATTTTTTTGGGCTGGAATTGAGGAGAATGGGTGTAAGGTGTAAGGAATAGGGAATGAAGAAAGCGATTTTTGTTTTGATGGGCATTAGGAAAGAGAAAACAAAAAAACGGGGCTAAATTGTCTCTTTTTTTGTGTTTTTTGGGTAAAAGGGTTTGGCAATATGAGGTGTCGGGGAAAAGGGATTGGAAAGACTTGGACGATTTTGCTTTTAGGACGGGGAGTGTTGAGCAAAAATGCGGAATTAGGCAAGCTGGATGTGAAGATGGCGGCGGGGGTTTTCTGCTTTTTCTTGGGTCCTCCTCTTTCTTCTGCGCTGGAACGATGGAGGGATTCTCTCTTTTCTTTTGCGGGGGATATTTGGGGGCGGAAAAATGGTAACGGAGTTTTTTAACAATGAAGGTCTCTCTCTGTTTCTCTTTTTTTGATTTCACGATGGTGGCTCTCTCAAAGAATCTCTCCCCTTTTTTTCTATGAATTTTTTCTCTCCAAAGAATCCTCCTTCTTCTTTTTCTAACGAGTTTTCTCTCAAAGAATCCTCCTTTTCTTGATGCGGGGATAGACATTGCTTTTAAAGGATTGGAAAGTTTTCTTTTCCCTCTTTGGCTGGGTATCATAATTGCGTATTTGATTCGATATTTTTAATTCGCAGTTGTATTTTGTCGAGGTGGGACGCTTGTACGGAAAACACATGGGAGCTCGTGGCCCCACTTGCCACGAACTGTATTTTAGCAAACGCATGTGGTATGGGTTGAGTGAGTTATTCTCTGTCTGATGGTCCAGCCTTGAGAAGATGACTCCCGATGGAAGCCAGCGAGGAAAGAATAAAAGGAGGACTTGATGAAAAAAAAAGAGTTGACGCGAGAAGCAACGAAAAAAGAATCGATGAAGGCGAAGGGTCGGAGGTCGAAGTGTGGCGGAGTCGGAGTGTCGGCGGGTCGAAGTGTCGGCGAGTCAGCTTCGGTGGGGCGAGATCAGCGGTCCAGCGGGTCCGAAGTGTCGGCGGGTCGAAGGTCCAGCGGTCAGCGGGCAGCTCAGTGATGACCAGTCGGTTCGAAGGTCGGGTGTCGGCGGGGTCGGGCTTCGAGGCTTCGAGCCCCGGGGCCGGGGCCCGGGCTGAAGCGAGACGGGACCCGAGGCTTGAGGCTTCGAGACCGGGATTCGGGACGAGGCTTCGAAAGGAATCAACAGTCGCATGATGTCGGCGAGGTCAACGGTCAACGATCGGCCAGTTTTTTTTCAACTTTTAATTACCTTTTTACCCCCACACCAAAAATACGAAAATGGATGACCTTCAGGGGATTGTTTGGGGAGATCCATAATCCACTTTCATAAGCATTTTGAAGAGTTTCGCATGATCACTTTTTGCGGGCAATTTGACCGGGGGGCATTGGCCGTCTTTTGGCAAGTTTGACTTTTTCAGCGAGGATTGTTTGGCCCATGACTTACTTCATTTTAAGTCCGATTTGAGCTCGGTCAAGTGCGTTGGCCTCCATTTTTTCATCCCTCATCACCTGGTGTTGGTCTTGGGGCGCTTCGAGGACTTGTAGCAAAAGTCATTATTTGAACTTCCACATCAGTGTCGGTAGTATCCATCTCGTGCCGATTGGGGTAGACCATTCCTTGGAAGTATGGGATCATTGTGGACCTGTTCAACAAGGTATATAGCATGAGCGAGAAATGTATATCAAATGGGGTTATTATGTCCAACCCGGACAAAATGGGGTCCAGCATTGTGATTTAGAAGGCGAGAAACAGTTGGCTAATACCAATCTTAATGGCCCTACTTTGTAAATCTCAAAAGACTCAAAAATGAACTTGAAAAGAGGAAAGGAAATAAGTAAATGAAAGTGGCTAAAATCCGGGAAAATAGCTTCTACGTTGAGTGATCCCGACAATATCTGAGTTAAGCTTGGCCTAGATGCCAGAATCAACTTCCAATGCCTGACTCTTGAGTGCCCTTCGGACTTCATTCCAAAATAATCAACTTGTATCTGTTTGTACATCTAAACCGTTGGATGGTTTTTGTTTCGAGGTGGCACCATAGTCTATGATTGTGGAGAGCCAGAGGCCTATTCTTGCTTAGTTAAGTAGTATGCACAAGTGATAAAAGATGAAGGGAAGGTTGCTATAGTTAGCCGAAACTATAGCACCGAGAAGAAAAGAGAAAGGCAAGACTAGTGCATCTAGGGCCAGAGCGCGTGACCCAATCGCAAATGATTAGGCCATAGGGAGCAGTGAAATTACGTAAAATCTAAAAAACTGTATCCCCTGGTAACTCCACACCATAGTGTTTGTTCGATCTGTAGAGAAATAAGCCACTATCATTATGAGTGTTAAGGTCTTGAGATATCATGGTTATGTAATGAAATTAATTAATAAAAATCAGTTTATCAAAAGGGTTCTACGGCAAAACAAAATCCAAAAGCTGAACCAGTGTCTCCCACGAAAACCCCGACTTGAAGCGGTCCAATATGGAAAGGAGGCTAAGTCAACTTGGAAAGTTAAAGTTCTTAATAAAGTAAAATTCGAAATAATTGACACTATTATTGCTTCTCCTAGCTACCAATAAGTTTGAGCTGAAATGTAATCTATTGTCTTGCGGGAGCTTAACCAAGGAATTCATTTCAAATCCCACTTGCAGAAGTCAGATCAATCAAAGCAAGTGGATACTTGATAGCAGATGCGCCGGACATATGACGGGTGATGAGTCTTTATAATCAATGTAAATGACAAACATGGACCATCCATGTATATGGAGACAATAGCAAAAGTAAGGCTGTGGGGTATGACACTTTAACCAATGGTGTGCATCAATCACTAAAGTTACACTAGTCGAGGGTTTGAAAGCATAATTCCTTGAGTGTCGATAATTTATGTGATAAAGGATTACCCTGTCCTTTATGTCCAACACACACTGCTAGTTAGGGGAAAACTTATCCGGTGATATTAAGTTATTCGGATCAAGAGATGGGGACATATGCTAGGTGGTCTTAAGAAATAATTCTTCGACCTGTGTATGCTTCCTCACTACGAAGCATCACATAAAGAAAGTTGGCTATGGCACAAGTGTTGTGCATTTAAATTTTAAGATTCTGTCTAAATTAGCGTCGCTTGATTTGGTTTTACGCTTTTGCTAAGCATAAATTTTCGACAGAGATACTCTCTGTGTCGAGAATGTCAACTTGGCAAGCAGACCAAACATAGTTTTAAGAGCAAATTAGTTAATTCAATAAGCGCTCCCCTTACAACTTCTTCATATGGACCTACGTGGTCCCATTTACGGCTAGCTTCGCTGTTGGTGCGGGAATATACCCTTGTGGTTATCGATGACTTCACCGAGTACACATGGGTTTTATTCCTGGGAGTCTAAAGATCAAACCTTTGAACACCTTGTTGATCTCTTCAAGTGGATAAACAACTCATAAGAGTTTGAGCCTTAAATGCATCGGGGGAGTGATCATGGTACGAAATTTGATTTTTCAAATATGAGGTCGCTATTGTTTTAAACAAGGCATTCGACCGACTTCTATGCGCCCCGGAACTCCACAACAAAATGGGGTAGGCGAGGCGGGAATCGCATTAGTCGAGTTGGTAAATCTATGTTAGCAGGGCAAAGCTTCCTCTTAGTCTATGGGTCGAAGTTGTGTCCCGCTTGTTAACACGTTCGCGAAAGATAACATACGATAAATAAATGTTCATAAAAACACCCTATGAGATGTAGAGGACGATGAAAGCCCTCAATTTCACATTTGAGCTTTTAGGTGTACCTTATGTTTGAAAACGACAAAGAACCCCGGAATAAATGGAACCAAAATCTGATGATGGGATATTTGTTGGATACTCACTCCCCTAATAAGGCTTATCGAATCTTTAATAGAAAACTTCTTAAAGTTAGAATATCCATGTGACTTTTGATTAAGCTAACTTTGGATTGGTCAAAGTTAGTTCTCTAAGTTCTAATATGTAGGATCGGGACGATAACATCAACTATTCAAAGTTTATGAATGTTTTTATCACACATATGACCAATCACATGGCACATTGAAGCATGGAAGAAATGATATGATTTATGCTAGAAGAATCGGACTCTGGATTTCCATTAAACTCACAGACCATTCTTACGGATATCAAAAACTGTAGTACCTTCAAGTCCTTCCCACGCAGGGATACGAAAATCTACCGCATCGAGAACCTCTAAGTTCTCCAAGACCTGTTAATAGTGAAACATCAGCCCGAAAAGCTCAACAAGCAAACTCACCTAAACCTGAACTACCTTGTCCGGGAAGAGCTTCAAATTGAGGATCCACCATACATGCACGGTTGGGTGGACAAGAAACCACACTTGATCAAGTGATTGGTGATCCTATTTTGTTGGTAGAAGAACAAGAGCAGCCACCTCCAACATGTGTATCGTACTCATGTTTTCTATCACAAATAGAACCAAAGGTGGTAGATGAAGCTCTTGAGGACTCAAACTCGGATTGAAGCCATGCAAGAAAAGCTTAATCAATTTAAGTAAAAATGATGTGTGGACACTATACCAAGGCCAAAGTCTCAAGTTATTGGAGTAAAATGGGTGTTCGGGGAACAAGTCCGGATGCAGATGGAATATGAATCAGCGACAAAAGCCAGATTGGTAGCCAAGGGTTATAGTGAGAAGAATGAATGGATTATGGCCGACTTTCGCTCCATTAGAAGAAACTTGAGGCAATTGGAATGTTGCGGCGTATGCTTCATATGAAAAACTTTATTGTTTATCAAATGGATGTTAAGAGTGCATTTCTAAATGGAGACCTTCAAGAGGAGGGTGTATGTTGATCAACCTCCGAGTTAAATTAACCTGATATTGGACATCTAGTCTACAAACTACGGAAAAGCCTTGTACGGATCGGGCAGAACTCCAGCTCCGGTACGACACTTTTATGTTAAAATTCCCCTTGATACAACTTTCAAAAGGGGAAGATGACGCCATGTTATTCAACGAAAAGGACATGCTCGATCGTACGTATATATGTGGATGATATTATTTTTGGATCATCAACCAAGCTGCGAAAAGTATGCTAATTCACATTTAACAAGTTTGAAATGAGTATGATGGGAGAACCTGTCCTACTTTCCTGGAATAGAAGTTTGTTGGTCTCTTAGCCTGGAGGGGGTGAATAGGCTTAAATCAAAAACTCTTCTCTCACAGGTGTAACACAATCTGGTTAAAGGATATAAAATCAGTGCGAGGAAGATAACCAGATAGTGGAAGTATTTTGCTTTATTATCAAATGATAATTACAACAAAATAAGTAGCAATTATAGCTGATTACACAGCACTTTTGCATTACAATTACACACACCGGCGTTACTAATCTCAATAAGCTCTTGTACAATAACCTTTCTTCATGCATCATTATCGATTTTCCTTCGTATGTGTATGCTTTTTTTAATGTACAACACTGCGGATGTATATATAGACATCCTAGGAATCTATCTTGGAACCGTATCTTCCGAGCACTGTATAAACATTAAGTTCTTCTCGAATTTAGTTTCTTCTTCTAATTGCTTCCGAATGCTGGAGCTCAAATATTGGAAGCACAAGGAAATTAAATAGCTTAGACGATTCCAATTACATTTGGGACCGCATCCACATCTCCAGTGGTCACGTATGCAGCGTTTAGATCTTCAATGAGTTTGTCTTAGATCTAACACGAGTGATATCATAAATGCGGTATTAATGAGTTGATAGATCCTTTTGGTCCGATGTAGATTTCCTTACTCCTATCAATGAGGTTCGGATCCTTACTCATATTAGTTATTAAGCTTATTCCGTGTACGTGAAGTCCCAAATCCTCATTCGTGTTGGCGCTTCCTTGCTCGACTGATTAATGATTCGGATTTCTTATTCCGCATCAAATGTACTTACTCCGCATCAGTCGTCCTTACTCCCGCATTAGTCATTTCTTACTCCGCTCAAATGAAAGACTCGATTCTTAGTCCGGATCTTCTTTTCATGGGCAATTGGGAGTGAAGACTTAATTCTTTCTGCAACAAATCTCTTACTCCGTACGAGGTGTGCACTTGGATTCTCATTCCGCATGACATGGCTTGATCCAATCAACAATAAAAGCGTGGAATCTTTAGTCCTTTTGACAAGTGATTAGTTAGAATGCAGAGAGTCCTTACTCCGGCCAAGACTTGGTTATTTACAAGTGTTTGGTTACACTCATGATGCACTTGATCGGGATTATTTATCCTTGGTCCTTTGCTTTGCACTCTTACGGAGTAGTGGGATAACAGTTTTATCTTACGCACGGACTTAAAATAAAATTAAACAACTAAAATCAAATTACATTAGTTTGATCCATAAAATCCAAATTCTAGGTATGATCCAATAATCTCCCCCAATATGGATGTGCCAAACCCTTTTAATACGATCCAGTTAGTGAGCAAAATATACACAGAGATAAGGATAAATAAAAGGAATTTTCACTATTGTCAAAGAACAAGGAATACAAAGTAAGCCTTAAGACAAAAGTTATACTAAGAATTAGAAGGCTGACCGTACTTGAAGATTTTAGTTGTCATCGCTCCTTAGCCGCTTAGACTATTCTTTAATGGACAAGAAAAAAATAATTCCAGTTGGGATCATACTTCAAAAAGGAGCCTAATAAAGTAACATATATGGGCTCCACAACTCTCCGTCGGGTTGTTGGGGAACGTCTCCTTTGCTTCAAAATTGTCGAATTGAGAAGAGCATTGGAGGCAGAGGAGGTTGGCTAATTGATTCGAAGAGTCCACTCTGTCTGATAGCATACGACGAAATTCGGAGTAATGGTCCGAGTTAGCTTCTTCTCATCGGTGTCCCCTGACCTAATAGAGTCGTAACAACTCTATCCTTAATGGAGAAGCATGCGAGCATGTGATTTCTTAGTCGATCTGTATGGAATAAAGAATTGCAAGATTTTTTCCAGGCTTAATGTTCTCAGTACTTGTCCATTTGTGAGGGTCTCAATGAAATCCATTGGAGGAAGGTAGTGATCAAGCTAGCAAGGTAGGATATCGAACATATGCTCGTCTTGATACAAGGTGGGAAAAAAACTTATCTCTTCCTTACCGCCAAGGTGAAGTTATCATTATCCTCGGTAGAGAACTGTCCTTTCTCCAAATTAGGGGGTGTGATGTCTTGAGGAGAAGGGTGATTAGGATTTACAAGACCTTTTTGGGGTAGAGGAGAACGACCTCGCATATGCTAGCATGGTCGTAAGTACACGCCCATCCGTATCATATGGATCGAATTCCATATGATGGAGAAACGAGACTTGCGAGCCTGATCAAGAGGAGGGGAGAACACCTGGACGGTCCGGAGAAGCAGCTCGTTGGGGAATCGAGGCCCAAGAGGAAGGCTGATGGAGTCTTCGCCTTAATTTGGGAACGTCGTTAGTGGCCGGAGCAAAAGTGGAGGGAGTCGGATCGGGATGAGACATTCTCCCCGGTGGTGATTGGCGAGGGCGAGGAACGACTCACAACCTGAGTCGGATCCGGAAGAGGTGGAGAGGCCCGAAAGAGATTGGGCAATAAGGTCCAGCTTCCGATCCAGGAGAGAGAGGAGTTGAGAGAGAGCGGGAGAATGCGGGTCCCCTATTTCATCAACTTCGGCAATGACCAGGCTGGAACGATTGTCCTCTGTAATACGATCCACTGACGAGACCGAGCCGGTAAAATCATGGCAATGAGGGATGGCCAAAGCCGAGAGGCGGGGAGCCTTGGAGGACTCCCAGCATGGGAGGGCGGGGAGTGCGCGATGCGTAGAGTCGGCAGGGGAGAGAAGGATGAGGGAATAACAACGGCGAAAGGTGTAAGCGAGCCATACGGCCGGAGAGGTCAATCAGAGGAATGTCCACAAGAGAGGAGGGACTAGCTTCAGCGGATAGGAGTTCGTGCGTTAGAACAAGTCCCAAGAGGCAGCATCGGTTGGAGGTGCGGCTGGCGAGAGATGGCATGAGAAAGCCGTGTTCAGTGTTCCAAATAATCATAGCTTCCGGGGTTTGGGAATGTTTGGTGTAATACACTCGGAGAGTAGATTCGGGGATGTCGGCAATGTGGCGGGGCCCGAACGAGCCGCTGATCCCGATGGGAACTCTGCGCAGAAGATGGTCGGAGGTAGTCACCGTGGAGGTCAACACGGGCGTGGTTGGAGAGAGGAACTTGGAGGAGAGGTACTGTGCGCAAGTGACAACACCACCCGGCAAAGCACCCGGAGAGGTGGGTGCGGGATTCTGACAAGAGCAAGACAGGAGAGATAACTGAGCAGGCATCGCAGGAGGGGCTAAGAAACAAAGGTCATGAGAAACTAGGTAGAGGGCCCCAAAGATCACGAACAACGTGCCGTGAATAGCGGGATCGTGGCCGGAGCGGCAACGGACCGGATGCCACAAGACCGGGAGCGGAGCTAACCTCGTGACCCGAGTCGGGGGCGGGATCACCAACGGAACTATCGTGATGTTCCGATACAACAACGTGTGCACGATAGATAGGAGGATGGCGGACAGAAGGCGTCCCATCGGGGTGAGATGACGAAAGTAAATTCGTGGGAAGGGAACCGTAATCGGGTCCTGGAGTGCTCGGGGGCAATGTCGTTTAGGGGGGATGAATCCTCCGAAAGACGAGTTTCGCTTGCCATTCCGCATACTCAAAAAGAAAATGTCCGATCTAGAGCAAGATTCCAAAGACCATGTACCTCGCCAAGAGCAAATCGTGAGGGACTGAGTCATGCACCGTAGAGTTTGACCGGTAAGCACCGACTTAGTATGGTGGCTATACAAAGAAGTAGGGCCTTGAAAGACTCCGGCTTGTATTCCTTCACTTTGGGGGGACATCCCATGGCGGTAGCCTGGTTGAAGCGCTCCGACCCGAAATCCGTGTTGGGGAGATGGAAGGCATCACGAATCACTTGAGGAGGATCTTAATGGGTTTTCCTCGGATACGGAGACACATCCGAGGTGGTCGCCGGGATTCGAAGTGCTCATAGAAAGATCGGACGTCCGAGATGAGAAGATCAACAGAGCAAAGAGACGATGTCGAGGAGACCATCGAGGCTAATAAGGAGCGAACCTCCTCGAGCTGAGCAGAGGGTTGGAAATGCCGGCTCAATCGACAAGATGGCCAGGAACAACGCCATAGAGAGCGGAAGATGCCATTGAAATTTGAAGATTGAAGGAGCAGTGGAAGGGGAGGTCTTTGGTGAATAGAGAAACACGAAGATTTAGGGTTCCGGTAATGAAAGCGATATCCTCGCGTTCGCGTGAGAGTTCAATATAAATAGGACCCATTCCGTGGAAGCCACAGATCTGGGGTTTAAGTGAGATGAGCGAAGGATCCGCCTTGACAATCCAATGTCATTAGACTTGATGTATTAGTGCCGGAGGTAAACTAATGACGTGGAGGCCGTGCTAACCATTCAAATGACAGCTATATTCATATCACCGAATTTTGAAAAAGACAAATTACGGGCTCGAGACATGCATTTAATTTAACCATTATTAGTCCTCCTCAAAAAATGCGATGTAAGATAATCACTTGGTTTATCTCAAATTGAAATTCCAAGATTTGGGAGGAAACAAACCGACTCTCATCCGGGCTTGATAGTATGCGTGTGAACTATATCGGATGATACCGAACTGTCCGTAAAAGGCGGGTCTTGATTAGACTGTTCATTTGCTGTCTTGGTGTCAAGGACATAAGAAGTACCACAACACTTCAAATCAAGACATGAAAACAAGATAGAGCATTGAAGTGCAAAACGAATCGAACACCTTAGCTAAAAACATAAACTAAAGAAATAGTAGACTAAGGTTGAGTTAGTATGGATATGTATCAAATTGTCTTGGTGAGAACAACATAATCCGAACTAAAAAGAGACAGAACTTATGCATATGGAAGAATAGTAACAAGACACATACATATGAATTATGATCAAATTCTTGAAGAAAATGCATATGACAAATGATAAACACATAAGTTCATATAGGTCAACATAGCGAAACCTTCATGTGACGGTGATAGATAAGATAAATTAAAAATCATATGATTTTCTCAAGTTAGGATTCATGAGTGAAATGGAAATATGAACACATGGCAAAAGCGGGCAGATGATTGTTTGATTAAAATGCACAGTTGAGGAAAGAAAAACATCCAGCCATGCCACAATTCCGATTCATCATTGCATGTCCAATCAGATCCGGAAGTGAAAGTTTAGAGGAAGGAGCATCCGAGACATAAAAAGGGTCATTACAAAGGTAATAAGTGAAGCTTTTGCTCCCCCTTAGATCATGCGATCCTCTCGGTGAAAGACTCCCCCTCAGATAAACGCCAGAAAGAGATCGTGAGACATATACGAGGTATTTTCAGATTTATTAATAAAGCATTTTCTCCCCGTGACCATGCGATCCTCTCGGTTGACGTTTCTCCTTAGATAAAGTTAGCGTTGTCTACCCTTTTAGGAAACTACACTTCAGAAGCTGATCAGACTGCAACTGCATATACATCCGCTAGACATTCCGAGCTTACCCATTTCATATCTTCAACTATACATGATAATAGAGCAATCTAAATGAACCAGCATTTATCATGTGGTGGAGAATGAGAAACAAGATCATGAAATCCTAAAAAGATTATTCATGTAAGTTTTAATCAAGTTGGCCTAAACAACTTCAGTCGGGAAACGCAAGCATCCTCCCATTACAAAACTTTGGTATTTATGGGGCGCATAAGACACTTTAAGCAGTATGATCAAAAATTAAATTCGGTATGAATCTTTTACTTTCAATAAACGCACAATGCATGTTCGAAGACATCTTGTTGATTGATTTAAGTGAAGCTATGCAAGAAAAGTCAAGCATACCTAATCGGAAAAGTAGTTCGGAAAATCTTGCATCGTAGGGGCTTTATAAGAATGTCCGCCGGTTGATCTTCAGTAGCTAACATGTTCTAGAGATATATTCTTTTGAGAACATGATCAACAGATGAAGTGATACTGACCTCAATGTGCTTCATCTTTGGGTGCATGTGCAGATTGTTGCTTATAGCTATTGCACTAGTGTTGTCATAATGAAGTGGAATAGATGTCATGTGGAAACCGTAGTCGGGTAAGTTGACTTTGCATCCAGAGTAGTCGTGCGCGGCAACTCCCAACAACATATATATTCCGCCTCGAGTAGAGAGGTTGATACGGATTACAGCTGTCTTGAACCATGAAATTAATCTATTTCAAGAAACTAACATGTACAGCTTGTGCTTTTCTGTTGATGCGACACTGACAAAATCAGCATCGGATATCCGGATAAGGTGTAGTTTTGACCTTTGGGTACGAGTCCCAAATTCATCGTTCCTTTGAGATACACGAATATCCGTTTAACATGAAGCATATGTGACTCCTTGGGATCGCCGATATCGCGCACAAATGCAAGTTGCCAAACATAATGTCCAGGCGACTTGCTGTAAGATCGACAAAGATCTTATCAGCCCTCTGTATTCAATCACATTCTTGATTTGCCGTCCACATCAGGGTCTAACTTGCACTAACAACATTGAGTCTTGACCACGGAGATGAACCTTCCATACCAAACTTCTTAATAATATCACGTGTATACTTAGCTTGGTTAATGAAGATTCCTTCCTTCAATTGTTTAACTTCTATTCCAAGGAAGTAGGGCCAGGTTCTCCCATCATACTATCTCTCAAACTTGCAATCCTAAACTTTACAAACTCTTCACAAAGCTTGGATTCGATGATCCGAAAATGATATCATCCACATATATACTTCACGATCGGAGTATGTCCATTCTCTTTCGTAGAAATAAAGTGGTGTCTTCTTTCCTTTTTGAAAGTTGTGAGCAAGTAGGAATTCCGATGATTGGTGTGCGTACCGGGCTCTTGGAGCTTGCTTCAACCCATACAAGGCTTTCCGTAGCTTGTGGACTAGATGTCGACCTTGGGTTCTAGGAAACCGGGAGGTTGTTCAACATACACCTCCTCTTGAAGATCTCCATTGAAATCCTTTTGGCGTCCATTTGATAAACTATGAAGTTTTCATATGAAGCATATGCCACAAACATTCGATTGCCTTAACTCTTGTCTTTGGGGCAAAGGTCTCGTCATAGTCTATTCCTTCTTCTTGGCGATATCTGGCTACCGGTCTTGCTTTGTTCGGATTATATACCATCCGTATCAAGCTTGTTCCAACACTCATTTAACTCTAATGACTTGTTGAGACTTGGGCCTTGGTACTAGAGTCCACACATCATTTCACTTAAATTGGTTCGCTCTTCTTGCATGGCTTCTATCGAGTTTGAATCTTGAAGAGCTTCCTCTACCACCTTTGGTTCTATTTGAGATAGAAAACATGAGTAAAGACAAATGTTGGAGGTGGCTGCTCTTGTTCTTACACCAACGAAGGATCACCAATCACTTAATAAGGGTGGTTTTAAGTCCACCAGCAATTAGTGCATGTGATGGTTGATCTTGAATATTTGAAGCTCTCCGGATTAGGTGGCTCTTGTTCGTCCAGCGATTGAGCTTCTTCCGGACCAATTATCGCGTGAATGTGCCTGGAGTACTCGCGAGGTTCTCCGTCTTATTCATTTCAAAGTATCGGTTCGGATGGATTGGAAGGTACTCCGGTATTTTGAATATCCGTAGAAATATGTCCAGAGATGAATGGAAGTCCGAGTCCGATTCATCCGTAGCATCATCCGCATTATTGCATCTTTCTTCTTGGTGCACGTGGTTGGTCGGTATGAGTGACAGAATGTTTATAAACTTTGAGTACTCGATGTTATCGTCTTGATCCCGCACATTTGAATATGAAGAACCGACTTTTGACCAATCCTAATTAGCTTCATCAAAGGTCACATGGATAGATTTTTCAACTTTTAAAAGTTTTCTATTGAAGACCCGATAAGCCTTGCTATGTAATGAGTACCCGACAAAAATCTCATCATCAGATTTTGGTTCAAATTTATTCCGAGGTTCTTTGCTGTTGTTCAAAATATAGCAAGTACACCCAAAAAGCTCTAAAGTGTGAAATTAAATGCTTTCGTCCCTCTCCACATCTCATAAGGTGTTTTCATAAGTAGCTTATTTATTAGGTCCGAGTTAACATAACACAGGCCACATTGGACCTCTTGCCCATAGATTCATAGCCTCGACTAAAGTGCGATTCTTGCGCTCAGCTACCCCATTTTGCTGTGGGGTTCTGGGTGCAAAGAAGTCGTGCTGAATGCCATGTTCAGAACAATATGATCTCATTTCTGAAAAATCAAATTCTGTACCATGATCACTTTTGATGCATTTAATGCTCAATCCTTGTGAATTGCTTATCCAGTTGAAAAGATCTACAAGATGCTCAAAGGTTTGATCCTTAGATTTCAGGAATATCACCCATGTGTACCTAGTGAAATCATCGATAACCACAAGGGTATATCTCGCACCAGCTAGTGAAGAAACAGAAATGGGACCACAGAGGTCCATGTGAAGAAGTTGTAAAGGAGCAGTTATTGAATTAAATGATTTGCTCTTAAAGCTATGTTTGGTTTGTTTGCCAAGTTGACATTCTCGACCGAGAGTATCTGAGTATTTGTGTTAAGGCGGACGGTGACCAGATCAAGCAAAGCTAATTTAGACAAAGTCTTAAAATTTAGATGAGCGCAACGCTTGTGCCATAGCCAACTATCTTTAGGTGATGCTGTAGTGAGGGAGCATACAGGATCAGAAGAATTATTTCTTAAGACCACAGAGTATATGTCCTCATCTCTTGATCTGGATAACTTAATTTCTCCGGATAAGTTATCTCTAACTGTCCAAGTGTTGGACAAAAAGGAAACTGTGAATCCTTTGTCACATAAATTACTGACACTCAGCAGATTATGCTTCAAACCTTCGACTAGTGCAACCTTTGTAATTGATACGTAGCCGTTGGTTAAAGTGCCATATCCCGCGGTTTACCTTTACTGTTGTCTCCATATGATACGGATGGGCCACGTTTGTCAATGACTTCTATGAGCAGAGACTGATCACCCGTCATATGTACGGAGCATCCATTTGTAGTATCCACTTGCTTTGATTGATCTTTGGCATCAAGTGGGATGGCGTGAATTCCATAGATGCTCTGCAAGACAACAATTACACTTTTGGCATCCAAACTTGTTCCGGGTTGTTAGGAGAAGCAATAATAGTTACTACTTTTTCTAGATTTCACGTTGTTAGGAACTTTGACTTTCCAAGTTGATTTAGCCTTTTCCGTATTAGTTTGCTTCTTTAACTTGGGTTTTCTTTGGTGATACACTCCAAAGAGATTTGGATTTAGATTTACGAGAAGAACCCTTTTTTTGATAAGCTGATTTTTATTAATTGAAATGTTATTACATAACCAGTCATCGATATACTCCAACATTCATAGTGATAGTGGCCTATTTCACGACATATCGAACAGTACACTATGATGTGATGTGGAGTTACAACGGGGAAACAGGTTTCTTAGGTTTTTGCAGATTTTTCTACCCGTTCCTATGGCCTAATCCTTTGTGAACGGGTGACGCGCTCTTGGCCCTAGAAGCAACCTTTGCCTTTCCTTTGTTTCTCGGTCTTGCGTTTAACTTTTGCAGCAGCCTTCCCTTAATCTTTTGATACGGGTGCTACTACTTGAATAACGATACTTGACCTCTCTTCCACGGTCATAAACTATGGTGCCATCCGAAATGAAACCATCCAACGGTTTAGACGTACTAACGAGGATATAAGTTGGTTAGTTTCGGAGTGAAGTCCGGAAGACACTCGGTAGCTTGGCTGATGGAAGTCGATGGTTTGGAGCCTTAGCCAGGCTTGACTCAAATGTTATCCGGATCAGTCCTAAATGTAGAGGCTATTTCCCGGATTTTAGCCACTTACGATTTATTTCCTTTTCCTATTCAAGTTCATTCTCGAGTCATTTCACAATAACTTTTAAGCTTTGTGAGGTTGGTATTGGCAAATGATTTTCGAGTTCTAAGATCGTGAAACCAAGTCTCCTTGCTCCTATAATAAGCTATGTCTTTTTTGAGTTTAGAAACGGTGAGTTCTAGACGTTTAGTCCGATTACTCATATCTTGATACATTTGAGATTCTAATTCTCATTCTTTTCATGATCACGTTCCTTAGTTAGAGATTCTAATTTACTCATGAGCTCGGAGATAGAGGTACCTCAATGTTTGCCATAAAGCCGAGCGTTTGCCTTTTCATTGGCTCGTCATCGGAAGATTCTTCTTCTTCTTCGAGCCACTCTTGTATTTCATGACAAACGCCTTCCTCTTGTTCTTGCTGTTGTCCGAGGTGGAGCGTCGGGGCTTAACCTTGTCATCCTTGTCGGCCATCTTGGATTTGGATCTACGGTCCTTGGCCCAGTTGACCAAGTTTCCCACAATTGTAGCGATCCTGGGATGTTGACTCCGACCGCTCCTTTCTTCTTGAGGATGAGGAGGAGCCTCTTACGAATCCTTTTTCTCTTTCGCGCAGAAACATGTGAGGATTTCACCAAAAAAGCAATTTCTTCCTCCATGTCCGAGTCGAGTATTCGACTCATCCGTATCATCCTGATACAAGATGTTTGGAAGTTCCGTAGCTTTGAAAGCAACCCCTTTTCTTTCCGAGCTATCTTCTCGTCTCGGTCAACGTATTTAAACCTGACCTCGTGCGTCCGTAGCTCTCCATAAAGTTCTTCTAGGGAACATCTTGCAGTTGTCTTTGGATTGCATCTGGAGTTTGTTTGGAGTAGTAGCGATCCCACAAGGAACGAAAGAACTTGTCATTTATTTGAGGCTGCGCGTAATGCTCATTGACACTTTTCAATTTCAGAATAAGCTTGCCGAATCGCCGATAGATATTCTCTTGGGATTCGCCGAGTTTGTGATTGAAACTCTCAAAATTACGTACCGAGAGTGCGATGACGTTACACATCCGGGACCGGCTTCCTTCATATAAAATAGTCAATTTATCCCATACGACTTTGGCTATTGTGCAGCCTTGGACGTCCGTGAAGGCTTTGAGTCCAAAGATGAAGTCACATAAGATAGAGCCTTTTCACTGGCATATTGCCAGGCTCTTTCATCGTTTGTGAGCTCAGCATCCGTCTTTGGTCTCCGGACTCCATTTTCTCCTATAGTCATCGGAATGGGAAGCTCCTGATAACGACATGGCCACATTAGATGATTATGACATGTCATGAACATCTTCATGCGAGCTTTCCACTAGAGAAAAGCTCTGGTGTGAACTTTGGCGGTTTGCTTAGAGTGTAGCCAGAACTCCATGGTTGAGGAGCAGCAGCAGCAGCAGGTTGTGGTGGATCAACATTTTCACCTTCTTTTCCCGGTGGGGAAAGGGCTCTTGAGCTCCCCGGAGTTAAGGCGGGTGTTGAATAGCATGCTACTTTCTTCAACCATTTGTAAGAGAGAAAGAGTGGGATCTCTACTTGTAACAAGTAGAACTCGCTCTGATACCACTTGTTGGTCCTGTTAGCCTAGAGGGGGGTGAATAGGCTTAAATCAAAAACTCTTCTCTCACAGGTGTAACACAATTTGGTTAAAGGATATAAAATCAATGCGGAAGATAACCAGATAGTGGAAGTATTTTGCTTTATTATCAAATGATAATTACAACAAAATAAGCAGCAATTATAATGATTACACTAGCACTCGGCTTTACAATTACACACACTGCATTACTAATCTCTATAAGCTCTTGTACAATAACCTTTCTCACGCTGTATCGTTTTTTCCTTCATATGTGTATGCTTTTTTTAATGTACAACACTATAGATGTATATATAGACATCCTAGGAATTTATCTTGGAACTATATGTTTCGAGCCTTTGTGTAAACATTAAGTTCTTCTCGAAATTGCTTGCTTATAACTGCCGGATGTGGAGCTCGAAATATTGGAAGCATAAGTAAATTAAATAGCTTCGCTCGATTCCAATTACATTTGGGACTGCATCCACATCTCCGAGTGGTCCACGTGTAAGACAGTTTAGATCTTTAATGAGTTTGTCTTACATCGGAACATAGCGAGCTGATATCATAAATGCGGTATTGATGAGTTGAAGTAGCGTCCTTTTGGTCCGGTGTAGATTTCCTTACTCCGTATCAACGAGGTTCGGATCCTTACTCCATATTAGTTATTGCTTACTCCGTGTACATGAAGTCCTAAAATCCTTATTCCGTGTCAGCGCTTCCTTACTCCGCATGAGGTAGATATGCGGAATCCTTATTCCGCATCAGCGCTTTCTTACTGCGCGTGAGTTCCTTACTCCGCTTGAGTAATGATTTGGATTTCTTATTCCGCATCAGATGTCCTTACTCCGCATCAGTCGTCCTTACTCCGCATCTGTCATTTCTTACTCCGCTCGAATGAAAGACTCGGATTCCTTAGTCCGTATCTTCTCTTCCTTAGGCAATTGGACCGAAAGACTTAATTCTTTCTCGGAAACAAATCTCTCTTACTCCGTATGAGGCGTGAACTCGGATTCTCATTCCGCATGAAATGACTTAGTCCAATCAACAATAAGAGCGTGGAATCCTTAGTCCTTTGACAAGTGATTAGTTAAATGCAGAGAGTCCTTACTCCGGATGAAGACTTGGTTATTTACCAAGTATTTGACGACACTCATGATGACCCGGATCAGGATTATATACCCGGATAACGATTTATCTTCCCAGGACTTAAAATAAACATGAAACAACTAAAATCAAATTACATTAGGTTTGATCCACATCATCCAAATTCTAGGTATGATCCAACAAAGTTAAACAATTGAAGGAAGGGATCTTCATTAACCAAGCTAAGTACACACGTGACTTAATCAAGAAGTTTGACATAGAAGGTTCATCTCCGTCAAGACTCCTATGCCAGTCGATTGCCAAGTTAGACCCCGATGCGAAGAGAAATCAGTAAATGTGTGACAGAAGTACGGAGAGATGATAAGATCCTTACTGTAACTTACAGCAAGTCGCCCGAACATTATGGTTGCAACTTGCATCTGTGCAAGATATTAGGCGAATCCCAAAGAGTCACATATGCTTCACGTCAAACGGATATTAAGGTATCTCAAAGGGACCGTGAATTTGGGACTCTGGTATCCAAAGGAGTCCAACTTCACCTTGGATATTATGTTTTCGGATATTCTGATGCTGACTTCACCAGGTGTCGCATTGACAGGAAGAGCACAAGTGGTACGTGTCACTTCTAGGAAACATATTAATTTCATGGTTCGATAAGAAGCGAGAATTCCGTATCAACCTCTCTCTGCGAGGCGGAATATATAGTTTGAGAGTTGTTGCGCATGCCTTCTCTAGATGCAAAATCAACTTACTGACTATGGTTTCAACATGACATCAGTTCCACTCTACTGCGACAACACCAGTGCAATTGCAATCAGCAATAATCCTGTCATGCACCCAAAGACTAAGCACATTGAGGTCAGGTATCACTTCATTCGTGACCATGTTCTCAAAAAGCATATATCTCTGGAACATGTTGCAATTGAAGATCAATTAGCAGACATACTTACAAAGCCCCTACCTGATGCAAGATTCTCTGAACTACTCTTAAAACTAGGTATGCTTGACTTTTCTAGCTAACTTCTCATTTAAATTACTCAACAAGTAGTTTTTCTTGAACATGCATTGTGTATTTATTGAAAGTGCAAGACTTATCTTGTGCTTAACGCTAATAGGTCTTTACTTGATTGACTTGCTTCATGCTTCTGATATTAATCTCATTTTTTCATTATGGGAGGATGCTTGTGTCTCCAGGACTACGATGCGGTAAAGCAAACATAATTAACTTTATATGAATAAAACATCCTTAGGACTTCATGATTCATTCTTTCGTCTATCACCACATGTTTAATGATTTCTCATTTTAATTGGAATTTCTAACATGCCTTTGTTGAAGAATGAAAAAGGGTTAGCTCGGAATGTCTGGTGGTTGCATTCATTGTTGCATCCGATCAGCTCCGCAAGTGGAGTTTTATCAAGGATAGGCAGCATTTTCTCACGAATCATTCCAAGCAAGGAAATGTCCATCGAGAGGATCGCATGGTCTAAGGAGGAGAAAATGCTTTAACTATTAATCAAGTAATACCCTCCTTATATGTCTCGTGACCTCTTCCTTGGATGTCTATCCCGAGGGGGAGTTGTTCCTCGAGAGGATCGCACGATCTAAGGGGGAGCAAATGTCCTGAACCCCTAATATGTCTCGAATACTCCCTCCCTCCAAACTCTCATTTGTCGATCCGACTGGATATGCATTGTTGAATCGGAATTGTGGCGTGATAAGATGTCCTTCCTCTTCATCTTTTGTATTTTAGCAATTACAATCAAACCGTTTACTCATCCGGCATGTGTTCTTTCTTTCACACTCACTCATGAATCCTTGGTTGAATAAATTCATATAGAATTAATTAATCTTAGCTACCACTGTCAGTATGGAGGATTCACTATGTTGACTAAAATGAACTTATGTGTTTATCATTTGTCATATCCATTTTCTTCAGTAGACTGATGATAATTCCTATATATGTCTTGTTACTATTCTTTCATATGCATACGTTCTTGTTTCTTCATAGTTCAGATTATGATGTTTTTACTTAAACCATTTGTTCCATATCCGTACTAACTCAACCTGTTAAGTCTTCTGTTCTTTTAGTTTAAACTTTATGAAGCTACAGGTTCAGATTTTCTTTGCACTTCATTGCTATATTAAGTCTGATGTCTTGGATTTGAAGTATTGTGGTACTCTTCTCTATTCTGACTTCAAGACAGCAAAGGAATCTTCTTCTTCAGTACTTTCTTATTACGGACTCAGTTTGTCTATCATCCGGATATAGTTCACATGGACAATATCTAGCCCAGATGAGAGTCGGTTTAATTCCTCCTGACTCTTGGAATTCTCAATTCGCGATAAACCAAGTGATTATCTTTCATCGCATCTTTTTGAGGAGGAATAATGATGGTTCATTAAATGCACGTCTCGAGCCCGGTAATTTGTCTTTTCAAAATTCGGCAAGATGCATACAACCTGTCATTATTGCATGGTTAGCACGGTCGCCACGTCATTAGTGTACTCGACGGCGCTAATACATCAAGTCTAATGACATCGGATTGTCAGGCGGATCACTGCTCATCTCGCTTAACCCCGAGACCCGCTGGCATCCACGGAACGGGTCCTATTTATCCTGAACTCTCACGCTAGCGCGAGGCTATTGCTTTCACTTCTAAGAACCCTAAACCCTCGTTGCTCTCTATTCTCCAAAGACCTCCCTTTCCTTCTCCTAAATCTTCAAATTACAATGGCATCTCCCGCTCTCTACGGCGTTGTTCTTGGCCATCTTGTCGGCCGGGGCCGGCATTTCCGACCATCCTGCCTGGCTCGACGAGGTTCGCTCCTTGCTAGCCTCCGGTGGCCTCATCGACATCGTCTCGCCCTGGCTGATCTTCTTATTTCAGATGTCCGGTGTTTCTATGAGCACTTCGAATACAGTGACCAGTTTATTGTCTCCTGTATCCGAGGTCAACCCCATTAAGATCACCCCTCAAGTGATCCGTGACGTCTTCCATTTCCCAATCGATAGTGATTACAAGCCGAGGGCTCAAACCACGGCTACTGCCATGGGATGTCCCTCCAAGGTGAAGGAATACAAGCTGAAGTCTTTTCAAGGCCCCTATCACTGTATGGACACCATACTCAGCCGGTGCTTACTGGCTCACTCTACGGCTCTTGACTCAGTCCCGTATGATTTGCTCCTGGCGATGTACGTGGTCTTTCAGCAATTGTCTCTTGACTGGGGCAATTTTCTATTTCGGGTGATGCGGAACAGCAAATGGAATTCGTCTTTCGGACGGATTCTCTCACAAATTTTCAAACATCTACGTCATGCGCACTTCCGAGACCGGTTGACGATTCCCTTCCCATGAGAACTTTTACTTTCGTCATCTCACCTCCGATGGGACGCTCACTGTCCGCTGTCCTCCTGTCTCTCATGCACGCGTTGTTGTATTGGAACATCAAGATAGTTCCGTTGGTGACCCAGCCCCCAGCTCGGGTCACGAGGTTAGCCCTACACACCAGTCTTCCCGCATCCGGTCCATTGCCGCTCCGGCAAGCTCCCGCGGTTCGCAGCACAGCGTTCGCACTGATCCTTCTGATGTTGCAGGGCCCTCTCAGCTGCTTCATCATGAGACTGTTTCTTCAGCCCCTCCTGCTGATGCCCCTGCTTCTATCCCTCCCTGCTGCCGATAATGTCGCTGATGCTCCCACACCCGCCTCTTCGATGACTCACCATTGCTGCCGTCATCGCTGACATACCTACCTCTCCTCCAGCCGCCTCTCCAGCAAGCATTGTTGATCCTCAAGACTACCTCGACCATCTTCCCACCGATATCCTGACTGATTGTTGGCTCCGTTTCAGCCTCGCCCACACTGCAAACATCCCTGAATCTGCTCTCCGGGTTTATTGCACCAAACATACCCAAATCCCAAACGCCATGATTGCTTGGAACTGTGAACACGGCTTTCTGACGCTATCTCTGCTTCAGGCCGCACCTCCTACTGCTGCTGCCTCTTCCGGACCTACTCACGACACACAAGACTCCTATCCCCCGCTCGAGGCTGGTCCCTCCACTCCTCGCGGACATTCCCACCATTGACCTCTCCGGTCCAAAGTGGCTCCGCTACACACTGCTCCTGCTGGCGATAACCCACCATTCTCTCCACTGTCGACTTCTCCGCCCTGCGCACTCCTGCCCCTCTACATGCGGGGGAGTCCTCAAAGGCTCCTGATTTTGGCCTTGGGCGTACCTCTTTTGCCACGATCCTATCCGAAGCCACGGTCTCTGCTCAGCTAGATCGTATTGCGGAGGACAATCGATCCCGGGCCCAAGTCATTGCTGATAAAGTTGATGAAATTAGGACCCAGATCCTTTCTGCTCTCTCCAACTCCTCTCTCTCACTGTATTAGAAGCTAGACCTTATTGTCCAATCCCTTTCGGGACTGTCCACTTCCTTTCGGGATCTGACTCAGGTTGTAGGTCGTCCCTCTCGCCCTCCTCGCTGATCTGCCAAACAGGGGGAGAATGCCCCATCTGATCCATCCCCTTCCACTACTGCTCCTGCTACTACTGACGTTCCCAGCCGAAGACCTGCACTTACTCTTCTTTCGGGCCTCCCGGTTCCCAAACGCAGTCACTTCTCTGGACTGTCTAGTGCTGCTCCAACTCCTTCTGACTACCCCAACTCCTCCACTGCGGCTCCCTCCTCATCCGCTCAGGCTCCGCAAGTCACGTTTCTCCCATCATACGTGGAACTGGACCCATATGATACAGATGGGCGTGTACATGCAGCCATGTTAGCATATGCGAGTGCTGCTCCCTCCACCCCAAAAAGGTTTTTGTCATCTCTGTCCCCTTTCTCCCCTACAGACATAAGCATCTTACTGTCAGAGAGAGGACAGTTCTCCACTGATGACATTGACAACTTTACCTTGGCGGTGAAGGAAGAGATGAGGTTGTTCCCCACCATGTACCAAGAAGAGCATCTGATCGATATACTACCTTGTTGGCTTGATCACTATCTTCCCGAAATGGACTTCCTTGAGCCCTCATCAATGGAACAGTGAGAACAAGTAAGCCATGGAAAGATCTTACAACCGTTCTCATTCCATACAGGATCAGCACTCCTCATCACATGCTTGCCGTCTTCTATCAAGGATAGGAGAGTTGTTCTCATGACTCCCACCAGGTTGTGGGACACCAAATGAGAAGAAGCCAGACTTGGACCATCGCTCCGGACTGTCGGATCTTGTCGAGGCAGTGGAGTCTTCGAATCAATTGGTCAACCTCTTACGCCTCCCAATGCTCTTCTCAACTCGACATTTCTGAGCAAAGGAGAAGTTCCCCAATAACCTGACGGAGAAAGCTATAGAGCCTATGTCTGCTACTTTATTAGGCACCATTTGAAGTATGATCCTAACTGGAAATATTTTTTTATGTGTACTAATGAACAGCCTAAGCGACTAAGGGAGTAGGTAGCAACTAAGATCTTCAAGTACAGTAAGCCTTAGAATTCTTAATATAACTTTTGTACTAAGGTTTACTTTGTATTATAGTTGTTGACATAGTGGAATTTTTTGCTATCCTTGTCTTTGTGTATATCTTGCTGTCTAACCAGATCAGATTACAAAGAGTTTGGCATATCCATATTGGGGGAGATTGTTGGATCAAACCCATAATTTGGATGATGTTGTTAAAAACCCTATGTAATTTGATTTGAGATGTTTCATGTTTATTCTAAGCTTCGGAAGATAAAATCCTAAACTAGACTTACACTCAGAGAGCAAAGCGAAGGACAGGATATATAATCCTGATCCGGATTATCATGAGTGTCATCAAACACTTGGTAAATAACCAAGTCTTCATCCGGTGTAAGGACCCTTCATGCAAACTAATCACTTGACAAAACGACTAAGGAATCCGCGTTTTTATTTGGACTAAGTCAATTTATGCGGAGTGAGAATCCGAGTCCACAACATGTACGGAGTAAGAGAGATTTATTACGGAGAAAGAAATTAAGTCTTTCTCTCTAGCTGTCTAAGGAAAAGAATATACGGACTAAGGAATCCGAGTCTTTCATTCGACGAGTAAGAAATGGCTGGTGCGGAGTAAGGACAACTAATGCGGAATAAGGAATCCGAACCATTACTAAAGCGGAGTAAGGAACTCACGTAGAGTAAGGAAGCGCTGATGCGGAATAAGGATTCCGTACATATACTTCATGCGGAGTAAGGAAGCGGTAATGCGGAATAAGGATTCCGCACATTTACTTCATGCGGAGTAAGGAAGCGCTGACACGGAGTAAGGATTTTAGGACTTCATTTACACGAGTAGCAACAACCGATACGGAGTAAGGATCCGAGCTTCGTTGATACGGAGTAAGGAAATCTACACCGGACTAAGAAGACGCTACTTCAACTTATCCATACCGCATTTATGTTATCAGCTCATTGTGTCTCGATGTAAGACAAACTCATTGAAGACCCAAACTTGTCCTACACGTGGAACACTCGGAGATGTGGATGCAGTCCCAAATGCAATTGGAATCAAGCGAAGTAATTCAATACACTTATGCTTCCAATATTTTGAGCTCCACATCCGTAGCAGGTATAGCAGAAGCATTTTCAGAGAAGAACTTAATGTTTACACAATGCTTGGAAAATATAGTTCCAAGATAGATTCCTAGGATGTCTATATATATCTGTAGTGTTGTATATCTAACAAGAGGCGTGCATACATTGTAAGAACTGATACACGCGAGTACATGTGCAAAACAGAGATAAACTAGCCAGTGTGTGTGTGACTTGAAAAAGAGAGTACTGTTGTAATCAACTGTAATTATCTTCAGATAATAAAACAAAATACTTTCACTATCTGGTTATCTTCCGCACTGAATATTTCTTTTAACCAGAATTAGTGTTGTGCCTGAGTGAGAAAGAATTTTAAGTAAGAGCCTATTCACCCCCTCTAGGTCCCGGGGACCAATAGACTTTCTTCTACACCATAAATCATAAGGTGTACGATTAGCTCTCGGCCTCATTATTATTCCGTTTAATAGGTGTATTTGTATCCTCGTTGTCTCTATCCAAAATCTTGTATGCAGATTAACTTCCGTGAATAAGGTTCTGTCCATTTCAATGACGGTTTTATTCTTCCTCTCAATAACTCTATTTTGTTAAGGAGTTCTTACTGCTGACAACTAATGGTATATCCCACGCTTGCTCAAGTATTTTTTAAAGGTTATTTGTGAATTAAGTACATGATACAAGTTCTTCGATGAAATCATCCACAAAGAGGATGAAGTATTTCTCACTATTGAGTCCCTTGTTCCTCATAGGTCCACACAAATCAATATGTACAATATCTAGAGCTACTTCAAAACTATACTCTTTTACTTTGTAATAAAATCTGGACTGTTTTACATGTTGGCATATCGAGTAGACATGCTCTCTATCTCTTCTTATGTCTAAGATATCTCTAATAGCCTTACAATTTACAAGCCTTCTCATATTCTTTTGATTAAGATGTCCAGTATTCTATTTCGAGTTCAATTTCTTCAATTTTTGTTATATAATAGCTACGGGTCGTGTTCTCATCTATTACATACAAGTCCCTATCTATCCTTTTTCAAGCTGCTATTGTGTTGCCATTCTATCCCTTCACTTGGCAACTAGTTTTTATAAAGGTCACTTCATGGCTTACATCACAAAATTGACTAACGGATGCTAGATTGTATTTTAATCCTTCAACATGCAAGACATCCTTCAATTTACTCTTTTCCCGTTTGGCAGATCCTATCCACTTAATTTTTAGAGAGCTATATCATTGCCAAATTTTACTTTGTCAGATTTGTCCTTATTCATATTTGACAATTTATTTACATCACCTATCATATGACCCAAATATCCACTGTCAAGGATCCACTGTCTATCTTGATATCTTATTTTAAAGTATTCTCAACAATATGAACTACTTCTTTCTCTTTAGCTTTGTATACTTGTTTTACTTTATACTTAAAGCATTCCCTTGAAGTTTTGGCTCCCTCTTAGTCTTTTGAGATAATGTTCTTTCCTTTACTTTTTTTCTTTTCATAGTGCTCTACCTCTTATTTTGCTTAGGAATAATGGGACTCTCTGCACTATTGTGTTAAGTGCCACACTTCTCACAAACTTCCAAATTTGCAAGTATAGCAAACTTGTTGTTCGTGGAAATGAACTTGGCTTTCACTAATATGATTTTTCATCATGTCTTTGCTTCTAACAGTAGTTGCATAAACTTTTAACTAGTCTTTCCTTTTCAATTTTGTACAAGTTTAATTGAGATGCCTTCAACTCAGTTCTAGGTCCTTACACTGGATACCTTCACCAACAAAATCTAGCTATATGGCCTCATATCGCACAATAGTAGCGAGTGGCCCTAAAACTAGGTTTTTCTGAACTTCAAGTCTTCTTCATTAAGATCTTGGCATTCATAATTCATTTCACAAATTTCTTTTATTCTTCACTAAGAGGTACCCTTTCCTTCATGGAAATGACATTTGCATTAGATGATTGAACATCTTTCTTCACGTTCAAGGAGCACACGGATTTCTAAGCACTCTTGATCACTCCACAAGTCTTAAAATGGTCATTCAGGTATCTTTTCATCATGGCAGTTGTTTTCGCACCCTATCCATCTTCTCATCATTCACACTAGCCACGGTAGTGTCCTTGATCTTCTCGGTGCTCTCACTCGTTGTAGTGGCATCCTTCTGCTCCTTATGCTCACCGACCATTAGTACTAACCTTCTTCGCCGCCTATGGTGTCATGGCTGTCTTGATCTAGGAACTCTTGGAGATTGAGACTTGTGTAGTTTGGTCTTTGAAGATCTTTATCGAAGATATATAAGTTCCTCCTAAAGACCTTGGATTTTGGTGTCTCTGGTGATGAGTTCCTGCAATAATGTCATCATATATCTTGATTTTCTCCTCTAACTTGAGCTTCAAGTCGACAATTTCCTCACAAAACTTTTTTGATTCCTATAGACGTGATCTTTCTTCATTCTGACCTCTTTGATCTCCTCCCTTAGTTCCTTTATGCTCTCCCTTGAGTTGCTTGATCTTGATTCCTCTTTTACATCTCTTTTGTAGCAAGCTCAAGCTCTTCCTCAATCAAGTTCTTCTTCTTCTCGCCTCCTCCTCTTTCTCTGAGGCTATGCCTGATTTTCTACCTTTATTCTGGTGACGAAGACACAATATGATGAGCATTCCTCCTCATCAGATGCAGTGAATTCTGCTCATGTAGTTCTTGTGTGAGCCCTTCTTCTTCTATGGAGCTGCTAGTCTCATTGCGGAAGTGCTTCTTCTAAATGATGTTTTCTTTCATTTAGTATCCTCAACATCTGAGGTTTTATCATCTAAATCTTCAGCCTTCAATCTTGGAACGGGAATTGGTAAGGCTAAGCTTCGATTGTGACGAGGTTAAAAACCCCACTTCAAAATTGGGAGGATTGCCTAAATCACCACTTAGACGGGCAAGGTCTAAGATACAGAATAAAGGAAGCATTACACAAAATTTCAACCTTTACAATCATTCAAATGTTGCTCATTCAAGTTACGTCCCTTCCAACACATTGGAAGCCCCATATATAGGCTCCAAAATACAAAGAGTATAAAAAACCTAGTTAAAGGAGCCTACAAATTGAATAAAATGCCATATTTAGCTAATTTTGAATTTGAAGTAAAAGCCATTAATTTAAAATGGGTAGAGGGAGCGTGGGAGGCCTGCGGCTTGGCGCCCCTAGTACATACTCCCCGGGTTGGAGAGAACTCATCCTCGAGTTCAAGGCTCATTTTGACCAAAAAAAATGGAGACAAATTGGCCACATTAAAAATAGGCTGAGACACCATAATGTCCAGGGAGCTTGACCTTGTAAGCATTGTCATTGATTTTTGCTACAATCGAGAAAAGGGACGATCTGCTTGAGGCGAAAGTTTGGCATTCAATTGATTAGAAACCTTTCTTTTCGCAGATGGGTCCATACTAGGTCTCCAACATTCTACACATTCTTCTTTCGATGTTTATCATGCCTAGATTTGTATCGTTGAGTTTGCTTATTGAGTCGATCATGGACCTCTTCCTGAATTCTCTTAACTTCTTTGGCCCTCGGGCTCCGCATCCCCACTGAATTGGTGAGTTGTGGGTAAGGGAGTCAAATCTAAAGGGCTAAGGGGACAACCTGCTATAGACTACCTCAAATGTGCTTTTCCCCTTTGCTTGAGTGGTTGAGTTATTGTAGGCAAATTCATCCCTGAGCACACACGAGATCCTACTGTCAGCAGTTTTTGCCCACAAAGCTTCGAGGCATTTCCCAAAATTCGTTGATAGCTTCGGTTGTCTATCGGTTTGGTGGTGGTAGAACTAAATTGGAGTCGAGTTCTCATTTTCGTCCACAAGGTTTGCCAAAAGTGACTTACAAACTTTACATATCGATCAGAGGTGATAGTTTTTGGGACTCCGTGGAAGCGCACAATTTCCCAAAAATATAAGTCAGAGATGAGAAGCATCATTAGTCTTATGGCATGCAATAAAAGGAGCCATCTTAGAAAACTTATCAATGACGACTATGATTGAATCCTTGTGCCGTTGAGTTCGTGGACAGCCAAGGACGAAACCCATGCTAACATCTTCCCAGGGAGATGCTGGGATAGGCAATTGCATATATAATTCGGTATTTTGATGGACAGTCTTGGCTTGATGACAAACTTTGCATCTTTGGAGTGTGTTTATTGATGTGTTGCTCTAACTTGGGCCAATAGAACTTCTCCTTGACAAGAGCTAAGGTTTTATCTCGCCTAAAATGACCAGCTAATCCACTATCGTGGGCTTCCCATATAATTAAATCTCAAAGAGAGCTCTGCAGAATACATAATTGGTTACCTTTAAACAGATAACCTTGTTGTCGATGGAATTACTGGTATGGATAAGAGTAGCTGCCCATATAGCACCAAAGTCAAGGTCTTTCTCATATAACTCCTTCATCGCCTTGAATCCTATCACTTTCGTTTGCAAAGAAGTGAGGAGAGCATGTCGTCAACTAAGGGCATCAGCTACACGATTCTGAACTCCAGACTTGTGTTTTAGAAGAAATGGATAAGCTTGAAGGAATTCACTCCAAGAGGCATGACGACGGTTGATCTTTTGTTAGGAATTCAAGTGCTTCAAGGCTTCATGGTCTGAATGTAATATGAACTCCTTAGAGAGAAGATAGTGGCTCCAATGCTCCAAGGCTCGGATGATGGCATAGAATTCTTTGTCATAGGTGGAATATCGAAACCTCGTGTCATTCAATTTTTCACTAAAGAAGGCAATAGGCTGACCTTCTTGACTCAAAACTAATCCAATTCCAATGTTGGAGGCATCACAGTCCACCTCGAACATTATATCAAAGTTGGGTAAGGCGAGCGCTGTTGTCTCCGTGAGCCTCTTCTTTAATGCTTCAAAGCTCTGTTGAGCTTTATCAGTCCAAGTGAACTTCTCTCTCTTAAGAAGATTCGTGATTGGTGCTACAATAGAACT
This sequence comes from Taxillus chinensis, assembly GCA_023512835.1. Classification (NCBI taxonomy): domain Eukaryota; kingdom Viridiplantae; phylum Streptophyta; class Magnoliopsida; order Santalales; family Loranthaceae; genus Taxillus; species Taxillus chinensis. Next base: position 53,955,519 of record CM042084.1, read on the forward strand.
GAAGTTCTTAATGAATCTTCGAAAGAATGATGCCAACCCATGAAAGCTTCAGATATCATGGATAGACTTTGGTGTGGGCTAGTTGACGATTGCTTTAATTTTATTGGGATCCACCTTGATACCTTGAGTGGTAATAAAAATTTGTTGGAGATGGCCTAGGTGCTCTGATTGATCCGTTCTGTAAATCAAAATGTCGTTAAAGTACATAACAATAAATTTTCCGATGAAGGGTTTGAATATCTTATTCGTGAGGCGCATGAAGGTGCTAGGAGCATTTGATAATCCAAATGGCATTACCGTCCATTCGTACAAGCCATCTCGAGTTTTAAAGGCAGTTTTCCATTCATCACAAGGACGCATTCGGATCTAATAATATCCGTTCCTCAAATCAATTTTTGAGAAAATGGTGGCTCCTTGTAGCTGATCTAGCATATCTTCCAATCGTGGGATGGGGAAATGGTACTTGATGGTAATCCTATTGACTGCTAGTTGTCTACACACATCCTCCAAGTTCCTTCTTTTTTGGACTAGTAGCAGGTACCGCACATGGGCTTACCCTTTCTCGGACTAGTCCCTTGTCGAGCAACTCGTTGACTTGTCATTGAAGCTCTTTGTACTCCTTGGGGTTCATCCGATAAGCTGGCTTGTTGGGGATGACAAATCCTGGGATGAGATCGATTGCATGATGGATGTCTCTCATTGGGGGTAATCCAGGAGAAATCTCATCCAGCACAACATCGGAAAAAGCTTCAAGGAGAGTTTGAATATCCTTTGGATAAGGGGAGGTGGTCTCATCCACCTCGATTAATAGCAGAAGGCATGTTATTCCCGATTCTGCATACATCTTTTGGAATATCAAATGAGTGATTAGATTTGTTCTGCCCCCTTCTTGTTAGATGATTCCTCAGGTTTCGTAGGGGTGAGCTTGACCTTCACACCATCCTTCATGAAGGCATATGTATTAGCATAACCATCATGGATAGCTTTCCGGTCAAATTGCCACGATCGACTGAGTAATAAATAGCAAGTATCTATGGGTATAACATCGCACCACACTTCATCTTGGTACCTGTTGCCAATAGAGAAGTATACCAGACATTGATTAGTTACTTTTACCTCATTTCCCTTGCACAACCATTGTAATTTGTAAGGGTGGGGATGCTCTTTGACTGGCAATCCAAGTTTCTCCACCATGTAGTTGGACACCACATTCTCACAGCTTCCTCCATCAAGGAGGATGTTACACACCTTTTCGTGAGAGGTACAACGGGTGTGGAAGATGTTATGTCGAAGTTAATCTTCATCCTAGGATATGTTTGCATGAAGACTACGGCGTATGATCAATGACTTACCATAACCAGCATGGGTGAGTTTTTCCTCGAGCTGGGATGATTCAGTGTTGTCGTTTTGTTTCTACTCAGCTTCATCTTCTGAGATTTCATGGGGTTTTCCTTCAATAATGGTGATGATCCGTCTGTTGGGAAATTCGGAAGTGATGTGTCCAAATCCGTGACACTTGAAGCATTTACACGAATTAGATGGATGGCCCGAGCTAGCTTCTTTCTTAACCTCGGCAGGACCCTTAGCCACGGGTTTTGGGGTTTGAGACTCTCGATTGGTCTTGAAGTCCCACAACTTAGACACACCAGGAGTAATCCTTTTAGGAAGTTGTTTCTCCACCCTTAGCGAGTCGGGTGACGTCATCCAATGTCTAATATTGTTGAAGTTGGACAACTTTGGATATCTCATAATCTAGTCCTCCGAGATAACGGGCGATGGTTTGCTCGTCTCTCTCCCGAATGTCGCATTTCATCATTAATTTCTCAAACTCCATGGTGTATTCTTCTTGTTGAAAATTGTTGCCGCAGGTTATGCAATTTGATATAATTATCATGGTAGTACCTGTCAAGTAAAAATTTACGGGTTAGTTCCTAGCACATCTTCTCCCAAGTTTTGACTTTGGCACGACCTTCTCTTTCACGTCGTCGCTTAAGATTCTCCCACTAAATAAAGGCGTGCTTTGTTAATTTTAGGGCGACGAGCTTCACACGCTTGTCATCGGGAATGTCCTTGAGTTCGAATACATGCTCCACCATGTGCAACCAGTTGATAAAATCATCAGGTTGAAGACGTCCTTCAAAGTTTGGGATATCAACCTTAATGCCAAAATCAGAAGATCTTGGGGCAACATTGTCCCGAGGCCGTGGGTGACGACGAATGCGTTCGAGCGATGAAGAGCTTTCATTGCCCCTCAGGTGATGAAAGGGATTTTCTCCTTCAGTATCTTCACCTGAGTCGTGTGGATCACCATGCGGGGGAGGAACTTGAGAACCCTCAAATATTTCGAGGCGTTCTTGAAGTATTTGAATTTGTTGACGCATTTCTTCCATATGGATGTCACGAACGTCTTGTTGGCACGGGGGATTTTGTCTTCTTGGAGGCTTTTTTTGAAAGGAAGGTACAAATGTAATTTGGTTGGTATGGCTAGAATCTTTCGGCTTTGATATCAAATGGAAGGGGAATTGGTAAGGCTAAGCTTCGATTGTGGCGAGGTTGAAAACCCCACTGCGAAATTGGGAGGATTACCTAAATCACCACTTAGATGGGCAAGGTCTAAGATACAAAATAAAAGAACAATTACACAAAATTCCAACCTTTACAATCATTCAAATGTTGCTCATTCAAGTTGTGTCCCTTCCAACATAGTGGAAGCCCCATATATAGGCTCCAAAATACAAAGAGTATAAAGAACCTAGTCAAAGGAGCCTACAAATTGAATAAAATGCCATATTTAGCTTATTTTGAATTTGAAGTAAAAGCCATTAATTTAAAATGGAGGGAGGGAGCGTGGGAGGCCTACTGGCTTGGCGCCCTTGGTGCAAATCTGCATTGAGATGCAAAGTGACCCCCCATTTTCCACATTTAAAACATCTAAGGGACAATCCTCCTTTTCCCTTTCCTCTGGCCTGTTTTCCTGCTCCACCTTTTCTGAATTTTTTGGTGAAATAGGATACCACCTCATCTTCACCAGCTTCATTGTCACTGTTTTCCTGTTCTTCTGAGGATTCCACTTTATTCTTTATTTTTAATTTTTTTATAGCCTTAAAGGCAACTTCCTTTGTTCCTTTCGATGTAGACGTGGATGTTATTGTAGATGGCTCTTCATAGGAATACACCTTCATTTCTGTCACGCCCTGGAATTTCCAACCCGAGGAAACCGGTACGTGACTCCCCTTTTACCCACACGGAGGGCAAAGGGGTTAGGATACAAACCAAGAATATCACATTTTAAACATCCACAACACATTCAAGACAGTAAAATTCATAAAAGCAATCCACAATCCAAGCCAGTCTTTATTACAACAAAATCCTCTTTTCAATCCATCCCCACTAAGGTTACATCAATTCCAATAAAAATAACATAAATGGTAGGCAAGAAAGTAAATAAGGTCTTCCACCTTGGTGTTCCCACCTAACGCCTGTAGGTTCCTGTAAAGAAAACAACATGGTAGGAGGGTGAGCAACCACAGCTCAATGAGGGATCATGTCTCCCCAACCCATCCCATGCACCTAATATCTACATGCCTTGTGTACAAGTGTTGTGTCGTGATACAATTATTCCACCAGATGTAATTACAGGCTATAACAGCAAATACAATCATACACGGGCTGGTACATAAACACTCCCGGGCTTCCACAGCCACCGGGTTTCCAAGAACAGTCCTGGGCTTCCACAGCCACCGGGTTACAAGAACAGTCCCGGGCTTCCACAGCCACCGGGTTCCACAAAACAGTCCCGGGCTTCCATAGCCACCGGGTTCCACAAAACAGTCCCGGGCTTCCACAGCCACCGGGTTCCACAAAACAGTCCCGGGCTTCCACAGCCACCGGGTTCCACAAAACACAGCACACATATCCACACTTAGTCACACAGACATAACATCAAACACTTAGCATGCAAAGCCTCACAGGTATAAAACCAAACAGTTGGTGTACATAAATTTACAGGCTCATAAACCCAGCCGCACAGGCATTTTCCCAAACATGTAGCAGGCATGTCACACAGGCATTTTATCGAGCACTTTTCATGCATCACACGAACACCACAACACACCAAAATCGCCATTGAAGGCCAACATCCATATAGGAGATCACACCTATATGGATTACATATTTATATATAACAGATATAACCAGAAATCTGCCCTGGAACCCTAGGACAGAGAAGGACTTAGGAAGAACAGAACCCCTACCTCAAGTAAGATGCAACAACCCAGCAATAATCTGATCCCACGCTGAACGCCGTCCACCCACGAGACTCTGACCACCCACGCAAGACGCCCAGCCCAGGAGGCTCTCCTTCCTTCTCTCTCTCTCTCTGCGACGGTGTGGAGCAACAAACCCTAAACCTAAAACAAGAGGGGCTTCCCCTCCTTATATGACAACACAACATCAAAACGACGTAGTTTTGATTAAGTGAATCCCATGATCAAAACGACGTAGTTTTGATCACACAAGTTAGCACCTTTCCGCACTCATATAGGCCAAAATACTCGAGAATTTCAACATGGTCCTTTGGAGAAAGATCATTAGAATGTCAAAACCAAGGGAACCATGCAAAAATATGCCTGCACGCCAATTTGAATGTGAATTCCCCAATTCACGTGCAACTCCAAATGCACTCCAAATGCTCTCAAACTTCACTCCTAGCCTCCTTGCAACATTTAGAAGACAACCACACTTGCACGTGAAATGGACCCAATTCACGTGCACCTCACATACACGTCCGTTTGGCCTGAAACTTCTGTGGTAGATAGAGGACATCATTCTAAGAATCTTTCCTTTTGCACGTGAATTCATTTGAGTCCATTCACTAGGTCAATGTAAGGACCCGTACCTTGAGTTAGTCAAAGTTAGTCACGCTTTGCCTTGGGGTAGAGTTTTTCTAGATTTTGACCTAGTGAATGGGCTCAAATGAATTCACGTGCAAAAGGAAAGATGCTTAGAATGATGTCCTCTATCTACCACAGAAGTTTCAGGCCAAACGGACGTGTATGTGAGGTGCACGTGATATGGGTCCAATTCACGTGCAAGTGTGATTGTCTTCCAAATGATGCAAGGAGGCTAGGGGTGAAGTTTCGAGAGCATTTGGAGTCCATTTGGAGTTGCACGTGAATTGGGAATTCACGTGCAAATTGGCGTGCAGCCATATTTTTGCATGGTTCCCTTGGTTTTGACATTCTAATGATCTTTCTCCAAAGGACCATGTTGAAATTCATATTTTGGCCTATATGGGTGCGGAAAGGTGCTAACTTGTGTGATCAAAACTACGTCGTTTTGATCCTGGGTTTACTTAATCAAAACTACGTCGTTTTGATGTGGGTAGTGTCTATATAAGGAGGGCTTGAGTTTGAGTTTAGGGTTCTTGTGTTCTTCCTTGCTGCCGAGAGAGAGAGAGAGAGAGAGAGAGAGAGAGGGTCTCCGGGCTTTTGCCGTGGTGGTTCGCGTCGTGGGGAGTTTGTCTAGCGTGGAGGTTAGGACAAAAGCTTGAGGTAGGGATTCATGTCCTTCCAAACTCTCCTCTGTTTTAGGATATTCACCTATATATATATATGTAAATCCATATAGGTGTGATCTCCTATATGGATGTTGGCCTTCATGGCATGTTGTTGATTTGATGTTGAATTTGGCCTGAGGATTTTCCGGGTTTGTTTATGCACACTATGTGTTTGATGAAATGTCTAAGAGGTCTGCACACTATGTGTTTGATAAAATGTCTGTGAGGCCTGCATGCCATGTATTCAATATAATGCTGTGAGACCTTGTATATGAGTGCTTGATGATATACCTGTGTGACTGGTGTGTACCGTGTTTGATTTGTATTTGATTTTTAGCCTATGAGGCTGATGTGTGTGATCGGTATCTGACCATGTTGGTCCTTCGAGATAAAGTGTAAATCTTTGTCTTGAGTTTACATGTTGAGATGTAATGCTATCTTCGTTCGTTGATCTGTTTGAGGCCGAGCCGAGATATGGGCCAGGCACAATAGTTTGGACCCCTTTGAGATTTGGCCGGGACGTGGTCCCGAGTCTCGGTGTAGCACTCACGACGGTGGGCTAAGTCTACACCCATTCTTGAGGGTAGATATGGCGCCCGAGGAGGTGGTTGACCATATCGACTCGGGTGGAAAATGTTGCATTGGTGTCCATGCAACATTCGCCTGAATGTGGTATGTCATGTCGCCGTGGTGGCGGGGTGTCCTCTCCCTTCGGTCCGGGTTCAAAGAGAGTGTTTACCTGGGTGATGTTTGCTGCGTTAGCCTTAGGCACAACACGAGCACAAGCATACACATATCATGCATGTTGTACACGGACGGGTCCGGGGGAGACGGGATCCCTACCGAGCCGTGGTTTGCTCACCCCTCCTATAAACCGTTCTTTGCGGGGTTTAGCGGGGGTAGGTGAAGGTGAGGAGCTAGGCCCCGAGGTCGAAAGCTTTATATTATTTCCTTTGTTGTACTCTGGTTTTATGTGTTTGGATTTTGGTTTGGTTTTATTGATGGCTTCATAGGGGTTTTTCCCCGACTGGGTTGTAATGAACATTTAGTCTTTGAAATGAAATAAAATGAGATGTTGTTATTCAATTTGTGTTTGTGTGCATGGTTTGGGAACAGGAGCATGCCCCTTGGCATGTTAGCCTGATTGTGCGAGTTTGGGACAGCACCGTGCTAGAAGTCCTTTTAAGGTGCTTGCACCAACCCCTTGTCCCTTCGGGTGCGGGCATGGGTAGTCACTACTCATTTCCAAGTGGAAGGAAATTGGGGCGTGACAATATGGTATCGGAGCGATAGTTCATGGTCTAGTGGACCTAGGATAAGTGGGGAGGCCTGGCCGCTTCGAGACTCTTGGGAGGCGATAGGACACGCCCGATCAACGTGGTCCTATCTGGTTTTCCTGGGGTGTACTCAGGGGTAGTTAGACCAAGGAGTAGGGCACTTGCATTTGGGTTGAGGGTGCATACATGCATTGGCATTAGAGCACTAGTTTAATTTCGGATGAGCATTGTGATTGGACATGCTATGTTGTTTGAAACTTGTTCTTCGTGAAATTCGGTGATTTTCTCGTGAGACTTGTTGCTATGAATTGCTTCTTTGTGTACTTCGTGATTTTCCTGTGTGTTTAAATGTAAAATGTTGCTTGAGTACCTCATGGCCCATGGGGATGAGGGTGTGTAGAGCTTGAGAGAAGCCGATCCTAGTTTGGTTTAAATTATGTAGACGATGCCTCCTAGGAAAGTAACCCGAGCTACTCCGGTGTAGAAGATGAATCTTACGCCCTGCGGCTGGAGGGGAAGAGGACGGCGTGTGAGGGCGATGATCCCCTTGGAGCGGATCATGGCCCAAGTCCGGGCCCTAAGTGAGAACGTGCAAGGCATGCGTGAGGACCTCGGGGAGAGATCCTAAACGAGGTGCGTCAGGAGATGATGGCACGACAGGCGGTGCCACCCCCTCCACCCCGTGAGGCGGAACCTCCGTGTGGCGGGGAAGTGCCGGTGAGGCGGGAAGAGGGAGACGTGTTGACGGAGCTCCGAAAGGAACATCCACCAAGGTTCAAGGGAGGAGCCGAACCTCTAGGAGCGAGCACCGGCTGCGGCGGATCGAGCATGTGTTCTCCTTTCTTCGACCCGGGAGGAAGACAAAGTGAGACTAGCGATCCGGCGAGTTGGAGGAGGAAGCCTTGGAATGGTGGCTTAGCACCTCGGGAAGCCGGGATATGGAGACCATGGCCTGGAATGAGTTCCTCCAGCTGTTCCATGAGGAGTTCTTTCCAGAGTCATTGCGGTGGCGAAGCGGGAGGAGTTCAGCGGCTGGAGATCGCGCTCGATGCGAGTATGAGCGAGATTTTCGGGGCTGAGTCGGTTTGCTCCGAAAGCAATATCAAGGGAGGACCTGAAGGCCCATAAGTTTACCATGGGTCTCAAACCTGCCCGAAGCAAAGGGTGGAGATGCTGCGATCGAAGACCTATCTGAAGTCGTGGACACCGCCAAGATTGTTGAGAGAGGATTAGAGGAGGGAAGACAGGCTCACCAGGAGCGGATGGGCAGAGCGCGCGCGACAAGCACGGTGATACCAAGAGGCGAAAGGTTGAGCTCGGGAGTGGGACTTTTCCCAAGGATGGGGGCCAAGCTTCAATGGCTCCGCCGGATCCCGTTACTTTGGAGGACAGGGAGTCTCTGGGAACTTCCCAAGCGGGTGTACTGTTGTGGCCTGTCGGGGCACGTCAAACGTGGAGTGCCCCAACAAAGACTTGACGTGTCATAGCGTGGGAAGGTGGGACACATCGGCAAGGTGTGTTTCGAAGAAGGGGAGCGGCAGGGGAGCTGGAAGCTTAGCACAAGGGAGTAGGGGTGGGACCCAATTTCGGGCCCCGACCCCCAAGCGACACATTCGTGGCCGGCCCGGTCAGTGGTTCCGATCACACTAGGCCACAGGGGAGAGGCAACCACAAGGAGGATCGGAGGGCGTCCCGGACCGGCAGCGAGAGCAAAAGGGAAGGCAAGTGAGGCTAGTGGTGGGGCAGGCCAAGGCAGGGTGTTCGCGCTTACCTCGGCACCAGTGAAATGGAGGAATTACCATCACCCTCCGAGAAGGTGGAGCCGGACCTTCGGTGGTTCGAGGTACTATTTTAATATCCCGCACCGTTGTTGCCGCATTGTTTGATACCGGAGCTTCGTGCTCCCCGATTGCTAAGTCCTTGGTGGAGAGCCTTGGACTTGATTGTGTGGAGGCTGATAGACCTGCGAGGGTCGAGTCCCCAATGGGAGGAGTGGAGTTGATCCACCAAATGTGTCGAGAGTGTGCGCTACGATAGGAGAGGTTGACCTCTCATTTGATTTGTACGTAATGCCCATGAGGACCTTTAGTTTGATTCCGGGGATGGATGGTTGATGGCCTTTCAGCTAAGATTGATCGCTATAGGCGACGAGTATCGTTTACTACACCCACAGGGTCTTCCGTATCCTAGTGGGTGAATGGGATAGGGATCTTGGGAGAGGTGGACCGACGAGGGAGCTATGGGGCAATATTACCCATAAGCTTGCCACCCTAACCTTTGAGGAGGAAGGTAACTTGGAGAAAAGGGTGTGGCCAGATGTAGTCGAGAATTTCCAGGATGTCTTTCTGGGGAGTTGTTGGAGTTGCCTCCACACGAGTGTCGAGTTCACGATTGAACTGTTGCCAGGGGTGGGACCCATCTCACTAGTAGCATACCGGATGGGACCTTGAGAGTCGCGAGGGCTTCGAAACGGATAAAGGAACCGGGAGATAAAGGTTTTATCCGTCCTAGTACCTCACCATGGGGTGCACCGGTCTTGTTTGCTAAGAAGGCTGATGGTTCGTTGCGACTTTGCATTGATTATCGGAAGTTGAATCAAGTAACGGTAAAGAACAAGTACCCTTTGCCGCGGATTGATGACTTATTCGACCAGTGAGTGGAGCACGGTGGTTCTCAAAAATCGATCTGCGTTCGGGATATCACCAATTGAGGGTCGGAGCGAGGACATCCCCGAGACGGCGTTCAGGTGCGGTACGGACACTATGAGTGGTTGGTGATGCCTTTTGGGCTCACGAACGCACCTCTTGTGTTCATGCATCTAATGAATCAGGTATTTGCCCCATACCTGGATTCCTTCGTGGTGGTATTCATTGACGACATCCTTGTGTACTCCAAAACCCAAGCCGAGCATGAGGAGCACTTGGCCGTGGTGCTACGGCACTACGAGATCATCACTTGTATGTTAAATTTAGCAAGTGTGACTTCCGGATGCGAGAGGTGCATTTTCTTGGGCATGTAGTATCCGCCGAAGGAGTTAGAGTGGACCCAACCAAGATTGAGTCCGTAGCATCTTGGAAGAGGCCCACAAATGTTTTTGAGATCCGGAGTTTCTTGGGTCCGCAGGTATTACCGGCGTTTTGTGGAAGGATTTTCTCGGTTGGCGGCGCCCATGACAGCTCTTACACGGAAGGGAGCCAAATTCGAGTGGACGGACAAGTGCCGGCGAGCATTCGAGGAGTTAAGACTCGCCACTACTGCACCCGTGTTGAGCCTACCGCAGGAGGGAGTGCCATTCGAGGTGTATTGTGATGCGTCTCGCGTTGGATCAGGGTGTGTTACGATGCAAGAACGCCAAGTCATAGCATATGGCTCGCGACATTTTAAGTCCCATGAGCAAAACTACCCAACACACGACCTGGAGTTAGCAGCGATTATTTTTGCCCCGAAGTCTTGGCGACATTACCTGTTGGGAGAGAAATTTGTGGTATATCCGACCACAAAAGCCTACGATACATCTTCACCCAGAGAGACCTAAATTTGCGACAACGGAGGTGGGTCGAGTACCTGCAAATGTTTGACTTCACGCTCTCCTACACGCCCGGAAAGGGAAATTTAGTAGCCGACGCGCTAAGTAGAAAGGAAAAGCCGAGGTTTCCATGAGAGAATGGAAAATGATGGAGCAACGGTTAGCGATGCTTGGCGTGCAACCTGCTGAGAAGGATGGAGCTATCCTTTGTCCTCTCACCGTGATACCAGAGTTGTATCAGCGTGTCCGTGAGGGACAGTTAGCGACATGGATCGTGAGGTGATCCGGGCCGGGAGAGAGGCCGGAGAGCGTCGAGGACGGACAGAAGGAGTTGAGCATGAGCTGAAATTTCGAGGGCGTCCGATAGTACCACCTCCCTTGCGTGAGGATGTGCTGAGGGAATTTCATCATTCCCGTTTGGCTGTACATCCAGGAGGAACTAAGATGTATCATGCCGTTCGCGTTACGCCTGTGGCCGGGGCTGAAACGGAATGTAGCGTAGTTTGTTTCCATGTGCCTTACCGGTCGAAGTGAAGCGCGAACACCAACGACCCGTGGTCAATTAGCCTTTACCTGTGTCGAGTGGAGGTGGGAGCATATTACCATGGACTTCGTGACGGGACTTCCTACAACTTCTGGGAGAAAGGACATGATTTGGGTCATAGTGGACCGCTTAACTAAGTCAGCCCATTTCTTGGCAATTCGAGAGCGCGACTCTATCGGCACGTTAAGCCGGTTGTATGTTGATGAAATTGTCCGCTTGCACGGAGTACCCTTGTCTATTGTTTCAGACAGGGGATGCGCGGTTTACATCCCGGTTTTGGGGAGGTCTGCAGGAAGCATTGGGAACCCGACTTAATTTGAGTACCGCATTCCATCCCGAGACCGATGGTCAGTCCGAGAGGACCATTCAAACATTGGAAGACTTGTTGAGGGCTTGTGTACTTGATTTTGGAGGATCATGGGCTTCCCACCTTCCTCTGGTGGAGTTTGCCTATAATAACGATTACCAGTCTTCGATTGGGATGGCCCCGTTTGAGGCATTGTATGGCCGACCGTGTCGGTCTCCATTATGTTGGGCGAGGCGGAGAGGCAGCCTTTGTTAGGACCTCAATTGGTCCAGGAGGCTACGGCAAAGTTCACTGATTCGCAACGCCTTCTTACGGCTCAGAGGCACGGAAGTCTTATGCGGATCGCCGACGCCGACCGTTGGAGTTTTTGGTGGGAGACCACGTATTCCTTCGTGTTTCTCCACGAAGAGGCATAAGAGATTTGGGACCCGGGTCCAAGTTGTCCCCTGGTACATTGGACCGTTCGAGATTTTGAGCGAGTTGGACCTGTTGCTTATAGGTTGGCGTTACCACCTCGTTTGAGCGAGTTCATAATGTTTTCCATGTATCCCGGTTGCGGAAATATCATCCAGATCCCACACACGTGCTAGATTGGGGTACCCTGGATCTTGGAGAGGATGTGTGTGTGTGTCGAGACACCCATTCGTATTGTCGATAAGCGCGAGAAGCAGTTGCGAGGTAAGACTATTCCGTTGGTTCGGGTGTTGTGGCAACACCGAGGCCGGAGGAAGAGACTGGGAGCGTGAGACCGAGATGCGTGCTCATTATCCTGATCTGTTCGAGGACGAACAACTCTGAAGGAGGGGAGGAGGGCAAGCATCAAACTTCAACATAATCGGTACTTGCCCAACTAGTTATGACCATGTAGAGTGTATAAATGTGTGAAATAATTTGTGATTTGTTGTGTATTAATTTGTGCTAGGGTGTTAGAGGCCTATGCTTTGGTTGTGATTGTTTTCTTTCATTTCACCTTTTCTTTTCGAGGACGAAAAGTCTTAAGGGGGAGAGGATGTAAGGACCCGTACCTTGAGTTAGTCAAAGTTAGTCACAGTTTTGCCTTCAGAGTAGAGTTTTTCTAGATTTTGACCTAGTGAATGGGCTCAAATGAATTCACGTGCAAAAGGAAAGATGCTTAGAATGATGTCCTCTATCTACCACAGAAGTTTCAGGCCAAACGGACGTGTATGTGAGGTGCACGTGATATGGGTCCAATTCACGTGCAAGTGTGATTGTCTTCCAAATGATGCAAGGAGGCTAGGGGTGAAGTTTGAGAGCATTTGGAGTCCATTTGGGTTGCACGTGAATTGGGAATTCACGTGCAAATTGGCGTGCGACCATATTTTTGCATGGTTCCCTTGGTTTTGACATTCTAATGATCTTTCTCCAAAGGACCATGTTGAAATTCCGAGTATTTTGGCCTATATGGGTGCGGAAAGGTGCTAACTTGTGTGATCAAAACTACGTCGTTTTGATCCCTGGGTTTACTTAATCAAAACTACGTCGTTTTGATGTGGTGTAGTGTCTATATAAGGAGGGCTTGAGTTTGAGTTTAGGGTTCTTGTGTTCTTCCTTGCTGCCCAGAGAGAGAGAGAGAGAGAGAGAGAGAGAGGGTCTCCGGGCCTTGCCGTGGTGGTTCGCGTCGTGGGGAGCGTCTAGCGTGGAGGTTAGGACAAAAGCCTGAGGTAGGGATTCATGTCCTTCCAAACTCTCCTCTGTTTTAGGATATTCACCTATATATATATATGTAAATCCATATAGGTGTGATCTCCTATATGGATGTTGGCCTTCAAGTGGCATGTTCCGTTGATTTGATGTTGAATTTGGCCTGAGGATTTTCTCGGGTTTGTTTATGCACACTATGTGTTTGATGAAATGTCTAAGAGGTCTGACACTATGTGTTTGATAAAATGTCTGTGAGGCCTGCATGCCATGTATTCAATATAATGCCCGTGAGACCTTGTATATGAGTGCTTGATGATATACCTGTGACTGGTGTGTACCGGTGTTTGATTTGTATTTGATTTTTTAGCCTATGAGGCTGATGTGTGTGATCGGTATCCGACCATGTTGGTCCTTCCGAGATAAAGTGTAAATGCTTGTCTGAGTTTACATGTTGAGATGTAATCTTTATCTTTGTTCGTTGATCTGTTTGAGACCGAGCTGAGATATGGGCCAGGGCACAATAGCTGGACCCCTTTGAGATTTGGCCAGGACGTGGTCCTGAGTCTCGGTGTAGCACTCACGACGGTGGGCTAAGTCTACACCCATTCCTGAGGGTAGATATGGCGCCCGAGGAGGTGGTTGACCATATCCGACTCGGGTGGAAAATGTTGCATTGGTGTCCATGCAACATTCGCCTGAATGTGGTATGTCATGTCGCCGTGGTGGCGGGGTGTCCTCTGCCCTTCGGTGCGGGTTCGGGTAAAGAGTGTTTACGGGTGATGTTTGTGCGTTAGCCTTAGGCACAACACGAGCACAAGCATACACATATCATGCATGTTGTACGGACGGGACGGGTCCGGGGAGACGGGATCCCTACCGAGCCGTGGTTTGCTCACCCCTCCTATAAACTGTTCTTTTGCGGGGTTTAGCAGGCGGTAGGTGAAGGTCGAGGAGCTAGGCCCCCGAGGCCGAAAGCTTTATATTATTTCCTTTGTTGTACTCTGGTTTTATGTGTTTGGATTTTGGTTTGGTTTTATTGATGGCTTCATAGGGGTTTTTCCCAGGTCGGGTTGTAATGAACATTTAGTCTTTGAAATGAAATAAAATGAGATGTTGTTATTCAATTTGTGTTTGTGTGCATGGTTTGGGAACAGGAGCATGCCCCTTGGCATGTTAGCCTGATTGTGCGGGTTTGGGACAGCACCCGTGCTAGAAGTCCTTTTAAGGTGCTTGCACCAACCCCTTGTCCCTTCGGGTGCGGGCATGGGTAGTCACTACTCATTTCCAAGTGGAAGGAAATTGGGGCGTGACAGTCAAAATCTAGAAAAACTCTACTCGGAAGGCAAAACTAACTAACTCAAGGTACGGGTTCTTACAATTTCAAATGTAGTTAAACTATTCTACAACTCCTGTAATGTCATAGATTCCAGGTCTCAACTATTTTCCTGAACTTCTACCCTTGGAATAAATCTTTTAGGTAGAATCCTCAATACTTTCTTTATAATTGTAAAATTTTTCTTGTTTTTACCATGACTCTTCATGTCATTAACAATTTCAATTAATCGCATAGAGAATTCATGTATGCTCTCATGTTCCTCTATCTTGAGAGTTTCATACTTCAGGATGTACAGTTGTAGCCTAATTTCCTTCAGTTTGCCATCACCTTGATAAACACTCTTCAGTTTATCTCATAGATCTTTTGTCACTCTATAATCCATAACTTTGGCATATTTAGAGTCTATGAGTACAGATGTGATAACACTCAAGGCTCTGCCATTTTGCTCATAAGTTCTCTTTTCAGCTTCTGTGGGTTCTTTGTTATCAATGGGTTTTATTTATCCATCTCTAATAACCCGCTCACCATCCATACCCATGGACATGAATATAGTCTTGATTCTACCTCTCCACATTTTATAATTGTGCCATTAAAAATAGACACCCTCTTTGCATAGTTAGAGTTGGTACTCGGTTTGCTGATAGGAATCTCCATTTATCTATATATATAAAAATATGAACTCTTGTCTGGTCACTAAGCTGTTAAGCCATAAATCAGTAACACAAATATGCTAGTCTGTAAGATTACTTCTCAACAGAATAATAGATCTGCCTCCAGTAAGAAGAAGCTTTGATACGAATTAATATTCCCGAGATTCTAATAAGGTTATTATAGGTTGCCCGAACATATATAGAGAGGGGGGGTGAATTTGTATGCTTAAAACTAATTCCATTAGTTTTTAAACTCTTAATAAAGAGCAAGTCGTTTACTTGGGAGATTAATCTCAAATGCGTTTGCTTCTTGGGTGATGTCTTTAGTGTTATGTGCAAAATCACGTTAGCAGCAAGTACGTAAGGAAAAAGACAAAGACACACAATATACGTGGTTCGATCAATGTGATCTACTTCATGGTGGCGATAGTGTACCTACACCGAATCCAATCCACTATATCTTTTAATACAGTATGGTCTTGCCCTTGTCACAGCAAAATTAACTCTCTTATCTTTTAAATGCAATTACAAAAATAACAATACTTTAGAACTCACTCACTATGATGAACTGTCTAGCATAATCTGCTCCTACATACACAAATGTTTGCACTTTTTGATTCTCAACCACACCTTTACCAAATTACTATCTGTTCGTTGAATGCAAACAAATGAGGCTTGATGAACTTACTATAAATCTGGCTCTCAAAATATCTTCTCTCTATTTTTCGAACTTCTCTCTGTTTTGGCCTTAGTATCTCTCTTGATTTTATGTGTATGATGCTTACCAAAAGTGAGGCATATTTCTTCCTTTTATAGGATGGTCATTGAGCAAATCCATAAACTAGGGTTAGCAATATTCCATTTCTTATCTCCATTATTGAGTCATATCACTCTAGCCTTGGATAGTTTCCATATGTTCATTCTAACACTTTAGGTACTCCAAGTATATCGTTAGAATAACTTACAAAGACAATATCCTTATCTACGTTTTAATCTTCGATTAGCTATTGCCTCGAAGATGCATTCCATAGATGTCTTTATAATTTTTTAGCAGTGTCTCCAATTTAGAGCCAATAACAGTCTGATTTTCCAGTTTAGAGCCAAAAACAATCTAACCTTTGGGTCTGCAAGTCTTCGAGTCTTTGAGGTTTCAATTTAGAACTAGCGACCAACAGAACTCTGACTTTGTTAATCTTCGACTTCTGTCCTTGAGTCTTTGACCCTTCAAACTTTGACTCTTCGAGATCGCTACTCTTTACCCAGCTGAATACTAGAACATTACTGCTTCGGTTTTTCGAGTCTACGAGTTCAGGGTACAAATGAACACAGTACATAATCAAACGCCCTTTATGAGCTCATTCTAAGAGATCACTCTACGAAGTTGTCCAACCAAGTATAGGTATATAGTCTGTCCAGCAACCCTCTTGCTAAATACAGACTGTTGACAATAATAACCACCCAAAAGATACTATGGGAACAACACCTTCACAACCCTAGTCCTCCTCTCGATCTCTATAGAGCTTCTCTCTACTCTTTTGTACTTCGTCTATATAAGCAAAGACTCTCTCCTTCTCTACAAAGCTTCTCTCTCTCTTTTCCCTTCTTCCAAATATAGTTTAGGTTTTGAAAGAATGCTTGCTTGAAGCTCTGACATTGTAAGTTCCTTCCAAAGTTCCAAAGGTTTGTATAATATATTCCAAAGTATATTAATGAAATAAATTATATATATATATAATTTATATATATATATATATGTATTCCCTCTTCTCCCTCATCTTCTAGTGTAATATATATTGTATATATTTAAGATCCTATACTTAAACTAATATGATTTATGTTGTGGTAATTATATATATATATATATATATATATATATATTCTTGATATATATGTTTTATTATTATAATAATTAGTAGTCATTATCTCTTTTCCTCTTTTTCTTGCACGTTCCAGATATTAATGAAGCCATGACCACCAACTCGAAAGACACATTAAAATTAACCACAGTTCTTTGTTTGGAAATGGTTCAGCAAATGTTATATATAGAACCCTTCATAAATCTCACACCAAATTAGCTTACGTTCATATATTTATTTTGCAGTTTATATATACATCAAGAGTCCTAGGACAATCTATAAAAATATTCAAAAAAAAAAAATTAGAGGAAGTTGTCTAGTTGAAAGTAAGACATGACAACCGATTGTCTATCCTGTATATATATATTGCTTGGTTATAATACATATTAAAGGCTGGCCTCTTCCTAACATGAAAGGGGTTGATAATAAGAGCAGGTAGGTAGTTGGAATGGGAGAAAGTGACGAAAAATGAGAAGCAATCCATATTTTCCGATTATACGCATGGTTACACTCTGGAGGTTTGGAGCCGAGAGGCTGCCTTTCCGGCAATGAGCTTCTCATAGAGGTCGCGGATCTTGAGGCCGACAATGGTTTGAAAGAGGCCAGTGCCGTTGTTGCTTCCAGGGAAATCTGAGTGCTTCAGCATCTGCTGCGTTACCTCCCCGTAGAACTTGGTAGAGATGTTGCTCAAGTGGCTTTCCACGTATATCAGTTCATCCAGCCTATCAAATTCCCCATCCATTTCCAGCACTGATACCTGTGATCATTGATTAAATATTAATGCCTTGGCAATCCTCGTACCCTGAAAAATGTTACATCACTACCTAAATTGATTTATTTTTTCCCCTTTCTTCTTAATGCATTCACATCCCAGTTGTACAAAGTGACGTAAAATTGAGGAGATTAATATATCTATATATCAGCTCATCACGCGTTATATTAGGAAGCATATTGTATATATATATATATATATATAGCTCATGGCCGAAGGAGCTAGCTCGTGTGTATATGTTACCTCGTGGGAGAAGTAGCTATCTGGACCGTACAAGAACTTGATGCCGGGATAAGAGCAAGTGAGCTTCCTGCCACAAGGGATCCAAGAGATGGTGGAGCCTTCATCGAAGAGGTAGACCGGACTGAAATACCTGACCCCTTCTTTCATTATCAGCCTCACTCTCAGCACCTTTCCCTCGTTGTCGTCCGGTATGAGTTGGGTTGGCAACACCTCTATCACCGCATCCGCATATTGTTTTTGTGGATCTATTGCAATTCATCATGGTTTTAGTGTAGATTTTGGTGTGCAACTATAGTATTGTTTTCTGGTTATATATACACAGTGTTTTTGGTAGATGAAGGCGGGGGACCGGGGTGGAATGGAATTAAATTAAAGACCGATGACCAAACATATATACACTTTCTAAATATTAAAATATTTATTAAAATTAAAGAAAAAAGATTGGAGCCTGCAAAGTGCATTTTTATTTGGCTTGATGATTACTGCTGTCACAATCCCTCGTGAAAAATACAAATACGAGAGTGATTTTTGATATATGGTGGAACAAAAAGTTACCGATATATGCATCAAAATCTGGCTTTCGAGCTTCGATGCTGGCCTTGATACTCTCTAAGCTGTGGCCTCGCTCCGCCATGTCTCGCTGCACCTCATTCCAAGCACCGACCATTAGATCACATTTTGTGTGTAGATATAATTTTACTACTTATAAGGAAGTAATAGTAAGGGTTCATGCATTGACTTTCTATTGCATACTTTCAAATAATAACTGAAAGATGAAAAAATATATGTACTTATCAAATTTTATAATAGGTACAAATTTATAAAACTTTTAATTTAGGTAATTAATAATAACATTTTATTTCACCACATAAATTAAAAGTTTTATAAATTTATAAGTGTCATCTGATAAGTATTTGACAATACTAAATTTGAATTAGACTTTTGAATTTTGGAAAAACGTTATTTGACAAAGCTAAAGTGTTTATATTCATATTATGTACTCGTTTGTTTCTCTACTAGAATGTACAACGAAAATTTATGACGAAAAAAGTATTGCAAACTGGAAATTAAACAATTATTTTGAACAATAGAAATCTGGATAGTCCTTGGGAAAGGTATTAGAGTCTCACATTAGATAAAGTAACTAACCAAAGGTAGTCTCTCCTATAGTCAATTGATTTTAGGATGTTGACCCATGTATTTTAATATGGTATTAGAGCAAGTTGTGTTTCCACTCACGATATTTATTCTGTGAGGAGTTTGTTCCCAATGTTCCGCCTTACTTACGATTTTCGGCCGTGTGTATCATCCATGTTGCCACGTGAGGAGGATCTGTTAGAGTCCCACATTGGAAAAAGTAACAAACTTATAGATCCTAGTATAGAACCAATGATAGTCTCTCCTACAATTAATTGATTTTAAGACGTTGACCCTTAAATTCTAATAAAAGGGATATTGAAGTGTTGTTACCTGAATTTTCCACATGAATTTGACTTCGTTACTGATGTCCAAGTAGATGCTGAAGTCCAGTAGATCCCTCACACGCTCATCATACCTAAATGTTCATTGGAGTTAGCTTAAATAATTAGTAATCAAAATGAAAAGTAGCTCCATCCCAAATGTCGATCAATGTTCACAACCCATTTAGGAAAGGTAGTGAGTTTGTAATTCATTTGTTTAGTAACAATGAAACTCAAGGCACTTTCGAAGCCCATTATCTTCAACTCTGGCTGATTAATTGTATTTTCTTGTATTTCTGAAGTTAGTTATATTTTTATTATTTTCAACAAAAACATTTTTAAATAAATTTTAAAAAATCAAAAATCAGAATGCGACACTACCAATAGTTCTCGATAAAATGCCCCTTGGGATGATGTTCTTTCTTTATTTGAAAGAACCGCAGGCAAGTTAATTATAAAATACGAGGAAGGAAAAAAATAAAATTTTTAAACGACAGTTGTTTGATAACAGATGTTTTGAACTTGTAAATTAAATGACAAATATAATTGACAGTTTTATTTTCACCTATAGCAGCATGCCAGGCGTAGACACATGTTTAAGTGCAGCTTGTTACGTAGGTAATTTGAGGTGTTGCTGGCTGAGAAAATTGAATATTAAAATGATACGTAAAGTTTGTATTTGAAAATAAGCAAACCACGTAAGAGATATGACCAGTGCATATATTAGTATAGATATTGGATTTTAATCCCGGGGCATTAAAATGCCATTACCTTGTAACATAACTAAATTCTATCAAAAGCTAGTCATCATTACAGAAAAAAGAAGGGAAAAAATGAGATGAAAATTAAAAGGAAACAAATGTTTGTGAAATCGCCCGTGCAATGCAGATGAACCTTTCTTGTCGTCTTCTTCATCTTCTTCAATTGTGAATGGATAAAGGGTGGCAGTCAGAGTTAATTATTTCAAATAAAAAAAATCCGTGAAGGAAATATGTTTTTATTCTTCATCTCGAGCAAAAAACATTTTTTTAAGAAAAATCCTCTTTTTTATTCCACTCTTTACTTTTGACCGAATGGAGTTTTGATATATACTGGGTGATGAAATTTAATCATATACGGCTAATACTAATGATAATAGTAGACCATCAATTAAAAATGCAATAATGATAAGACCATGATGACAACACACTTGAAGCCCTGAAAATTTTCTCAAGTGCTATAAAATTGTTTTACTTATTATTACCCATCGTCATTTTAATGATTCATTAACCTCAACTGTGAGGATATGAAGTAAACATATTATTCCAGAAACGAAAATGAAAATAACCAACAATTAAACGTACATAGGGTGGAGGCCTTCAATGACAAGGATCTTAGGAGGCTTGATGAGCTCAGGTGGGTCCAGCAGCCCACTCACGTGATTATAGATAGGTTTCTCCACCGCAACTCCATCCTTGAGAGCCTTCACCTGCTGGTACATCAAGTCGAAGTCATTGGCCCGAGGATCCAGGGCCGTCACCCCTTTTTCCTTCCTGCCGGTCCTGTCCAGTGAGTGGTAGTCATCCAGGCATATCACCGTTGTGGTATCGCTGATCAGTGTGTTGGAGTCCGGGTTTCCGCCCCTGGGAGGAGCTGCGGCGCCCCCAAATACGCTGGTCAGCCGCCGCATGAACGTGCTCTTCCCGCATCCTGAGTCCGCAGCCAGCCCGATCACCACCGTCCCTACGTCACCGCCTGCCGCTGCCAAGCATGACGCCCCGCCCCTTTTCCTACCTCCGCCTCTCCTTCCATAGCCGCCACTGCCTCCTCCGGTACCCGCGGAGTTGGAGCTGTAGAGAACCACCTGCTGCTTACTACTACAGCCCAAGGTTTGGGTGGGTATGGATTGGATTGTGTAGATTGTACAAAGTGAGGCTGCCATTTTCTCTCTCTACCCAGAGATGAATGTATTCTGGGGTTTTGAGAGAAAATGGCGTTTTGATCAATGCAGAGAAGCTAATTTTTTCCGTTTTTTTTTTTCGAGTTTTTTCGGAACGTATCGCTAGAAAAATAGACGAAGAAGAGGGATAAGTGGCTAAGGCAAAGGGTGATGATGGGTTATTTGATGACGGAGGATACTAGAGTGGTTAATTTGTTTGTATGTTTTTTTGTATACAGGGGAAGTTTCTTTCCTGTGACTACCCCTCCTCCTGCACAAGGTGGAGGAAAATTCAAATTTTACAAGGCGGGTAGAGAGGGACACGTGATTGGGTTAGCCCAAATAGCTGGGTTACTATTGTCATTTCATGTTTTATTATAATGAAAATTTGATTGTTCTATGTTTTTGCGTATACCATTATTACATTGTTGATGAGGTGATGCCATTTTGTGAGGTGGATACAAAGAAATTGGGAAGCTTGGCTGTCATCTCATTTGGCTGAGTTTGGATATGCTACGCGCCACGTGGCATGAAGGGCATCGCCTGCTGAAGATGAGGGGGTGTGGAAAGGAATGGTGGAATGGATAGAGTAGGCCACAAGTGTGTTGTTATTTGTCTGTTTACTTGCTTGGGGGTCCCTACCATAAGAATGGGGAGGGCTTTTATGGTTATGTCTTCGGCAAAACGTGGAGGGCCTGCAGGCAAACATCCCTAAACTTATGGAAGCCCATAAATTTCGGCCCAGCTCAACTGTTCACCGAAGTTGAGTAGACAGGAAATTTTCTAGACCAAATGGGGGAGCCCAAATTGGATTGCACCCTCTATCTAGTGATCAGCGTCAAAAGTATTCGGTTCGTATGAGCTCACTAGTTTTTTCGGATCAGTTTTACCCGCAAGCCCTCTAGATTGAGTCAGTATATATATATATAGTGCAATCAAATTAGTGACAATAAAACTTATAGATCGAACGCCCCGTTTGTCCTGGCCATATATTGCCATTCATTAGAAAATCCAATTAGGGGTCAAATCGATTCGATTTGAGTTGATTTGAATTATTTTTTAAATCAATTTGATGTTTTTCGGTTTAAATAAAATCAAACCAAACTAAACCTGTTGTTTGAACTAAACCGAACTAATTCGGTTTGGTTCGGTTCATTTTAAACTAACGGTTTGAAAAGTTATCGATTTAAATTGGTTTGGATTGATTTGACTCATTAATTTTTGAGATAATAAAATCATGTAAAACAAAATAATAGTATGAACAAATTAATACTAATACATACCAAATTTATAATTTCAAAAGTGAAAATAGTTTACAAACATAACGGATCAAGTCTCTCTAGACTGTTTTAGCAAATTAAATTAAATAAATAAGTCCACACAAATTAAAATAAATAAGTCCTAAAATAAAAAATAAAAAATAAAAAATAAAGAAGAGGGGTGACGCCATCTACAGGCTCTGCACTCTTCACTTGCCCATCTAGCCTGCGTGTCTTGGCACTTGCCAGTCTTACCATCCAGCAGCAGCTGATGCCTGATGCAAAATTCACGTTAAACTTCTTACTAAAAGCATAATAATAGGAGCAAATACTAATATATAGTTCAATCTCTATCTAAAAACTATCTTTACAAAATAACTAGTTGGGAAAACATTCATCACAATAAGTCCCACCGCAATTAACGTTAGAAAATGTGTGAATTACCATTAATCATGAGAAAAATGAAATTATTTGGTGAAGTTCTGAGGCTGCAAAATTTCATATACAAGGCATTAAGCCAAAAGGTCACAGTCGAGAGGGGTTAGTGAGCATGAAAAATCACATATTAATTGGTGTGTTACGTGTGTACTTTGGAGAATAAAACAGGCGACCAAACAAAGGACTGCTTTTATTTGGTGTGTACTCTGGAGAACAAAATACATCTCTCTATGAGGATTGATATGCAAGGAAGAAAATTAGTGTCTTTGGGAAGGAAAAGTGGTTCTACTTTTATTTGATGCACCTAAATGTCTATCTAAAAACTAGTAGGCTTCCAAGTTTCATCCTGGGAGACTGAGAGTCCAATGGGCGTGCTACTTAAGTTACAGAGTACAAATTATTTTTATTTTTATTTAGAGAATTGGAGCAATATGATGTACACATTCAAAAGGGATTGAGGAGGGGAACAAGGGGGTAACAGTAAGATTGAATAAGGTTACTGGCAGTGGAACTATAGGAGACTAGGAGTAGTTGTATGATGACATGTGGACAAACTTTAAAACATAAATCATAAAATGAGTATTACTATTACCTAATAAGAATCTCAACCCAATTTTGCATCCACAATGGCTCCATCATGAATCAATGGTTAAACATGATTCATCATCTACATAAGAAGATAAAATCAATTAATAAGAAAAAAAGAAAATAATACAAACTTTTAAAAATAAATAACAAATTGTATGATACCTTTTGTGGCATTTTCTGAATCTTCAAGTGCTTCCACATCATCTATGTATTGGTGAAGAGTAATCGATTCTTTCTTAGAACTTAACCAATTCTTTGTACATATCAATGCTTGAACCATCTTTGGGCTTAATGAACTTCTAAAAGGATCAAGTATTCTACCTCCTATAGAGAATGCGGACTCAGGCAACAAAGTAGAAACTTGAATAGCCAAAACATCTTTTGCCATTTGGGAGACCGTATTGTACCTATTACCATTCATCTTCCACCAAACTAATATGTTAAAAGATTCATATGAAAACTTCTCACGATGATCATAATCGTCCAAGTCATTACTCTATATAGCATCATCTTCATCGAGTTTTTGTGTAAGGAATGAGTAAAAGAAATCATCTGAATCATCCAAGGAAGGCTGTGAACTGGCAGCACTTGCACCACTTTTTTGTGTTAAATGCAAATTAGGAGAAGGACTAATCACTTCCTTATAGAAGTTATATAGCCTATAAAGCATATTCTCAACATGCTTTAACATCTTTGCTGAAGTTCCATCATCATATAAAAAACCAAACCCATGCCTAATCGCTTCCATCTTGTACTTAGGATAAAAAATAGTCGCAATGTACAACAACACATTCATCTTCTCAAGATTTCCCCAATACTTATCAAACTTTTGTTGCATAATGAATGCCATGGACCCTAACAAAGTACTTGAGTCTTTACCCAATTCTTTCAAATTTCCTTAAAAAATAAATTGGATGTCACATACAAAGAGCCACTAATTCTCAAAGTCACCTTATAAAATGTTTTCAAGAATTTCACAAATACTTGTGTAAAGACTCGTATTTGGGTAGTTTTGACAGATAGTCATTCTATGGAAATGTAACTATCCTGGACGGTAGTGTAGTCGTTGATGTGAGCATTTTGACCGTACTTGGGCCTGATTCCTAGATCGGGGCCCCGTTTGACTCGATTGTTGACTTTTCGGGATTTATTGGTTGAATTTGCATTTGGGTGGTCATTTGGGTGTAATAATATCTCGTTTAGTGTTGTGCTCATCATTTTGAGCGTTTTGACCGTAGTTTGACTCAATTTGGAGTTCGGGGCCTTGGAGGTCAATTTTTGTGTTGGGAGGTCAATTATTGATCGGGTCAATGGTTGACTAGGTCGATTGACTAGCAAAAATATAAATAGCATAAAAAAAAAAAAAGAAGAAGTTTCACTTTACGTTTCACGTTTGTACGTTGAGAGAGAGAGCTTGGAGGCCTTGCCGATTTGGGTTCGTGGAGCTCAAAGATTCACTTCAAGTAGGTGTCCTTGAACTTCTTATCTCTCTCTTGTTTTGGATTTGCATGAATTTATCATGATTTATGAAATTGAGCATGAACCCTAGAATTTGGGGAAATCCAATTTTGGGTTAAATCTAATGGTTTAGCATAAGATCTGTGGTTAAGAACTGTTTTATATCATTGTGGATATATGTTTCTGTGATTTTGGGGTTGATTTACTGTGTTTTTCATGAGGTTTGATAAGTTAACCATGGAAATCTAGGTTTAGATCTAGATTTCTGGAAATCTGAAATTTTATACGTGTTTCTGTTGTTTCTGCGCGATTTAGAGGCGTTCTGGACGCGTTTTGAGGTAGATATCGTAGTTTGTGGCGAAACAGGGGTGTTAGTGAGCGTCTGGGAGTTTCTGGGCGCATTTCAAACGAAGAACATGTGAAAACGATGATGAACAGTACCCTGGGCGCGTTACTGGGTCGAACTGACGAAAATCCGAAGTTTTGGGTCGAAGGGTCGAAGATCCAGGGTCGTAGTTCGTAGACCCATAGTTCGTAGGGTCGTAGTTCATAGCTCGTAGGGTCGTAGTTCGTAGACCCGTAGTTTGTAGCTCGAACGTTCGTAGTTTGTAGGGTCGTAGTTCGTAGACCCATAGTCCGAAGGTCGAAGTTCGAAGAACCGCTTCGAGTCTTCGAGGCGCGCTCTGCAGCTATGAGTCGCCGTTCCGCAGCTACGAGTCGCAGGTTCTGAGCTACGAGTCGCAACTCCTGTAGTGTAACTGGACACTGGACAACACCTATTTACATCGTAACCTATAAAGTACTATACTTAAGTTACAATGTAAATAAGGAAATACCCCCCATTTGGATTCAAAGAAAAATACTAGAAAAATTAATTCCACTCTTTCAGAATGTGAAAATTGGGATTTAGTGTAAAATCTCGGAAAAATCCAAAAGTTTGTAGTGGTGAATTTTTGGAAAGTGGGGTTAGACATCTGAGAAAAATCCCCAAAAATCAGATTATCTTATTTATGATATAGGAACCCAATGCCGGGACTTTTGATTTCAAGAAAATAGCTGCTATGGGTACTTCCTTCATAAATCAAGGATTGAGGATTTACTTGTGAAGACTGACTACAGTTCTAAAGGAAATGTTGAGAATGACATGCCATACTAATGTTAGTATGTTGGTGTGAGGTATTGGGGCATGGACTCCGTGACTTGTTTGTGTTCTCACCGTGATGCACCGATGGTGCTATGTGGTTGACGTGGCAGGCATATGCACCGATGGCAGGCCTGTGTGGCAACTGTGGCTGGGCATATTGCGCTGTGGACAGGCTAAGGCCTGAGTTGAGCCGTTGAGCTCGTGGAGCTAGGGCTGAGTGCCCTGAGCTGGGATCCCATGGAGGATCGTGGACAAGTTGTCCTGTGTGGGCAGGTTGAGTCCTGATGTTTGTTTGCAGGCTGAGTCCTGATGATTGTGCACACTACACGGTGCACGAGTACACTAAGCATATAGTATAGACTTATATATGTTGCATGATGTGGAGTTTTGGGGTCACCTATTGAGCTTGTCGCTCACCCCTACTTGTTGTTTACCCTTTTCAGGTGT
The DNA here is from genome assembly GCA_023512835.1 of Taxillus chinensis. Lineage (NCBI taxonomy): Eukaryota > Viridiplantae > Streptophyta > Magnoliopsida > Santalales > Loranthaceae > Taxillus > Taxillus chinensis. The sequence goes on from CM042084.1 coordinate 53,981,961, forward strand.
GACCCGAGACTAGTGGAGGACTTTCTTCCAGGAGGACGTCCACTACTCTGATGTATGATATAGTTATATTCTGTATGGTTTTATGTGATATCCCGGACATGGGTCCGTGGACAGTTGTATTTGCATACTGTATGATGTGATGTCTGTATGACTGTTTGACTCATTGTATGCATGATGATATATGGGAAAGTACAGGATTACCCTTGATGTATGACTGTACAGGGTTGCATATTTGAGATAGCACCCGCGGTGTAGTCTCCATTGGTGCTAGTCACCAACCCCTTGACCTATCGGGTGCGGGCAAGGGAAAGTCATGTACCCGGTTCCGGGTTCCCTGGAATTCGGGGGCGTGACAGCTTGTGCCTTCTCCCAATCTTGTTGTATTGGTGGACCATCTATTATTTTTCCATTCACCCTTTCATCTTCAAAATACTTGGTGTAATTCGCATCACCATCTAAGATTTCAAATGCTTTCTTGAACTTTAATGCTGTTTCTAACATCACAAAAGTGGAATTCCATCTAGTAGAAACATCCAAACACAACAAAGCACGTGTCTCAATGTCTACTTCTTTGCAACTCTCTTTGAATCTTTTCAACCGCGCCGTAGAAGATCTTGGATATCTTACTGCATTTTGAATGCATGAAATAGCATGACTAATTTCCTTAAGACCATCACAAAGCACCAAATTAAGTATGTGAGCACTACATCGCATATGAAACATTTCCCCATCAAGAACTAAACCATGTTTCTTCTCTTGAAGAGCTGACTTCAACTTCCTTAATGCAACATCATTGGAAGATGCATTGTCAACCGTCACACAAAACACTATCAATACCCCAATCATGAAGACAAGCAATTAACTCTTTACCAATTATTTCTCCTTTATGACTTGGAACTTGAATGAAACTAAGTATTCTTTTCTGCATAGTCCAATCATTACTAATCCAATGAGCTGTCAGACACATATAACCAATGTTTTGAATTGAAGTCCAACAATCAGTGGTGAGAGAAACTTTATACTTCTTCAACTCTTTTTTTAAATTAGTCTTTTCATCCAAATACATCTGATAGATATCTTTTGCAATTGTAACTCTTGAAGGGAATTGAAATGTTGGATAAAAATACCTTGTATATCGCTGAAGACCTTCATCTTGTGCATGTTTAAAAGGTAACTCAACTAAAATAAAGTAGGTAGCAATCTCACCCCTAACCTCTTTTGGATCATATTTCTTGCCACTAAGTTCATCTTTCGCGGCTGCCTTGGATTTGATGAATTGAGTTATTGCCTTCTGTTTTTTGTCTTCAATCCGTAATTGGTACTTCTTACATTTCACCTCAACATGATTTCGTAGAGTGCTAGTTCCACAAGTCTTTGTGTTATATTTGTAATCTTGGCCACAATAATTACACTCAGCTCTACCATCATCATGTATCTTGAAATGAGACCACACATCTGATGTCTTTTTACTTACCCTTCCTCTTTTCTTTGTTTTTTCTTGGCTGCCTTCTTCAGATCCAGAAATAGCATTAGGAAGCACAACCTTTTCTGCATTAGATTCAATTATAAGTACAAGTACATCATTGCTCATTGACGGATTGGCTTCCATTTTATTCACTTGTGGCTGCAAAGTAAATATAAAGAAAACAAACACCATAACATTAATAGTATATCATGGCAAATTCACAACCATAAGCTATCCATCATACCACAGCAAACAATAAATCATACCCAGGTTTTCAGAAATAAATAAATTAAAAAACATGAAAAATAGTACAGGTCAGACATTCTTTAACATGCTAGAAGCCTAGAACTAGAATCATTGAGAAGACTGAACATTTGAGCATGTTATATATGATTACTGGATGAAAAAAAAAGTGAGTATGTATTAGCAATTTAACAATTGCTCATGGCTGGAAAAAAACTAGAAACATTTACTCATTGCTAGAATTTAAGCAATTTAACAATCATTTGTTCATGGCTAAAAAAAACTATTTGCTCATAGCTAAATTTAAGCAATTTAAAAAAACTAGCAATCATTTGTTAATTACAATTTAACAATTTAAGACTAGAATCATTTGCTTACAGTTGAAAAAAAAAATTCAAGGTGTAGCCATTAACAATAAACAACTATGAGTATGTATTATAATTGTAATGAGATAATAATCCAATTTTTAGCAATTTACTTGTTATAAAATATTTAATATTATTTATTATTTGTTCAATAATAATAGTAGTAATGAAATGGATGATTAATATTTATACCTACCGTACCACATAATCACAACATACTTTAAAGGCTCAAAATTAACACGATATCAATAAAAAGTTCTTATTATTTCTATAAAGGGATATGTATAATTGTATATGGAATTATGGTGGCTTTGGCGTGCAGTGTGATAGCTAGTAGTTAGGCACTAATTAGGTTCTTGTTTTGGCGATACTGTCTGAAGCTATTAGCACAGCATACATAGCTCAAGCCTCAAGGTCAGACATTAATTTTAAAAATTAATTTTATTATGAAGTTTTCCTGCTGTGAACGGATTAGACTCATACATGCTTCAGAAGTAATTAAGGAATATTTTCAGCAATGAAATCCATGACAAAAGACAGCATAGTCCATACATACCATGACAGATTCACAAATCCATCGCAGACAAAATATGAGGTGGAGCCGAGGAGGTCAAAGGTTGACGAAGATTAACAAATCCACACCAACCACCACGAATGATGGTCTCTCTCTCTCCAGCGACGAACGATGGTCACGAGTTGCCATGAACGATCGGAGATTCGAAACCAAGCAACGATGGTCTATCTCTCTCTCTTTGTTAGGGAGTAGGGACTGATGCAGTGACGAATTGCGGACTGGGAGTCATGGGAGAGTAGGAGCTGGAATTGGGAAGTGGGAGAACGAAAAATTCAAACCTGGGACTACTGAGTCTCCTCTCCTGACTTACTGAGAGTCGACACGATGATGGAATCTCGGGACTCGGCAGTCGGCTTCGGGAGACGAAACGGTAAACTTATGTGGGTTCGGTTCGGTTTAAACCGACCTTCTCAAATTTCAAACCAAACCAAACCAAAAATGTAATCGGTTTCAAACCAAACCAAACCGAATTTGTTCGGTTTAAACGGTTTGATAAACCAACGGTTTCGATGGTTCAGTTTTGTCACGCCCCCAAATTCCAGGGAACCCGAAACTGGGTACATGACTTTCCCTTGCCCGCACCCGATAGGTCAAGGGGTTGGTGACTAGCACCAATGGAGACTACACCACGGGTGCTATCTCAAATATGTAACCCTGTATAGTCATACATCAAGGGTAATCCTATATTTTCCCATACATCATCATGCATATGATAAGTCAAACAGTCATACAGACATTACATCACAAACAGTATGCAAATACAATCGTCCACCGGACCCATGTCCGGGATACAACACATAATAAAATATGAAATACGATCGTATTATACATCGGAGTAGTGGGCACGTCCCCCTGGAAGTCTCGGGTCACACCTGAAAAGGGGTAAACAACAAGTAGGGGTGAGTGACATGCTCAGTAGGTGACCCCAAACCTCCATCTCATGCAACACATATAAGTCTATACTATATGCTCAGTGTACTCGTGCACCGTGTAGTGTGCACAATCATCAGGACTCAGCCTGCCCACACAGGACAACTTGTCCATGATCCTCCATGGGATCCCACTCCAGGGCACTCATCCCTAGCTCCATGAGCTCAACGGCTCAACTCAGGCCTTAGCCTTGTCCCCGGCCACGAGGCAATATGCCTGGCCACGCCGCCACACACGGCCTGTCATCGGCGCATATGCCTGCCCCGGCCATAGTGGCCACACAGGCCTTAGCCTCACGGTGAGAAACCAAACAAGTCACGGAGTCCATGCCCCAATACCTCACACCAACATACTAACATTTGTATGGCATGTCATTCTCAACATTTCCTTTAGAACTGTAGCCAGTCTTCACAAGTAAATCCTCAATCCTTGACTTATGAAGGAAGTACCCATAGCAGCTATTTTCTTGAAATCAAAAGTCCCGGCATTGGGTTCCCATATCATAAATAAGGTAATCTGATTTTTGGGGATTTTTCTGAGATGTCTAACCCCACTTTCCAAAAAGTCACCACTACAATTTTTGGGTTTTGCCGAGATTTTACACTAAATCCGAATTTTCACATTTTGAAGGAGTGAGAATTAATTTTTCTAGTATTTTTCTTTGAATCCAAATGGGGGGTATTTCGTTATTTACATTGTAACTTAAATACTTAAATGTGTAGATGGGTATAGGTTACAATGTAAATAGGTCCAGCCCGGTCCAGGTCTTTGTCCGTGTCCAAGGTCCACACATCGCAGAGTGCGACTCGTAGCTGCGGAACGGCGACTCGTAGCTGCGGAGTGCGGATTTGCAGCTCGCCTCGAAGACTTGAAGCGAGGCTATGACCTTCGACCTACGAGGCAACGAACTTCGACCCTTTGGCTACGAACTACGAACTACGAGGCTACGAACTACGAACTACGACCCTTCGACCTAGAACTTCAGGTTTTCATCATTTTGACTCTATAACGAGCCCAGGGTACTGTTCATCGTCGTTTTCACCTGTTCTTCGTCTGAAACGCGCCCAGAAACTCCCAGACGCTCACTAACACCCCTGTTTCGCAACAAACTATGATATATACCTCAAAAACGCGTCCAGAACGCCTCTAAATCGCGCAGAAACAACATAAACACGTATAAAATTCCAGATTTCCAGAAATCTAGATCTAAACCCAGATTTTCATGGTTGACTTATCAACCCCAAAATCACAGAAACAAATATCCACAATGATATAAAACAGTTCTTAACCACAGATCTTATGTTAAACCATTAGATCTAACCCAAAATTGGTTTTCCCCAAATTCTAGGGTTCATGCTTAATTTCATAAATCATGATAAATTCGTGCAGATCCAAAACAAGAGAGAGATAAGAAGTTCAAGGACACCTACTTGAAGTGAATCTTTGAGCTCCACAAACCCAAATCGCCCCAAATCGCCAAGGCCTCCAAGCTCTCTCGAGGTCTCTCTCTCAAATGCACAAACATGATAACGTAAAATGAAATCTCTTTCTTTTCCTGCTATGTATATTTATGCCAGTCAACTAACCTAGTCAACCATTGACCCAGTCAATAATTGACCTCCAAACACAAAAATTGACCTCCAAGGCCCCAAACTCCAAATTGAGTCAAACTACAGTCAAAACGCTCGAAATGACGAGTACAACACTAGACTGATATTATCACACGGAAATGACCACTCAAATGCAAAGTCAACCAATAAATCCCAAGAAAGTCAACAAGCAAGTCAAATGGGGCCCCGACTCGAAATCGGGCCCAAGTACAGTCAAAATGCTCACATCGACGGCTACACTGTCGTCCAGATAGTTACATTCCTATAGAATGACTATCTCTCAAGACTGCCCAAATACGAGTCTTTATAGGTTTTTACCGATTTGGGCGGTTTGAAGTTTCACCCCTAGATCGAACACCCTGTTTGTCCCTCATGTGGCTATATATTGCGATCCATAAGGAAATCGTCAATGTTTGTCATGACTAGGAACCAAACCTAATCCATATTCAAGTATATAGTAACGTTGACGAGACATCTGAATTGAAAAAAAAAATTATGTTAGTATATGACACGTATTAATATTTATAATTAATTAAATCAAAAATAAAATATAGTAACCTTAAATTATTTGGAACAATGTCTAAATGATCTTAGTAACCTTAAAAATAGAATTTTAGTAACCTTAAAAAGATGTCGCAAGAATTCCAAAGAGGTTTATTCACTCTTCTTCTATATCTTATAAAGGGCTACATTCCTTTATCCCTAGATTTGGAACCTGTAAAAGTAAAGTGGATGATGAGGTTGAAGACCATGATAAAGATGACTTTAACGGAGATAAAAATCACATCACCATAAAGAGAACAAAGAAGAAGAAACATACTTAAAAAGGAGAATCTTTAAAAAAAAAGAACTTCTCTGTTAAACAAAGAATAAAGGTAAGAAGAATTTTGACCAAAGCATCGTATCCTATTTTGACTGAGTTAGATCACAATCATGTCAATTTGGCTGAGTTGGATGCATCGTCATACTTAACAAGGGTACCCAAATTGAGGACCACTACTATTGTAAAATCCAAGATTTTTAATAAAATAATAGGTATTTATCATATTATTATTATATTTATAATTAAATTATTTTAACCATATATTTAGAAAATATTATTGATAATGTGTATGATAATTATATTAGTAGTTTCAATTAAACATCGCGTTATCATAATATAATATTTATTTTTATAAATGAATTACGTTTGATATATATTTTAGTTTAAGAAAATAAATGTATTATTTTATTAACTTTTATAATATGGTGTTATATTTTTTGACATAACTATATAGTTATTCCAATTAAATCATTTTATTTAATTATATTAAATAAATAATTTCTTATTTGAAATGTTAAATATAAATCAAATGGAATACAAATTTGAATTTATCACATCAAATTTTATGAAGAGACAGGATTTTTATTAATATTTCATAGCAATAACTTATGCTTAGAAAGTGTAGATTAGCGTAATTTTGGTAGTTATCTTAAAAAATTCATAACTTCAGTTATATAGCTCAAAATAGCTTCAAATTATACAAAATTGTTCCAACTTTAGTTATATACATTTGATAAAACTTTCAACCTAATACAAAATTCTATTAGGAGAAACAATTTAAAACCTATACAAAGGTATTGTAGTAAACCCAGAATTTTCACTCTCATTTCAAAACCTGATATTCCCAAGATCCAAGCAAGAACGTATGAGTATTTGTATGTGTATACATAGAGTGGGTGAATCTATATACTTAAAACTAATTCCTTTAGTTTTAGGAGTAGTTTACTTCTCAGAGGTATGTTTGCAGATGTAGTTATTGTTTGGGTGATATTTCAGCGTCTTGTGCAAGATTAAGTTAATAGTAGGTATATATGGGAAGTAAAAGATAAAGACACACAGTTTAGTGGTTCGATCAATGTGATTTACTCTATGGTGGTGAAGGTGTACCTATACTGAGTCCAATCCCTTATACGCTTTTAATACAATAGGGTCTTGCCCTTGTTACAATAAGATCAACTCTCTTTTCTTTTAAATGCAAATACAAAAAGCAGTATTACTTCAGTATTCACTTACTGTGATGAACTGTCTGACGCAATCTGCTCTTGCATATTCAATTGTTTGCACTTCTTGATCTTCAACCACTTTTTTACTAAACTCACTATCTATTCGTTGAATGTATGAGGAACGACAACAGATTAACTCACTGTTATCTGGCTCTCAATCTTCCTCTCTCTGTGTAAGCAATACAAACTCTGCTGCATCTCTTGTATCTTTTCTGATACGTTTCTTGTATTCTATAATATTCTGATGCACGCTTGAAGTATGGCATCTTTCTTTGCTTTTATAGGACAGTCGTTGCGTGAAACCCTTTTGCTATGGTTAAGCATGTTTTACCTTTTAATCTCCATCGTTGAAATATGTTAAGCAAGCCTCGGATAACACGTGAACGTGTATATTCTAGTACTTAGCGTGCTTAGATACATTGCCCAAATAACTCACTTAAACGGCAACCTTGTCTGCTTTTCACTTCTTCGATTAGCCACAGCCTCAAAGATGATTCCTTCGTAGCCTCATTGATTCTCCATGTAGTGTTTGTGCTACGATCTTAGAATCTGTACCTTCGACTCTTCGAGTCAGAGCCTTCAAGCCTACGAGTCAGACCAATGCCAACATAGAAAGCTCTGAGTCTCCGAATCCAGGTTAGAAGCAGTGATCAACTGACTGCTTACTCTACGAGTCTACGAGTCTCCGATCCAGTGACAACAACATCCTAACTTCGACCCTATGAGTTTGTTCACACCAATGGATCTCTGATATTGGCAACGGGTCTTCCAATCTTCGACCCTACGAGCTTCGACTCTACGACACTACCACTCTACACCTGATGGATCTTCGAGTTTGCAAGTCTTCGAGTCTGCAAGCATTGCTTTTCACCTGACTGCACTTTGGATCTTCGAATCTTCAACCCTGTAGATCTTTAAGTTTGCGACCCTGCAAACCACTGAGTCTGTGAGTCGTCTATGCTATGGATCTCCGAGTCTACAACTCTGTGGACCTTACCAATAAATCCTTATCTGAGAGTCATTGACTTTGCATACCTTCGACTCTATTGATTTTTGACCCTGAACAAATTAACAACGTACATAGGTAGACTCCCTCTACGAGCTCATTCTAAAAGATCACTTTACAAGGTTATCCAACCAAGTACGGATCTTCGACCATGCGGCTACCTGCTTCCGCATATTGTTGACAAGAATGACAACCAAAAAGACCATGGGAACAACAATCTCCTTCTTTGGAATTGTTGACAACATATGTGAACAATCTTCAAACCTTTGAGGATTCATTTTCAAGGATCCATTAAAACGCATCTCCCTTCGAATCGTCGAACTCCTCCCACTGTACTCACCTTAGACACAGTATTCTTCTCCCCCTTTGCCAACCAATTGTAAAGAAAGAGGGGGGAGTCTACCAACACCTTAGGCGTGAAGAGGGAGTTGCACAGACAATCCGCATCTGTGTCTATCGAATAGCTCGATGGATAGAGGTTTGTTGAGGATATCAACAGTCTATTCCTGAGTTGGAACATACACCAATTGCACATTTCCCTCTTCAACTTGTTCTTTGATATAGTGGTATTGATAGTCAATATGCTTGGTCTTCGAGTGTTGAATCGGATTCCTGCTTATGTTGACAGCACTTTGGTTGTCACACCATATATTGATAGGTAACTCCACATTAACTCCCAAGTCTAACAGTTGAGTGTTCATCCATACCACCTAAGTACATGCAGCATGTGTAGCCACATATTCAGCTTCGGCTATGCTGCAGGCCACACTGTTCTACTTACGGCTCAACCATGCAACATATTTAGAGCCTAGATAAAAACTGCAGCCACTGGTAAAACATCTATCATCAATGTTTCTTGCCAGTCTGCATCAGTGTATGCATGTAATTCAATGGAGTCTTTGGCGGGATACCACAACCCCATTTCTAGTGTATTATGTTGGTATCTAAGGATCCGTTTGACTGCCAGCAAGTGAGACTCCTTGGGGTCTACTTGATATCTACTTGCCTGATACACATCTTACATAAGATTAGGTCTAAAGGCTGTAATGTATAAGAGGCTTCCAATCATGGCCTGATACTCTTTCTGATTTACACTCGTGCCTTCTTGATCTTTGCGTAGTTTGCAGCTTGTAGCCATTGGTGTTCCAACAGGCTTGTTATCATCCATCCCATACTTCTTAAATAATTCCTTGGCATACTTGTGCTGTGATATAAAAGTACCTTCAGCAGTCTGCCTAATCTGCAGTCCTAAGAAGTAGGTTAATTCCTCTTTGAGAGACATTTCAAATTCATCACTCATTCTTTTAGCAAATTTTCACATAATCTTGAGTGACTTCCCCCGAAGATAATGTCATCTACATAGATTATGGTAACTAGCTGACCTCTGTCTGAATTCAGAATATACAGGTGATGATCCACTATTCCTCTGCTGAAATTCATTCTCTTTAAATATCCATCCAGTGGCTATACCATGTTCTAGGAGCTTGCTTCAGGCCATACAAGGCTTTCTTCAATCTGCATACAAGTGTCTCCTCATCAAGAAATCAGACTCTATCTGGGTCCTCAATATAGACCTCTTCTTTTAGCAATCTATTTAGAAATGCAGACTTCACATCCATTTGATAAACTTTGAATTTCTTATGCCGCTAATGCAAGAAACATCCTGATTGTTTCTAGCCTTGCCACTAGTGCAAATGTTTCATCCACGTTAATACATTCAATATGAGATTACCCTTTGCATATTAGTCTTTCCTTATTCTGACGACCTTGCCATTCTCATTCAGTTTATTTCTGAATATCATTTTGTTCCGATGACATTTTTGTTCTTTGGTCTAGGAGCCAGCTCCCATGTCTTGTTCTTCTCAATTTGATTTAGCTCCTTATTCATTGCAGTGATCCAAGCTTTATCTTTTACTACTTCTCAAATAGACTTTGGTTCTATTTGAGAGAGCAATGTAGTAGCTCTTATAAATTTTCTCCTTGTGGTTACACTTGCTTTGGGATCACCAAGGATTTGATCCTTGTCATGCACACTACACCATATCTTCCTGGTTTTCTTACTCAACTCTTCTTCAGGATTAGACCATTCCTTCTCATCTTTATCAAACTTCTCTGAGTCTGTGTCCTCACTCTTCTTTTGTTTTTCATGCTCAGACTCATCTTCTCTCTAAGGTTCCACTTCATCAAATTCTGGGTCCTCATATTCATTCACATCCTTCTTCCAGTTCTCATCAATTTTAACTTCACTAGAAGTTATGACCTTTCCAAGTCTTGGAAGAAATACTATGTAGCCCTCTGTCTGATATGAATACCCAACAAAAGTTCCTTCCTAAGATCTATCATGAAATTTTCCTCTTCCTTGCTCCTTTATCTTCACAAAGCAAGGGCTTCCAATGATTCTAAAGTACTGGGTTGTTGACTTCTTTCCACACCATAATTCATAATGCGTGCATTTTTTTCTTGGCCTTAAGGTTACTCTGTTCAGTAGATGTACTTCTGTTCTTGTTGCCCTTGTCCAAAACCTTGCATGGAGATTAGCTTCCAGCAGTAAGGTTCTGCCCATTTCAACGGCAGCCCTATTCTTTCTTTCAACAACCCCATTTTGTTGTAGAGTTCTTGCTGCTAATAGTTAATACCGAATCCCATGTTTATTCAAATATCGCTCAAAGGCTTCATTTGTAAACTCAGTACCCTGATCAGATCTTAAGATTTTGATTCTTCGACCATAGTCATTTTCAGCCATTCTTTTGTACTTCTTGAAGCACTCCAGAGCTTCTGTCTTGTGCTTTAGATACGTAATACAAGTTCTTCTGGTGAAGTCATCCACAAACAGGATGAAATATCTTTCACTATTGAGTCCCTTGTTCCTCATAGATCAACACAAGTCAGTATGTATAATATCTAGAGTTGTTTCTGAGCTATACTCCTTCCCATTGTAATGAAACCTGGTCTGTTTCCCATATAAGCATGCTGAGCAGAGATGCTCCCTTTCTCTTTTGATGTCTAGGATGTCTCTAATGGCCTTGCAGTTTACAAGCCTCCTCATGTTATTCTGATTGAGATGTCCAGTCTTCTATGCCAGAGTTCATTCTCTTCAACCTTAGTTATATGATAGCTATGGATCTTGTTTTCATCAATCACATACAAGTCCCCATCTGTCCTTCTTCCAGTTGTTACTGTGTTGCTATTCTCTCTCTTTACTTGGCAACTAGTTTTTGTAAAGGTCACATCATTACCTGCATCACACAACTGACTGACAGATGCTAGATTGTATTTCAACCCTTCAATATGCAGAACATCCTTCAGTTTGTTCTTTCCCCATTTGGCAGATCCTAGCACCTGAATCTTTAAAGAGCTATCATTGCCAAATCTTACTTTGCCAGATTTTTTTCTTCACATTTGACAACTCTTTTAGGTCACCAGTCATATGACCTGAACAATCACCATCAAGGATCCACTGTCTGTCCTTGATGTTAGCTTTTAGCGTAATCTCAGCAATGTGAGCAACTTCCTTCCCCTTAGCCATGTAGACTTGTTTTACTTTAGACTTGTAGTGTTTTTCATATTTTACTTTAGACTTGAAGCACTCCTCTGAGGCTTAGGCTTCATAGTCTTCTGAGATCCTATCTCTTTCCTTTTCTCTTGAACCTTCACATTGTTCTTCTTCTTATTCTGCTAAGGAATAAGTACACTTGTTGCACTGTGATGTTCACTGCCACACTTATCACAAACTTCTAAGTCTACAAGTACAACAAACTTATTGTTTGTTGTAATGGGCTTTGGCTTCCACCAAAGATGAAGTCTTATCATGTCCTTGTTTTTGACAGTAAGTGCAGAAACTTCTGACTGGTTTCTTTCTTTCAAACTTATACAAGTTCTTTCTAGATGTCCTCAATTCAGTTCTAGAAGCTTGTACCGGATACCTACACCAACAAAATCTATCTAGCCCATTTATCAAAACGGCGTAGTTTTGATAAGTAACACTCGAAACATTAAAAACTCTATCTTCCATCCACAATTTGGACTTGGGCCTTCAGGGACAAATGATCAGCATAGAAAAACGATAGGATCGGTCCAAAAATATCTCTGCACGTCAATTTGCACGTGCTATGGTGAATTCACGTGCACCTCCAAATCAGCTCAAACTTCTCCCCAAGCTTCCTTGCATTCTGTAGAGGCCTGAGAGGCAAAAATAGGCTTGCACGTGAAATGGGTGAATTCACGTGCAGCTCCAAATGCTCTGAAATTTCTGTGGTAGGTAGAGGACATCATTCTAAGAAACTTTTGTTCTTGCACGCCAATTGTTTGAGGCCATCTACTATGTCAAAAGTGAGCTCCAAAATCTGCCAAAACAGCTTAAAAACGCATGTATTTGCAAATAGCATCTTCCTAGGGGTTAGAGCAAATATATATGATATATGAAGCAATAAGGCTCTAATCATGCTCTTAAACATCCTAAATAAACACTAGAATAATGGCATAAAATGCACGTTATCAGGTATCTTGACAGTGCCTGGTCTGTGCACATGACAGATGATGCCTCTCTATTGAGTGAGGTAAGGGAGGTTGCAGCTTCATCTGTCACTTCCGGGGACAATAAAAAGGGTAAGATTGTTGGTAAGGGTACTCTCTCTAATGGTTCTGTGTCCATTCAGAATGTATCTGTTGTCCAAGGTCTTAAACATAAGCTGTTGAGCATAAGTCAATTGTGTGACAAAGGTTATCAAGTGTTGTTCACTAAACACACCTGCATAGTTATGGATTCCCTCTCCAAACAAGTGAAGCTAAATGGACATAGACAAGGCAATGTCTACAAGTTGGTCTTTGGCAATGCTCAATCTGATCAACCAATTTGTTTTCTGTCCAAAGCTTCACCTGATATTAGTTGGTTGTGGCATAAGAGATTTGGCCATTTAAACTTTAAAACTATGTCTAAACTGGCATCTCTGGAATTGGTTGAGGGCTTACCCAAGCATGTTTATGAGAAAGAACATCCTTGCAGGGACTGTCAGCTAGGTAAGCAGGTTAAACATTCTTTTAAGAGTATAGATAAAACCTCAATCACACAACCACTTGAACTTATGCACATGGATCTATGTGGACCAATAAATGTGTCTTCCTTATCTGGTGCATGATACTTTCTTGCAGTAGTAGATGACTATACCAGATACACATGGGTCATGTTTCTCAAAAACAAAACTGAAACTTTTGAGAATCTTGTTGAACTCTTCAATTGGGTCACTAATGTTAAAAGTCTCTCTATTAAGTACATTCGTAGCGATCATGGCAAGGAATTTGAATTTTCTGATATGTTAGAGTTTTGTATTGAACATGGTATTCTGCATAATTTCTCAGCACCAAGAACTCCAAAACAAAATGGAGTAGCTGAAAGAAAGAATCGAACATTAGTTAAGCGACTAGAACCATGTTGACAGGAGCTTAGTTCCCAAAATCCCTATGGGCTGAAGCTGTTGCCACTACTTGTTATGTACAAAACAAAACTCTAATTAACAAACGAGCCATGAAAACACCTTATGAGTTATGGAAGGGGAGGAGACCAAACATTGGTCACCTAAGGATCTTCGGGTGCACTTGCTACATTCTGAACAATGGCAAGGATTACTTGAATAAGTTTGATGCCAAATCGGATGATGGATATCTTGTTGGATACTCCATGACTAGCAAGGCTTATCGTGTATTTAATAGAAGAACCAAAGTTGTTGAAGAGTCTATTCATGTTTCTTTTGATGAGACTAACCATGGAATGCAGAAAGGAGATCCAAATGTAAATGAAATGCAGGACATTATCATTGTAGAAGATCAGGACACAGATAAACCCACGACAACAGAAACTATGGAAGATGTACCTGAACCTGGTGAACAAAGAGCTGAACCGGTTGCTGTGGAACCAAGTCAAAAATCAATAGAAAATCATGACTCTAACATTCAACCTGTTCAGACTCTACCACTTCTACCAGCCCAAGAACCTGACATTGAGCAATTAGGCATTCATCATGAAGAAAGAGAAGACCTTCCAAAGGGAAGAAGAAAGTTAAAAGACCATCCTTCAAATCGATAATTGGAGATCCTGCTGCACGAGTTAAAACAAGGGCTGCCACACTTCATGATAACCTATATATGTGTTTCCTATCACAAGTGGAGCCAAAATCAGTAAATGACGCAGTTCTGGATCACCATTGGATTGATGCAATGCAAGAAGAATTGAATCAGTTCAAAAGACAGGAAGTATGAGAGTTGGTTAACAGGCCCAGATCACAGCAAGTCATTGGCGTGAAATGGATTTACAGAAACAAACTTGATGTTGATGGTGTTGTAATCAGAAACAAGGCCAGACTAGTTGCAAAAGGATACAGACAAGAAGAAGGAATCGACTATGATGAAACCTTTGCACCAGTTGCTGGGACCGAGGCCATTCGCATGTTCTTAGCATATGCAGCATTCAAGGACTTCAAAGTTTATCAGATGGATGTCATGAGTGCTTTCTTGAATGGAGACCTCCAAGAAGAAGTCTATGTTGAACAACCACCCGGATTTCTAGAGCCAAACCAAGAACACAAAGTATACAAACTGAAAAAGGCTCTTTATGGACTAAAACAAGCTCCCAGAGCTTGGTATGAAACACTGTCAGAATTTCTGATCAAAAACAAGTTCAGAAAAGGTAAGATTGACCCCACACTGTTTCTCAAGGAAGGAAAAGGATCACCCTTGATAGTCCAAATCTATGTGGATGACATCATATTCGGATCAAGGGACAAAAAGCAATGTGAAGACTTTTCTCATCTAATGAAAAGTGAATATGAAATGAGTATGATGGGAGAACTCTCATTCTTCCTTGGATTGGAGGTCAAGCAGTTAGAGGATGGGATCTTTATCAGTCAAACCAAATACACAAAGGAGATTCTGAAGAAGTTTAAGATGACTGATGTAACACACATGAGAACTCCCATTCCTACAAACGCCAAACTAGATATGGATGAAGCAGGCAAGGAGGTGGATATTTCAGAATACAGAAGCATGATTGGATCCTTGCTGTATCTGACAGCAAGCAGACCTGACATAATGTTTATAACATGCATCTGTTCCAGATACCAAGCTAATCCCAAGGAATCCCACTTGTCTCATGTCAAGAGGATCATGCGGTATCTAAAGGGAACTGAGAATTTGGGACTATGGTATCCAAAAGAGTCTAACTTTAAGCTGAGAGGATATTCAAATGCAGACTTTGCCGGATACAGGATTGATAGAAAAAGCACAAGTGGAACATGCCAACTCTTAGGCAACAGACTTGTATCCTGGTTTAGCAAGAAACAGAATTCAGTTTCAACCTCCACAGCTGAAGCTGAATATATTGCTGCAGGAAGCTGTTGTGCTCAATTGCTATGGATGGCCAGTCAACTATCAGATTATGGTTTTGATCCCAAGGCCGTTCCTCTGGTATTGTGACAATACAAGTGCCATTGCAATTTCAAACAATCCTGTTATGCATCCCAAAACCAAGCACATTGAGGTCAGACATCACTTTATACGTGATCATGTGCTAAAGAAAGACATTTCCCTAGAGTATATATCCACTAATGACCAGCATGTTGACATATTCACCAAACCTCTGCAAGAAACCATGTTCAGTGAACTTCTGACAAAACTTGGCATGTTAGATTTAAATTCATAAGACTCACCGCATGTCTTGTGTTTCATTTCAACCTAATTATCTGTGCGATTAACATAAGTATGACACTGTTAATAACTGATGATGTCTTCATGAAAATTAGTAATGACTACGTGTGATTCATGCATATCTGCTACTAGGAAGTGAGAAATCACATAGATGAAACTTGCTACCTCTGAACCTGGTTCACGTTAGTTGGGGCAACCTGTCATAAACTCTCAAGTCTTGAGTGAAATGAGTGCAATTTCCCTTATTTTCATCAGAAGATATTCCCATTACCTGTTATTTTATTCTGAGAGAATATCACCTGTGTGGCATTGCATTCATTAACTAGCAGGAATTGTTGTATCTCATGGTGTTAATGGCCTGCACGGAAAGGATCCTCAATGATTTAATGCTCAAAGGATGACTGAGACTGTAGTATTTGAGAATCATAAAAAGCCTATTACTCAAGAAGAGCCACTACCTTTTACTGGAAAAAAAGGCAAGGTGAAAAAGGCAAAATGATAATAGACAATAGATTGAATGCCTATCTTAGGGGGAGTCCTCACTGTTCCCAGATTGTGTCTCTGTTATAGCAATAGTTGGAGATCAAAATGTATGATCATGTGATTCAAAAAGATACTGTGTTGAGCTCTGTCCTTGTAAAAAGGCTCATGAATAAGCACTGAAAATTGTGCTCCACAAAAGAAAAGAGACAACTCACACAGACCAGCTGAATGATCAAACTCCAAACTCTACCTGTACTTTGTTGTGTTGTAAATCTTACAATGATAGAGTGTGTGTTCTGATTCTCAATAGGGCCATCCTATCTCTCAAGTCATCTATGCTGAACTGAAAATCATTGCTGGATCAGGGTTGTGGTAAGATTCGGTTGACCATGAGCTTACTTATATAGTATAATTCTAGTTCCTGAATCAAGCTCACATGTTGATCCGAGGGTGAGAGGGTGAGGCCTCCGCTGAGTGAGTTTTGCTGAAAAGTGAGAAGACTCAGATTTTATGACATGGTTGTTAAAATGGATAAATCATGGTTTACTGGATGCTATGTTAACATAGTGATCACCTTTTGACACATGATGTTGTATGATGATATACTTAATCATTTCTAAGGTAATTGGAGACTTCAATGGTAGTGATACAGTTGCCATACATGTAAATCAGACATTCGGTTGAAATAAACCAAGCTCTGGACATGTGATCTCATGTCCACTCACAACACTGTTCATCATGAATAATATCATGTGAATTGTCATATGCATCTCATGTGTGTTGTTAAGTGTTGAAAAGTCCAGAGAAATCCACCACTCGCTGCATTCGCAGTCGACCTCAAAGCAACTACATTGAAGAAGTGCGGGATTGAAGAAGTGCATATCATGTGCTGCCTCGAAGCTTTGTGGGTCGTAGCCTCGAAGCATCCAACTTCGTAGCGTCGAAGTTCAAAAGATCGTAGCGAGACGGAGTCTGTCACTTACTATTCAAGCCTCGTAGACATGTCAACACGTCACTATGCACTTAAAATGGAACCTACACACCGACATAAGGGGTGACGTGTACCTATCGCTTGAATCTTCCAACTGGTGGATCTGGGAGATAAAGAGACGGGTCAGAGAAAAGAACGTGGACCTGAAGACGAACCGACAAAGTCTGTGACTTCAACGGTACGCTTCTCACCTCATATATAAGTTACAGATGGAGACAGAACCCAAAGGTATGTTCGTCGTTTTCACACTCGAACCCTAACCCTAGATCTCTCTCTCTCTCTCTCTCTCTCTTTGACTCTGTCTCATTCTCTCTTCCTCTTTCCTTTGACCACCTTCGAAGCTTACAACCACTCTCTACGAGTGTCTCTTTTTCTCTCTCTACAAGCTCAATGGCAGAACCAAGCTCATCGATGGCAGACAACCTACACAACATCGTCCCGGGATTTATCATAGACTGGGAAGCCATAGGCGACGCCAGAGTCAGCTGGCTGGACGAATTCAAAAATCGCCTTGATGAAACCGGTGTTGCATCTGTTTGCTTAGGGATGCAAGACTTGCTGATAGAATATGTTGCAGAATTTTACGAGACTATGGTACTCGCTAGAGCTGACCTTGTGGGAACTGTACAAGGAGTGGAGATTCAAGTTTCTGTCGAAACACTCCGAAATGCACTCTCGCTCCCAAAAGGTACTTTTGATCCTCTTCCCAATCTTTCTAGAGAAGAGTGTAAGTCTTTCCTTGGATACTCCGATCCCGGAAAGCAAGGTCGGGGAGCCCTGAAGATAGGTTTCTCCGGTCAGGCACTGGCGACTTTGATAGTCACTGGACAGTGCCTACTATGCAAGAAGACGGCTCATGACTCTGCAAGTCATGAGCAGATGAAGATCATGTGTAGTGTTCTACAAACCAGACGAGTAGACTGGGGAACACAAATACACTCCATGATTAAGACCAAGAAAGGACACTTTGGACTTATTCTCACCAAATTCCGTAGGTTTTTGCACCCTGAAGTATTCTACAATAGGCCCTTAGTGCCACTGCCGACCAAATACATATTCAAAAGTATTTATGAGGATGGTCGGCTGGAGATCAAGTCATTGAGAAGGACTGAGTCAGGTGCAAGAAGTTGTGCAGAAGACACAGCCAGCTCTATACGAGCCCCAGCTCGCATGCCACGACAACCGGTTCGTGTCTCACCGACTTCCAGGGACTCCTCTGCATCCGCAGCATCAATACATATAACTGAAGTGGTGGAGAATATTGCCAGGAACTCATCTCCCCACAGATTCTACACCTGAGGAGACCCCTCGTCACAACCGCCCCCAGGATACTGCAGAAGTAAGAGAACCTACAGTTGGAGGGCAGACTCCAGCACAGGAAACCCCGGAGGATAGGGGTACTACACCTGTACTGTTGAGCACTCTTGGAGAGTCTGAGCTGGAAGAATATTATATGGAGTATGCCAAGGCTCATATGACTCCCGTTGATTTGCAAAAGGCATGGATCGCCTTTGGAAAGCAGATGGTAGATAGAGACCATCTGATTAATTGGTTGGTTGATCAGGGTCTGGTACGACGAGACCCAGTGGAAGTAGTGTCAATGGTTGCCCCATCTCCCATCATGGTGGACTCACCTACCACAGCAGGTCGTGATGATGAGCTGGTACCAACTGCGGTGGACGAAGAAGCAGATAAAGAAGAAAATCTTGATGCTGCAGCTAGTGACTCCGAGGCAGGAGCCATCCCACAGGTTCCTGAGACTGTGGAAGAGACTGGGATGGCCACACCATCTGTGCATGCCGTTCATCAGGTGACCACTCAGGTAAGTGAGGAGTTCGCAGCCAATATCACAATGGCTATTCCAATACCAACTGCGTCTCACTCACGTTCTCTGTCGGCTGAAGAAGTAGATATTCTGGCCAGTAAGGTCATCGAGAAACTGATGTCCTCTGGCATCTTCAAAGCTTCAGTCTCTCAAGCCTTTGAGGAACGACTGGCTTCTATGGAGTCCAGCATGGAAGAGGTACAAACGCAAGTTGAATCATCAGATCGTACCCTTGACAAGGTGCAGCAAGAAATGACATCACTCACAAGTGCAACCACTGATGGATTTAGACATATGGAAGAGCACTGTGAAGACCTCAAGGGAGCTTACCAGAGAAAATATAAAGGCCTCAGTATAACTCTGGGAGCTATTCTATCAGAATGTCATCGTCTTGCAAGTGGTGAGATATCCCTCACTGTCAAAAGCACTCTCCCACAACCATCAGATCGGCCTGCACTTGAACCAATTGATACTCCACAGCCAGCCACACCTCCTCCAAGTCACTCACAACCTCAGACTACTGCTACTTACACACGGGGGAGAAAGCGCGCACACAGAACTACGGTCATCTCAGACTCTGATGATGATGATGATGATGTTCCAATTGCAACCCGCATGAAGAAGCAGATTGCTGCTCCCTGCCAACCATCCTCTTCCACTCAGCCAGGTCCTTCAACATCACATCCTAGTATGGCTGAGTATACCATGCCTGCCTCACCTGTCAAGCCAACCGCTACCACTACTGAACAATCTCTAGCCCCACCTCGCATTGTGACTACTGGAGGCACCTCAGTTGAACTAGCTGCTTTCAACACCTACATTGCTGGGGATACCACTGCGAGGACCTGCGGCTATGAAGCCTTCTTCACTGGACCTGATCTTTGTCGCCTACTTCATGACGGTGAAGAATTGGATAACCTGGAGATGACTCAGTTCATCTTCGCCCAGAAGTCCTTTCTCGCGAAGCTACCTCTTCACATCCGCCGCGATACCAGGGTGGAACTCTGTTTGCCGATCATGCAGGCTCAGCTGCTCGATGATGCAGCTATGCTCGAGAGTATACAAGGTCGCAGATATGAGAATTCCTTCCTTCCTTGGGATGAGGTAGACCATGTGCTAATTCCGTACTTGTCAACATCCCCGCACTGGTTTCTTCTCGACATCGACTTCAAGAACCAAAGGATCGTCATCTTCGACTCCAAACCTAGTACCTTACTACTCCATCAACGTGAACAACTTCGTGAGTTCAATCGCACTCTCACCCGTGTCATGCAGGGTTCTTCACATGGGTGTGGTGGATATCCTCTCATCAAACCAATGGAAATCACGCGAGTCAAGCAAGGCGTTCCTGGTTAGGATGATGCTCACAGTTGTGGCTTTTATGTTTGCCATTACATTCGCATCCTGACTACCAACGGGTTTCGAGCTCTCGTGCCTGAATTTGATCGTGTGAGCAGTCGAGTGGCCTTGTTACACTTGACTCCTGCTCAACTCTTGTGCTAGCAAGCTGCTGTTTTTCTATTTACACAGAGTGTCTTGTACTCTAAATTTAACCCCTAACTGTTCTGTACTCTAATTACATGTACACTGTATCTCTTGCTTTTCACATGTCTGTGTACTTATTGTTTTGTCAGTTATCTTTTCTGTATGTCTTTGCTATGCTGTCTGATATTCTGTGCCTTATTCCCTTGCTCCCCTCGCTTTATGTTCTGGTGCTTGTTCCTCACCCCAGAAAGGGGGAGTATTCATCTCAGGGGGAGCCAGCTCGTAGGGGGAGTTCTCTTTGTCAGGAGCCAGCAAATGCAGCTTTTCGGCCTACGAGGGAGTATTCATTTCTAGCTTAACCCTTTGCACACTCCTTCAAATTCTTTATAGGCAAAGACATCTTCTGATTAATCTAAATCTGCCCATAAAACTTGTAGTCTCAGACTTCATACAAATACATGTCGTCAGCTTACATTAAATAGGGGGAGATTATTGGAAATATAGGATTTGATGAAGCTGCCACAAATAGTCTAAGTCCGGAGACTCGAAGAACCAACGGTCATAGGGTCGGAGAGTCAAAGTTCGTAGAAGTGAAACTGTCATAGGACATATTGGCAAGTGACTCGTAGACTCGTAGAGTTTGGAGACACAAGGCGAAATAGTGACAGAACATTGCGACTCGTAGATCAAGGGTCGAAGGTCGTAGAGTCATGGTATGGAAAAGAAAGTGTTACTGTAAGCGTCAACGAAGTTCGGAGACTCGTAGAGTCGAAGCAGTGTTAAGAACAGTAACCAACGTTAAATGACTCGTAGACTCGTAGACTCGTAGACTCGTAGAGTCCCCCACAAACACTTCAACTAACAGATCTTTCAATTGCCACTTAACTCGAAGACTCGTAGAGTCATAGGGTTGAAACCTTCGAACGCTGTTAAGAAAACAGGACTCGCAGACTCGTAGATCGGAAGTCATAAAGTCAAAGCCGTTGAACACGGCTAAGAAAACTGGACTCGTAGACTCATAGGTTGAAGGTCGAAGAATCGACGCTGTAAAGACTGGCAAACAAATGAAACTGTAACTCAAGAGTCGTAGAGTTGTAGACTCGTAGACTCAAGGGACACAGTCACTATAGAGAAATTGCCATACTTCCAGACTCGGAGATCGATGGCGGAGAGTTGGAGCTAAAGGGTCGTAGCTATAAAGGAACTCAGTTTATGAACCTCTATGAAAGACTAAGGAAGAAAAGCGAAGTTGAAGACTCATAGAGTCGAAGATTTTCAGACCACCTAGTCAAATATAGTAAACTGAGAGACCCAAAGGTCGTAGACCCGTAGAGCTAGAGTCGTAGACTTGTAGCCCCAATAACAGGTAGATCAGCTGTAATCGAAGAAGTCACTCTAAGCGCTATTCGAAGAGTCGCAGACTCGTAGAGTCGTAGACACGCAGAGTCGTAGACTTTAGTTAACAGAGTGACACTAAAAGGCTAATCCAACTTAACCTCCAGCCTCGAAAACTCCAGCCTCGAAGACTCGAAGATGTGAGTCGTAGACTCGCAGAAACACCATAAAGCCTGAAACAAGACTTCGTAACTTTCTACAGATGCTAGCTGAAATCTTCGAGTCTCCGAACCTACGAGGCATCCACCTTCGAGGCAAACTTACAACCCTAAACACAGCCACTTAGCGATATTGTCGGCTAGGGTTCGTACAGTAAGCCTGCGCCGTCCCGAGCAGTTGAGCGCATTTAATGACGCATTAATTGCTGCCAACTACCACCCACAGATGAACGGCCAAGATCGAATACATGCTAAAAATGCAGTATGGGCATCTGATCTGTAAATCAGAGCAGATCAACCCATCCCCTGACATTCCGCATTTTCAGTGGCGGGAAGTCAGTCTGTCGGGATGGACATCATGGCGCACGAGCACTTTAATCTTAAAGATATATCTCTCACGCACTTAACGATAAAATTGTGAGTTTAATCTCTCTCTCAAAAGAAGGAAACACACAGTACACAATAAAATGGCTCTGACACACTTAATAAAAACAATCCTTACAGAACCTAAAAGAAGAGAGTTCCAACAACGTGAGTGAAGACTCTGAGGGAAAAATAGAAGAAGTGTTGTGCGCCGTGTTGAACCAAAAACAAGAGTAATCTCTCTGATCATTAAGAACCTCTTGTTTATCAAAGATCCAGCACTTTCATTAAGTCTAATCTCTGTGTTGTTTTCCACACATCGATCTATCACTCATAATACTGCTGTCGTCTTCTACATAAATACTTCCATCATAATCATCTGTAGAGTAATCCAAAACCAACTAACAGTCTAGCTTCCGCAAACGAAGAAAGTCTATTCACCCCCCCCTCTAGACTCACTTTGGGACCTACAGGTTCAAAAGAACAGAGCATGCTGTGGCATAGGAGATTTGGTCATCTTGGACAGAAGAGCATGAATAAAGTGACAAGAGAAGGTGCTCTGAGACATGTTCTTTTGTTGAAAAGAGATAGAAGCTCGATTTGTAGAACATGTCAAAAGGGCAAGATGGTGAATCTCAGCCACAAAGGAGTGGAAATTTAGACTACCATGCCACTAGAGTTGGTGCATTCAGACATTTGTGGACCTATCAAACCACAAACATTAAGAGGAGATAAGTACTTCATTACATTTATTGATGATTTCACTAGACTAACAAATGTGATGTTTATGAAGCATAAGTCTGAGGCTCTACAGAGATTCAAAAGTTTTAGGAGGATGTTTGAGAATGAATGTGGTCACACTATCAAGAGGTTCAGAACAGACAATGGGAGAGAATACACAAGTGGAGAATTTGAAGATTAACTTGACAAGCATGGAATTAGACATGAATACAGTGCTCCCTATACCCCATAACAAAATGGAGTAGCTGAAAGGAAAATTAGAAGCTTGGTAGAGATGGCTAGAACCATGGTAGTTGAGCATTGAACACCAAAATATTTTTGGAGAGAAGCTATTGCAATAATTATACACATTCAGAATAGGTGTCTGCTAAGGCCTGGATTTGACATGACACCATATGAGATGTGGTTCAAGAGAAGACCAAGTGTGAAGTATTTTAAGGTGTTTGGTAGCCCATGTCTAATCAAAGTCAAAGGGAAGGACGTTGGTAAATTTGATGAGAAAGTTGATGAAGGCATTGTCCTTGGGTATTTATCAAATGGTAAAGACTATAGATGCTACAACAAGAATCTTAATAAAATGGTTGATGCTTATGATGTGAAGGTGATTAAAGATGAGTCAACACCAAGAAATCAGCAGAATGTTTCTGATTGTGAGTTGAATATTGATGATAGTGAAGTTCCAAGTCAGAGTCAAGAAGATGAAGAAGGAAGAGCTCAGGTAGACGAACTTGACTTAGCTTACACAAGTGATGATGAGAGACCTAAGCCACAGAAACTTCATAAAGTTGCTAAGCATGTAGACCAACAAAATATCATTGGTGATAGAGGAGAAGCTGTTCAAACTAGGAGGACTTTGAAGTTATCAGCTCATGTTGCCTTGTTCTCCCAAGTAGAACCACAGAAGGTTGATGAAGCTCTAAATCACAAGGAGTGATTAAAGCAATTAATGAAGAGCTTGATCAGATTGAGAAGAATAACACATGGGAGCTGGTTCCAAGGCCAAAGGACAAGAATGTGATAGGCACAAAATAGGTGTTCAGAAACAAGAAGAATGAAAAAGGTGAAATAACCAGAAACAAAGTGTAATGACCCGCGTTTTGTGGTATGTAAGAAGTTAATCACAGATGCCTTGTGAGTAGAAATTGTTGGGTTTTAGGGAGTTTTCTTTCCACACACTTTAGCTAAAACACCTTGAATGTTGATGCACAAGTTTGAGGTAAGAGATGAGCCCAAGAGGAGACTTTTGGGAGGTGCACGTGACAATTGATAACGTGCATTTATGCTCTAGAAAGATGTTATTTGCATATACAGGCGCTTTTAGGCTATTTTGTCAGGTTTTGGAGATTAATTTTGACCAAGTAGATGGCCTCAAATTAATTGGCGTGTAGAACTAAAGTTTCTCAGAATGATGTCCTCTACCTTTCACAATAGTTTCAGAGCCAAAGGCCTTGAACGCCAACTGGACCAATTGGCGTGGTAGCATATTACTGCATACCAGCCTTCTACATGATGCAAGGAAGCTTGGGGAAGAATTTCACCTAATTTGGAGCTACACGCCAATTGGGAATATGACGTGCATTATGGCGTGCAGCCATGTTTTTGCACCAACACCTTGGTTTTGTGATTCTAATAATCTTTTCCCAAAGGACCATGTTGGAATTATGGATATTTTGTCGTGTGTGGATGCTTGTGTGATCAACACTACGTCGTTTTGATGCTGAGATTCACTTAATCAAAACTATGTCGTTTTTGATGTTGGTGTGCCTATATAAGAGGTGAAGGACGCTTAGGTTTAGGGTTATTCTTTTGGCTAGCCACTGCAGCCGTCGCAGAGAGAGAGAGAGAAAGAGAGCTAGAGAGAGGGAAGGAAAGAGAGCTGCTGGTTGCTGTCGGAGTGTCTTGCGTGGGGAGGACGGCGTCTAGCGCGGGAGCAAGGAGGATCTTCTTTAAGGTAGGGGTTCTATTCTTCCTTGTACCTATCCCCGGGCTATGGCCTTGTGGTAGGCGATTTGTAATCTGGATATATATATTATATGTAAATTCATATAGGTGTGATCTTCTATATGGATGTTGGCCTTCAGTGGCATGTATGTGTTTGATGTTATGCCTGTGAGGATATGTATGCTAAGTGTTTGATGTTATGCTTGTGAGGATATGTATGCTAAGTATTTGATGTTATGCCAGTGTGGATATGCATGTTAACTGTTTGTTGTTATGTCAGTGAGACTGACTATGGAGCCTAAGAAGCCTGAGAGGCTGAGGCAATGCTTGTGTACCTGTGGAGCCTGAGAGGCTAAGTTAATGTCAGCGAGACTGACTGTGGAGCCTAAGAGGCTGAGTTACTGTCAGTGGGACTGACTGAGGAGTTTTTGTGGCAAAGGTTGTACCTATTTGTGGCTTGTCGTGTATAGTATTGATTATGACCTGTTAGAATGTAATTGCCACGACACCGCACTTGAGCACTTCTTCATATAGATGGTAGGAGCATGGGATGGGTTGGGGAGACATGATCCCTACTGAGCTGTGGTTGCTCACCCCTCCTACTGTGGTGTGTTTTCTTGCAGGAACCTACAAGCGTTAGGTGGGAACACCAAGGTGGGAGAGTTCTGTTTTGTGGCTTTGTTTTATGTTATTTGTGTTATGTAATTCCATTGAGACCTTGTAACCCCAACGGGGAGATATTGTAATGAAGTTTAAAACATAATAAAGGCATGTAGTTTGAATTTACTAAATATATGATTTTGTCTTTCTGAATATATTCTGTGACAGTGTATGTTGTCTTGTGTGGGAAAGTTGTATCCTACCCCCTTATCCACCGCGTGGGTGAAGGGGGAGTCACGAACCGGTTTCCTCGGGTTGGAATTCGGGGCGTGACACAAAGCAAGACTAGTTTGCAAAGGGTATGCGCAAGTGGAAGGAGTAGATTTTGAAGAAACATTGCTCCAGTTGCCAGAATAGAAGCCATCAGAATTCTCTTAGCAGTTGCAGCTCATAGAAAATACAAAGTCCACCAAATGGATGTAAAATCAGCATTCTTAAATGGAGACTTGGAAGAGGAGGTCTACATGGAACAACCAGAAGGATTTTTGCTTCACAAGGATGGCTCAAGTGTGTGCAGGCTGAAGAAGGCCCTTTATAGTCTAAAACAAGCACCAAGAGCTTGGTATGCCAAGCTGGATAGTTGCTTAAAGGAGATGAATTTCAGAAAAGGCCAAATGGATAGCAACTTATATGTCAGAAACAAGCATGGTAAACATTTAATGGTGATTGTTTATGTTGATGACATAATTTTTGCAAGAAATGATGATGCCCTATGCAAAACGTTTTCTGATCAAATGAAGAGAAGGTTTGAGATGTCTATGCTGGGAGAGTTAAATTTCTTTTTGGGACTCCAAATCACTCAAAGCAAGGACTCAATCTTTCTATCCCAAGAGAAGTATGCAAAGGATCTCATCAAGAGATTTAGAATGGAAGAAGCCAGAGAAGTGACTACACCCATAGTCACAGGATCAAAAGTGTCAAAAGATGAAAAAGGAAAATCAGTAAATCAAAAGGAGTTTAGAAAACTTTTGGAAGTTTGCTATATCTGACAGCTTCAAGACCAGAGATTGTCTATGCAATTACCTTATGTGCACGGTATCAAAGTGATCCTAAGGAGTCACACATGTTAGCTGCAAATAGGATATTGAGATATGTCAAGGGAACCTTGAACTATGGACTATATTATGGCAGACAGGACAGTCTTGAACTCTATGGCTTTATAGATGCTGATTAGGCAGGAGATGTAGATGATAGAAGATCTACTTCAGGAGGTGCTTTCTTTCTAGGCACTAAGTGTGTGGCATGACATAGCAAGAAACAGAATTTAGTGACCCTTAGTACCACTGAAGCTAAGTACATAGCAGCAACCCAGGCTACAACACAAATGATTTGGATGAAGACTCAACTTACTGATTTGGATGTCAATGTCAAGTTACCAT
The DNA here is from genome assembly GCA_023512835.1 of Taxillus chinensis. Taxonomy (NCBI): domain Eukaryota; kingdom Viridiplantae; phylum Streptophyta; class Magnoliopsida; order Santalales; family Loranthaceae; genus Taxillus; species Taxillus chinensis. The sequence goes on from CM042084.1 coordinate 54,009,316, forward strand.
TCAATCTTGGGTGTGACAATCAGAGTGCTATACAACTGACTAAGAATCCAGTTCAACATTCAAGATCAAAACACATCAACATTAGATATCATTTTATTAACAAGAGAGTTGAAGAAGGTCATCTCAAGCTTGAATATGTTCCTACTAAGGACCAGTTAGATGATATTTTTACAAAACCATTATCTACAACAACTTTTCACACTCTGCGGTTGAAACTAGGTGTTTAACCACTGCCTTCACACCATTAAGGTATATGCAACATACCACCCCTCTGTGCTTCATATTTATGGGATTTATCTTTGGATTTGGTTGTCAAAGGGGGAGAATAGTATTATACAACCATAGGGGAAGAGTTAAAAGATACAAAGGAAGAGTTTTATTAGAAGGGGAGAGCAGTGTTAAAATTAGAAGGGGTGTGTGATTATAAGACCAAGGGGGAGAGTTCTTGCATTCATGATGAGATATGTTGGCATAAAGTGTTATGAGAACTACTTGTGTTGGATTACTTTGTAGGGCAATCTTTTTAAGTGAACCCGTAGAAGGCGTCCATACTTGTAAATTCATAGACAGTGAGTGGGTTACCCAAGATGAGAGATGAGAGTGTTGCCAACAAAATCCAAAGGGGGAGATTGAAGATCCAAAAGTATTAATAGAGTTTTAGAGATGTTGGATTTGTTGTCAACCATAGATATCAACATTAGATTGAAGAGCTATCTGAAAAGCAGTATGTTTAGATTTGAAGCAACTGTGCAGTTTTTCAGTTCAAACTTTGAGAAATCATATCTCACTCGTTACAGCTCCGCTTAGCTCATGATTGATACCATTTTGTAGCTATTTGAGTTAGCTATCCAGGAAAAATAATATGGAAAAATATTGAGCTCTGATAGCTAGTAAAAAGTGTTGCACGACACAATAAGGTCTAGTGCATAGATTGGGAAAAGTGCATCAACTTCAAAAAATCATATCTTTCTCTACTGACCTCAGATTGGCTTATAATTGGTACTGTTTTGTAGCTATTTGAGTTGGATATCCAGGAAAAATAGGTTTGGGGTGATTGGAATGGTGAAAGGCCTCGAAAAGCTTTGTCATGGGCAAAATGTTTTTGAACCTGGTGACAACTCTCATCATTCTAAGCAACTTTAATTCTTGTCCTAAACATGTTCGAGGTCTTTAAGGTAATGTTTTAGATCATCAAAGGTGCTAAAATTGCCAGTTTTGGAAGATGTGATCAATGACTTGGATTAATTCATTTAATGCAATGGATGGTTAGGATTGGTTGTATGGCATTATGGATGGATCAATGGCTGAGAAATATGTTGAAAGAGATCAACGGTCCATAGTTGGCTACTGCATTAGGGCAACCTAAATCCTGTAAATTAGATCCAAGGGCAGAGGCTTGTTGGCTGATGTAATCAAGGGCTGAGGTGTGGCTGCTGTGCTAGGGTTATGTGCAACCCTATATGTGTGTTTTTCTAAAAGAAAAAATTGTGTGAGAGCAAAAAATTTGTCAAAAAAAAAAGAGGAAAAAGAAAAGGAGCTAGAGCCTTCCAAAGGTGAAGTGAGAGTAGAATTTTTGAGGCAGTACTTGATCTTATACTTGAAGAACTTCAAATTCAAGGCTACTGCTATGATTCAAAGTATAAACTGCTCAAGAGAAGTTTTGTGCATCTGAAGAAGATCATTACAGCTGCTGGAGTTTACCTGAGTATCTTCTTCCAACCTCTTTCAGATAATTTGTTCTGAAAAATCCTTATTTTGATACTGTAATTTGTTGGTGATTGTGTTGAGGCATTGCTGCTTATCTGTATGCCTATAGGGGATTAAAGGAAAAATAGATCCTTTCCCTACCTCTAGTGTATTGGTGTTCAAGCATTAGTGAAATCCATGTGGTGTGGGTGATACCCATCACACCAAGGACGTAGCCTCTCCACCTCGGAAGGTGAACCTTGTGTATGTTGGTGTTCTTTGTGTCTTTTGTTTGTGCTTTATGTTGGTGAGGCATTCTGAAATCTGATAAAGAACACATAAGTGAGAAGAAGTGTTTAACTGGATTTAACCTTAACCGGTTGCAAGGGTTGAATTAACATTCATAAAAGTTTTTTTTTTAGAACTACTGATTCACCCCCCCCCCCTCTCAGTGGTGCTCGATCTTGTGGGAACTTCAAAGGGGAGCTGATCCTTCATTGTAAATCATCCAGTTATCATCCAATTCTCTTCCATTCTACAATTCCATTTTTCATCTAGAGTAGAGAAAGGGAGAGTGAAGAAGGTATGGGGCATCGCTTGGAGTTTGAAGACAATCTGCTAGTAAAAGAAGATCAACCTTGGAATTCTTGGTCTAAATAGGCAAGCTATCCTTTTGGTATTCTTATTCGATGTTTTGTAATTTTGTTATTTTCAATCAAACTATGGAAGCTTAAAATCCTTGATTGGGGTTAGGATGGAGTTTGATGTAATAAATTAAATTTCAATGTTTTAGTTTAATCTTCTTCACCTTGTGAATGTTTATTGAATATCTTGGGTTGAAATATAAAATGGACTTTGGCCATTTCATTTTATCATCATAGGTACTTATGTGAAGGATTGAAAAATGAAGCATAATTACTGGAGAAAGCAAGATAATCAAACTAGGGGTGGCATAATTTGCGAAAGCTAGTGTAAAACCTAGGATACCAAGTTAAGAGTGGGTGTGGTGCTAGCTCTAGACTAAACAACCCAAATCTTAAAGGGTCACCCCTCCCTCATGTTAGGGTGTACACACGAATTATGGCACTTGAAAAAGGCTAATTCATGAATTAGAGGTTGGGTATTAAATATGATCATAAGGAAAGAATGAGATTGAACTAAGACATATTCTTAGGAAAAATACATCAAATAAAATCTTAACTCCCATCACCTTTATCAATCGAACTTATCTATACTTGAATAAGCTTCTTTTCATTTCTCACATCCATTCAATCAATTTTTTAAAATTCAGTTATGTTTTTATATATTTTCAACCAAAAACCTCTTTATAAGCTAGTTAAAATTTCCAAATTCTTCATCCTTCCCTTGGATACGATATTCGGACTTAAAAATCCACTTTATTATTTGTCACAAATTGCCAATCAAATGCTCAGTTTATCATGTACCTAAATGGATGATCCTTTTTGAGCGATTCTAATTTTAGAACATAGATAACAGAATTTCGAGAAAAATAAGAGTAATTTGGCCTCAATCCGAGCTTTGTTGAGAAAGTTATGAATTTTTGAAGTTGCCCGAGAAATCTATCTTATTTTCCACGAATTTTGGTTTTTCATATGCATCTTTGTTTCACATTGATAGTTTTGCTTCTCCTTCACCCAGTATATATACAAAGACACTGTCCTTACACAGCAAGTGAGAATAAGAGAGGCCCATGGAAGCCCAAGTGGAGTTGTTAGCTCGCGAGTGAGCCCAAATCCGGATTTTTTGAAACACGAAATTCAAAAAATCCAGAACTTTGAAATCCGGGACATTGGAAGATCCGGATTTGGGATTCCTTAGGCTGGAAATCCAGAATAAGCCCACTAAGCCGGAATAAGACCAAATCCGGAGGTCAAAGTTGGTCAATGATCCGGAATAAGCCCAGATCCGGAGGTCAAAGTTGGTCAATGATCCGGAAGAAGCCCATTCATCCGGAATAAGCCCAGATCCAAAGGTCAAAGATGGTCAATCATCCGGAATAAGCTCACTGATACGGAATAAGCTCAGATCTGGAGGTCAAACTTGGTCAATGATACGGAATAAGCCCACTGATCCGGAATAAGCCTAGATCCGGAGGTCAAACTTAGTCAATAATTTGGAATAAGCCCATTGATACGGAATAAGCTCAAATTCGGAGGTCAAACTTGGTCAAATCCGAAGTAAGGGCCCAGTGGTCCAGAATAAGCACCATCAATCCAGAAAAACTCCAAAGACAACTCCTCTATCAACCTGGAAGCGGCTCTAACACATCGAGACTCTAAAAATCCTTTTTTCAAGTGCTTGGGCCAATATCAATTACGAACAATGCCTTGGGACTCCATTTTTTAGCATAGGGACGAGGAGGTGCCATAATTAAATCCTTGGGACATCACAGTTGACCATGGGGACTATATGACCATTAATTCCTAACTGCGCTAATACGCCCAGAAATGCATTCAGCCCTTACCCGCTAATACGTCCAGATATAATAAGTGATTTAAATAATTCTAAGAAAATTATTTATTTGAGAATTTGTTTTTAGACGCGGGAACAGGGAGTCATAATGAGGTCTCGGGACATCCATTTGACTTATTGGAAATATAAGAATGCAATTAATGCCTAACCAACGGATACTCTCTAAAATGCCTATAAATAGGCTATCCATAAACCTCTAAAGGCATCGATTATCAAGTATCAGAGGAGGTTATTCTAGGAGAGAGCTTTCTAACTAGATTTCCAAGAGATAAAAACCAGAGAGAGAGAGAGAGTATCCTGGGAATTCTCAAAGAGAGATATAATCATTTTCTAAGGAGAAAAGCTCCCAGAATCATTGTTTGTCTTCACAGGGAGGAGCTGAGATTGGAAAGGCTTCTTTTTCTAAGCTTTGTGCTTTCAGGAAACTCTTGGAAAATGTTACTCGAAGGGAAAAGGAGCTCAAACCTGCATCATTCACTCTTCCAGGTTCTCCACTTCTGTTTATTTATTAAACTATTTATTTTTTTTTTTCTGTGTTGTTTTCAAACATAAAACCCAAAAACTTTCCTCTTTATCCTTTTTATTATCTCTCTAAAGCTTAAAAATGAAAATACAAAAACAAACATCTTGCATCTCTCTTTTTCTTTATTATTTTCAAAAAATAATAAAATGTAAAAATACTAAAAACTCAAATCTTTTCTAGAAAAATTAAAACAAGGCCTGGGTGGTCATGAGGATTGAGCCCTAGATGCTCATATCCTAGTCTGCCTGGGCCAATATCAATTGTGGCAGTATTTTCATATTTGAATTTAAATTGTTTTTATCTTCTTTTCTAGAAAAGGGAATATTACTTTTGTTTTCTAAAGAAAAATACAATACTGTCACATGGGCCTAGATCCCACATTCTTTTTCTAAAATTAGAATGTACTCTTTTTTTTTTGGTTTAAAATCTTTTTGTTGTTTTAAGGCCTAGATCCTAAAAACTTCCTTTTCCTGAAAATTAAAAATATACAAAAATAACTTCTTTTTGAATAATGCAAGCAAACACCCATAGATCAAGACTAGGTACCAATTGTGGGAGTTGTGGATGTGCAAGAGTTTTTCTTCCTTCCTCACACGTAACCGACTCCCGAACATAATTATCTGGAACTGTAAACCTTTCTTTTTCTAGGTGCCCAATCACACCTCTAATTTGTTTGGTGGCGACTCTGTGTTTTTTCTTTTCTTTCATGATTTGTGTGAGCCTTGTGCAGGGATAACTCTAGGATCGACTAAATGAACTAGCATAGAGTCCTTTCACAAAAGCCAGTACGAGCTCGGTCAAAAACGGGTGATGACAGCTGGCGACTCTGCTGGGGACTATTGTGAGAGTCTAGCCATGGTCTCAATTTATGGAATGTTTGCTTGCTTGTTTCTTTCTTATTTATTTTATTTTTATTCTATAATTGTTTTAACTGTGCATACATGTATCTCTCTCTTTCTCAGACCCTATACTCGAGTTTTCTCTAACACATTAAGATTATAGAGGTTAGTAAAGGTTTGCTCACGTGGACTTAGTTGTGCTTGTCTACGTGGAATACCTAAAATGTCTCACTCAGGTAGTGCTCTTTTCTTGTTAATGCCCAAGAGGTATAAGAAGGACCCCCTCCGTCAATGCCCTTTGGGGTATGGGGGCTCCCACTTAGTTCTTGTTAATGCCCTCGTGGTACAAGGCTAAGTAGGGAATGCTTGGGAACCAATGGATAAGATATGCAGATTTAGAAGCCTATCAGGGGCATGACCTTCATGTGTTTGAGCCTTGCTATGACATTTATTTACTTGCCTTGTTTGAACCATGTATTTAAATGCTAACTCCTTGTATATGTTATCCATTTTCTATTTCCTAACCCCTCAATTGAATCCATTGTATATCATTGCATTTCACATATTCATCTAGGAAACATGGCAAGCTTTGATCATCTTCTAGCTAATAAGGTGGACAAGGAAGACATCCAAGAGGTTGCTCTCACTGCAAGGACAATTCAAAGGAGCTTGGGAAACTTTTCTCAAGAGAAGCCATAGAAAGTCCTGAATATACACACGGAACTTCCAAAGAATCATGGTTTTGAACTTGAATCCATATGGAAGAAGTGGTCTCCAAAAAGTCAGCCGCATATATCAATCACTTTGGAGATTTGCTATGTTTGACTCAACTACCAATGGATGAGAACATGATCACTGCAGAAGTGAACTTCTGGGATCCAAGGTGAAGATGCTTCTGTTTTAATGGCATGGATCTAGTCCCAACCATTGAAGAATACAAAAGACTCCTTAACAAAGAAGTGGATCAAAAGAAGGCAATATTCGATTATGATCCCCGAAAATCATGTCGACGTACTTTGGCTTGTCTCCTAGACATACAAACTAAAGAAACCCCTTCAATCATTCAAAAAGATGGGAAACATGAGGTCATTCCATGGGAGTTTTTCAAAAGGATGATGCATCATTCAACTCAAGAGGAAATTCATATACTTTTCACTACTGCTATCTATGGTCTGCTTATTTTCCCTCGGAATCCAAACTTCATTGATGGAGAAGTCCTTGAACTTGTCCTAAAATTGATAAAGGGCAATAATCCTATTCCAGCCATCTTAGCAGAAACCATAAGGTTCTTATCTTACATCCGAGTCAAAGGTCGGGGTCAATTCAGAGGTTGTCTTCCTCTCTTATGTGCATGGTAGAAGAGTCACTTCCAATGCATCTTTCCATGCCTTAAAAAGGTGTATGTTTTACCTGCCACAACTCTATTGGAAATCCTGGAGAGTGGATGACAGCTACCCAAGGACAAGGCAGACTAGATGATCAAGCTTCAACGCTAAGAGATGAAGATATTGTATGTAGAGCCCCTTGGGTGCACAGATCAAGCATGTTATATAACTGCGGTATTTACAACTGGGTCCCATTAGTTGGCCCTTGGGGAAGCACTACATACGCCCCATTACAAGTAGGGAGACAACTAGAAGGATGCCAATTCATCCCAGTCTTACATGGTGTTGGTCTTTGGGAGCCTAGAGGGGGGCGAATAGGCTTTAATCGAAAACTCTTCTTTCGTCTCTAGCACAACACTTATTTGGTTAAATGATAAGATCAGTGCGGAAGATAACTAGATAGTGGAAGTATTTTGTTTTATTATCAAAATATAAATACAACAAACCAGATTAAAGCTAATGAAGCTTTTCAATCTACTGGAAACTCTCTTACACTCTATTTACAATGACTCACACTCTAGCCAATATAATCTCTAAAAGCTCTTATACATGTACGCCCATACTCATGAAAATATACAAGTCTTAATATATATAGCCATCCGATGGAAAGACATTCTTGGAACTTGTTCTTCCGAGCACCGTGTACCACTTAGTTTTTCTCGGAAATGATTCTGCTTGAATTGGTGTGGATGTGGAGCCCAAGATCTTGGGTCTTTAAACTTTGAATTACTTTGCATGATCCCAAGTGAAATTAAAGCTCTGTCCACATCTCCGTGTGATCCACGTGTAAGATGATTTAGGTTTTCAACGAGTTTGTCTTACATTGGGACATAGCGAGCTGATGACTTTAAATGTGAATCCAATAAAGTGAAGCAGTGTCTTCTTAGTCTGTTGTAAAGTTCCTTACTCTGTGTTAGTGAAGCTTGGATTCTTACTCCGTGTCAATAGTTGCTTACTCCGTATTAGTTTAATACTGGAATCCTTATTCCGTGTCAGCGCTTCCTTACTTCGTATAAACGAAAGGTTCGGAGGGCTTACTCCATATCAGCGCTTCCTTACTCCGCATGAGATAAAAGGTCCAGATGGCTTACTCTGTATTAGCGCATCTTTACTCCGCTTGAGTAAAAGGTTTGGATTCCTTACTCCACATCTCTTATCCTTACTCCGTGCGAATAAAGGACTTGGGTCCTTATTCTGCACAAGTCGTTCCTTACTCCGCGTGAATGAAAGACTCGGATTCCTTACTCCGTGTCTTCTTGTCCTTAGTCCGCTTGAATAGAAGACTTAGCTTTTTATTTCGCGATAACTTTCTCTTACTTCGTGCGAGATGTAGACTGGGATTCTTATTCCGCATCTATTTAACTTAGTCCGTTTAAAGTGTAAGATGCGGATTCCTTAGTCCGTAACTTTAAGCATTTGATCCGCACGAGTGATCCTTATTCCATATGAAGACTTGGTTATTTACAAAGTGTTTGACGACACTCACGAAGGTCCGGACCAGGATTATGTATCCTGTCCTTAGCTTTTCTCTCACGAGTGATGGTCCGGATTAAGGTTATATCTTCTGCAACAACTAAGAATAAACATACAAGGTCTCAAATCAAATTACATAGGGTTTTATCCACATCATCCAAATTCTGGGCTTGATCCAACACATGGGATGGAAGCCTGTGATAGGGAATATGGAGCTCTTATGGCAAAACAGGCAATCTTTGAGATGCACAGAGCTTGGGCCACCCCTCAATGAATCAAGGCCAACCTGCATGCTACTCCTGTCTTATCAGAATACAAGGCATGGAAGGAGAAGTTGTTCCCTCTCCCCAACACAGGCGAAGACACTGCTGTTGAAGAGGTCGCCTCTAATGAAGAACCTATGGTTGTCCTAAACACAACTACATCCTTGCTACAAGAAAATGCTGTCTTGCATCAGACAGTGCAAGAACATGGGGAAGCCAGATAGAAAATGGTGGAACAACTAGAAGCAGCCAAGATGCAGAAGAGCCATGCAAAGAAACAGTCATTGGCAAGAGGGATGGTCGTCAACAGGCTTGAATAGGAGAATGAGCAACTAAGGAGCATTCGAAGAAAGCATTGTTGGAAGATGATCAAAGCTTAGAACATATAGTTTTAGGGATTTTATGTCATTTTTTAAATTCACTCTGACTATTTGTACCCTTTGAACTTTGGTTTCTTAGTTTAATAAAGTTTATGTTTTTGCATCTCATGCATATCATGCACTCATACTTAAAAAGTAAAAACAAAAATAAACCTTCCAGATTCTCCAGTTTGTTAGAAGACTTTTGATAGAATTGGCCATTCATACAACTTAAGGTCCTCCAGTCATCGGTTATCTCCTCCAATGGCAGAACATACCGAAGACAAACTCACAGGTCTCGAGCAGGCACAACAAGAGATTGGAGGGAGCATGCTCCAAGTGTAGGCCCAATTGAAGACTATGATTGATATGTTAGCCAAACTGACTTCTGAGAGAGAAGTTAGCCCAACTGTAGGGGCCATTAATCAGGAGCAAGAGCAAGCCCCACATGCTTCACAAGCCTATGCCCCAGCAAACATGGTTCCTGGGGCATCACATCAAGTCCCACCTATACCACCTACTATGGGGGTGCCAACCCCAAATATCATGGAAGCTATGGAATCCATCACAAAGGAAGTAATGAAAGCTTCAAAGCTTATGCTCGAAGATGGAGGGAGGCTGCTATGGATGTTCAGCCTCCGCTCACCGAAAATGAACTCATTACCCTCTTCATCTACACCATGAAGAGGGTTTACTACAAAAAACTAATTGGGAATGTTTCGAGTAGCTTCGCAGGCCTGGTCGCTTCAGGAGAACGAATTGAAGGTGGCATAAGGGAAGGTAAACTCGGAGGAAGCAAGTCTGAAGCTTCTAGAAAGCCCCCTTCCACCAACCGAAAGAAAGAAGGAGAATCTCAGGTAGTATGGCAACCAAGGCTGACTATAATAGCCCCAACAATCGACCACACCTGGATTTTATGGAGGATCTCCAATAGTGTCCTACATTGCGCAAGCCCCGAACCCACAATACCAGCCTCAGGGTGGGAACTCTTACTCAAACAATCCATCCCAGCCTGAGCAGTCAAAGTAGCCATGGCAGAAGCAGAAAGCAGGAAAGGAGACATTTGATCCAATTCCTATCACATATATGGAAGCACATACCCAACTATTGGCAGCGGGACTCGTCAGTCCAGTACCTCTAAAAAAGGTAAACCCTCCATATCCTAATTAGTACAAAGCTAATGCCAGCTGTGCATACCATGGGGGTGGAATTGGACATGACATAGAAAACTGTATCGCCCTGAAAAGGAAGGTACAACATTTAAGAGACGCTGGGTGGCTGGACTTCTCTAAAATGACTAACACTCCTAATGTGGGCACCAACCCTCTTCTGGAACACTCTGGCAATGTTGCCAATATAATAGATGAACATGGAAGTTCTCCCAGACAGGCTTCCAAAATCAAGATGAACAAGTATCAGCTATTCATGATTCTACGCAAGAATGGACTCATAGTGACCAAAGATGTGACTGATACTGGCAGAGGCAACAACTGGAAGAAGCACTGCCTCTATCACAAGATAGCATATGGGCACGACTTAAAAGAATGTACAGAGTTCGAAAGAGCAGTCCAAGAATTAATAAACTCCAAAAGGCTAGAGATCTCAAAACTGGAGGAACACCATGAGGTCTACATGGCCTCCACCGATAGGACACAAGAGGCACCCAAGCCTGGGGCACCAACACCCCTAATTATCCAATACACAGAGAAGCCGAAGGCCGACTCATTGATGCAAGAGGTCAAAACCCTTATTATTCAGGAGCCATCTCCTTTCCCATACAAGGATGATAAAGTAGTGCCATGGAACTATGACTACAAGTTTGTTATTGCAGGGGCCACTATAGAAGAAAAGAAGACGAGGAATGGTCGTTCATAGACATCGCTAGAAATCAACAAAACCGATAAGGGTGAAGCTGTGGAGCAAGATATCATTCCAAGAGCAGTGCCAAAAGATAGGAATACCTCTATCTCGGAAGAAGAGGTAACTAAATTTCTAAAGCTAATCAAATAGAGTGAGTACAACATCATTGATCAATTGAGTCGGCAGCCGGCTCGCATCTCACTATTATCTCTACTCATGGATTCTACTCCACACTGAGAAATCCTTATGAAGGTCCTAAGCAAAGCTTATGTTCCTCCGTCTATCTCCACGGAGAATTTAGATGGGATTGCAAATAATATTATGGCAAGCAAATTTTGTAGATTTAGTGAAGAAGAGCTCCCTCAAGAAGGTCTTGGACATATTAAGACTTTGCATATTTCTGTTAAGTGCAAGGATCACATTATCTCGCGTGTGCTAATTGATAATGGGTCCTCTCTGAACATTATGCTAGCTCCCCTTCTAAAGCAACTACCAAGGGATCCATCTTACATCCGCTCCACCAACATGATTGTCAAGGCTTTCGATGGAGAAAAGCAAGAAGTAGTGGGAACCCTAAATATACCACTACAAATCGGTCCCAGTATATTCACAGTGGAGTTCCAAGTCATGGATATCGCTCCTTACTATAGTTGCCTACTGGGAAGGTCGTGGATTCATGCAGCGGGGGCAATTCCCCTGACTCTCCATCAAAAGGTCAAATTCATTGTAGACAGGCAACTCATATGCATGTCCAAAGAAGCAGAAATCATGTTACCAAACCTCTCTCTGTCCCCTTGATAACGTGCATTTTATGCCATTATTCTAGTGTTTATTTAGGATGTTTAAGAGCATGATCAGAGCCTTATTGCTTCATATATCATATATATTTGCTCTAACCCCTAGGAAGATGCTATTTGCAAATACATGCATTTTTAAGCTATTTTGGCAGATTTTGGAGCTCACTTTTGATATAGTAGATGGCCTCAAACAATTGGCGTGCAAGAACAAAAGTTGCTTAGAATGATGTCCTCTACCTACCACAGAAATTTCAGAGCATTTGAAGCTGCACGTGAATTCACCCATTTCACGTGCAAGCCTTTTTTTTGCTTCTCAGGCCTCTACAGGATGCAAGGAAGCTTGGGGAGAAGTTTGAGCTGATTTAGAGCTGCACGTGAATTCCCATATCACGTGCAAATTGACGTGCAGAGATATTTTTGGACCGATCCTATCGTTTTTCCATGCTGATCATTTGTTCCTGAAGGCCCATGTCCAAATTGTGGATGGAAGATAGAGATTTTAAAGTTTGGAGTGTCACTTATCAAAACTACGTCATTTTGATTAGTGGGCTAGGGTACACACCTCAAGGCCCATCCAACCTCTATAAATAAAGGCTCCACGCCCCATGCTAGGTAACCTAGACCCCCCCTACACGTTTTTAGAGAGAGAGAGAGGCTTCACGACTTAGAGGCTGCTCCTTGACCTAGGAGAGCAGCCGTCGCAGCCGTCGCAGTTGCCCGTCGCGAATTTTGGAGCCTGGATTTGAAGCCTTGTTGCGTGCGTGGATTAGAAGAAGATGTTTAGCTTTACTACTATGGTTTTGCTTGTAATCATGCGTAAGTAGTTCTTATAATCTAGGGGAGCAATGTAGCCCCCTTGTTGCTTTGATGTGTTTATGAATATTAGGTTTGGATGATTGAGTTTTGCATGTTTTATGAATCTGTTCTTAATTTCTATATATGGATGTACACCTTGGTATTCTTAGCCCTAGTCTGGGGCGGATTGAGATTCATAACTTATTTGTAATTGGTGTGATCATTATCCTTTTGCAAGTATGATTTATTGGCTTTGCATGTTTGTGTGTTTAGATGACCATTCTGGCATACAACTATTAAAAGGACCTCAATGACCATTTGTTGTCCTTGGCTTATGTTTAGCTTGTTTTCAATCAGACAACCCTAATACCATGAACCAGTAGAGATAACATAGGGAGGTGAAATTGTGACCCTAGATGCCTTAATCCTTGATTCTAAATCCAACGTTTTTAGTTATTTCAATTGCAATTCTGTTTTCAGTAAAGTAATTTTAAAACACAATTTTGTTTGCCGAGACATTGTTTTAAGCAAGATTAATTTGGTGATTTGAGTTAAAGCTAGATAACTTGGTAATCTCTGTGGGATCGACCCCTTCCTTGTCGCTATTCTATTTAGCATTAGTTAAGGGAATTAATATTTTGAGAAGGGATTTAAACGACAGTAGCTTAACCCTCACTTGGGTTTCGCTCATGAAATACCTGTTCGTCAAATTGCCGCCGTTGCCGGGGATTCAACGGTTGACTAGCTTTAGAAATCAACATTGAGTGAAATTGTTTGAATTCTGATCTTGGTGTTTTATTTTGTCTTTTATTTTCTGTTATTTTTCTTTGAGTTTTTATTTATTTATTTTCTTTTGTTCGGAGCTGTTGGGTGTGTTCTTGTTGTTTTACAGGAACATACACCAAGTGTTTGAGGAATTCCTAGTTGTTCATGCCAAGACAGGAGTTTATACCATTTAATTGGGAACCTGAAAGATTGTTCAGAGCTCGTCGTAGAGCAGCTAGGGAAGCAGCACGTGAGGTTGAAGAAGCATTGCAAGGCTTGGAGCATTCAGTAGGTGAATTGATGGCAGATTTAAGGCCTGATGGTGGTGCACCGCAAGGAGGGGCCAATTACAATGGCCAGTATCCAGAAGAAGAGGGGAATCGGTTTATGCCCAGAACCTTCTTAGATTATGCGTGGCCAATGATGTCAGACCATTATTCTGGGATTCGGCAGACAAGAGTCCAAAATAGCTTCAAGCTGAAGCCGGCGTTGATCAACATGGTGAGCAACAACGCGTTTGGAGGAACAACCGTGGATGATCTACACCAGCATTTGATGAGGTTCTACCAGATGTGCGACACCATAAAGATCAACAATGTATTGGAGGAGGCAATAAAGCTAAGGCTTTTCCCTTTCTCTTTAAGGGATAGAGCTCTTGGCTGGTTCAACAGTCTGCCAGTAGGTTCAATCAACACTTGGGAGGAGATGTAGACCAAGTTCATGTCAAAGTACTTCCCTCCTTCCAAGGTGATCCAGCTCAGAGGGGAGATTAGCAGATTCAGGCAAGATGAGATGGAGACTCTTCATGAAGCTTGGGAGCGTTTCAAAGACTTAGTGAGAAGATGCCCTGATCATGGAAGACCCCAGTGGATTCAAATTGAATCTTTCTACACAGGTCTTCGGTCCCACTCACAAGACAAGGTGAATGCAGTTCTGGGAGGATGCTTGATGTATCTAGAGCCTGACGCAGCAGTAGAGCTCTTAGAGAGGCTGTCATTAGCTGATTGGCAGTGGTCTAATGTGCGTACTTCAAACCAAGGGAGAAGATAGCTTCAGTTGATAATTCTTCCAATGATATGCAAGCACAGATTCAAGCTTTAGTGAAAGGCATGGAAGTATTGGCTCTTAAAGTTGAAGGATCACAACAAGCTTTACCAGTAGTTGAGCAGGGCTGGAGTGGAGCTGAAGAAGCAAATTATGTTGGAGGAAAGGGCTTATATCAGAAGCAGCAATTTTATCCTCAACAACAACAACAAGGGTACAACCAGAACCAGCGGCATTCTCAGCCATTTCAGAAAAACCAGAACCTAGGGGGAGATATCTCATTTCAGTACAAATATGTGCCCCCAGGGATGAAGCAGAATCTGTATGCTACGGATAATTATTTACACCCACCTCCAGGATTCGAGCAGAAATAGCCTCAGCCTCAACAGCAAAGAGGAAGGGTATATCAGAATGTGGATAAGCCAACCAAAAGAGAGGATAATTTGGAGGAAAGGGTTGTCACCATGGAATCTTCAATGAAGAATATAGAAAAGCTGCTTAAGAGTTTGGCCCAGAATGTAAATCGAGGAGTCTCAGCTAAATCTTTTCCAAGTGATACTGAGGTGAACCCCAAGGACAGCTGCAAGGCTATTACTCTAAGGAGCGGGGAGGCACTGAAAGAAGCTGAAGAACCTAAGAAGAAGGCAATTCCAGAAGAACAGAGCAGACCCTTGGAAGCTGATGACCAAGGAAAATCAGATAAAGTTGAAGAAAGAGTGCAAGGAAAGAAGGACCAGCAACTGAGTCAAGACAGAATAGCTGAAGAACAGAGGCAAGAGCTCAGGCGTACTATGCCATTTCCACAGAGACTGAGGAACCAAAGGGTTGAAGAAGAGCATGAGCGCTTTCTGAGTTTATTCAAGCGGCTTGAAATTAATATCCCATTTGTGGAAGTTTTGGAGCAGATGCCTAGGTACAGAAAGTATATCAAAGATTTTGTGAAGAAGAAGAGAAGGTATGGGGATCATGAGACGGTGGCTGTCACTAATGAGGTGAGTAGTGTTGTTCAAAAGAGCTTGCCCATCAAGCATAAAGATCTGGGAAGTTTTAACCTCCCATGTGTGATTGGCAATGCACCGCAGCAACAGGCTTTATGTGATTTAGGGGCCAGCATAAATTTGATCTCTTTTGCTTTGTATAAGCAGCTTGGGCTTAAGGGCATGAAGCCCACTTCCATATCATTGCAGTTTGCTGACCGGTCTACTGGAAGGCCTGAAGGGATAATTGAAGACGTGTTAGTCAAAGTGGGCTCCTTCATATTTCCAGCGGACTTTGTAGTTTTGGAGATGGAAGAAGATAGAGGAGTTCAGTTACTCCTTGGAAGACCGTTTCTCAGAACGGGTTGTGCATTGATTAATGTTGCTCAAGGGCAGCTAACTCTGAGAATTAATGAGGAGACCTTAGTCTTCCACATGGGGAAGGCTTTGCAAGATCAAGAGGAGGAGGACTGCCTTTGGGTTAAAGACCTTGAGGAATTGGTGGAAGACTACTTGCAGAAGAAATTACCACCACCAATAATGGAGCCCTTCAACTTATAGAAGCTCAACAAGATGAAGAGATGTACTTGACAGCTAAGGAAGATGAGCAAACTACAAACTCTCTGGAGCAAGCTGAGGAGGAGAAAGAAGATGACGTGCCTCCAGCTCTAGAACTGAAGGAGCTACCTGGACACCTAAGGTACGAATTTCTAGACTCTACAAATCAATTCCCTGTCATTGTTGCTTCTAATTTGAATGATGTGGAGTGTACTCAATTGCTAAAAGTCCTTAGGAAACACAAAAAAGCCGTAGGATGGAACATTGAAGACATTAGGGGTATTAGTCCAGGGATTTGCATGCATAAAATTTTGATGAATGATGATTTTAAACCCACTGCTGAAAGACAAAGAAGATTAAACCCTGCCATGAAACAAGTTGTTAGAAAAGAAATTTTAAAATGGAAAAATGCGGGTATAATTTATGCTATTTCCGATAGTGAGTGGGTGAGTCCATTGCATGTTGTGCCCAAGAAAGGGGGCATGACCGTGATTAAAAATGAGAAAAATGAATTGATCCCATCTCGCACTGTGACGGGGTGGAGAGTGTGTGTTGACTATAGAAAGCTGAACAAGGCTACTAGGAAGGATCATTTTCCTCTTCCTTTCATTGACCAAATGTTGGATAGGTTAGCTGGCTATAGTCACTACTGCTTTTTAGATGGCTATTCCGGGTATAATCAGATCATGGTTAAGCCCGAGGACCAAGAAAAGACCACCTTCACGTGCCCTTTTGGCACTTTTGCATTTAGGAGAATGCCATTTGGGCTTTGTAATGCCCCTGCCACCTTTCAAAGGTGTATGATGGCCATTTTTCAGGGTTTGGTTGAGGAGATCATGGAGGTCTTCATGGATGACTCTTCGATGTTTGGTTCCTCCTACCAACAGTGCTTGAAAAATCTAGATGTGGTCTTAGAGAGATATGAGGAGAAGGAACTAGTCCTAAATTGGGAGAAATGCCATTTCATGGTAACTGAGGGGATAGTTCTAGGGTACAAGGTGTCTGCACATGGTTTGGAGGTAGACAAGGCAAAAATCTCCACTATTGAGACTCTGCCACCTCCAACCAATGAAAAAGGAGTGAGAAGTTTCCTTGGCCATGCTGGCTTTTATAGGAGATTCATTACGGACTTCTCAAAAATTGCAAAACCCATGAGTAAGTTGTTGGAAAAAGACACAAGCTTTGAGTTTAATGCAGATTGCTTAGAAGCTTTCAATATCCTCAAGGGTAAGTTAGTCACTGCACCTGTTATAGTCACACCTGACTGGGCTCAGCCTTTTAAGCTAATGTGTGATGCGAGTGATTATGTTGTGGGGGTAGTCTTAGGGCAAAGGCGAGAAAAGGTGTTTAGGGTCATTTACTATGCTAGTAAGACCTTAGATGATGCTCAAAAGAACTATACCACCATTGAGAAAGAGTTGCTAGCCGTGGTTTATGGCTGCAACAAGTTTAGACCCTACCTTTTTGGGTCTAAAGTCATTGTTTATACTGATCATGCTGCATTGAAATATTTGTTTGCTAAAAAAGAAGCTAAGCCACGCTTGATTAGGTGGGTTCTCCTCTTACAGGAATTTGACCTTGAAATTAGAGACACAAAGGGAGCCCTAAATTCTGTGGCTGATCACCTCTCCCGTGTGGAGAATGCACCTAAGTCTCTACCCATTGTAGATGACTTTCCTGATGAGAAGTTGTTTGAGGTGCATCATCTTCCTTGGTTTGCTGACATAGCAAATTATTTAGCCACTGGGTTAATACCCAAGCAGTTAGACTACCACCAAAGAAAGAAATTGTTAGTGGATGCTAAGAAATTCATTTGGGAAGACCCAATTCTTTATAGGAGGTGTTCTGACCAAATCATTAGAAAGTGTGTCCTTGAGGAGGAGGTAGATGACATAATACATCATTGTCATGCATCACATTATGGGGGCCACTTTGGGGTGCAAAGAACTGTGGCTAAAATCATGCAGGGTGGCTTTTATTGGCCTCACATGGTGAAAGACACCTATGTCTACATCAAAAAGTGTGATAGATGTCAAAGGGTAGGTGGTCTGTCTAAGAAAAATGAGATGCCCTTAACTAGAATCCTTCCAGTTGAAATTTTTGACATTTGGGGCATTGACTTCATGGGGCCATTCCCCAATTCTGATGGGTATTCATACATTTTGCTTGCTGTGGATTATGTGTCTAAGTGGGTAGAAGCTATTCCTACTAGAGTGAATGATGCTAGGGTTGTGACTCACTTCCTTACTATGAACATCTTTAGCCGTTTTGGGACACCAAGGGCTATAATCAGTGATGAGGGTAGTCATTTCTGCAACAAATTGTTTGATAAATTATTGAACAAGTATGGTGTCACTCATAGGAAGTCTTTAGCCTACCACCCGCAAGCTAATGGACAAGCAGAAGTGTCCAACAGAGAGATTAAGGTCATTTTAGAGAAAATTAAGGTCCAAGTGGATGGGACCTTTTGTGATAGTTGATAAGAAACCATATGGGAGCTTTGAGCTCCAAGCTGTAGATGGCAAGAAATTTTGGGTGAATGGGAACAGACTGAAACGATACTTTGATTCAACTCAGAGGGAGATAGCTGATTCCCTCTCTTTCACCATTGCATGATCATAACTGAAAGTCTAGCTACAGACTTTAAATAAAGCGCTGGTTGGGAGGTAACCCAATGTTTATTGCTATGTTTTATTTTATGTTATTTTCTTTTATTTATTTTATTCAATAAATTTGTTTGCAAGCTAACCAACCATTGTGCAGGAGACTTTGCTTCTTTCTTAACTAACCATTTGCAGGATGAGCAAATTATTGGGTCCTGAACTTGTGGAATTATTTTTAAAGTCAAAGTCACGGAGCAAGGAGCAAGTGAAGCCCAAAAGTGCTTGAAGATGGGCTCAAACAATTCACGTGCAAGACTTAAAGATGGTCCATAATGCACAAGCAACTAAGTGGAGAAATTTGGGCCAGTTTGGGCCTGAACGTGAATTTGCACGTGAATTGCCCAATTCACGTGCACCTCCTTTCAAGCTGTAACTTTCTGGAATGGTAGATGAAGACCATGTAAATCACGTTTACTCTTGCACGCGAATTTCTAGTTGTCATATGGAGGCTCAAAAATGCAAACTACCAATTTTAGCCCTCCTAGAAGCTTCAAACAATTCACGTGCAGAAGGGACTATTGCTTGCCAGCTCAAGGGAGACCCACCACCAAAGTTTGGGATGATTCTGACCTGCACGCCAATTCAACCAATTCACGTGCAAGGGCTATTTTGGTCGAACACTCTGAAAATTTAGGGGCACGTGTATCACGCCAATTGGAGCATCTTTCCTTCTGCACGCTATATAAAGAGAGGTCATCTTCAAAGGCTTCCACACCAAAATCACTCCAGATCTGAGTATTAGAGAAACTCTGCTCTTTTGCTCTCTTGCTCTTCAATTTTCTGCTCTTTGCTCTTTATTCTCATTCCAAAGATGGTGCGCACAAGGAGGACTGGCCCAGAATCTTCAGCTGGGCCATCCTACTATCACCCAGAGGAGGCAGAGCCAGCAACAGGGTATTCACCCTTCCAGCCTCAAGAGGAGACAGAGCCAGCAGAAGGGTATTCACCCTTCCAGCCTTTTACTGATCCTGCATGTCCTCAGGCTCTTGTGCCTGTTATACTTTCTGTCTCTTGGGGTACATACATGCCTGCTGAACCTGAAGACCTTCTTGGCCCTCCTATCCATTTAATCATTAATTCAGCTTTATCATCCGACTAGAGCCAAGCAGCATTTGAAGAGTTCATCAATTCCACGGTTCAGAGGGCTCGCTTTATACGAGCTAATGATATCTTCACCCCTTTTGGCCTAAAGAGGATCTCAGAGAATGAATATCTCTACTCCGAAGAGATAGACCTCTTCTACAGGACCATGCGCTATGTAGTGGAGGCTGAGCCTCATAACTACCCCTTAGCTCAGTTCACTTCCATCATGCTGTGTGAGATATTCAATCAACCCTTGTCCGAAGAGGTGTGGCGCCAACGCATCAATGGTGAGAATGAAGGGCACCGCCCTTGGCATGGTATGCATGAGGTGCTGATTCCAGTGCACATTGACCGCCACTATATATTGGTCCGTTTGAATCTGGATATAGGACATGCCGTGCTATATGATCCAAGCCAAGGCGAAGGGTTTGCCAGACGGAAAAGACAGTTAGTGCTTGGGTTCATCAAACGAATCAAAGTGGCGATGATCAAAGAAGGCTTGTTGGCGGACAAGCTCCCTCTTATTCACTACAACGAAATGCAAATTCCCCAACAGCTTGACAAATTCAGTTGTGGGATCTTTGCTTGCTACTACATGATGGCTATTCTGCAAGGGAAGGAAACTTGGGAAGTGCGCGGCGAGACGTCGGTTGACTTTGTGGCTCAGGTGCGACGAATGGTGGCCAATGTCATCTACGATTACAGTGTGCCAAACCAGGGGTAAGTGTTTTTTTTCCTACTCCCTATTTTATGCCATGAGGACATAGCATATTTTAAGTGTGGTGTATGGGGAGTGACTTGAGCCACTTGCTTGTCTTTTATGTTTTGATTGCATGTTTTATTTAAAAAAAAACTGTTTTTAGTTGCATGATTGTTTGAGTTGTTTGCTTGAATGATTTGCTTGTGGAGGCATGGATATTAAGTATGCAATTTTGGCTTAAAATTTAATTTTTTTATGCCACATTAGTATCATGTTGTGATAAGGGTTTTTAAGTAGTTAAAATGTGCTCTAATTTAGTTTGATCATGTCTTTATCTTTTGAATGATATCACCATGTTTTTGGAGCTGAGTTTTGAATATTAGTTAGACATGAAATGCTATTTTATCATGGATTGCTTGCTCATATCTGAAATTTAAGTGGTGATATTGCATGGTTGTTGGACTAGGGATATGGACATGAATGAACTAAGTTATGACTCATTTTGATGCTTAAATTCCCATTTCATCATGATAGAGTTGCATGCTTAGGAAACCATGATTCTCCTTGATTGTTATTTTATTTTTCTTCCGTTTGACTGTGTGTTTATTTTATTTTTGCATACTTGTATGTTTTTGCTTGAGGACAAGCAGTGGTTCAAGTGTGGTGTATTTGATAACGTGCATTTTATGCCGTTATTCTAGTGTTTATTTAGGATGTTTAAGAGCATGATTAGAGCCTTATTACTTCATATATCATATATATTTGCTCTAACCCCTAGGAAGATACTATTTGCAAATATATGCGTTTTTAAGCTGTTTTGGTAGATTTTGGAGCTCACTTTTGATATAGTAGATGGCCTCAAACAATTGGCGTGCAAGAACAAAAGTTGCTTAGAATGATGTCCTCTACCTACCACAGAAATTTCAGAGCATTTGGAGCTGCACGTGAATTCACCCATTTCACGTGCAAGCCTTTTTTTTGCTTCTCAGGCCTCTACAGGATGCAAGGAAGCTTGGGGAGAAGTTTGAGCTGATTTAGAGCTGCACGTGAATTCACCATATCACGTGCAAATTGACGTGCAGAGATATTTTTGGACCAATCCTATCGTTTTTCCATGTTGATTATTTGTTCCTGAAGGCCCATGTCCAAATTGTGGATGGAAGATAGAGATTTTAAAGTTTGGAGTGTCACTTATCAAAACTACGTCATTTTGATAAGTGGGCTAGGGTACACACCTCAAGGCCCATCCAACCTCTATAAATAAAGGCTCCACGCCCCATGCTAGGTAACCTAGACCCCCCTACACGTTTTTAGAGAGAGAGAAAGGCTTCACGACTTGGAGGCTGCTCCTTGACCTAGGAGAGCAGCCGTCGCAGCCGTCGCAGTCGTCCGTCGTGGATTTTGGAGCCTGAATTTGAAGCCTTGTTGCGCGCGTGGATTAGAAGAAGATGTTTAGCTTTACTGCTATGGTTTTGCTTGTAATCATGCGTGAGTAGTTCTTATAATCTAGGGGAGCAATGTAGTCCCCTTGTTGTTTTGCTGTGTTTATGAATATTGGGTTTGGATGATTGAGTTTTGCATGTTTTATGAATCTGTTCTTAATTTCTATCTTTGGATGTACACCTTGGTATTCTTAGCCCTAGTCTGGAGCGGATTAAGATTCATAACTTATTTGTAATTGGTGTGATCATTATCCTTTTGCAAGTATGATTTATTGGCTTTGCATGTTTGTGTGTTTAGATGACCATTCTGGCATACAACTCTTAAAAGGACCTCAATGACCATTTGTTGTCCTTGGCTTATGTTTACCATGTTTTCAATCAGACAACCCTAATACCATGAACCAGTAGAGATAACATAGGGAGGTGAAATTGTGACCCTAGATGCCTTAATCCTTGATTCTAAATCCAACGTTTTTAGTTATTTCAATTGCAATTTTGTTTTCAGTAAAGTAATTTTAAAACACAATTTTGTTTGCCGAGACATTGTTTTAAGCAAGATTAATTTGGTTATTTGAGTTAAAGCTAGATAACTTGGTAATCTCTGTGGGATCGACCCCTTTCTTGTCGCTATTCTATTTAGCATTAGTTAAGGGAATTAATATTTTGAGAAGGGATTTAAACGACAGTAGCTTAACCCTCACTTGGGTTTCGCTCACAAAATACCTGTTCGTCACCCCTACATTGAAAGCAACGAAGATATCCCTGAGTGTTCCTTTCGCTCCTTTGAGGTCGTCAATGCAACATACCTTCCAAATCCTATAGCTGATAAGGATGTTGGGACACAGCTGCAAATAGCATCAAGGATGGTAGCATCAGTCATGCAGAAGCTGGGTCACAAGGCAGGAAAAGGTTTGGGATTACAAGCATAAGGGATCAAAGAACCTATTACCATTTGAAGCACAATCGGAAGATTTGGGATAGGTTATAAGCCCACTAAAGCTAACAGAAATTAGAGACTACAAGAAGAAGGGATAGCCGACTGGCTAAGCTGGAGAAAAGAACTTTCCAAGAACAAAAGATGACTTTCCCATCGCTCAGAGCTACATTCTAGAGTGCGGGATTCATAAACCGAAAGAGGGAAGAGATAGTGGCCGCTACAAGGGATGATAATGAATAGGTGGAACTAGTTGGGGTACACCAAGGAGACCCGGGGCAACAACCAGACAACTGGAAAAGCTTGGATCTCCCTATCATGTAAATGGTTCAAGGAACCTACTAAAGCAGTTTCAATGTTTTCTCTTTGTTGTTTTTCAATTTCAAATTCCGAATTTGTTGTAATCTTTATTTTGAAAATTTGAATAAAATGAAACTTTTTCAAAAACATCCTCTTGCATTTCATAGCACGTGCATTATCATATGTGGTTGAGTAAGTCAGACTTTTTCAAATAGGTATGATAAATTTATAGATATGGTAAAAAGGGAATAAATAAGTTGCTTAGGACTTGACCATAATCCAAACTAGGAGCAATTAGTGTCTAAAGTAGAGGAAGCTGGTACAGTGGAAGATCCTGAGCTACCAGAAGATATTAAGTGCCTGCTGGAAAAAGAAAACCGGCCCACTATCCCTAGTGAAAACCTAGTCACAATCGTAAACTTTGGAATAGCCACTGAGCCAAAAGAATTGAGATTGGGGTCTTTAATCCCCAATAGTATCAAAGATCAGCTACTTAATCTTCTCAAGTCCTACATTGATGTGTTCGCCTGGTCCTACAAAGATATGCCGGGATTAGATATAGATATAGTGCAACACCAGTTGCCCTTGAGACCTGAGTGTAAGCCTGACCAACAAAAGCTAAGGAGGATGAGACCGGAGATGATACTAAAGATCAAGGAAGAAGTCAAAAAGCAATGGGATGCAGGGTTCCTTAGTGTGGCCCACTATCCGGAATGGGTGGCTAATATCGTGCCAGTTCCAAAGAAAAGGGGAAGGTCCGTATGTGTGTAGACTATTGCGATCTCAATAAGGCTACTCCTATAGATAACTTCCCACTACCTCACATTGACACTTTGGTAGACAACACTGCAAGACATACTATGTTTTCCTTCATGGATGGGTTCTATGGTTATAACCAAATTCGGATGCATCCTGAACACAAGGAAAGAAGGACTACATTCATCACCATATGGGGCACCTTTTGCTACAACGTCATGCCCTTCAAACTCAAAAATGCTGGGGCAACTTATAAAAGAGCCATGGTAACACTATTCCATGACATGATGCATAAAGAAGTAGAGGTCTATGTCGATGATATGATCGCTAAGTCAAAAGGAGACAAGGACCATGTGGAAGTGTTGTGCAAGCTCTTCGGCAGACTACAAAAATACCAATTGAAGTTAAATCTGGCCAAGTATACCTTTGGAGCTACATCAGGCAAGCTATTGGGATTCATCATCAGTCAACGGGAATTGAAATTGATCCTGACAAGGTCCAGGCCATCCAGGATATGCCTGTGCCAAAAACTATCAAGGAAGTTAAAGGATTCCTAGGAAGACTTAACTACATCACTCGGTTCATTTCAGATTTTGCTAGGACTTGTGAACCCGTCTTCAAGGTGCTACGCAAGAATAGTCCCGAGGTGTGGAACAATGAATGTCAGGAGGCCTTCGATACAATTAAACGGTATTTGACGAACCCTCCAATTTTGGTTCCCCCGGTATTTGGTCAACCTCTGATTCTGTACTTAACAGTCCAAGACACCTCGATGGGTTGTGTATTGGGACAACATAATGCTTTAGGGAAAAAAGAGCAAATCATTTACTATTTCAACAAGAAGTTTACACCTTGTAAGGAAAAGTACACGCCTCTAGAAAAAGACTTGTTGTGCCCTCGCTTGGACAGCATAGAGGTTAAGGTAGTATACACTCTACCATACCACATGGCTCATCTCTAGACATGACCCACTCAAATACCTATTGGAAAAACCATCCATGATGGGAAAAATAGCTAAGTGGTAGCTACTTTTAGCAGAATACAACATTGTCTTTGTGCCTTAAAAGGCCATCAAAGGAAGTGACATAGAAGATTATTTGGCGGATAGAGCCTTGGAAGAGTATAAACCAATAATCTCTAATTTTCCAGATGAATTCATCAACACCATCCAAGAAAATGAAGAGCCAGACACATGGACCCTATGGTTTGATGGAGCATGAAGCTTATTTGGTCACGGCATCGGGGCAGTCCTAATTTCCCAGTCCGGAATACATTTTCCGATGGATACCAAGTTGACGTTCCTTTGCACAAACAACATAGCAGAATATGAAGCTTGTGTAATGGGCCTCCAAGAAGCCTTGAGTGAAGGAATTAAGGAGTTACAAGTATTTGGAGATTCAGCTTTAGTCATTTATCAAGTCAGAAAGGAATGAGAAACCCGAAATCACAAGCTGATTCCTTATCAACAAATGATTTATAAAATGGTTGGGCTATTTGATGAGATCATGTTTGAACATATGTCAAGAGATCATAATTGAATTCCTGATACTTTAGCAACGCTGGCCTCTCTCCTTCGATTGGACACATGCTTCGAAATATCATGCTTTGACATCAATGTGAATAAAGGACCCATTTACAACATGGTAACCAATGTTGACACCGACAACAAGCCTTGGTGTCAAGATATCAAACAATACCTATCCCAACACTCATATCAAATAGGGGCCTCAGAAGCAGAAAAAAGAAACATCCGACGAGCAAACATCAATTACTTCCTTGACGGTTCAATCCTATACAGACGCAACCATAACCAAGTTTTACTGCAGTGCTTAGACAAAAATGAAGCAGCTCAGGTCACCAATGAGGTTCACAATGGCGACTGCGGATCTAATACAAATAGGCATACACTAACTAGGCAGATCATGAGGATGGGCTACTATTGGGTTACTATGGAAAAGGACTGCATTGAGTATGTGCATAAATGTCTTAAATGGCAAATTTATGGGGATCGCATTCAAGCACCCCCATCTAAGCTACACGTGCTAGCATCTTCATGGCCATTCGTATTGTGGGGCATGGACGTCATTGGGCCCATATTCCCAAAAGCCTCCAATGGACATAGATTCATTCTTGTAGCTATCGACTATTTCACTAAGTGGGTGGAAGCAGTTTCCTATGCCCAAGTCACTCAGTCAGTGGTTACCAAGTTTATCCGCAACAACATCGTTTGTCACCACGGGCTCCCAGAACAAATTATAACAGACAACGCTGCCAATCTAAACAATCGAATGATGGACAATTTGTGTGAACAGTTTAAGATCCAACATCACAACTCAACACCATAACGTTCTCAAGTGAACGGAGCAGTAGAAGCAGCGAACAAAAAAACAAGAATATTATCCGGAAGATGACTGAGACATACAAGGATTGGAGTGAGAAACTTCCCTATGCACTAAATGCTTACAGAACCACAGTTTGTACTTCAACTAGGGCAACACCATTTTCCTTAGTCTACGCCGTGGAGGCTGTTTTGCCGATTGAGGTAGAAATCCCATCTCTGAGGGTACTCATGGATACCAAGCTAGATAAAGCTGAATGGGTCAAGAACCATTTCGAACAGTTGGACCTGATTGACGGGAAGCGATTCACAGCAGTTTCCCGGGGTCAGGTTTATCAAAAGAGGATGATGGCTAGCTTTAACAAGAAGGTGCGCCCAAGGGCATTTAGAGAAGGAGACCTAGTCCTGAAAAAGATACTTCCAATACAACATGATCACAGTGACAAATGGACTCCAAACTATGAGGGGCCGTATGTTGTAAAAAGAGCATTCTCAGATGGTGCACTCGTCCTCACCAAAATGGCTGGAGACGAACTCCCAAATCTTATAAACAGTGATGTTGTAAAGAAATTTTATGCTTAAATTCCTCTCTTGTATCAAATTGGATTTGAAATGACTATTTGTTGAAGAAATTTGCTATCTTTCCTTTATCCTCATTTACCCGCTTGTTGTGGAACATTTTGATAACGTGCATTTATGCCGTTATTCTATGCCATGTTTAGGGTGTTTTAGAGTGTGATTAAGGGCTAGTTTGGAATTGCTGTTAGGAGCCTGCTTCTGCTTATAAAATAAGCAAAAGTAGCAAAAGGTGTTTGGTAACCTTTCAAAAAGTACTTATAAAATAAGTTTCTACTTTTTTTTACTCAAAAGCAGAAGCAATTTAAAGGTTGCTTTTAGAAGCAGCTTTTTTAGGAAGCAGTTTTAAAAAAAATACCAATACTAATCTTCTCATCTTCTACAACTGCTACACCTCGGAGCTACCTCCCATCCTTATTACGTCACTGGAATCCACTGTTGCCCCACACCATCGCTCATCCTCGCGCCATCGATCCTGGGCAAAACAACTTTCTTTTACTTTCCACCACCATAACCATTTTTGGGAAACACATGTTGATTTGTCTCTCTTGCTCAACCCAATGAACTTTAAAAAATTGCCACTGTAACCATTTCTGGGTGGATTGCATCTCAGACCACAATTTCATGTATTCATTCAGATGCCAATAAAAATTATATATGAGGCATGACTATCGCATGATTATCAGAGATGACTATATATATATATACACACACACACCAACAAATAAATAAACAAAACTTACAAATTAATAAGAAAAATTATGAACACACTAATCACACCGAGATCAACGAAATCTTTATTTATTTTTAAAAAATATAATTAAATCCAAAAAAAGTCCAAAAGCGACGCGCTATTAAACATTGAGAAAAGAAAATCGAATGGGTTAATTTAAATATCGGAGGAGGAGCGGGTAGGTCGATTCAAGCGGCGCTACTGCGATTGCGAGGGATGGAAACGGCAGAAGCAGCAGTAGGGTAGGGCGGCGGGATTATTTAAAAATTATAATATTGAAAGGATATTTGTGACTTTTAAAATTTCTACAACACTTTTATTTTAAATTTACCAAACACCTATTATCTGTTTTTAAATTCTACAAAGCACTTTTAAAATCATATTTTACCAAACGTTATCCTGCTTATTTTCATAGGAGCTTTTTTCTCCAACACAACTAAAAGCAGCTTCTCTTAAAAGCACATCATTACCAAACTAAGCCTATGGCTTATTTGCATCATAATTTGCATACATTTGCTCTAACCCCTAGGAAGACACTACTTGTGCTATATTTGTGTGTTTTAAGCTATTTTGATAGGTTTTGGGGAGATATTTACTCATACACATTAGCTAGATCACCCTATCTACCTAAGAGGAAGCTTTTGTTAGAAGTTTAACTCAAAAGAAGGCAAAATAAGAGCTGCACGTGACATGGTCATTGTCACGGGCAAGGATTTAATTGCATGGGAGCCTTCTAAATGATTACAGGAAGCTTGGGATTGATGTTCAGCTCATTTTGAGGTTGCACGTGACAATGACCTTTGTCACGTGCAAAGGTATTTTTGCATAGGAGCTTTCCAAATGAAGTTATAAAGCGTTTAGAGCAATTTAAGGTCATTTTGAGGCTGCACATGGCAATGACCTTTGTCACGTGCAGATGTGTTTTTGCACCACCGCCTTTGTTTTGTTATGCTGATGGTTTTTCTCTAAAGAACCTAGTCCAAATTCTACTTAGTTTGAGTTTTATTAAGGATAGAAGGATGAATGGATGTCTCTTACCAAAACTACGCCGTTTTGGTAAGCGATAGCAACTGGCACTCAAGGCACACCTTATACACGACCTGCAGCCCTATAAAAGGAGCCAACCCTATCTCTTGGAGGGGGGAACACATTTTTCAAGGCAGCAGCACATTCTTGGAGGGATAGTAACATCTGGAACTGGAAGACTAGGGCGGATTTTCATGAACTAGGTTTGATAATTGCATGATGGACAAGGTCTGTGATTGTTAGATTGGTTGTTTCCCTTTGTATCTTTTATTCTCATGGACTAAATGGAATAAAAGGCTTAAACCTTTCTTAACATGGACCAAGTGTAAGATTGGTGGGTAATGATCAATATGAATATGGAATTAATTAAATTGTTTTAGAACAAGTATCATCACCAGAACATTACAGGGCATTGGGTGGCGAAGTTGTGACCCTAGAACCTTTAACTTGCTATCTATCTCCAATTTGTGCCAAAGTTTCTACAGATTGCTATTTTTCTAGATTCAGTGTTTTGTATGTTTAGTATTTAGAACTCAATTCAAAACAAACTTCATTTGTTCAGACATAAAATAAGACTTGTTAGCTTAGTGCTTGCTGCTTGACAGCATTAACTACCTCCCTGTGGGTTCGACAACCGAAGTTTAAATACTTCAATTTATTACTTGACTAGTGCACTTGCTGCAAAACCTATCAAATCAATTTATTTAGGTCACATTTCTTTGGGTTGAAACTAGCTTACCCAAGTGAGTCTAAATCTCACCACCTCCTTCATGAAACGACAGAAAAATTCACAAAATTAAAGAGCGGACTTGGTGAAAACCCGAAAGGGCGCCAAGGGTAAAATACAAAGCTCTATGAAAAGAGAGGAGGATGAAAGGAGGACTTAGTGAAAACCCAAAAGGGCGCTAAGAGTAAAATATAAAGCCAATCAAAGGGACTAGGATCCAAAGTCACCTAAAGCAGTCTGATAAAATCTCAAGCACCTTAAAGGGATTGATTAGCTACTCCACATTAGAGGCTGGCCTGCAAACAGAAGGATTGGTCAAGTCTTGAGCATACTTTGATCAACTTTTTAGACCAATATCATTAAAAACTGTCATTCTATTCCATAAAGGGAAGGCTTGTTAAACTCCTATGATAATACATAAGTCATGCTGTGTATGATGGTGTAGTTTTCTCAGAACTTTTTATCATTTTTCAAAATTCATTTTCAAAAATTCACCAAAGCATAGTTTTCTTGAACATTCCATGCATAGGGGTATAGGCATGCAGAAATGATGGAGCCCCGGTCTCTTGCAGCAAAGAGAGAACAAAAAGCACGAGTCATCCACTGACCTCATTCCCTGGTGGAGGAGAAAGATTTTCAAACTTAATCATAAATTCACATGCATTCATGCATCATTCTCAAAAGGATAACATTTTCATGCATCATTAGTATGCATCCTAGCATATTTGTTGCTTCTTACTCACAGGATTGCCTACACCTCAAAATGGCATCTCATGATCCACCAATAGTCAAGCTTAAGAGACTATCTCTAAAGACTGATGAGGACTCACCCTTGACAAACAGATTTCCTTTTCAGAACTAAGCCTAGCTGACCTAGATCGTAAGCCCAAACAGGACTCTAAAATGGTAATCTCGTAGATCGATCTCTTAGAGTGAACTCATCGAGGGAGCCATGATAGAGTCACCTTCATAGCCCAAGAAGCTAATCGACCCAAGATGTCGTTACATAGCTCAAGAAACTAATCGACCGAAGATGTCGCTATATCCGGCCCAAAAAGCCATTCCTCCAGTCCTAGAAGCTATTCGACCCAAGATGTCGCATTTGACCCAAGATATCACTTATTTTCGACCCAAGATGTCGTATCTAGCCGAAGAAGCTATTCATCCCAAGAGGCCAATATCAATCAATCCAAGAGAATGTTATGCATGGCTATATAAGTCGTGCTCATCTACTGGCTTTAAAAGCCATCCCTTTAGCCCAAGAGCTATCCGACCCAAGATGTCGTCTCAACCCAAGATGTTGTTTTCTATTCACAGCTCTAAAAGCTGACCATTTTGACCCAAGATATCATTTCACCACCCTAAACCAAAGATGTCACAATAATGCCAAGCTCCAAGGAATCAACTCTTATGGGAAAAAAGACCAAAGAAATCTAACTCTCTTCGAAATGGGTGTTTGGTTATCTTTGCACATCATTTGTATACAAACGATGCACAAAGAGGGGCAGCTGTTGAACCCCATTTTGACCGAGTTAGATAACAACCGTACTTGGTGAAGGACCACTTTGGAAGAACTTTAAATGTCTCAAGGTAAGCGCTAAGTGATAGAGGATGACATTTGGAGAACAATGCACTTGACCACACTTGATTCCGAGAAGAAATGAAGAGATTATGACAAAAGTATCATGTTTTGTATGAATTTAAATTGGACAGCCAGTGTGCAGCCTGCTATTTTGTCAATAACTTCCTCAATACTTGTTGTAATCCAACAAAGTTAATTGCATTGATTAGATAACATATTTTTCTGTCATTTCCAATTGGTTTGAGATTATTTCGGGCTATATTCAATTATTTATGATTTTTTGAAGTTGCCAATGCACAATGCATTGTTTTGCCAAGAACTTTCTCAATACTTATTGGATTCAAACAAGTCTAATTGCATTTGTTAGATAACATCCTTATATATCATTTCCAACTAAGTTGAGGATACTCTGAGTTCTGTGCAATTAACTATGAATTTTTGAATCTGATGAGCAGAATGCTCAGTTTGTCATGTACCTCTGTGCGGTGTTTCTAACTTTTCTACTAAATGGATAATTATTTTTGAGTAATTCCAATTTCAGCAGATAGATAACAGAATTCCGAGCAAAATAAGACTAATTTGGCCTTAATCCGAGCTCTGTGGAGAAAGTTATGAAGTTTTGAATTTGCCTGAGAAATCTATCTTATTTTTCACGAATTTCGGTTCTTCATATGGATCTTTGTCCCATATTGACAGTTTTGCTTCTCCTTTGCCCAGTATATATACAAAGACACTCTTTACACAGAAAGTGAGAACAAGAGAGCCCCAGGGAAGCCCAAGTGCAGTTGTTAGCTCGCGAGTGAGCCCAAATCTAGATTTTTTGAAACACGAAATTCAGAAAATCTGGAGATTCGGAGGTCAAAGTTGGTCAATGATCCGGAATAAGACAATATCTGGAGGTTAAAGATGGTCAATGATCCGGAATAAGCCCGCTGATATGGAATAAGCTCAGATCTGGAGGTCAAACTTGGTCAATGATATGAAATAAGCCCACTAATTCGGAGGTCAAACTTGGTCAATAATTCAGAATAAGCCCTGATACGGAATAAGCCCAAATTCGGAGGTCAAACTTGCTCAAATCCGAAGTAAGGGCTCAATGGTCCAAAATAAGCTCCAATAATCCGAAAAAACTCCAAAGACAACTCCTCTATCAGCCAGGAAGCAGCTCCAACACATCATGACTATAAAAATCCTTTTTTTAAGTGCATAATCAAAGTGGCATAATCAAATCCTTGGGACTTCATTTTTTAACATAGGGACGAGGAAGTGTCATAATCAAATCCTTGGGACATCACAGTTGACCATGGGGACTGCATAGCCATTAATTCCCAACAACGCTAATAACATACTATTGTGATTTACGAATAAATGAGGACAAAACCATCTTTTAGAATCGATGAACCATATATGCTTCATTTAAAAGTAGAAATGAAGGACTTGGGTCCTTATTCCGCACAAGTCATTCCTTACTCCGTATGAAGTGTACACTTGGTTATTTACCAAGTGTTTAATGACACTCATGTTTGTTTGGATCAGGATTATGTATCTTGTGCTTAGCTTTTCTCTCATGAGTGAAGGTACGAAATAAGATCTTATCTTCTGCAACAACTTAAGAGTAAACATGCAATTTCTCAAATCAAATTACATAGGGTTTTATCCACATCATCCAAATTCTGGGCTTGATCCAACAATCTCCCCCAATTATGGATATGCCAAAACCCTTTGTAATCTGATTTGGTAAGTGAATCAAAAAGATAACATACAGAAATAAAGATAACTTCCATTTTCCATTAGCAACATTAGTACAATTCAGCCTTGATACAAAATTTTACATTAAGGTATATAAGGCTTACTATACTTGAAGATCATTGTTGCTACCTTCTCTCGAAGCTCCATTGTCTATTCCAAAGTGTAGTTACGGATGTTGTTCCAGTCTTCATCCACCTTTATAAATGATTTGATGAAGAAACAGAAAAAGGCTCCGTAGCTATCTCCATCGGACTATTAGGGCACTTGCTTGTTGCTCGGGATCGCTGCCTTTAACTTCTCAGTAGGAGCCAAAGGAGTTTGGCTCATTTCTTGATAAAGCCCGGATTGCTTTACTGCTTCTGTCAGTCGAAGAAATAGTGGCGCCAGTTGATCTTTTCTAACTCTGTTATCCACAACTTGATGAGAGTCAATCAGGAGCATCTGCTTTGACGGAATCAGATAAACAATTAGCATGAAGTGCATCGTCTTGACCCGGTACGGAATGAGGATGGAGGAAAGATTTTTTCATGGCTTGTTGTCCTCAACAGTTCCATTGATGAAGGCCGGGATGTGGGCTACATTTGGAAGATAGCCCTTAGACCAACACGGCAAGACATCAGACAAGTGTTCGTCCTTATATAGAGACGGAAACAGCCTTATCTCCATCTTTACCGCCCGAGAGAAGTTGTCAATATTATCTCGTGGTAAATGGACCCTTATCGAAACATAGAGTCTGAATATCTTCAGGAGAGAAGGGTGTTGGAAATATAGGATTTGATGAAGCTGCCAAAATACAGTCTAAGTCTGGAGACTCGAATATCCGAAGGTCGTAGGGTCGAAGAGTCGAAGTTCGTAGAAGTAGAACTGTCACAGGACATATTAGCGAAAGGCTCATAGACTCGTAGGGTCTAGAGACTCGAAGCAAAATTGTGACAGAACATATTACGACTCGTAGATCCAGGGTCGAAGGTCGTAGAGTCGAAGTGCGTAAAAGAGAGAGTTACTGCAAGCATAAATAAATTCAGAGACTCGTAGAGTCGAAGAATTCTAAAGAACAGTAACCAACTTTGAATGACTCGAAGACTCGAAGCACTTAGAACTATAAAGTCCCTAAGAGCGCCTAAGTCAATTTAACAGAACTTAAAGTAGACTCGTAGACTTCAGAGTCGTAGAGTCGAAGCCTTAGAACACTGTCAAAAAAATAGGACTCGTAGACTTGTAGGTTGAAGGTCGAAGAGTCGATGCCATAAAGACTAGCAAACAAATGAAACTGTAATTCAAGGGTTGTAGAGTCATAGACTCAAGGGTCGTAGAGTCGTAGACTCAAGGGATACGGTCATTCTAAAGAAATTGCCAGACTTACTGACTCGGAGATCTTGGAGGCCGAGAGTTATAGCTGAAGGGGCGTAGCCGTAGAGTCAAAGACTCGAAGAATACGGAGACTTAGTACATGAGCAACTAAGAAAGACTAAGGAAGAAATGAGAAGTCTAAGACTCGTAGAGTCGAAGATTTTCATGGTCGAAGACTCGTAGTGCCAAAGCGCCTCTTAGTGAAGTAAAGTAAACTGAGAGACCCAAAGGTTGTAGACCCGCAGAGTTAGGGTCATAGATTTGGAGCTATAACAACGGGTAGATTAGATACACTACGAAAAAGTCACTCTAAGAGCTATTAAGAGAGTCATAGACTCGTAGAGTCATAGACATACAGTTAATAGAATGATACAAAAGAACTAATCTAACCTGAACTCTAGCCTCGAAGACTCGACGATATGTGAGTCGTAGACTTGCAGAAATTAACGTTGTAACGCCTAAAGCCAACTTCCGCAACTTCTACAGGCTGTACTCAACATCTTCGAGTCACCAAACCAATGAGGCACCCACCTTCGAGGCAAATGTACAACCCTAAGCATACCCTAAGTATACTAACTTAGCGATATCTTCAGCTAGGGTTTGTACAGTAAGCCTGCGCTGTTCTGAGTAGTTGAGCGCATTTAATGTCGCATTAATTACTGCCAACCACCATCCATGAATGAACGACCAAGATCGATTACTTACAAATATACATTATGGGCATCTGATATGCAAATCAGAGCAAATCAGCCCATCCCCTGACATCCCGCATTTTTAGTGGCGGGAAGTCAGTCTGTTGGGATGGACAACAAGGCGCACAGCACTTTAACCCTTAAAATATATTTCTCTCACACACTTAACGACAAAAACCTGAGTCTAACCTCTCTCTCAGAAAGCGTGGAATACACGGAACATAAGATATAAGATTCTTGAAATAACAAAAGGAATAATCTTTTGCAGAATCTTAAGCAAGAGTTCCAACACTAGAGAGAGAGACTCGAGAGAGAACTTCTAAGATCTTGTGCGCTGAGTTGACCAAGAACAAGAGTAAGCCTGCCGATTAATCAAAAACTCTTGTTCATCAAAGATCCAGCACTATCATCGAGTCTACTCTCTGTGTTGTTTCCCACAATCCAAACTATCACAGTTCTTTCCTGTTACATCTGAGATCTATTTAGCAAGGAGCATTTACTCCCATCTCAGATTTGTCTGATAGTTCATTATGACTCACATTATCACTCACATTACTATTGTCATCTTCTCCATTAATACTTCCATCATAGTTATCCATAGAAGAATCAAAGGCAGCTAACAGTCTAGCTTCCGCGCATGAAGAAAGTCTATTCACCCCCCCCCCTTCTAAACTCACTTTGGGACCTACAAAGGGGTACAAAACAGATAGACATCTTCGCTCGGCAGTAGACGTGGCATACTTAGCCATTTTGTTAAAAACACTTCCATCCGCATCATGTGGATCACGATCCGCGTATGATGGGAGGAAGGTGACAGCCGTAGATGGAGAGGTCAAAGGAGGAGCTGCAATTGAGGAGCTGGGCTGAGAGAAGCGGTTGTGTTTGGGGATAGGTACTCCCGGAAGAAGTGTAGATGCAGGCTGCTTTCCAGAAGGAGCTGGGGAAGGTGTAGGAGAATCAGATGACATTTTCTCCCCTGTTTTGGCAGATCGCCGAGGAGTGGTGAGAGGACGAGCCATCATATGCGCTAGGTCCGCGAAGGAGGTTGACAATAAATGCACGGACGAGGCGACAAGATCTATCTTCTGCTCGATGAAAGTGGAAGAGTCAGTGAGAGCGGAGAGGAGTTGGGCGCCGAGAGCATCAACCTTGACGGCGATGGCGGCAATTTGGGCGCTCTGGGCTTGGGCGTGACGGTCCAGCTGTGCAGAGATCACAACATCGGAGTGAACCGTGCCAAAAGAGGTTCGTCCAAGCGCAAACTCTGGGGCTTTGGAGGACTCCCCCGGATGAAGAGGTGTAGGAGTGCATTGGGCAGAGGAGTCAGTAACTGGAAAGAGGGGTTGGTCAGCAGCTACAGTAGTGGGGCCACCCAGAGCATCGAAGGCATCTGGGGCATCAGAACCGCTTTGACCAGAGAGGTCAACAACGGGAATGGCCTTAGCAGGAGAAGAGGGTCCGGCCTTAGCAGGGTAAGGAACCCGTGCGTCATGGGCCGGTCCGGAGTTAACAGCAAAAGGAACGTCAGGAATGTTGGCCGGCGTAAGGAAGCCATGGTCCAGGTTCCAGACGATCATTTCCTCTGGGGTTTTGGTGTGGCGAGTGTAATACACCTGGAGGTCGTTGTCGGGGATGGTGGCTGTGCAGGCGAGGTTAAAACGGAACCATAGGTCTGTTATGGTGTCGGCAGGGAGATGGTCGAGGTAGTCTCGAGGTTGAGGAAGCGGGCGCAAGGGTGCTTCCGGAGGAGAGGTAGGGACATCAGCCACGGCTGTAGCAACAACAGCATCAATAGTGGCAGCAACAGTGGGAGAGTCGAGTGCGGGGACATCAGCCGCAAAAGGTGCTAGAGTATCAGCTGGAGGATAACTTAACTGAGATAGCCCCACAACCTTGGATGGGTTGGCACAAACGCCGTCTTTGGGAGCCTCGAGAGATGGATGGTGCGGCTACGGACCGAATCCATGAGGACCGGTGGGCGAGCTAGCCTCGGGGGCAAAGCCGTCGGGCTGGGTCACCAACCAAGCTATCCTATTGTTCGGAGCAAGGCGGGAGGCGGATAGCGACGAGAGGGTCAGCGGGCCGTCAGATTCCCATCAGGTGTAAGGTGGCGGAGGTAGAAGGTCTGGGGAAAGGGAATGACGCCATGTCCGTTGAAGTGGGACAGACGGAGATGCTGGAAGACGATGCTGAGTATCCGCCCAAAAGATTGATTCTTGAGGTTGTTCCCCAGCAGCCGGAACAAGAAAGTCCCCCAATCCATCGAAAGACCCTCAAAGACCCCGTACATGGCCAGTAGCAGGTCATACGGGACGGAGTCCAGGGCTGTTGTGCGAGCCAGAAGACACTGGCTCAAGATGATCGCCATACACCGGTAGCGACCCTAGAAGGATTTAACCTTATATTCCTTCCCTTTATAGGTGCAGCCCATGGAAGCTGCCAATTGTTCTGGTTCCGGTCGCTGATGAGGACCGGAGGGGAGATGGAGAGCAGCGTGGAGGACGTATGGGGTGATGACTATTGATTCACCCCGGACGATGGAACGGATGGAGTTGGTGGTGTAGCGGATGTTTTGGTAGAATTCAGAAATATCATCGATAGGAGATTGACGGGGTCAGAGACCAGATTCAGGATGTCGCTTGCTTCTAGGAGAGGGCGAAGCTCCAAAAACCATGCCGGAGGATTGGAAACAGCATTCCAATCAACTAGATGGCCGGGATTAACGCCAGAGAGAGGTGATAACGTGCATTTATGCCGTTATCCTAGACCTTATATAGGGTGTTTTAGCGTACGTTTTGTCCCTATTTGCATGATATTTTCCACATATTTGCTCTAACCCCTAGGAAAACCCTGTCTGGTGTATAGTGGTACTTTTTGAGTGTTTTTGGCAGGTTTTGGAGCAACCTTTTCCCACACACTTTGGCTAGATCACTCTATCAACTCACGTGGAAGCTATAGGAAGAAGATGGAAGCAAAATGAAGGCAAAATCAAGGTGCACGTGAAAAGCTTTCTCACGTGCATTCTCATGTGCAAGGATTTTATTGCATGGATGCCTTCTACAACTCAAGAGGAAGCTTTGGAACAAATTTGAGTCAAATTGGAGCTGCACGTGAAAAGGGTCTTCTCACGTGCATTCTCACGTGCAAGCATTTTTAAGCTCCAAATGATGTGTTTTGTTGTTTTAATCATTTTCCTCTAAAGAACTGGGGTCAAATTTGGTGTAGTTTGAGTTTTATTTCGCCTAGAACGTCGACTAGTGTCACTAACCAAAACGACGTCGTTTTGGCTACGACCACATTTATACTTAGGGCACACTTTTTGTAACCCTAATTTGGCCCATAAAACCTATAAATAGGGGGCTTGGGAGGCATTGTAAAGCATCTTGAGTGGGAGACTCTGATCTGAGTTCCGAAAAGAGCGTAGCCGTTGTTAAAAGATTGGATTATCCTTGGCAAGGAGTGATTTTAGGCAGCAGACGCCGGAGTCTTGGAGGCTTGGAGTCCTGGTTCATCTTGGGGTCTTCCTTTATTATCCTGGTACTGTAATCATGTTCTTTCTTGTAATTGTTATTGCTTTCGTCATGATTATGGAGTAGTTGTATTAGTCTAGGGGAGCAATGTAGCCCCCAATAAATTGTATTCAGTTCGGTTATGGTTGTTCAATAAAATAGAATTCAGTTTTTGTTTAATTCACTTGCTTGTATGGAAATGCCTAGTTTATGCATAATTAGGTAATCTTAGCCCTTGTCTAGGGTGGAACACTAGTGAATTAGATTTAATATTGCATGATGGACCAAGTCTGCAACTATTAGATTGTTTATCTACCTTGATCACTTTTATTCACATGGACCAAATGGGATAAAAGCCTTAAATCTATCTTAGCATGGACCAAATGTAAGATAGGTAGGAGATAATCAACATGAACATGAACTAGAATATAAATCAAGAACAAAAGCCATAACTAGACTATTACAATCGATTGGGTGGTAAACATTGTGACCCTAGATCCTTAATCACTGAAATTTCAATACCAATAGCTTGCCAACATTCTGATTTAATCATTTTTCGTTCAAACTATTTGTACAACAAAAATCAATTGTCCAGACATAAAATCAACTTATTAGCTTAGTACTTGCTGCTTAACAGCATTAGCTACCTCCCTGTGGGTTCGACAACCGGAGTCTTAATACTCCATTTTATTACTTGACCAGTGCACTTGCTGCAAAACCTATAGACACAATTTTTATTGATCAAGAGGTCCGCGAGTTAATCATCCGTAGCAACATGTTCGAGAGATATGGGCTTTTTGAGAACATGATCTCGGATGAAGTGATACCTGACTTCAATGTGCTTCGTCTTTGGGTGCATAATAGGATTGTTGCTGATGGAAATCGCACCTGGTGTTATCGCGAGATAATGGAACAGATGTCATGTTGAACCCGTAGTCGGTAAGTTGACTTTGCATCCAGAGAGAAGCTGTGTGCGGCAACTCCCAATGACTATATATTCCGCCTCAATGAAGAGAGGTTGATATAGAATTCTGCTTCTTACTGAACCATGAAATCAATCTGTTTCCAAGGAACTGACAAGTACCACTAGTGCTCTTCCTGTCGATGCGACATCCAGCGAAGTCGGCATCAGAGTATCCGGATAAGGTGAAGTTGGACTCCTTTGGGTACCAGAGTCCCAAATTCATCGTTCCCTTGAGATACCTTAATATCCGTTTAGAAAAGAAAACAAAAGCAATTTGAATTCAAATAAGAAAATACTGCCACAATTGATATTGGCCCACGCAGACTAGGATGTGAGCATCTAGGGCTCAACCCTCATGACCGCCCAGGCCTTGTTTGAATTTTTCTAAAAGAGATTTGAGTTTTGTTTTTTTATATTTTATTATTTTTTTGAAAATAATAAAGGAAGAAAAAAAAAGAGATGCAAGATATTTGTTTTTTATATTTTCGTTTTTCTACTTTAGAGATGAGGAAAAAAAGGAAAAAAAGAGCAGCTTTTTGGGTTTTATGTTTGAAAACAGTAAGAAAAATAAAATAAAATAAAATAAATAAAAAGTAGAGAACCTAGAGGAAAGAAAATGATGCGGTGGGAGCCCCTTTTTCCTTCGAGTAATGCCTTCAAAGAGTTTCCTAAAAGCACAAAGGTTAGAAAAAGAATTTTTCCAGGTCGGCTCCTCCCCGTGAAGACGAACAGTGATTCTAGGTGCTTTTTCCCTTAGAAAATGAGTATATCTCTCTTTATGATTCCCAGGATACTCTCTCTCTCCCTCGGGTTTTTATCTCTGGAAATTTAGTCGAAAGCTCTCTCTCGAATAACCTCCTCGATACTTGATAATTGATGCCCCTCCTTACCTCTTGGGGCGGTCTATTTATAGGAATCCCAAGGGGAGACAACCCGTGCCTCGGCATTTATTGGATGCCTTACGTCCCCATGAGTCAACTACAACATTCCAATGAATTAATGACTTCGGAAATGGGATTCTCGATTCCCGGCGATTTACAATAATTCACGGTTCCGTGCTTTGAAAAAGGAGTCCCGGTGCTGAAAATAAATAAATCGTTTGAGATTATTTAATCCTCTGTTGTACCTGGACGCTTTGGTGGGTAAGGGCGAAATGCATTTCCGGATGTATTGGAGCCGTTGGGAATTAATGGTTATGCAATCCCCAGGGTCAACTGTGATGTCCCGACGAAAATGACATTTAATTACGAGGTCTTCCATCCCTATGCTCAAAAATGGAGTTCCGAGACATTTGAATGTAATATTTGGAGACTCCTCAATTCCCACGCTTAAAAAGAGGGTTCCGAGACACTGCTGGCATTTAATGCACTTAAAAAGAATTTTCGGAGTCCCGATGCTTTGGAGTCACTCCCAGGCACAGTAGAGGAGCTATTTTGGAGTTTTTTCAAAATTATTGACCAGGTTTGACCTCCGGATCTAGGCTTATTCGGATCGGTGGCCTTATTCCGCATCAATAGGTCCTCATTCCGTATTAACAAGTCCTTATTCCGCACTAATGAGCTTATTCCGCATCAATAGGTTTAGCTCGGATTTGACCAAGTTTGACCTCCGGATCTGCGCTTATTCCGGATCAGTAAGTCCTTATTCCGCATCAATTGACCAAGTTTGACCACCGGATCTGGGCTTAGTCCGGATCAGTAAGTCCTTACTCCGCATCAGTTGACCAAGTTTGACCTCCGGATCTGCGCTTATTCCGGATCAGTGGCCTTAGTCCGCATCGGAAGTCCTTATTCCGATCGGTTGACCAAGTTTGACCACCGGATTTGGGCTTAGTCCGTATCAGTAAGTCCTTACTCCGCATCAGTTGACCAAGTTTGACCATCGGATCTGGGCTTAGTCCTTACTCCGCATCAGTTGACCAAGTTTGACCACCGGATCTGGGCTTAGTCCGGATCAGTAAGTCCTTACTCCGCATCAGTTGACCAAGTTTGACCACCGGATCTGGGCTTAGTCCGGATTTGACCAAGTTTGACCGCCGGATTTGGGCTTAGTCCGGATTTGACCAAGTTTGACCACCGGATTTGGGTTTCCCCAAAAATTTCCGTGTGTAGGCTCGGTCGCCAGGTGGCGCCTCTACTTGGGCTTCCTTAGGCCTCTCTTGTTATCACTTGCTGTGTTAGGAGAATGCCTTTGTATATATCTGGGCGAAGGAGAAGCAAAATTGGCAATGTGGGACAAACATGCATATGAAGAACCAAAATTCGTGGAAAATTGGTAGATTTCTGGGGCAACTTCAAAAATTCATAACTTTCTCCACAGAGCTCGGATTAAGGCCAAATTGGTCTTGTTTTGCTCGCAATTCGGTTATCTATCTTCTGAAAGTGGAAGCACTCCAAAAGGATCATCCATTTAGGAGAAAAGTGAGAAATACCGCACAGAGGTACATGATAAAGTGAGCATTCTGCCCGTCCGATTCAAAAATTCATAGTTAATTGCATAGAACTCGGATTACCTTCAAACCAGCTGGAGATGATAGATAAAGATGTTATCTAACTAATGCAATTGACTTTGTTCATATCCAATGAGTATTGAGAAAGTTATTGGCAAAATAGTGCGCTGCGCACTAGCTGTCTCCCCCAAATTTGCACAAGGTTTGGTTGCCAACTTTGAAAAATCATAACTAATTGAATACAACCCGGAATATTCTCAAACCAATTGGAAATGATAGATAAAAGTGTTATCTAATCAATTCAATTGACTTTGTTGGATTACGACAAGTATCGGGGAAGTTATTAATAAAATAGCGGGCTGCCCACCGGTTGTCCAATTCAACTTGGTATTTTTATCATAATCCTTTCATTTCTCCTCGGAATCAAGTGTGGTCAAGTGCGTTATTCTCCGAATGTTATCCTCTATCACTTAGTGGTCCTTCGCCAAGTATGGTTGCGATCTAACCTGGTCAAAATGGGGTACAACAGCTGCCCCTCTTTGTGCATTGTTTGTATACAAATGATGTACAAAGATAACCAAATACCCATTTTGAATGGTTAGATCTCCTTGGAGTTTGGCATTGCTATGAGATTGAGGCGGCATTTTTGGTTATGAGGGTGGCTTCTTGGGCCGAATAGCTTCTTGGGCTATGATATGACATCTTAGGTTGATTTCTTCTTGGGTATAAGGGTGGCTTCTTGGGCCGAATAGCTTTTTGGGCTATGACACGACATCTTGGGTCGAAAATGAGTGACATCTTGGGTCGATTAGCTTCTTGGGCTATGAGGGTTGCTTCTTGGGCCGAATAATAGCGTCTCGGGCTATAAAGGTGGCTTCTTGGGCCAAATAGCTTCTTGGGCTATGAGAGTGGCTTCTTGGGCCATATAGCTTCTTGGGCTATGATACGACATCTTGGGTCGAAAATGAGTGACATCTTGATCTGATGGGTGGTTTCAAGTCCACCGATAGTTCTGCACAAGTGGTGGTGAGTAATCAACGATTTGAAGGTCTGCCAGATTGGGTGGATCTTGTACATTGGCTAGTTAAGCTTCTTCCGGACCATTTGTATCCGTATGATGAACAGTTCCAGAAGTACATTGAGGTTCTTCGGCACTATGACTATCAGTATTAACTGGTCCGGACAGACTTGAAGGTTCTCTGGTGTTTTGAATGTTCGTATCAATTGGTCCAGAGTTGAGTGGAAGTCCTGAGTCTGAATCTTCGGAAGCATCATCAGTGATATTTCTTCTTGCATCTCTAGTGTTTGGTGATTTATCAGGAGTAATGGCAGGAACATGTTGGAGCTGAGAATAATCAATCGCGTCCATATGATCCTGCACATTTGAATTTGAAGATTATATACTTGACCAATCAAGGTTAGATTCATCAAAATCAACATGGATAGATTCTTCAATTGTTAAACGTTTTCTATTAAAGATGCGATAAGCCTTGTTGTGTAATGAGTATCCGACAAAGATCTCATCATCGGATTTTGGCTCAAATTTACTCCAGGCCTCTTTGCCATTGTTTAACATGTAGCAAGCACACCTAAAAGCTTTGAAATGAGAGATTGACGGCTTCCTAC
The DNA here is from genome assembly GCA_023512835.1 of Taxillus chinensis. Classification (NCBI taxonomy): domain Eukaryota; kingdom Viridiplantae; phylum Streptophyta; class Magnoliopsida; order Santalales; family Loranthaceae; genus Taxillus; species Taxillus chinensis. The sequence continues at coordinate 54,052,332 of CM042084.1, forward strand.
CTCTCCACATCTCATAGGGTGTTTTCATGGTAACCTCATTAATAAGAGTTCTATTTTGAACATAGCATGCAATGGACATAGCTTGACCGATAGACGAGAGGAAGCTTTGCCCTGCTAACATTGATCTACCAGTTCACTAAAGTGCGATTCTTATGCTCGGCAACTCCATTTTGTTGTGGAGTCCTGGGCGCAGAGAAGTCGTGTTGAATGCCCTGTTCAGAACAATATGATCTCATATTGTAAAAGTCAAATTCCGTACCATGATCATTCCTAATGCATTTAATGCCCAGTCCTTGTGAATTGCTTATCTAGTTGAAGAGATCTACAAGATGTTCAAAGGTTTGATCCTTCGATTTCAGGAACATCACCCATGTATACCTGGTGAAATCATCGATAACCACAAGGGTATATCTCACATTAGCAAGAGAAGCAATAGAAATGGGACCACAGAGGTCCATATGAAGAAGTTGCAAAGGAGCAGTTATTAAATTAACTGATTTGCTCTTAAAGCTATGCTTGGTGCTTGCCGAGTTGGCATTCTCGACGAGAGAGTCTCTGGAGTATTTATGTTTGGGCAGACCATTGACCAAGTCAAGCGATGCTAGTTTAGACAAAGTCTTAAAATTTAAATGAGCTCAACACTTGTGCCATAGTCAACTTTCTTCATCGATGCTTTAGTGAGGAAGCATACGGGGTCGGAGAATTATTTCTAAAGACCACGAATATATGTCCCCATCTTTTAATCCGGATAACTTAATATCTCCGAATAAGTTTTCCCGAACGTGTGAGTGTTGGACATAAAGGAAACGAGAAATCCTTTGTCACATAAATTCCCGACACTCAGTGATTATGCTTCAAACCTTCGACTAGTGCAACCTTAGTAATTGATACACGCCGTTGGTTAGAGTGTCATGCCCCACGGTCTTACCTTTCTGTTGTCGCCATATGATACGGATGGGCCTCGTTTGTCGAGAACTTCTACGAGCGGAGACTGATCACCCGTCATATGTCCGGAGAATCCACTATCGAGTATCCACTTGCTTTCATTGATCTTTAACTTCAAGTGGTCCAGCAATGAATTCCAGAGATGCTCCTGCAAGACAACAGTTTACACTTTTGGTGCCCAAACTTGTTTCGGGCGGTTAGGAGCACCAATCACTTGATCTGATGGGTGGTTTCAAGTCCACCGATAGTTCTGCACAAGTGGTGGTGAGTAATCAACGATTTGAAGGTCTGCCAGATTGGGTGGATCTTGTACATTGGCTAGTTAAGCTTCTTCCGGACCATTTGTATCCGTATGATGAACAGTTCCAGAGTACATTGAGGTTCTTCGGCACTATGACTATCAGTATTAACTGGTCCGGACAGACTTGAAGGTTCTCTGGTGTTTTGAATGTTCGTATCAATTGGTCCAGAGTTGAGTGGAAGTCCTGAGTCTGAATCTTCGGAAGCATCATCAGTGATATTTCTTCTTGCATCTCTAGTGTTTGGTGATTCATCGGGGGTAATGGCAGGAACATGTTGGAGCTGAGAATAATCAATCGCGTCCATATGATCCTGCACATTTGAATTTGAAGATTATATACTTGACCAATCAAGGTTAGATTCATCAAAATCAACATGGATAGATTCTTCAATTGTTAAACGTTTTCTATTAAAGATGCGATAAGCCTTGTTGTGTAATGAGTATCTGACAAAGATCTCATCATCGGATTTTGGCTCAAATTTACTCCAGGCCTCTTTGCCATTGTTTAACATGTAGCAAGCACACCTAAAAGCTTTGAAATGAGAGATTGACGGCTTCCTACCTCTCCACATCTCATAGGGTGTTTTCATGGTAACCTCATTAATAAGAGTTCTATTTTGAACATAGCATGCAATGGACATAGCTCGGCCGATAGGCCGAGAGGAAGCTTTGCCCCTGCTAACATTGATCTACCAGCTTCACTAAAGTGCGATTCTTATGCTCGGCAACTCCATTTTGTTGTGGAGTCCTGGGCGCAGAGAAGTCGTGTTGAATGCCCTGTTCAGAACAATATGATCTCATATCGTAAAAGTCAAATTCCGTACCATGATCATTCCTAATGCATTTAATGCCCAGTCCTTGTGAATTGCTTATCTAGTTGAAGAGATCTACAAGATGTTCAAAGGTTTGATCCTTCGATTTCAGGAACATCACCCATGTATACCTGGTGAAATCATCGATAACCACAAGGGTATATCTCACATTAGCAAGAGAAGCAATAGAAATGGGACCACGAGGTCCATATGAAGAAGTTGCAAAGGAGCGATTATTAAATTAACCGATTTGCTCTTAAAGCTATGCTTGGTCGCTTGCGAGTTGGCATTCTCGACAGAGAGAGTCTCTGGAGTATTTATGTTTGGGCAGACCATTGACCAAGTCAAGCGATGCTAGTTTAGACAAAGTCTTAAAATTTAAATGAGCTCAACACTTGTGCCATAGTCAACTTTCTTCATCTGATGCTTTAGTGAGGAAGCATACAGGTCAGAAGAATTATTTCTAAAGACCACTGAATATATGTCCCCATCTTTTAATCCGGATAACTTAATATCTCCGAATAAGTTTTCCCAATCGTGCGTGTTGGACATAAAGGAAACAGGGTCCTTTGTCACATAAATTACCGACACTCCGATTATGCTTCAAACCTTCGACTAGTGCAACCTTAGTAATTGATACACGCCGTTGGTTAGAGTGTCATGCCCCACGGTCTTACCTTTCTTGTTGTCGCCATATGATACGGATGGGCCTCGTTTGTCGACAACTTCTACGAGCAGAGATCACCCGTCATATGTCCTGGAGAATCCACTATCGAGTATCCACTTGCTTTCATTGATCTTTAACTTCAAGTGGTCCAGCAATGAATTCCAGAGATGCTCCTGCAAGACAACAGTTTACACTTTTGGTGCCCAAACTTGTTTCGGGCGGTTAGGAGCACCAATCACTTGATCTGATGGGTGGTTTCAAGTCCACCGATAGTTCTGCACAAGTGGTGGTGAGTAATCAACGATTTGAAGGTCTGCCAGATTGGGTGGATCTTGTACATTGGCTAGTTAAGCTTCTTCCGGACCATTTGTATCCGTATGATGAACAGTTCCAGAAGTACATTGAGGTTCTTCGGCACTATGACTATCAGTATTAACTGGTCCGGACAGACTTGAAGGTTCTCTGGTGTTTTGAATGTTCGTATCAATTGGTCCAGAGTTGAGTGGAAGTCCTGAGTCTGAATCTTCGGAAGCATCATCAGTGATATTTCTTCTTGCATCTCTAGTGTTTGGTGATTCATCAGGAGTAATGGCAGGAACATGTTGGAGCTGAGAATAATCAATCGCGTCCATATGATCCTGCACATTTGAATTTGAAGATTATATACTTGACCAATCAAGGTTAGATTCATCAAAATCAACATGGATAGATTCTTCAATTGTTAAACGTTTTCTATTAAAGATGCGATAAGCCTTGTTGTGTAATGAGTATCTGACAAAGATCTCATCATCGGATTTTGGCTCAAATTTACTCCAGGCCTCTTTGCCATTGTTTAACATGTAGCAAGCACACCTAAAAGCTTTGAAATGAGAGATTGACGGCTTCCTACCTCTCCACATCTCATAGGGTGTTTTCATGGTAACCTCATTAATAAGAGTTCTATTTTGAACATAGCATGCAATGGACATAGCTTCAGCCGATAGACTGAGAGGAAGCTTTGCCCCTGCTAACATTGATCTACCAGCTTCGACTAAAGTGCGATTCTTATGCTCGGCAACTCCATTTTGTTGTGGAGTCCTGGGCGCAGAGAAGTCGTGTTGAATGCCCTGTTCAGAACAATATGATCTCATATCGTAAAAGTCAAATTCCGTACCATGATCATTCCTAATGCATTTAATGCCCAGTCCTTGTGAATTGCTTATCTAGTTGAAGAGATCTACAAGATGTTCAAAGGTTTGATCCTTCGATTTCAGGAACATCACCCATGTATACCTGGTGAAATCATCGATAACCACAAGGGTATATCTCACATTAGCAAGAGAAGCAATAGAAATGGGACCACAGAGGTCCATATGAAGAAGTTGCAAAGGAGCAGTTATTAAATTAACTGATTTGCTCTTAAAGCTATGCTTGGTCTGCTTGCCGAGTTGGCATTCTCGACAGAGAGAGTCTCTGGAGTATTTATGTTTGGGCAGACCATTGACCAAGTCAAGCGATGCTAGTTTAGACAAAGTCTTAAAATTTAAATGAGCTCAACACTTGTGCCATAGTCAACTTTCTTCATCTGATGCTTTAGTGAGGAAGCATACAGGGTCAGAAGAATTATTTCTAAAGACCATTGAATATATGTCCCCATCTTTTAATCCGGATAACTTAATATCTCCGAATAAGTTTTCCCGAACTGTGCAGGTGTTGGACATAAAGGAAACAGGAAAATCCTTTGTCACATAAATTACGGACACTCAGAGATTATGCTTCAAACCTTCGACTAGTGCAACCTTAGTAATTGATACACGGCCGTTGGTTAGAGTGTCATGCCCCACGGTCTTACCTTTCTCGTTGTCGCCATATGATACGGATGGGCCTCGTTTGTCGGCAACTTCTACGAGCGAGACCGATCACCCGTCATATGTCCAGGAGAATCCACTATCGAGTATCCACTTGCTTTCATTGATCTTTAACTTCAAGTGGTCCAGCGATGAATTCCAGGAGATGCTCTGCAAGACAACAGGTTTACACTTTTGGTGCCCAAACTTGTTTCAGGCGGTTAGGAGAAACAACCACGGGCCAACGGTTTCGGATTTTGCTTTGTTAGGAACTTTAGCTTTCCATGTTGACTTTATTTTATTAGTGTCAGTTGCTTCTTTTATTCGGGTTTTCTTGGGAGAGTTACTCCTTTGAGATTTAGATTTGGATTTGCTAGAAAAACCTTTTTGATGAACTGATCATTATTAATATAAACTTGATTACAAAGCTAGTCATCAGATAGACTCCAACACTCATAGTGATAATGGCCTATTTCTCTATAGATGGAACAGACACTATGATACGAGCACAAACAGAGGATACAGATTTCTTAGGTTTTACAGGTTTTCTACTCTGTTCCCTATGGCCTAATCCTTTGCGATTGGGTGACGTGCTCTTGGCCCTAGATGTGTCAACCTTAGCCTTCCCTTTCTTTCTAGGTCCTACAGTTTCGACTTTAACTGCAGCAGCCTTCCCCTCATCTTTAGATACGGGTGCTACTACTTCGGGATTAGCAGTAACAGCCTCTCTTCCACAGTCATAAACTATGGTGCCACCTGAAATAAAACCATCCAACGATTTAGATGTACTAACAGGCTAAAGGTTGGTTAGTTTCAGAATGAAATCCGAGGGACACTCAGTAGCTTATGTGGAGGTTGATGGTTCGGAGTCAAGGCCAGGTTTAACTCGGATGTCGTCCAGATTAGTTCTAAACGTAGAAGCTATTTCCCCCGAGTTTAACCACTTACGATTTATTTCCTTTTTCTTTTCAAGTTCATTCTCTAGTATTTTAAGATTAACAGTTAGGCCAATTAGGTTGCTATTTAGCAAATGATTTTCAGCACTACGATTGTGATACCAAACCTCTTTACTCCTAAAGTCAGCTATGTCTTTTTCAAGTCTTGCAACAGTAAATTCAAAACGTTTAGCCTTACCTTCCATGTCTTTGTACATTTGAGTAATTATTAGTCTCTCATTCTTTTCATGATCACGTTCAGCAGTAAGAGATTCTAATTTACTCGTAAGCTCAGAGATAGAAGGTACCTCAGCATTTACCATGAGGCAGACGTTCGGCTTCGCAGTTGGCTCATCGTTAGAGGATTTCTCCTCTTCTTCCGAGCCGCTGACGTACTTCGTGATGAACGCCTTCCTCTTATTCTTGCTATTTTCTGAGGTTGAGTGTCGGGGTTTAACCTTATCACTTTTATCGGCCGTCTTTGATTTAGATTTACAATCCTTAGCCCAGTGACTGGGTTTCCCACAGTTATAGCAGTCTTGGGAACTAGACTCCGATCTCTCCTTCCTTCTGGATGATGATGAAGTGCCTCTTCTGAATCCTTTTCTTCTTTTCCGCAGGAATCACTCGAAGGATTTGACCAGAAGAGCTATTTTTTCTTCAGCGTTCGAGTCAGAGTTCTCTGACTCTTCCGTATCATCATCCCGTTGTATGCTGAGACATTCTGTAGCTTTGAAAGCTACCCCCTTTTCTTTCTGAGCTATTTTCTCATCTTGATCAGTGTATTTGAACCTGACTTCATGAGTTCGTAGCTCTCCGTATAGTTCTTCAAGGGGAGCATACTGCCAGTTTTGTCTGCTTGCATCTGGAGCTGCTTGGAATAGTAGCGATCCGGCAATGAGCAGAAAAACTTGTCATTGATTTGGAATTGCGTGTAATGCTTGTCATCACCCGTTTTTGACCGGGCTCGTACTGGCTTTTGTGAAAGGACTCCATGCTAGTTCATTCCATTGATCCTAGAGTCATCCCTGCACAAGGCTCGCACAAACCATTAAAGAAAAGAAAAACACAGAGTCGCCACCAAACAAATTAAAGGTGTGATTGGGCACCTAGAAAAAGGAAGGTCTACGGTTCCAGAGAATTAGGTTCGGGAGTCGGTTACGTGTGGGGAAGGAAGAAAAATTCTTGCACCCCCACAACGCCCACAATTGGTACCTAGTCTTGATCTATGGGTGTTTGCTTGCTCTATTATTTATTCTAAAAAAAGAGTTTTTGTATTTTTAATTTTAAGAAAAAGAAAGATTTTAGGATCTAGGCCTTAAAATAACAAAGAAAAAGATTTTAATAAAGTAAATAAAAAGTGACATTCTAATTTTAGAAAAAGAATGTGGGATCTAGGCCCGTGTGACAGTATTGCATTTTTATAAGAAAACAAAAGTAATTTTCCTTTTTTAGAAAAGAAAACAAAAGCAATTTGAATTCAAATAAGAAAATACTGCCACAATTGATATTGGCCCAAGCAGACTAGGATGTGAGCATCTAGGGCTCAACCCTCATGACCGCCCAGGCCTTGTTTGAATTTTTCTAAAAGAGATTTGAGTTTTGTTTTTTTATATTTTATTATTTTTTTGAAAATAATAAAGGAAGAAAAAAAAAGAGATGCAAGATATTTGTTTTTTATATTTTCGTTTTTCTACTTTAGAGAGATGAGGAAAAAAGGAAAAAAAGAGCAGTTTTTGGGTTTTATGTTTGAAAACAGCGCAGAAAATAAAATAAAATAAAATAAATAAAAGTAGAGAACCTAGAGGAAAGAAAATGATGCAGGTGGGAGCCCCTTTTTCCTTCGAGTAATGCCTTCAAAGAGTTTCCTAAAAGCACAAAGGTTAGAAAAAGAATTTTTCCAGTGTCAGCTCCTCCCCGTGAAGACGAACAGTGATTCTAGGTGCTTTTTCCCTTAGAAAATGAGTATATCTCTCTTTATGATTCCCAGGATACTCTCTCTCTCCCTCTGGTTTTTATCTCTCGGAAATTTAGTCAGAAAGCTCTCTCTCAGAATAACCTCCTCTGATACTTGATAATTGATGCCCCTCCTTACCTCTTGGGGCAGTCTATTTATAGGAATCCCAGGGGAGACAACCCGTGCCTCGGCATTTATTGGATGCCTTACAGTCCCCATGAGTCAACTACAACGTTCCAATGAATTAATGACTTCGGAAATGGGATTCTCGGTTCCCGACGATTTACAATAATTCACAGTTCCGTGCTTTGAAAAAGGAGTCCCAGGCTCGAAAATAAATAAATCGTTTGAGATTATTTAATCCTCTGTTGTACCTGGACGCTTTGGTGGGTAAGGGCGAAATGCATTTCCGGATGTATTGGAGCCGTTGGGAATTAATGGTTATGCAATCCCCAAGGGTCAACTGTGATGTCCCGACGAAAATGACATTTAATTACAAGGTCTTCCATCCCTATGCTCAAAAATGGAGTTCCGAGACATTTGAATGTAATATTTGGAGACTCCTCAATTCCCACGCTTAAAAAGAGGGTTCCGAGACACTGCTGGCATTTAATGCACTTAAAAAGAATTTTCGGAGTCCCGATGCTTTGGAGTCACTCCCAGACCTGTAGAGGAGCTATTTTGGAGTTTTTTCAAAATTATTGACCAGGTTTGACCTCCGGATCTAGGCTTATTCCGGATCAGTGGCCTTATTCCGCATCAATAGGTCCTCATTCCGTATTAACAAGTCCTTATTCCGCACTAATGAGCTTATTCCGCATCAATAGGTTTAGCTCGGATTTGACCAAGTTTGACCTCCGGATCTGCGCTTATTCCGGATCAGTAAGTCCTTATTCCGCATCAATTGACCAAGTTTGACCACCGGATCTGGGCTTAGTCCGGATCAGTAAGTCCTTACTCCGCATCAGTTGACCAAGTTTGACCTCCGGATCTGCGCTTATTCCGGATCAGTGGCCTTAGTCCGCATCAGTAAGTCCTTATTCCGCATCAGTTGACCAAGTTTGACCACCGGATTTGGGCTTAGTCCGTATCAGTAAGTCCTTACTCCGCATCAGTTGACCAAGTTTGACCATCGGATCTGGGCTTAGTCCTTACTCCGCATCAGTTGACCAAGTTTGACCACCTGGATCGCTTACTCCGAGCTTGACCGGGATCGGTAAGTCCTTACTCCCATCAGTTGACCAAGTTTGACCACCGAATCTGGGCTTAGTCCGGATTTGACCAAGTTTGACCGCCGGATTTGGGCTTAGTCCGGATTTGACCAAGTTTGACCACCGGATTTGGGTTTCCCCAAAAATTTCCGTGTGTAGGCTCGGTCGCCAGGTGGCGCCTCTACTTGGGCTTCCTTAGGCCTCTCTTGTTATCACTTGCTGTGTTAGGAGAATGCCTTTGTATATATACTGGGCGAAGGAGAAGCAAAATTGGCAATGTGGGACAAACATGCATATGAAGAACCAAAATTCGTGGAAAATTGGTAGATTTCTGGGGCAACTTCAAAAATTCATAACTTTCTCCACAGAGCTCGGATTAAGGCCAAATTGGTCTTGTTTTGCTCGAAATTCGGTTATCTATCTTCTGAAAGTGGAAGCACTCCAAAAGGATCATCCATTTAGGAGAAAAGTGAGAAATACCGCACAGAGGTACATGATAAAGTGAGCATTCTGCCCGTCCGATTCAAAAATTCATAGTTAATTGCATAGAACTCGGATTACCTTCAAACCAGCTGGAGATGATAGATAAAGATGTTATCTAACTAATGCAATTGACTTTGTTCATATCCAATGAGTATTGAGAAAGTTATTGGCAAAATAGTGCGCTGCGCACTAGCTGTCTCCCCCAAATTTGCACAAGGTTTGGTTGCCAACTTTGAAAAATCATAACTAATTGAATACAACCCGGAATATTCTCAAACCAATTGGAAATGATAGATAAAAGTGTTATCTAATCAATTCAATTGACTTTGTTGGATTACGACAAGTATCGGGGAAGTTATTAATAAAATAGCGGGCTGCCCACCGGTTGTCCAATTCAACTTGGTATTTTTATCATAATCCTTTCATTTCTCCTCGGAATCAAGTGTGGTCAAGTGCGTTATTCTCCGAATGTTATCCTCTATCACTTAGTGGTCCTTCGCCAAGTACGGTTGCGATCTAACCTGGTCAAAATGGGGTACAACAGCTGCCCCTCTTTGTGCATTGTTTGTATATAAATGATGTACAAAGATAACCAAATACCCATTTTGAATGGTTAGATCTCCTTGGAGTTTGGCATTGCTATGAGATTGAGGCGGCATTTTTGGTTATGAGGGTGGCTTCTTGGGCCGAATAGCTTCTTGGGCTATGATATGACATCTTAGGTTGATTTGCTTCTTGGGCTATAAGGGTGGCTTCTTGGGCCGAATAGCTTTTGGGGCTATGACACGACATCTTGGGTCGAAAATGAGTGACATCTTGGGTCGATTAGCTTCTTGGGCTATGAGGGTTGCTTCTTGGGCCGAATAATAGCGTCTCGGGCTATAAAGGTGGCTTCTTGGGCCAAATAGCTTCTTGGGCTATGAGAGTGGCTTCTTGGGCCATATAGCTTCTTGGGCTATGATACGACATCTTGGGTCGAAAATGAGTGACATCTTGGGTCGATTAGCTTTTTGGGCTATGAGGGTTGCTTCTTGGGCCGAATAATAGCGTCTCGGGCTATAAAGGTGGCTTCTTGGGCCAAATAGCTTCTTGGGCTATGAGAGTGGCTTCTTGGGCCATATAGCTTCTTGGGCTATGATACGACATCTTGGGTCGAAAATGAGTGACATTTTGGGTCGATTTTGAGTGACATCTTGGGTCGATTAGCTTCTTGGGCTATGAGGGTGGCTTCTTGGGCCGAATAATAGCGTCTCGGGCTATAAAGGTGGCTTCTTGGGCCAAATAGCTTATTGGGCTATGAGAGTGGCTTCTTGGGCCGAATAGCTTCTTGGGCTATAAGGGTGACATCTTGGGTCAAATGATAGTGAGGTAGCATCTTGGGCTATGGATAGGTGACTCTATCATGGCTCCCTCTACGAGTTCACTCTAAGAGATCGCTCTACGAGATTACCACTCAAGAGTTATGCTTGGGCTTACGATCTAGGTCTCCGCGAGTTTAGTTCCTTGATTTTGAAAGGGAATTCTGTTTGTTGAGGGTGAGTCCTCATCTGTCTTTGAAGCTTAACTGTTGGTAGATCATGAGATGAATCCTCATGCCATTCTGATATACGGATAATCCTGTGAGTAAGAAGAACAAACATGCTAGGATGTATGCTAATGATGCATGAAGATGCGTGAATGTATGTGACTTTATGATTAAGTTTGTGAATCCTTCTCCTTTGTCGGGAAAGAGGCCAGTGGATGACTTGTGCCTTTTGTTCTCTCTTTGTTCCAAGAGACCGAGGCGCCATCTTTTCTGCATGTTGATATCCCCATGCATGGAATGTTCAAGAAAACTCTGCTTGGGAATTTTTTTTTTTTAAAAAGGAATTTTGAAAAAGAATTTTGAGAAAAGTACATCATCATACACAACATGACTCATGCATTATCATAAGAGTTTAACAAGTCTTCCTTTTATAAAATAGAATGATAATTTTTTAAGATATTGGTTTACAAAGTTGATCAAAGTATGCTCAAAACATGACCAATCCTTCTATTCATAGGCCAGCCTTTGATGTGGAGTAACTGATCAATCCCTCTGAGGTGCTTGAGATTCTATCAGGCTGCTTTAGGTGACTTTGGATCCTGGTCCTTTTGTTTGGCTTTGTATTTTACCCATAGTGCCCTTTCGGGTTTTCACTAAGTCCGCCTTTAATCCTTCTCTCTTTTCATAGAGCTTTGTATTTTACCCTTAGCGCCCTTTCGGGTTTTCACCAAGTCCGCTCTTCGCTGCGACTTCCTTGTCTTTGTACCAAAATGAATTTTTTTGTTGTCATTTATATGAAGGAGATGATGAGCGTGAGATTTGGACTCAATAGTGAATGACTGTTTGGAGTTCTTTTGAAAGATGAGAAGGCTCTGTTTTTTTTTTGGCCCTTTGGTGCTCCTTTTTTTTTGTCTCTTTCTCAGGGAAAAGCTCCCTTACTGGAAAATAAGGATATATGAAAGGTTTAAGAACACGGAGAATTCTTTCAATAAATGACAATTTTAAATCCACTTTGGTACAAGAACAGAAACTAAACATAAAATTTCTTTACAGCATCACTATTTACAGGGTTCGGGAGTTCGTCTCCATCCATTTTGGTGAGGACGAGTGCACCACCCGAGAATGCTCTTTTTACAACATACGGCCCCTCATAATTTGGAGTCCATTTGCCTCTGTGATCATGCTGTATTGGTAGTATCTTTTTCAAGACCAGGTCTCCTTCTTGAAATGCCCTTGGTCGCACCTTTTTGTTGAAGCTAGCCATCATTCTCTTTTGATAAAGCTGACCTCGGCAAACTGCTGTGAATCGTTTCCCGTCAATTAGGTTCAACTGTTCGAAACGGTTCTTAACCCATTCGGCTTCATCTAGCTTGGTATCCATGAGCACCCTTAGAGATGGGATTTCTACTTCCACCGGTAAAACAGCCTCCATGCCATAAACTAAGGAAAATGGCGTTGCCCCAGTTAAAGTCCGGACTGTGGTTCTATAGGCATGTAGTGCATATGGGAGTTTTTTGCTCCAATCTTTGTACGTTTCAGTCATTTTTCGGATAATGTTCTTGATATTCTTGTTTGCCGCTTCTACCGCTCCATTCATTTGAGGACGGTAAGGTGTAGAGTTGCAATGTCGGATTTTGAACTGTTCACACAAATTGTCCATCATCCGGCTATTCAGATTGGCAGCATTATCTGTTATAATGTGCTCTGGGAGCCCATAGCGGCACACGATGTTGTTGCGGACAAACTTAGTGATTACCTGGTGAGTGACTTGGACGTAGGAGGTTGCCTCGACCCACTTAGTGAAATAGTCGATGGCTACAAGAATGAATCTATGTCCATTGGAGGCTTTTGGAAATATGGGCCCAATGACGTCCATGCCCCACAATGCAAATGGCCACGGAGATGTAAGCACGTGTAACTTAGATGGGGGTGCTTGAATGCGATCCCCATAAACCTGGCATTTAAGACATTTACGCACATGCTCGATGCAGTCCTTTTCCATAGTAACCCAATAGTAGCCCATCCTCATGATCTGCCTGGTTAGTGTATGCCCATTTGCATGAGATCCGCAGTCGCCGTTGTGAACCTCATTGGTGACCCAAGCTGCTTCATCTTTGTCTAAGCACCGCAGTAAAACTTGGTTATGGTTGCGTCTGTATAAGATTGAACCGTCGAGGAAGTAATTGATGCTTGCTCGTCGGATGTTTCTTTTTTCTGCTTCTGAGGCCCCTACCGGATATGAGTGCTGGGACAGGGTACTGTTTGATATCTTGATACCAAGGCTTGTTGTCGGTGTCAACATTGGTTACCATGTTGTAAATGGGTTCCTTGTTCACATTGATGTCAAAGCATGGTATTTCGAAGCACGTGTCCAATCGAAGGAGGGAGGCTAGAGTTGCTAAAGCATCGGGAATTCGATTATGCTCTCTTGACATGTGTTCAAATGTGATTTCATCAAATAGGTTAGCCATTTCACAAATCATTTGTCGGTAAGGAATCAACTTGTGATTTCGAGTTTCCCATTCCTTTCTAACTTGATAAATGACTAGTGCTGAATCACCGAATACTTGTAACTTTCTGATTCCTTTACTCAATGCCTCTTGGAGGCCCATTACACAAGCTTCATATTCTGCTATATTGTTTGTGCAAGGGAATGTCAACTTGGCGGCCATCGGAAAATGTACTCCGGATGGGGAAATTAGGACTGCCCCGATGCCATGACCTGATAAGCTTGATGCTCCATCAAACCATAGGGTCCATGTGTCTGACTCTTCATTTTCTTGGATGGTGTTGATGAATTCATCTGGGAAATCAGAGATTGCCGGCTCATAATCTTCCAAAGCTCGATCCGCTAGATAATCAGCTATGGCACTTCCTTTGATGGCCTTTTGAGGCACATAGACAATGTCATATTCTCGCTAAGAGTAGCTGCCACTTAGCAATTCTTCCCGTCATGGATGGCTTTTCCAATAGGTATTTGAGCGGGTCATGTCTAGAGATGAGCCATGTGGTATGGTAGAGTGTATCCTGCCTTAACCTTCGTGCCGTCCAAGCGAGGGCACAACAAGTCTTTTCCAGAGGAGTGTACTTTTCCTCACAAGGTGTAAACTTCTTGCTCAGATAGTAAATGATTTGCTCTTTCTTCCCTGAGGCATCATGTTGTCCTAGTACACAACCCATCGAGGTTTCTCGGACTGTTAAGTACAAAATTAGAGGTTGACCAGATACTGGGGGAACCAAAATTGGAGGGTTCATCAAATACTGCTTAATTGTATCAAAGGCCTCCTGACATTCTTTGTTCCACACTTCGGGGCTATTCTTGCGCAAAGACCTTGAAGACGGGTTCACAAGTCATAGTGAGTTGTGAAATGAACCGAGCGATGTAGTTGAGTCTTCCGAGGAATCCTCTAACTTCCTTGATAGTTTTTGGCACAGGCATATCTTGGATGGCCCGGACTTTATCAGGATCAATTTCAATTCCCCGTTGACTGACGATGAATCCTAATAGCTTGCCTGATGTAGCCCCAAAGGTACATTTGGCTGGATTTAACTTCAATTGATATTTTCGTAGTCTGTCGAAGAGCTTACGCAACACTTCGACATGGTCCTTGTCTCCTTTTGATTTGGCGATCATATCATCAACATAGACCTCTACTTCTTTGTGCATCATGTCATGGAACAATGTTACCATGGCTCTTTGATAAGTTGCCCCAAAGATTTTTGAGTCCGAAAGGCATGACATTGTAGCAAAAGGTGCCCCATATAGTGATAAATGTAGTCTTTTCCTTGTGTTCAGGATCCATCCGAATTTGGTTATAGCCAGAGAATCCATCCATGAAGGAAAACATAGTATGTCTTGCCGTGTTGTCTACCAAAGTGTCAATGTGAGGTAGTGGGAAGTTATCTTTTGGACTAGCCCTATTGAGGTCGCGATAGTCTACACACATACGGACCTTCCCCCCTTTCTTTGGAACTGGTACGATATTGGCCACCCATTCCGGATAGTGGGCCACACTAAGGAACCCTGCATCCCATTGCTTTTTGACTTCTTCCTTGATCTTTAGTATCATCTCCGGTCTCATCCTCCTTAGCTTTTGCTGGACAGGCTTACACTCAGGTCTCAAGGGCAACTGGTGTTGCACTATATCTATATCCAATCCCGGCATATCTTTGTAGGACCAGGCGAACACATCAATATAGGACTTGAGAAGATCAAGTAGCTGATGTTTGATATTGTGGGGGATTAAAGACCCCAATCTCAATTCTTTTGGCTCAGTGGCTGTTCCGAAGTTCACGACTGTGACTGGGTCTTCACTAGGGATAGTGTGCTGGTCTTCTTTTTCTAGCAGGAGCTGGATGTCTTCTGGTAGCTCGGGATCTTCTACTTGTTCCAGCTTCCTCTATCTCGATCCATGATTGTTCCCAATTTGGATTATGGTCAAGTCTTAAGCAACTCGTTTCTTCTTTTCTTACCATATCTTTGAATTTATCATACCTGTTTGAAAAAGTCTGACTTACTCAACCATATATGATAATGCACATGCTATGAAATGCAAGAGGATGTTTTTGAAAAAGTTTCATTTTATTCAAACTTTCAAAAATAAGTTTACAAAGAAACTCAAAATTAAAAAACAACAAAGAGAAAACATTGAAAATGTCCCAGCAGGTTCCTTGAACCGTTTACATGATAGGGAGGTCCAAGCTTTTCCAGTTGTCCAGTTGTTGTCTCGGGTCTCCTTGGCAAACCTGAACTAGTTTCACCTCTTCATTGTCATCCCCTATAGCGGCCACTGTCTCCTCCCTCTGGTTTATGAATCCTGCGCTCCTGAATGTAGCTCCGAGCGGTGGAAAAATCATCTTCTGTTCTTGGAAAGCTCTTTTCTCCAGCTTAGCCAGCCGGCTATCCCTTCTTCTTGAGGTCTCTAATTGCCTGTCAGCTTTAGTGGGCTTGTAGCCTAGCCCAAATCTTCCAATTGTGCTTCGAATGGTAATAGGTTCTTTGATCCCTTGTCCTTGCAAGCCCAATCCTTTTCCTGCTTTGTGGCCCAACTTCAGCATGACTGATGCTACCATCTTCGATGCCTTTGGTAATTGTGTCCCATCGTCCTGATCAGTTGTAGGGTTTGGAAGGTAGGTTGCATTGACGACCTCGAATGAGCGGAAGGAACATTCGGGATATCTTCACTGCTTTCGATGTAGGGGACAGAGAGAGGTTTGGTGACAAGGATTTCTGTTTCTCCGGACACGCATATGAGTTTTCCGTCTACAATAAATTTAACCTTCTGATGGAGGGTTGAGGGGATTGCCCCTGCTGCATGAATCCATGGCCTTCCCAGTAAGCAACTATAGTAAGGAGCGATATCCATGACTTGGAACTCCACAGTGAAAGTGCTTGGACCGATTTGTAGTGGTACATCTAGGGTTCCCACTACTTCTCGCTTTTCTCCATCGAAAGCCCTGACAATCATGTTGGTGGGGCGGATGTAAGACGGATCCATTGGTAGTTGCCTTAGAATGGGAGCTGGCATAATGTTCATAGAGGATCCATTATCAATCAAGCACACGTGAGATAATATGATCCTTGCATTTAACAGAAATATGCAAAGCCTTGATGTGCCCAACACCTTCTTGAGGGAGCTCTTCTTCGCTGAAGCTGAGAAAGTTACTCGCCACGATATTATTTGCAATCCCATCTAAGTTCTCCACAGAAATGGATGGAGGAACGTAAGCTTTGCTCAAGACCTTCATAAGGGTTTCTCGGTGTGGAGTAGAATCCATAAGCAAAGATAATAATGAGATGCGAGCCGGCTGCCGACTCAATTGATCAATGATGTTGTATTCACTCTGTTTAATCGGCTTCGAAACTCGGTTACCTCCTCCTCTGAGATAGAGGTATTTTTGTTAGCTGATATCGGTTTTGGAATGATATCTTGCTCTACGGCTTTGCCTTTATCAGCTTTGTTGATTTCTTGCGGTGTGTATGAACGACCACTTCTTGTCTTCTTTTCTTCTATAGGAACCCCTGCAATGACAGACTTGCAATGATAGTTCCAAGGGACTGCTTTATCATCCTTGTATGGGAAAGGCGACGGCTCCTAAATAGTAAGGGTTTTGATCTTTTGCATCAATGAGTCGGCCTTCGGCTTCTCCGTGTACTGGATAATTAGGGGTTTCGGTGCCCCAGGCTTGGGTGCCACTTGTGACCTATCAGTGGAGGCCATACAGACCTCACGATGTACCTCCAGCTTTGAAATTTCTAGTCTCTTAGAGTTTAGCAATTCTTGGACTGCTTCTTGAAATTCTTCACATTCCTCTAAGTCGTGTCCATAAGCTGTCTTGTGATAGAGGCATCGCTTCCTCCAGTTGTTGCCCCTATTAGCATCAGTCACATCCTTGGTCACTATGAATCCATTCTTGTGTAGGGTCATGAATAATTGATACTTGTCCGTCTTGATTGTAGAATCCTGTCTAGGAGCATTTCCATATCCGGCTATTACATGGGCAACATTGCCTGAGTGTTCCGGAAGAGGGTTGGTACCCACATTGGGAGTGCCACTCATTTTAGAGAAGTCCAACCACCCAAAGATCTCTTAAATGTTGTATCTTCCTTTTTAGGGCAAAACAACCTTCGTGTCATGTCCAATTCCACCTCCATGGTATGCGCAACCGGTATCGCTTTGTACCAATCAGGATATGGAGGGCTTAACTTTTTTAGGGGGCACCGGACCGACAAGTCCTGCTGCCAATAGTCTGGTGTACGCCTCCATGTATGTGATAGGAATTGGATCGAATTTCTCCTTTCCTGTTTTTTTGCTTCTGCCATGGCTGTTTTGATTGCTCAGACTGTGATTGGTTAGTTGAGTAAAAGTTCCCGCCCTGAGGCTGATATTGTGGGTTCGGGGCTTGAGCAATGTAGGACACTGTCGAAGTTCCTCCATAACACCCAGGTGTAGTTGATTGTTGGGGTTGTTGTGACCCGGCGCTGTTATAATCAGCCTTGGGTTACCATACTGCCTGGGATTCTCCTTCTTTCTTTCGATTGGAGGAAGAGGGCTTTCTAGAAGCTTCATACTTGCTTCCCCCGAGTTTTCCTTCCCTTATGCCACCTTCGATTCATTCTCCTGAGGCGACCAGATCTGCGAAGCTACTTGAAACATTCCCAATTAGTTTTTTGTAGTAAACCCCCTTCATGGTGCTGATGAAGAGGGTAGTGAGTTCTCTTTCGGTGAGTGGAGGCTGAACATCCATTGCTGCCTCTCTCCATCGTCGGGTATAAACTTTGAAGCTTTCATTACTTCCTTTTTCAAATGACTGTAGGGCCAGCCGATCTAATGCCAGTTCAGTGACATGCTTGTATTGAGCTAAGAATGCCGTGGCAAGCTCATTCCATGTTCTGATATGGCTACCTTCAAGTTGGATGTACCATCGCAGTGGACCGCCGGTTAGGCTCTCCTAGAAGCAATGCATTAAGAGTTTTCCATTATCTGCATGGGCTGCCATCTTGCGGCAGTACATGGTCACATGTATTCTAGGACACTGAGTACCATTGAACTTTTCAAAATCAGGCATCTTGAACTTGGAAGGAAGTACTATGCCTGGCACCAAGCATAAATCATGAGGATCGGTCCCTCCATATGTTTTGACCCCCTCCACAGCTTTTAGTCGGGCCTCGATGGATTTCCAATCAGATGGTTGAGTGAGGGATTCCACAGCCTCCATGATATTTGGGGTTGCCGCCCCCATAGCAGGTGGTGTAGGTGGGACTTGATGTGATGCCCCAGGAACCATGTTTGCTGGAGCATAGGCTCGTGAAGCATGTGGAGCTTGCTCTTGCTCCTGATTAATGGCCCCTGCAGTTGGGCTAGCTTCTCTCTCCGAAGTCAGCTTGGCTAGCATGTCCATCATAGTCTTCAACTGGGCCTGCACTTGGAGCATGCTTCCCCCGATTTCTTCTTAAGCCTGCTCAAGACCAGTAAGTCTATCCTCAGTATGTTCTGCCATTGGAGGAGATGACTGGTGGCTGGAAGACCTTAAGTTGTATGAGTGCCCAATTCTGCCGAAAATCCTCTAGCAAACCTGGAGAATCTGGAAAGTTTATTTTGGTTCTCACTTTTTAAGTATGAGTGCATGATATGCATGAGATGCAAAGACACAAACTTTATTAAGTTGGAAACCAAACTTAACTTCAAAGGGTACAGATACCAAACTGAATTTAAAACAAGAAAAATGACATGAAATCCTTAAAACTACATGTTCTAGGACAAGCTTTGATTATCTCCTAGCATCGTCTTCTTCAGAGGTTCCTTAGTCTTTCATTCTCCTGTTCAAGCCTGTTGATGACCATCCCCCTTGCCAATGACTGCTTCCTTGCATGACTCTTTTGCATCTTAGCTGCTTCCAACTGCTCCACCATTTTCTGTATGGCTTCCCCTTGTTCTTGCACCGTTTGTCAGAAAACGGCGTTCTCTTGTAACAAGGATGTAGTTGTATCTAGGACAACCACAGGTTCTTCATTAGAGGCCACCTCTTCACTGCAGTGTCCTCGCCTGTGTTGGGGAGAGGGAATAACTTCTCTTTCCATGCCTTGTATTCGATAAGACAGGAGTAGCATGTAGGTTGGCCTTGATTCGTCGAGGGGTGGCCCAAGCTCGTGCATCTCAAAGATTGCCCGCTTTGCCCCAGGAGCTCCATATTCCCTATCACAGGATTCCATTCCATGTAAGATCGGGACGATTTGACGCCCCTCAAGTTGTCTTCCCACCTGTAATGGTGCGTATGTGGTGCTTCCCCAAGGGCCAATTAGTGGGACCCAATTATAGCTGCCGCGGCCTATATAGCATGCTTGATCTATGCATCCAGGGGGGCCCTCCAAATGATATCCTCATCTCCTAGTGTATGGAACTTGTGCATCCAACCCTCCTTGTCATTGGGTAGCTACCACCCACTGTTTAGAATATCTAGCAAGGTTGTAGCAGGGTAGCGCATACACTTCCTTGAAGCGTGGAAAGATGCATGGGAAGTGACTCTTCAACCATGTGCATAGGAGAGGAAGACAACCTCTGAATTGTCCTCGGCCTCTTACTCGGATGTAGGATAAGGACCTAATGGTTTCAGCTAAGATGGCAGGAACAAGGGTCATTTCCCTTTATCAATTGCGGGACAAGTTCCAGGACTTCCCCGTCAATGAAGTTTGGATTTCGAGGGAAAATGAGCAGACTATAGACAGCAACAATGAAAAGTATATGGGTCTCCTCTTGAGTTGAATGTTGCATCATCCTCTTGAAGAACTCCCATGGAACAACTTCATGCTTCCCATCACTTTGAATGATTGGAGGAACTTCTTTAGCTTGTATATCTAGGAGACAAGCCAAAGTACGCCGACATGATTTTCGAGGATCATAGTTGAAGATTGCCTTCTTTTGATCAACTTCTTGATCAAGAAGCCTTTTGTATTCTTCAATAGTTGGGACCAAATCCACGCCATTAAAACAGAAGCACCTTCGCCTTGGATCCCAAAGTTCATCTGCTGCAATGATCATGTTCTCATCTATTGGTAGTTGAGTTAGATGTAACATATCCCCAAAGTGCTTGATGTATACGGCTTGACTCCTTGAAGACCACCTCCTCCATATAGATGTGAGTTCGGGAGCATGATTCTTTGGGAGCTTAATGTGTATGTCTCGGACCTTCGTGGCTCCTCTTGAGAGAAATTTCCCAAGTCCCTTTGGATTATCCTTGATGCGAGAGCGACCTCTTGAACGTCTTCTTTGTCCACCTTGTTAGCTAGAAGACGATCAAAGCTTGCCATGTTTCCTAAATGAATGTGTGCAATGCTATGATATGCAATGAATGAAAATGAGGGGTTAGTAAACAAATGATGGATAATATATACAAGGGGTTAGTACATGGACAATATATACAAAGTTCAAGCAAGGCAAGTACACAAATGTCATAGCAAGGCTCAAACACATGAAGGTCATGCCCTTGATGGGCTTCTAAATCTGCCTATCTTATTCATTGGTTCCCAAGCATTCCCTACTTAGCCTTGTACCACGAGGGCATTAACAAAAACTAAGAGGGAGCCCCCGTACCCCAAAGGGCATTAACGGAGGGGGTCCTTCTTGTACCTCTTGGGGCATTAACAAGAAAGGACCACTGCCTGAGTGAGACATTTCGGGTATTCCACGTAGACAAGCACAACCAAGTCCACGTGGGCAAACCTTTACTAGCCTCTTCTAATCCTGTTGTGTTAGAGAAAACCCGGGTATAGGGTTAGAGAAAGAGAGAGAAGCATGTATGCATAGTTAAAACAATTATAGAATAAAAGAAAATAAACAGAAAAGAAACAAGCAAGCAAAAATTCCAAAAATTGAGACCATGGCTAGACTCTCACAACAGTCCCCAGCAGAGTCGCCAGCTGTCATCACCCGTTTTTGACCGGGCTCGTACTGGCTTTTGTGAAAGGACTCCATGCTAGTTCATTCCATTGATCCTAGAGTCATCCCTGCACAAGGCTCGCACAAACCATTAAAGAAAAGAAAAACACAGAGTCGCCACCAAACAAATTAAAGGTGTGATTGGGCACCTAGAAAAAGGAAGGTCTACGGTTCCAGAGAATTAGGTTCGGGAGTCGGTTACGTGTGGGGAAGGAAGAAAAATTCTTGCACCCCCACAACGCCCACAATTGGTACCTAGTCTTGATCTATGGGTGTTTGCTTGCTCTATTATTTATTCTAAAAAAAGAGTTTTTGTATTTTTAATTTTAAGAAAAAGAAAGATTTTAGGATCTAGGCCTTAAAATAACAAAGAAAAAGATTTTAATAAAGTAAATAAAAAGTGACATTCTAATTTTAGAAAAAGAATGTGGGATCTAGGCCCGTGTGACAGTATTGCATTTTTATAAGAAAACAAAAGTAATTTTCCTTTTTTAGAAAAGAAAACAAAAGCAATTTGAATTCAAATAAGAAAATATTGCCACAATTGATATTGGCCCAAGCAGACTAGGATGTGAGCATCTAGGGCTCAACCCTCATGACCGCCCAGGCCTTGTTTGAATTTTTCTAGAAGAGATTTGAGTTTTGTTTTTTATATTTTATTATTTTTTTGAAAATAATAAAGGAAGAAAAAAAAGAGATGCAAGATATTTGTTTTTTATATTTTCGTTTTTCTACTTTAGAGAGATGAGGAAAAAAGGAAAAAAAGAGCAGTTTTTGGGTTTTATGTTTGAAAACAAATAGAAAAATAAAATAAAATAAAATAAATAAAAGTAGAGAACCTGGAGGAAAGAAAATGATGCAGGTGGGAGCCCCTTTTTCCTTCGAGTAATGCCTTCAAAGAGTTTCCTGAAAGCACAAAGGTTAGAAAAAAAATTTTTCCAGTGTCAGCTCCTCCCCGTGAAGACGAACAGTGATTCTGGGTGCTTTTTCCCTTAGAAAATGAGTATATCTCTCTTTATGATTCCCAGGATACTCTCTCTCTCCCTCTGGTTTTTATCTCTCGGAAATTTAGTCAGAAAGCTCTCTCTCAGAATAACCTCCTCTGATACTTGATAATTGATGCCCCTCCTTACCTCTTGGGGCAGTCTATTTATAGGAATCCCAGGGGAGACAACCCGTGCCTCGGCATTTATTGGATGCCTTACAGTCCCCATGAGTCAACTACAACGTTCCAATGAATTAATGACTTCGGAAATGGGATTCTCGGTTCCCAGCGATTTACAATAATTCACAGTTCCCGTGCTTTGAAAAAGGAGTCCCAGTGCCTGAAAATAAATAAATCGTTTGAGATTATTTAATCCTCTGTTGTACCTGGACGCTTTGGTGGGTAAGGGCGAAATGCACTTCCGGATGTATTGGAGCCGTTGGGAATTAATGGTTATGCAATCCCCAGGGTCAACTGTGATGTCCCGACGAAAATGACATTTAATTACAGAGGTTTTCCATCCCTATGCTCAAAAATGGAGTTCCGAGACATTTGAATGTAATATTTGGAGACTCCTCAATTCCCACGCTTAAAAAGAGGGTTCCGAGACACTGCTGGCATTTAATGCACTTAAAAAGAATTTTCGGAGTCCCGATGCTTTGGAGTCACTCCCAGACCTGTAGAGGAGCTATTTTGGAGTTTTTTCAAAATTATTGACCAGGTTTGACCTCCGGATCTAGGCTTATTCCGGATCAGTGGCCTTATTCCGCATCAATAGGTCCTCATTCCGTATTAACAAGTCCTTATTCCGCACTAATGAGCTTATTCCGCATTAATAGGTTTAGCTCGGATTTGACCAAGTTTGACCTCCGGATCTGCGCTTATTCCGGATCAGTAAGTCCTTATTCCGCATCAATTGACCAAGTTTGACCACCGGATCTGGGCTTAGTCCGGATCAGTAAGTCCTTACTCCGCATCGATTGACCAAGTTTGACCTCCTGGATCTGCGCTTATTCCGATCGGTGGCCTTAGTCCGCATCAGTAAGTCCTTATTCCGCATCAGTTGACCAAGTTTGACCACCGGATTTGGGCTTAGTCCGTATCAGTAAGTCCTTACTCCGCATCAGTTGACCAAGTTTGACCATCGGATCTGGGCTTAGTCCGGATCTGGGCTTAGTCCTTAATCCGCATCAGTTGACCAAGTTTGACCACCGGATCTGGGCTTAGTCCTTACTCCGCATCAGTTGACCAAGTTTGACCACCGGATCTGGGCTTAGTCCGGATCAGTAAGTCCTTACTCCGCATCAGTTGACCAAGTTTGACCACCGGATCTGGGCTTAGTCCGGATTTGACCAAGTTTGACCGCCGGATTTGGGCTTAGTCCGGATTTGACCAAGTTTGACCACCGGATTTGGGTTTCCCCAAAAATTTTCGTGTGTAGGCTCGGTCGCCAGGTGGCGCCTCTACTTGGGCTTCCTTAGGCCTCTCTTGTTATCACTTGCTGTGTTAGGAGAATGCCTTTGTATATATACTGGGCGAAGGAGAAGCAAAATTGGCAATGTGGGACAAACATGCATATGAAGAACCAAAATTCGTGGAAAATTGGCAGATTTCTGGGGCAACTTCAAAAATTCATAACTTTCTCCACAGAGCTCGGATTAAGGCCAAATTGGTCTTGTTTTGCTCGAAATTCGGTTATCTATCTTCTGAAAGTGGAAGCACTCCAAAAGGATCATCCATTTAGGAGAAAAGTGGGAAATACCGCACAGAGGTACATGATAAAGTGAGCATTCTGCCCGTCCGATTCAAAAATTCATAGTTAATTGCATAGAACTCGGATTACCTTCAAACCAGCTGGAGATGATAGATAAAGATGTTATCTAACTAATGCAATTGACTTTGTTCAGATCCAATGAGTATTGAGAAAGTTATTGGCAAAATAGTGCGCTGCGCACTAGCTGTCTCCCCCAAATTTGCACAAGGTTTGGTTGCCAACTTTGAAAAATCATAACTAATTGAATACAACCCGGAATATTCTCAAACCAATTGGAAATGATAGATAAAAGTGTTATCTAATCAATTCAATTGACTTTGTTGGATTACGACAAGTATCGGGGAAGTTATTAATAAAATAGCGGGCTGCCCACCGGTTGTCCAATTCAACTTGGTATTTTTATCATAATCCTTTCATTTCTCCTCGGAATCAAGTGTGGTCAAGTGCGTTATTCTCCGAATGTTATCCTCTATCACTTAGTGGTCCTTCGCCAAGTACGGTTGCGATCTAACCTGGTCAAAATGGGGTACAACAATGCTCATTGACAGATTTCAGCTCAAGAATGAGCTCGCCGAATCTCTTATAGATGCTCTCGAGGGATTCGCAAGGTTTATGATTAAAGCTCTCAAAGTTCTGCTTGAAAGCACAGATGACGTTCTGCATTTGGGACTGACTTCCCTCATAGAGGATTGTCAGTTTATCCCAGATAGCTTTCGCTGTCGTGCAGCCCTGGACGTTCGTGAAAGCTTCAGAGTCTAAAGACGATGTTACGTATGCCAAAGCCTTTGCGCTAGCACACTGCCAGGCTCTTTCATCATTGGTGAGTTTAGCATCCGTCTTTGGCCTTCTAACTCCATTTTCTCCGATAGTCATCAGAATAGGTAGCTCCTGATGAAGACACGGCCACATGAGATGATCATGACATACCATGAACATCTTCAGGCGAGCTTTCCACTGGGAGAAAAGCTCAGGTGTGAACTTTGGTGGTTTGGTCAGAGTGAAACCAGAACTCCATTGTTAAGGAGCAGCAACAGCAGCAGGTTGAGGTTGATCGACATTTTCACTGCTGCTTCGATTGGGGAGGGGCTCTTGAGCTCCTCCGGAGTTGAGGAGAGCATTGAACAATATACTGCTTTCTTCAGCCATTATTGAGAGAGAAAGAGTGGGATCTCTACTTTGAGCAGGTAGAACTTGCTCTGATACCACTTGTTGGTCCCTGGGAGCCTAGAGGGTGGTGAATAGGCTCTAATTGAAAACTCTTCTCTCGTCTCTGGTACAACACTTATCTGGTTAAGAGATAGAATCAATGCGAAAGATAACCAGATAGTGGAAGTATTTTGTTTTATTATCAAGAGATAATTACAACAAAATAGCGTGGAAGTATTTTCTTCCGAGCCGCTGACGTACTTCGTGATCAACGCCTTCCTCTTGTTCTTGTTGTTTTCTGAGGTTGAGTGTCGGGGTTTAGCCTTATCACTTTTATCGGCCATCTTTGATTTGGATTTACAATCCTTAGCCCAGTAACTGGGTTTCCCATAGTTATAGCAGTCTTGGGAACTAGACTCGGATCTCTCCTTCCTTCTGGATGATGATGAGGAGCCGCTTCTGAATCCTTTTCTTCTTTTCTGCAGGAATCGCTCGAAGGATTTGACTAGAAGAGCTATTTTTTCTTCGCTACTATTTTTCCGTATCATCATCCCACTGTATGCTGAGACATTCTGTAGCTTTGAAAGCTACCTATCACGCCCCCAAATTCCAGGGAACCCGGAACTAGGAACATGACTTCCCCTTGCGCGCACCCGAAAGGTCAAGGGGTTGGTGACTAGCACCAATGGAGACTACACTGTGGGTGCTGTCTCAAATATGCAACCCTGTACAGTCATACATCAAGGGTAATCCTGTACTTTCCCATATATCATCATGCATATACTGAGTCAAATAGTCATACAGACATCACATCATAAACAGTATGCAAATACAACTGTTCACGGACCCATGTCCGGGATACAACACATAATACAATACAGAATATAGTGCTCATACATCAGAGTAGTGGGCACGTCCTCCTGGAAGAAAGTCCTCCACTAGTCTCGGGTCACACCTGAAAAGGGGAAATAACAAGTAAGAGTGAGCGACAAGCTCAGTAGGTGACCCCAATACTCCACATCATGCAAACATACAAGTCTATGCTACATGCTCTGTGTACTCGTGCACTGTGTAGTGTGCACAATCATCAAGACTCAGCCTGCAATCAAACATCAAGATCCAGCCTGCTCACACAGGACAGCTTGTCTATGATCCTCCACGGGATCCCAGCTCAGGGCACTCAGCCCTAGCTCCACGACCTCAACGGCTCTACTGAGGCCTTAGCCTGTCCACAGCGCAATATGCCCAGCCACAGTCGCCACACAGGCCTGCCATCGGCGTATATGCCTGCCACATCAACCACATAGCACCACCGGTGCATCACGGTGAGAACCCAACTAGTCATGGAACCCAAGTCCCAAATTCCCAACCAATATACCAACACCAATATGGTCTTAAGATGTACAACACTCCCTTTAGAACTGTAGCCAGTCTTTACAAGTCTATCCTCATTCCTTGACTAAGGAAGGAGATACCCATAGGAGTTGTTTTCTTGAAATAAAAAGTCCCGGCATTGGGTCTCCATATCATAAATAAGATAATCTGATTTTTGGGGATTTTTCTAAGATGTCTAACCCCACTTTCCAAAAATTCACTTCTACGAAAAACTGGATTTTTTCGAGATTTTACACTAAATCCCAATTTTTACATTTTGAAAGAGTGAGAATTAATTTTTCTAGTATTTTTCTTTGAATCAAAATAGGGTATTTGTTATTTACATTGTGTAGATGGGTATGGGTTACAATGTAAATAGTCCAAATCCATGACCGTTACACTGTTGAGTTGTGACTCGTAACGCCAGCTTATGCACCTCTTAGACTAAATAGACTGAAGGCTTTGACTCTTATAATAAGCACCCCAAGACTTAGCCGGTGCCCGATCTTCGACCCCCGGATTCTGAACTTCAACCTTCGAACTACGGCCTAGAATCTATGAACTTCTAACTACGAACCTTCGAGCTACGAACTACGGGTTTCTGAACTACGAACCTTCATTATTTCAACCCAGTATTCGTGGTCTTATTCATTGTCGTTTTTTACTTTGTTCTTCTACGCCAATTAACTTGACAACCCCCAAACGCGGACAAACACACATTCTATGCAACAGTACTACGATTTCCACCTCAAAATGTATCCGAACTCCTCTAAATTGCACAAATAACACAGAACACGCACCAAATTTGATTTCCATAAATCTGGAGATCTTCAAATCCCAAATTTCCATGGTTGACTTCTCAACCTCATGGAATATGCAATTACACAAAACTAAGATCATAAAAACACATATTAAAATGGATATAACCAGTTCTTAACCCACGGATCTTATCTTTAAACCTTAAATCTAACCCAAAATTGGATTTCCCAAAAACCTAGGGTTCATATTCTTAATTTCATAAATCTTGATAAATTGTGAGATCCAAACCGGAATCAAAATAAGGAGGTTATGGACACTCACGGAGTAATTCTTTGAGCTCCACGAACCCAAATCGCCCAAAACGCCAGGCACCAAGCTCGAAGCTCTCTCTCTCAACGCAAAAACGTGATAACGTAAAGTGAAGCTTCTTCTTTTTCCCCTTTATTTATATTTACGCTACCATTGACAATAAGCGAACGTGGTCAATCATTAACCTAGTCAATACTTGACCTCCAAGGTCCCGAACTCCAATTGAATCAAATTACGATTAAAACGCTCGAAATGAGAAGACAACATTATTAAAACAATATCACACCCACATGACGTCCCAAACCAAAGTCAACCAATAAAACCCCCCAAAAGTCAACAATCAAGTCAAGTGAACCTGACTCGGACCGCTCGAGTAGCGGTCAAAATGCTCACATCGACGATTACAACTACCGTCGAAGATAGTTGCGTTTCCCATTAATGTTTATCTCGCAAAACTACCAAATCCAAGTCTTTACACTACCCCTTTTCTTTTGGTATTACTCATCTTGATCGTTGTATTGAACCCGACTTCGCGAGTTCGTAACTCTCCGTATGTTCTTGAGGGCATCTTTGCCGGTTTTCTACGCTTGCATCCGGAGTTGCCCGAGTAATGCTTGTCTGTGAGCGGAAAACTTGTCATTGATTTGGAATTGTGGTAATGCTCATTGACAGATTTCACACAGAACGAGGCTAGAATCTCGATAGATCTCTGAGGATTACGCAAGGTTTTTCGCAGTGAAGCTCTCAAAGTTCGCGAAGCACCGGATGACACGTTGCATTTGGGATCGACTTACCCCATGAGGATTATCAGTTATCCCGAGCCTTTGTTATGTGCGTCCTCGAGACCGTCCATGAAGCCTCGTAGCCTAAAGACGATGTTGCGTAGGCAAGCCTTTCCCAGCATTCGCTAGGCTCTTTCATCATTGGTGAGTTTAACATCCGTCTCTGGCCTTAACCCATTTTTTCCGATAGCCAATGAATAGTGCTCGATGAGAACTGACCACTGGATGATCATGCCCATGAACATCTTCATGCAAGCTATGTTGATCAAACCGAGAATTTGGATAATGCGGAACAAACCCTATGTAATTTGACTCGAGATGTTTCATTTTTACCATTAAGTCACGTAGCAAATGAGTTAACTCTAAATCCGGACCTACTATGTGAGGACAAAGATAAGGACGGGGATACATAATTCGATCAAGGATCATCATGAGTGTAGTCATTCACTTGGTATATAACCAAGTCATAATCCTGGAGTAAGGCCCTTTGTGCTGAGTAAACATGACAAAACTGACTAGGGAACCCGCGTTCTATACTCAACAAATTATGTCAAGTTACGAGAAAGTTCTGAGTCTACATCTTGCACGGAGGTAAAAGAGCTTGTGAGAGAAAGAATCGAAGTTGTCACTCCACCGACCTAAGGAAAGAAGACACGGGACGAAGAAAGAAATCAGTACTTCGGAAGTGAAGTAAGGGCAACTAATCGGAGTAAGGCCATCAAATGCGGAATAAGAATCCAACCATTACTCATGCGGTTAAAGACGGCCCCGTGCGAGTAAGCTCTCCGATCCACTACTCTATGCGGAGTAAGGGAAGCGTCTGACACGGAATAAGATTCAAAGACTTCATTAAAACCGGAGTAAGCAATCATCGATACGGAGTAAGGATCCGGAGCCGTTCGTGGTAAGGAACCGGTAAGGACCACGAAGATCGTTGCTTCGTCTCTCAAGCCGCATTAATGCTAAGAAGTCCTACGCCCCCGATAAGACAAACTCATTGAATACCTAAATTATAGCGCCCCCAAATTTGAACCTCCAAACCGGGTGCGTTAAGCGAAATTAAATATACAAATTTTTTATCAATTTCAAACTATTATTATTTAATCAAACAAACCATTCATTATTACAAATTTCAATCCAAGATCTTTAAGGTTTAGGGGTTTAGAGACTAGTTGTGCATAACCCATTATTACTTAACAAAGCATACGAACAAACAACTTAATAAATCTTTAAAATTTGCCTGACTACTATTTCCAAGCACTTCTGACTCCTTATCCTGGTTTCTCCATCCCTTAATTACGAGGGTTGGAAAAGAAATCATAAAGGGTGAGCTCAAATAGCCAATTAAGGGTAAAATAAGCGGTAAGGAAATTATGAAGATATCGAACATAGGAAATACCATATAACATTCGCATATATGATCAACATTTCACAAGGAAATCATAACATGGAAGATTATGTTTAGTCATCGTATCATAAAATCATGATCCTAGGTTAAACCTTACGTATCATAACATAACATATTATCAGTTGGATTGACACTCTCAGTGATGTTCTTTCTTAGAATGCATTGAGGTCTTTCCTGAACCACCCATCATAAACTTATTTTGTCCAAACATAAGAGGTTATAACAACTTTAACATACATAACATGAGGCATCACATGAATTTCAATAAAACATTCAAAGTTAACAAGGATAACCACGAATATCAAAATGGTTATCTACCCCAATCAATAACATAGATTACCAAGAGAGATTAAAAGAGACTAATCTAATCTTCTCAACAATAAAATGGAATTAGAAGAATAAGAAACATAAAACTCTTACAATAATAATTCCAAATAAAACAAGATAAAGAGGAAGAGAAAGTCCCTTACAATAATAATGAAATATAGATTATAATAAAAAAGAAAAGGGGATGAGAAAAACCCCTTACGATCCGCTTAATCGTTCTCGGTGTTCTAAACCTTAAAAAATATCAAAACACTAAATTAGCATTAATGCTTGAAAAGTTCAATATCATACATATCCCTTTTCATATATATATATATATATATATATATCGTACTTTAACTTATATATTTTAATAGGCATGCCCCGTTCTTATGGGGTTGAATATTAATTTGGGTTTACTTCTATTCTTTGTTCATCTCCTATTCTTATCCCATGCATCATAAGCCTCTGAAGTTGTGCAATAACTATGTTATATGCCTTGAGGTTTTTGAATAAGATTTACTTCTTGTATTGGGTGAGACGGAAAAAGCATTCGATAAGCTTATTTTTCCTATGTGTCTTCCACCTTAACCATGGGTATATTAGATATGGGTTCAAAGGGAAGATCTAAGGAGATAATGATGGGGATAGCTATGAGGTTGAAGCATTAACAATTGGGGTTGCGGAAGAGAAGGCGATTATCGGAAATTCATTATCAGAAGTTGTTCCTTACGATCCTCCGCTATCTAAACCGTAAAAATAAAAAAAACATAAGTTACTATTCTCTTCTTTTCACTTGAATTATAGAATGACAATGCTATGATAAAATACTATAGTTTAAAATAATTACACATGTATATATAGATATATATGAGGTGGCAAGGCCAACCATGTATGTATATACGAATTGGTACAACCAATCATATAAATAACATATGTAAGGTGGTAAAACCAACCATGAATATAGTATATATGAGGTGGTAAAACCAACCATATAGATCTACATAATAAATAAGAAGTGACTTCAAAATCTTAAGTATTACCTTTCGTAGAACTTCGACGCTTGGTAAGTTCCAAAAGCAAAAGAGGATTTGAGTAAAGTATTTGGGGTGTTAAGAGGGCTTAAGGGAGTGTTTTTAGGGAAATTTTGTGGTGTGGCTTGAGGATTTGTGCTTAGAGGAGAGGCAAGACACTCCTTATATAGGCAAATTTGGTAGGTGTAATAATGTGAAAAATAGTGTACGAATTTGACTTTGGCATTGAATTAAATTATTTAAAAAATATATAATACTTTTATTTTCTTCATATTATCTCTTATTAAAAACGTGGTTATCTCCTCCTCCTACCATAAAAAATGTTTTAAGACTTTTAAACCTAGAAGGTTCCTTTGGCATTAAAAGTCCACATTGGTGTACTCTCTACTAATTCAATTATAACGTTTTTAATTTTTATAGTTTTTGACAAATGGCCAATTGTATTGAATTACTAACTCAAATATCTACAAATGGATATCAATTTTATAATTTTTTTAATATGTATAAAAAAAGTTATTGAATTTTAAAGTCATACTAAATGTTTACTCATTCATACTGAACCTATGTGTAGTATTTTAAATTCTGGAATTGATTGGCTTCATATTAAATTCTAAAATTTCTACACATTTTAGCTAAGTCATAAATGAACAAATGGGATTTAGTTTCATGTCAATTGGATCTGTATAATTCAAATTATGGATTTTTGAATGGGACCTCCAGAATCTGCCTCATTCAAATTTTTGGGCCTTACCTATGTTTTATACTTTTGGTAAAGTTAATGCTTGTAATACTTACTTACCCAAGTAATTTTGGCTTAAGAAACTAAATGACATAATATATAGCATCTAAACTTTTATGACATATAAGAAATTATTTTATTTTTTTATAACGTATTTAATATTTACGCGGATAAAATAATATAATTGCATAATCAATAAACAATAAAGTAAGATAACATTATAGCATAAAATATTATAAACCTAAATATAAACATTTATATCATATTCTATGGCCTTCGTAAAATTTCTTGAATTGTATTAGCGTATATACGTAAGACGTGTTTCTTAAGAATAAATTTGCACAACCCTTCGGCTAACATTGTCGTGGTTGTTGCATGAATAACCTCAAACTTCTCCTGTGTCTCGTCGCATTATATTGCAGCCATTGGACACGAGCATTTAGCTCATCTACAGCAAAGCATAGCTTTGTAACTTCAAATCGTATTGCTCGCGATCTTCATCGCGTCACTATTCTCGGATGGCGTACTTGAGAACTTGATGCCATAACTCTTATTATTCTTCTTGCTACTTCTATACTCTCTTATAAATAAAATCTCATACTCATACCTATTTATGGAAGTCCAAACGAATACTATTCATAACGGCTGGTTACTATTCTAACGACTACTTACTAGTCACATGCTATTTGAATGACTATATTGGGTGTTTATTTTTATCGTGATAATATCCAAAATATCCTTTCTAACTATTGTTAACAATAACATTATTATTATTTTATTATTATTACTCTTTAAGGAAGAACTTAAATAGCTAAAAATTTTACGGGTCTTACATAATTATCGACCACGTGGAACACACGGAGATGTGGACGTAGTCTCAAATGCAATTGGAATCAAGCAAAGAATTCATTACAACTTATGCTTCCAATATTTGAGCTCCTTATCGGACGGTTAAAGCAGCATTTTCCGATGAAGAACTTCAATGCTCCACCAACGTTTCGAAAAATACGGTTCCAGATGATTCCTAGGATGTCTATATATATGCCGAAGCAATGTAAAAACTACATAGCGTGCTTACTTGTACTTATACACTCATAAGCGTATATCTTGTAAAGAGCCAAACACGGAGATTCCTTGCCAAATGTGTGTAACTATAACGAGTGTTGTGTTGCCAATCAACAAACGTTGTTTTGCTTTGTTGTAATTATCTTCGATAATAACAGCAACATACTTCCACTTACAGTTAATCTTCCGCACCGATTTTATCTCATCTGGGCGATGTGGTGTCTAAGCCATTAAGAGAGAGAAAAAATTTTCAAAGTGCTATTCACCCTTTAGGCTCTCCGGGACCAACAAGTGGTGTCGAGCAAGTTCTCCTCTTAGGAGATCCCTCACTCCCTCTCGACTTAACAATGGCCAAGAAACGGCATGCTTATTCAATACCCTTAACTCCGGGGGAGCTCAAGAGCCCCTTCCCAACCGGCAACGATGAAAATGTTGATCCACCTCAACCTTCTTGCTGCCGCCTGTTCTCAACCACGTAATTCGGGCTACACTTTAAGCAAACCGCCAAAGTTCACACCCGAAGTCTTTCTCCCGTGGAAAGCTCGCATGAAGATGTTCATGACTGTCATGATCATCTAATGTGGCCTTGTCTTCATCGGGAGCTTCCCATTCCAATGACCATCGGAGAAAATGGGGTTAGGAGGCCAAAGGCGATCGTGAACTCGCTCACGATGAAAGAGCTTGGCAATACGCCAGTGAAAAGCTCTAGCTTATGTGACATCGTCCTTGGATTCGAGAGGCTTTCACGGACGTCCAAGGTCACAATGAAGAAAAGGCGTGTGGGACAAATTGACATTCTATATGGCGAAGTCGGTCCCGAGATACGGAACGTCATTTGCGCTCTCGATTATAACTGAGAGCTTCAACCACAAACCTGGCGAATCCTGGAGAGCATCTCATCGGCGATTCGCAAGCTCATCCCGAATTGAAAACCGCCAACGAAAGCACTACACTCGGTTCCAAATAAATGACAAGTTCTTTCGTTCCTTGCCGGATCGCTATTACTCCAAGCAACTCGGATGCAATCCAAAGATAGCGCGAGTATGCTCCCCTTGAAGAGCTATATGGAGAGCTACGGACTCGTGAGGTCGATTCAAATACACCGACCGAGATGAGAAGATACTAAAAGAAAAAGGGGGTAGCTCTTAAGGCTACGGCTGGACCAAGCATCTTCGACGGAGGATGATACCTAAGAGTCGGAAAACTTTGACTCGGACATGGAAGAAGAAATAGCACTCTTGGTGAAATTCTTCACACGATTTCTGCGGAAACGGAAAAGGATTCGAAGAGGTTCTTCCTTATCCTCAAGAAGGAAGGAGCGGTCGGAGTCGACATCCCAAGAGCACTACAATTGCGGGAAACCTGGTCATGGGGCCAAGGATCGTAGATCCAAACCGAAGAACACCGACAAGGATGACAAGGTTAAACCCCGATGCTCCACCTCGGACAATAGCAAAATGAAGAGGAAGGCGTTCGTCTCAAAATACAACAAGTGGCTCGAAAGAAGAAGAGAATCTTCAGACGACGAACCAACGGAAAGGCGAACGTACGCCTCATGGCAAACGCCGAGGTACCTTCTATCTCCGAGCTCTTGAGTAAACTAGAATCTCTTACTAACGAATGTGATGATGAAAAGAATGAGAGAGATTAATAATTACTCAAATGTATCAAAATATGAGTGGTCGGACTAAGCACCTAGAACTTACTGTTTCTAAACTTAAAAAGGACATAGTCGACTAACAAGCGAGGGGAGGTTTGGTATCACTACCTAAGAGCCGAGAATCACTTGCTGAATACCAACCTCACAAGCATGAATGTAAATCTTAAAAGACTCGAGATTGAACTTGAGGAAGAAAAGGAAAAGGAAATAAATCGTAAATGGCTAAAATCCGGAGAAATAGCCTCTACATTTAACCCGACTCGATAATATCCAAGTCAAACTTGGCCTAGGATCGAATCCACTTCCCTTTGCCCAACTATTGAGTGCCCTCCGGACTACACTCCAAAACTAACCAACCTATATCCTGTTAGTACATCTAAACCGTTGGATGGTTTTGTTTCGGTGGCACCATAGTTTATGATTGTGGAACGAGGCCAATCATCGCTAATCGAAGTAGTAGCACCCGTACCAAACGATGATGGGAAGGCTTGGCCGAGTTAAGCCTAAACTGCAAGACCCATAAACAAAGGAAAGGCTAAGCGATGTCATCCAGGGCCAAGAGCGCGTCACCCGTTCAGGATTAGGTCATAGGGAACAGAGTAAAACCCGCAAAACCTAAGAAACCGTATCCTCATTTGTAACTCCTCAATTCACAGATTAATTATTTCGATATGTCAAGAAATAGGTCATTATCACTATGAGTGTTAGAGTCTATCGATGACGGGTTATGTAATCATTCTTAATCAATAAAAATCCGGTTGTCAAAAGTGTTCTTCTTGGAAAGCTAAAATCTAAAACTCCTCGGAGCATTTCACCTAAGAAAACCCTAGTTGAAGAAGCAACCAAGATTGGAAAAGCTAAGTCAACTTGAAAGTTAAAGTTCCTAGAAACATAAAATCGGGAATAGTTGACACCTTTGTTGCTTCTTCCCAACCACCCAAAACAAGTTTGGGCACCAAAAGTGTAATCTACGTTGTCTTGCGAGAGCACGTATGGAATTCTTGTCATCTCACTTGAAGTCAAAGATCAATCAAAGCAAGTGGATACTTGATACGGATGCCCGGACATATGACGGGTGATAAGTCTTCCTCAAGTGGATGTTCGAAACAAACGAGGCCCATCCGTAACATATGGTGACAAATGAAGGTAAGACATGGGGGTATGGCACTTTAACCAACGGTCGTGTATCAATTACTAAGGTTGCATTAGTCGAAGGTTTGAAAGATAACTGCTAAGTGTCGGTAATTTATGTGATAAAGGATTCACGGTTTCCTTTCTCTGTCAAACACTCGCACGATTAGAGATAACCTATCCGGAGATATTAAGTTATCCGGATCAAGAGATGGGGACATATAATCCGTGGTCTTGAGAAACAATTCTTCTCCGACCTGTATGCTTCCTCACTATAGCATCACATGAAGATGGTTGGCTATGGCACAAGCGTTGCACACATTCAAATTTTAAAACCTTATTTAAATTAGTGTCGCTTGATTTGGTCACTTGTTTGCCTAAACACAAATACTCCGAAAGACACTCTCTCGTCGAGAATGCCAACTGGGCAATCAGACCAAACATAGTTTTAAGAGCAAAACAGTTAATTCAATAACGCTCCTTTACAACTTCTTGACATGGACCTATGTGGTCCCATTTCTATTTCTTCACTTGTCGGTGCGAGATACACCCTAGTAGTCATCGATGACTTCACCGGATACACATGGGTGTTGTTCTGAAATCTAAGAATCAAACCTTTGAACACCTTGTCGATCTCGTCAACTAGATAAAGCAATTCACAAGGACCGAGCATTAAATGCATTAGGAGGATCATGGTACATAATTTGATTTCTCGATATATGAGGTCATATTATTCGAATAGGGCATTGAAGCACGACTTCTCTGCGCCCGAACTCTACAACAAATTGGGGTAACGAGCGCAAGAATCGCACTTTAGTCGAGGCCGGTGCATCAATGTTAGCGAGGGCAAAGCTTCCTCCCGAGTCTATGGGCGTAAGCGGTGTCCCTCGCCTGCTATGTTCGAAACCGAACTCTTATAAATAAACGTACCATGAAAATACCTTATGAGATGTGGAAGGGCAGAAGCCTTCTATTTCACACTTCAAAACTTTTGGGTGTACTTGCTACGTCTTGAACAATGGAAAAGAATCCCGGAATAAATTTGAACCTAAATACGATGATGGGATATTTGTTGGATGCTCATTACAGCAAGGCTTATCAATTTTCAATAAAAACTTTTCAAAGTTGAAGAATCTATCCATGTGACTTTTGATGAAGCTAACACGAGATTGGTCGAAAGTTGGTTCTTCAAGTTCTAATGTGCAGGATCAAGACGACAACATTGGACTACTCAAAGTTTATGAATGTTCCCGTCACTCTCTACCGACCAACCATGTGGCACCAATGAAGAACGAAGAAATGATGCAGATGATGCTACGGATGAATCGGACTCGGGACTTCCACATAACTCCGGATATATTCCTTCGGATATTCAAAATACCAGTACCTTCAAGTCCATCCGGACCGGTGATACGAAATGAACAAGAATGGAGAACCTCAAAATACTCCAACCTGTAAATTTGAATAACGCCGGCCCGGAAGAAGCTCAATCGGTGGACAACCAAGGACCACCTAATCGACTGAGCTTCAAATCATTGAGTATTCACCACCACGCAAAACTATAGGTGGACTCAAAGCCACCCTCAAGAACAAGTGATTAGTGATCCTACTATTGGTGTTAGAACAAGAGCAGCCACCTCCAACATGTGCCTCTACTCTTGCTTTTTGTGGAGATAGAGTCAAAAGTGGTGGAAGAAGCTCTTCAAGATTCAAATTGGATGACGCCATGCGGAAGAGTTAAATCAGTTCAAAAGGAATGATGTGTGGACTCTTGTACCAAGGCCAAAGTCTCAACAAGTCATTGGAATTAAATGGGTGTTGAACAAACTTGATACGGACGGAATCGCAATCCAGAACAAAGCCCGATCAGTAGCCAAGGGTTATCGTCGAAGAAGGAATAGACTATGACAAAACTTTTGCTCAAGTAGCCCGACTTGAGGCAATCGAGAATGTTCTTGGCATACACTTCATACGAAAACTTCAAAGTTTATCAAATGGATGTCAAGAGTGCATTTCTAAATGGAGATCTTCAAGAGGAGGTATTTCTAACAACCTCCGGGATTCATTGAACCAAAGGGTTTGGACATCTGGTCTACAAACTAAGGAAAGCCTTGTATGGATTGAGGCAAGCTCCAAGAGCCCAGTACGACACACTTTCGGAATTCTTACTCGCTCAGAACTTCCAAAAGGGAAGATTGACACCAAGCTATTTTTATGGAAAGAGAAGACACATACTACGATCGTACGGATCTACGTGGATGATATCATTTCGGATCAACTAATCCGAAACTTTGTAATGAGTTCGACAAGTTGTTGATGGCAAGTTTGAGATGAGTATGATGGGAGAACTGTCCTACTTCCTTGGGATCGAGGTCAAACAACTAAAGGAAGGGATCTTCATCAACCAAGCTAAGTACACTCATTGACTTAATCAAGAAGTTTGGTATGGAAGGTTCATCTCCGTCAAAAACTCCAATGCCCGGTCGGTGCAAGTTAGACCCAGATGTTGATGGCAAATCAGTGAATGTGGACGGTATAAAGGGATGATTGGATCCTTCTTCGTATCTTACAACAAGTCGCCCGGACATAATGTTTGCAACTTGCATCTGCAAGATATTAGACGAATCCCAAAGAGTCACATATGCTTCATGTAAAACGGATATTAAGGTATCTCAAAGGAACGATGAATTTGGGACTGCCGTACCCAAAAGAGTCAAACTCGCCTTATCTGGATATTCTAATCTGATTTTTCGGTGTGACAAAAAATAGAAAAAGCATCGGGGGTACATGCCAATTCTTGGAAACAGTTGATCTCTTGGTTCAGAAGCAGAATTCGCATCAACCTCTACCTGTATGAAGTGGAATATATAGGTGCTTGGAGTTTTACCGCACAACTTCTCTTCCAAAATCAACTTCTTGACTATGGCTTCAACATGACATCCATTCCTTCTATTGTGACAATACGGTCCTATGCTTATCAATAATAATCCCGCCATGCATCCAAAGACAAAACATATTGAGGTCGGCATCATTTCATTCGGGATCATGTTCTTAAAAAGCACATATCCCTGGAACATGTTGCTTGAAGATCAATGACGGATATACTTACAAAGCCCCTACTGATGTAAGATTTTCTGAACTTCTTCTTAAATTAGGTATGCTTGACTTTTTCGCATAGCTCTCACCTATTATCCATCGATAGTTATTTACGTAACATGCATTGTTGTACTTCATGGTTAGTGATATTCATTGAACTTCATGTCTAACTATCTTACTTTAGTCGTGTAAATGTTGATATTTCTCACTAAGTTCATAATGGGAGGATGCTTGCTTATCCGATTGACAGTGAATCAAGCAAACATAATTAAATTTATATGACACAAATCCATTCTCGATGTCATGAATTCTACTCCATTTTACATCACATGTCTTATGATTTCATGACTGATCAAATATCTAAGATGCATGGTTGAGGAATGATTTGGGAAAGCTCGGATGAAAGTGGAAACTCACTGCCTGCTGATCAACCGTTTGAGTGGGAGTAAATCAAGGATAAGCACAGTTCTCTCGTTTCATCATAAACAAGAAACATCTTAATAGGCTCTAAAAGACCACGGGGAGAAATTGCTCTCTCATTATCTAGTAATACCCCTGGATTCAAATTTCATGACCTCTTTCTGGTCGTCTATCGAGGGGGAGTCATCCTCGAGAAGATCGATCAAAATGATTCGGCGATCTCGGGGGGAGAGAATACTTCATTGAATCTTAAGTAAGGCCCCTTGTTTAAGCAAAAGGCATGACTACGGGCGAGAGAATGCTTATTATTAAGTAATGCCTCTCTGATATGTCTCGGATGTTCCTACCTATAACTCTCACTCATAAAGTCGATTGGATTTGCACTGTTGAATCGAGATTACGGATTGCTTGGTGTTATCTTCCTCTTCCTAGCATTTTAGCATTGACTAGTTGTATCATCATAAATCATGTGCTCTTCTTTCCATTTTCACTCATACATTCTCTAATGGATGAATTCATATAAATCAAATTGATCTTTGCTCTCATTTTCAGTATGAAGGATTGGCTATGTTGACCTATTGGATTTATGTGTTAATTATCCCACACATACATTGATTTCAAGTATGATGGTTTTCACTTCTTTTGTATGTGTCTAGCACTTAACTTCTTATGCATAAGTTCTGTTTCTTCTTAGTACGGATTGTGTGTTATACTCTTATATTGTTTATCCGGACTAACCCGAACCGACGAGACTTGCTCTTCAAAGCATCTATTTGTTAAGTCATAGGTTTAGATTCTCTTTGCATTTCATTGCTCTATCTGTCGGATGTCTCAGTTACAAGGTGTTGTGGTACTTCATACTCCCTCGACATCAAGACCGCAAAGGAATCATCTCTTTTCA
This sequence comes from Taxillus chinensis, assembly GCA_023512835.1. Classification (NCBI taxonomy): domain Eukaryota; kingdom Viridiplantae; phylum Streptophyta; class Magnoliopsida; order Santalales; family Loranthaceae; genus Taxillus; species Taxillus chinensis. The sequence continues at coordinate 54,092,319 of CM042084.1, forward strand.
ACACTCGTTATACGGACGGTTAGTCAAGGTCTCATCCGGATGTTCTTTATATGGATTATCCTTCTCCGGATGAAAGTCGGTTTATTTCCTCCGACTCTTGGAATTCTCAATTCGCGATAAACCAAGTAATTATTTTACATCGCTTATTTTTGAGGAGGGATAATGATGGTTCATTTAATGCACGCATCGAGCCCGATACTTATCTTTTCAAAAATCCGAAGTATGCCTACAATTGTCATCTTTGAATGGTTAGCCCAGCCGCCACGTCATAAGTTTATTCGACGGCGCTAATCCATCATTTCTAATGACATAAGGAAGTCGAGTGGCTCACTTGTTCATTTCGCTTAAACTCAAGACCCACTTGCTTCCACGGAAAGGATCCTATTTATACCGCACTATCGGCGTCGGCCGAGGTTATCACTACCAACTCTCAAAACCCTAAACCCTCGCGCATCTATTCTGCAAAGCTCTTCTCTCCTTCTCCCTCAATCTTTCACTCTCAATGGCATCCCAAGCTCTCTATGGTGTTGTTCCTGGCCATCTTGCCGATTGGTCCGAACTTCGATCATCAAGCATGGCTCCATGAGGTTCGCCACTACTCGAGCATAGCAACCTTCTTGCGCTTGTTTCGCCGGCCGATCTTCTAGTGTCGGACGCCCTGGCCTTCCATCAGCACTCCACCTCCATCGAGGAGTTTATCCTTTCAAGTGGTTCGAGGGAAATCTATCAAGATCACACCTCGGGTGATCCGGGACGTTTTCAACCTTCCTGGCGATGACATTCGACCGAACGCTGCTGCCATGGCTGCTTCCATGGGGTGTCCTAATAAGGTGAAGGAGTACAAAATGAAGTCTTTCCATGGTCCTCACCGTGTATGGCCACCATACTTAGCCGGTGTCTTCTGCTCGGCTCCACGGCTCTCGACTCCGGTTCCGTACGATCTCCTGCCGGCGATGTATGCGGTTTTTGAGTCACCCCACTTGACCGGGGCAACTTTCTCTTCGGGTGTTGCGGAATGGGAAACGGAACTCGTCTTTCGGACAAGTGCTCGTCCCAAATTTTCCGGCATCTTCACCCCACGTACTTCCAGGGTGAACGTGATTCCCTTCCGGCGTCCTACTACTTCCGTCATCTTACGCCGACGGGACCCTCACCGTTCGCCACCCCCTCCAGGCCTCCCATGCCCTTCATGTTGCCCGGAACAGCAAGCGAGTTCTGGGTGACCCGGTTGCCGATTCGGGCCACGAAGTTAGTTCTACTCTCTCCGGTCCGTTCACTCCCGCATCCGGTGTTGCCGCTTCGGCACGCGCTCCGTTATCGGCTCGCACGGCGTTCGGGCTGACCCGTTGCTGGCTGCAGGGGCCTCTTAGCTGCCCTTCCACGAGGTTACCACATCCGCCTCTCTTTGACGATGTCCCCTGCCTCTCTCCCTGTTGCTGCGGCTGCTGCTCCCCGATGCCTCTTCTGCGATGCTCCCGCACCCATCTCTCCGGTCACAGCACGTTGTCAGCTGTTCTTCGGACCTTCCATCTTCTCTGCGAAGCCTCTCCCGCTCACTCTCCGGCCCTCCAGGGATTATCTCGACCATCTCTCCACCGACATCCCGAATGACTGCTGGCCGTGCCCTCGCCATGCTGCGACATCCCGAACGTACCCTCCGGGTGCTTTATGCTAAACACACCCCAGAGGAAATGATTACTTGGAACTCGCTACCACGGCTTTGTGACGCCCGTCGCTCCTCAAGGCTGCATCTCCTGCTGTCGCCTCTTCCGGTCATGCCCATGGACGTACGGATACCCGCCCCCGCCGAGGCGGCCCCTCTTATCCCTGCGGATATCCCTATCATTGACCTCTCCGGTCAAAGTGGATCTGCCACACCTCCTCCCGTTATTGTCGTTGTACGACCACCGTCCTCTCCCGTTGCCGCCGACTGCCCCTGCCACACCCCCCTCTTCATGCGGGCGAGTCTTCGAAAGCTCCCGCCTTTGGTCTTGGGCGCCTCTTTTGCCACCATTTTATGCGGTGCTCTCTGCCCAACTTCAATCGCCTTCGCGAGACGGTCGTCTTGAGACCCAGGCCCTTTCGGACCATGTCCGGGCCATGGGTGCCGAGCTTCTTTCTCGCCTTCTCCTCTGCCTCTCTCTCCATGGATCGAAGCTAGAGCGGCTTGCCGCGTCTTTCTCTCGACTTGTCCACCTCCATTGCGGACTTAACGCAAGTCGTGGCCGTCCCTCCCCTCTCGCCGATCTTCCAAACCAGGGGAGAAATCATCCGATCCTTCCCCTCTTTCCACTACGGCGTTGCCTCTCGCAAACGGTCTGCACCCGCTCTTCCTCCGGGCCTTCCGGTGCCTAAACGCGACCATTTCTCCACCGGCCGGACCAGCTCTCCCACTCATCTTTGTTCCTTCTAGTGCCATCTCCTTCCTCCCATCATACGCGGATTTGCATCCGGATGATGCCGATGGGAGCATTCTTGCGTGGCCAAGGCATGCCTTCTCCATCGCCGAGCGCCGATGTGTGTCCGCCTCGTCCCCCTTCAAACCTCAAGACATCCGGACCATACCGCTCGAGGAGGGACAATTTTCCACCGACGACATCGACAACTATGCTCTGGCGGTAAAGATGGAGTTGAGGTTATTCCCCTCTTTTACTTGAGGAAGGCCTTGATTTTGATGTTCTTCCTTGCCGGGTTGAAAACCGTTTCTGTTTAGACGTTATTCTATCCTATATCAATGGTACAACAGAGAACAACCGACCATAGACCTCTCTGTCCATCATTTTCATCCCTTCTCGGGTCGACTCCCCACATTTCATGCCGATCGTTTCCCGATCAAAGAGATAAAAATCTTGCTTCGGGATTCTCATCAGGTGGTTGACCACCCGATTAGAAAGAATCGGATGAGGAGTCTCGTTCGAACCTTGTCGGATGCAATCGGACAAAGTTCTCTCTATGAAGACTTGAATCTACCGCCTCTTGGTCGGGATGAAGTACTCATGGGGACGATCCGGAACAAGAAGAATGCCCCAACAACCCGATGGAAACAGTTGTGGAGCCTTTGTCTGCTACTTCTTGAAATCTGTTATCTCCTTCAATGATGACTAGAAAAATATCATCGAGTTCTCCAAGAAGCAGACAATGGCACTACGAGAGCATGCAGTAAGGATGATCTTCAAATATAGTAAGCCATATGTACCATAATGTTATCTGTACTAAGGCTTAATGTATTCCTGTTATAACTAAGTGGAACTGTTCTCTTTAATCCTTACCTTTGTGTTATTTCTTGCTGCCTTACCGGATTAGATTACAAAGGGTTTGGCATATCCATATTGGGGGAGATTGTTAAATCAAACCGAGAATTCGGATAATGCGGAACAAACCCTATGTAATTTGACTCGAGATGTTTCATGTTTACCATTAAGTCTGTGTAGATGAGTTAACTCTAAATTCGGACCACCTACTCATGTGAGTACAAAGCTAAGGACATGATACATAATCCTGATCCTGATCATCATGAGTGTCGTCATTCACTTGGTATATAACCAAGTCATCATCCGGAGTAAGGCCCTTCGTGCCGATTAAACACTTGACAAAACGACTAGAACCCGCGCTCAACACTCAACAAGATTATGTCAATTAATGCGGAGTAAGTTCCCGAGTCTACATCTTGCACGGAGTAAAAGAGCTTGTGAGAGAAAGAATCGAAGTTGTCACTCCACCGGACTAAGGAAAAGAAGACACGGACGAAGAAATGAAGTCCGTCATTCAAGCGGAGTAAGGACAACATTTGCGGAGTAAGGACATCAAATGCAGAATAAGGAATCCAAACCATTACTCATGCGGAGTAAGGAAGCCACCGATGCGGAGTAAGCTCTTCGATCCACTACTCATGTGGAGTAAGGAAGCGCTAACACGGAATAAGGATTCCAGGACTTCATTATACGGAGTAAGCAATCAACGATACGGAATAAGGATCGAGCTTCGTTCATGCGAAGTAAGGAACCTTGCAACGGACCACGAAGACGCCGCTTCATCTCTCCAAGCCGCAATTAATGCAAGACTCGCTACGTCCCGATGTAAGACAAACTCATTGAATACCTAAATTGTGCGACACGTGGAACACACGGAGATGTTGATGCAGATCTCAAATGCAATTGGAATCAAGCAAAGAATTCATTACAACTTATGTTTCCAATATTTCGAGCTCCACATCCGCAGCAGTTAAAGGTTCAGCATTTTCCGATGAAGAACTTCAATGCTCCACACTGCTCGGAAAATGCAGTTCCAAGATAGATTCCTAGGATGTCTATATATATGCCTGAAGCAATGTAAAAACTTGCTCGCATGCTTACTTGTACTTATACACTCATAAGCGTATATCTTGTAAAGAGCCAAACACAGAGATTCACTGCCAAGTGTGTGTAACCATAACAAAGTGTTGTGTTGTAATCAAGAAAACGTTGTTTTGCTTTGTTGTAATTATCTTCAGATAATAAAGCAACATACTTCACTACCTGGTTAATCTTTCGCACTAATATTATCCGTTTAACCAGTGTGGGTGTCTAAGCCATTAAGAGAGAAAAAGAATTTTCAAAGAGCCTATTCACCCCCCCTTTAGGCTCTCCGGGACCAACACTTTCTACTGGGAGAAAAGCTCAGGTGTGAACTTTGGCGGTTTGGTTAGAGTGAAACCAGGAACTCCATTGTTAAGGAGTAGAGCGAAGACGGGTTGAGGTTGATCGACATTTTCACTTTCTGCTTCGATTGGGGATGGGCGCTGAGCTCCTCCGAGTTGAGGCGAGCGTTGAACAATATACTACTTTCTTCGGCTATTGTTGAGAGAGAAAGAGTGGGATATCTACTTTGAGCAGGTAGAACTTGCTCCGATACCACTTGTTGGTCCCTCGGGGAGCCTAGAGAGGGGTGAATAGGCTCTAATTGAAAACTCTTCTCTCGTCTCGGTACAACACTTATCTGGTTAAGAGATAGAATCAATACGAAAGATAACCAGATAGTGGAAGTATTTTGTTTTATTATCAAGAGATAATTACAACAAAATAGAAGAAGATTAAAGCTTGTAAAGCTTTTTGATCTCATGAATACTTTCAAGCACTCGTTTCACAATTACTCACCCTCTAGTCAAGACGATCTCTATTTGCTCTTGTACATTTACTTACGCGCTCACTCTATTTTTTCACTTCTGCACACATGCATACAAGCATCGCATCTTTAAAAATATAGAAGTGTTTATATATATATCCATCCAACAAAAACATCTTTGGAACTTGTTCTTCCGAGCAATGTGCAACATTGATTGTTCCTCAAAAATCTCTCTGTCTTGATTGCTCGGATGAGGAGCTCAAGATCTTGGGTCTTTAAAACATAAGTGTCTTTGCGAGTTCCCAAGTGCGGTTAAAGTCATGTCCACATATCCGTGGGATCCACGTGTAAGATGCTTTAGGATATCAACGAGTTTGTCTTACATCGGGAAACAATGGAGTCGACGACTTTGAATGCGAAGATAATAAGTTTGAAGTAGCGTCTTCTTAATCCGTTGTAAAGTTCCTTACTCCGTGTTAATGAAGATCGAATCCTTACTCCGTCTCAGGTGGTTGCTTACTCGGTGTTAGTTTGATACTAGAATCCTTATTCCGGGTGTCGCTTTCCTTACTCCGTATGAATGAGAAGTCCGGAGAGCTTACTCGTATCGCTCCTTACTCCGCATGAGTTGAAAGGCCGGATCGCTTACTCCGTATCGCATCCTTACTCCGCACGAGTAAAAGGTTCGAATTCCTTACTCCACATCTTTTTCCTTACTCCGTGCGAATGAAGGACTTGGGTCCTTATTCCACACAAGTCGTTCCTTACTCCGTATGAAGTGTAGAGTTGGTTATTTACCAAGTATTTAACGACACTCACGTTTGTCCGGATCGGGATTATGTATCCCGTCCTTAACTTCCTCTCACGAGTGAAGGCCCGGAATAAGATCTTATCTTCTGCAATAACTTAAGAGTAAACATGCAATTTCTCAAATCAAATTCAGAGAGTTTTATTCACATCATCCAATTTCTCAAATCAAATTGTCGTTAAACACTTCCCTTTAATGAGGTTCAACTACTCATAATGACTTTGGACTCATTTCACTTTGTCTAATTTTGTATCTCTCGACACTTTATAGTGAATAAATTTCCACCTCAATAGGTAGAACGTCACTACAAGAAACCAGGCATACCGTAACATCAAAGGGTATTACTATTAAGCAAGTGTTACCATATGTTGCAAATGGTGTGCATGAGTTTTTTTGTGAAATGTTGTTAAGTGTTATCGGCACGAAAACCCGAGGAAATGTTAAATGTCTCTCTTATACTTCGATGCCCATAAAAAACACACACTCTCATTCATCGACAAACCCTACATACACGTTCTCTCTCTCATTTATTAACGAATCCTAGAAAATCTCTCAATTGCACTTACCTAACCTAACGCTCCGAGATCAGAAGTCATGCACACACAGAATCTTCTTCGCATTACCTTTTACTCGCCTCAATGACTCTAATTGTGAATTGAGATCTAAGTCACCTTGTAGGTTTAAAAGGAGGTTTGTGAACGAAAGTGAAATTTCGGATCTGTTCATTTTTAACCTTTTGATAGTTAAAGTTTTCATTCTTTTTGTTTAGATTTTTACATTCTGATCTATTTCGTAAACCCCAGTTTTTTGAGTTTCATCTTGTTTTTATTTATTTTTTTTGTTTCATTAGTTATTTGCTATGTTTTAGAGGTTTGTAAGTATTTACTATCGCCTTCATTCACATAGAAAGCAAAATAAGTATTGTTGTTCTGGCGATCTGGGTGGTGATCTTTTATTGTTGTTCGCCTTTATTTTTTTATTGTCGCAAACAGGTATTCTCTAATTGTTATTGCTTCAATGCTTGATCACAGAAAATTTGACAATGATGATTGGTCTTGAGGTTTTCTCGACTCATTTCTATCCCAATAGTGATGAGTTCTCGCCTCTACTCAAGCTGTTGGTCTCAATCGCATCCTGGGTTACTAGCTAGAGATCACATTAGCCAATGAATCTAACACAATCCGGCGGTTCAAGGTCAGCAGGATCAATGTTGTGGACTGCTCAAGCCTCTAGTTTCAATCGTGTCATCTAGGGTCACCAGGTTGTGATCGTGTCTTAGCTTGAATGGGTGGTTTCGTACAAGCTCATTCTGGGTAGTGAGATGCGTCGTTGTCTCTGGCCTTTCATGGTCTTGGGGTGTTCACCAGTTTGCGATCATATTAGGTTTACTTGGCTTATGGTATGTCTCTCATTTTTTTATAAGATAATAATTATCATATTGTATGATCTACCATAACAGAGTATCTTAACAAACAAAAAAGTATTACCAAAATGTGGGAAACATTCCATAAGCCAAATAGACCTAATATTCCAAAAAGTTTTATGATATCCTATAATAATACATTTTATATCTTACGAAATGAATGAACATGCCCCAATTGATGTACAAAGTGACATCGAATAAGTATAATGCAAATGACAATTTGTCATACTAAATATCATCCACTATTGTTTTCATTGTAATGCAAATGATGACCAAACAGACCTTACAAAATTGTTTATACATTCCTATATAGAGGTTATTGTTATTGTTTTTGATTTCCTGTACTTTAATATACTAAATGTAATTTGTATTGCATTTGTATTATTGTTCTTAAATTACAAAGCACTTGTTATATAACTTGCATGTATTTGAACATTAAGCTCCTCATATTCATTTAGGATGTAAGGTTGTGATATATAAATACATACTATGCAAAATGTTTATTTGGTTACAGGATACCTAAGTATTAGGACCTTGTTACATCCATTTCTTGTTTTTTTACACGAAAGCAGTCATTTTACTCGGCTTGTATTAGACCTATGGATTGATGATCCAACACTTCTCCCCATAGGATTGAGACGATATTTTAAGCAATGTTCTGCGTGTTTACTAGGCAAGGTACTCAATGAAAAGTACCGAGAGGAAAGACTAACAGTGGAACAAAACTCGCAATAGCACATACTGTCAAAAGGGAGCATAGTTACTGTGTCAAGACAAACATTATACTGTAATTTTAATTCATGGAGAAAACATTTAGTTTACTTCTGTTGCAGTTGCTAGAATTTTGCAGTTATGGTTCCAACAAAATCCAAAATACAGCTCCATGTTTTGGTTAAAATAAAGATTAACAGCCCATGGGATCTCCCCGTAATCCTTTTAATATCCCGTTGGACGGATTGCTCGAAGAAATACACAGTAAAACTAGGAGATTCATGTCAATGTCAATTGGTAAAAATAGCACCATGTCAATGCTTACATACAAATCAAAAAAAGAATATCCCAATGGTGGGTGGCCTAGAGATTTAATACCATGCGGATACAAAGGAATGACAAGCTTTGCATGAGAAAACGTGTAAATTTAGGGAGATGGGACGTAGCCATTTTGGAGGTTGGCAACGTATTAAAATTATTTTAAAATTAAAATATTATATTAGGAACGAATTTTCATTTTTTATCTTATATTATTTAAAATTCTTTAAATTTCATATTAAATTATAATTTTAAAATAATATATGTTTTAAAATTAAATTAAATTTTTAAAATTAAATATTTAATGAGTCCAAATAATAATAATAATAATTATTATTATTATTTAAATCTCTTAATAAAATATAATTTAAATTTAAAAAGACAGTTAAGAAATATTTTGCAAGAATTTATTATTTTTTAAAAATAATTTTAAATTAGATAAACCCATCGAATCCATTATTTTTTAAAACATCGCCTTAGCCTCCTAACCAAACAACGCCCACGCAGCCTAATAAGTTAATAAATAAATCTGTCAGCGGCCATTAAGAAGATGAGAGAATTCATGTTTCAAGAACCAAAGTGCCCCTTCTGCTGCATGCTCCGCAGCGAGTTTCTTTTTCGATCGAGGTTCCCCAAAGCATTCCAAAATGATGCGAGGGGTTTCCTCTATCGCCAGAATAACCATAAAGGTGAATCTGCAAAATAATGTACAGTCATAAGCATATCTTAGCGGGGTTTTTACCGGGAAATAGGAATATAACAATTTTCAGATATATCACAGGCCACATATATATATATATATATATATTAATGTTTCTTGAGTACGTTGATCATGCTAGAAGAGCATTAGAAACTTTGATGGTGTAGGATGACTCAAAAATGTATCCATTGAAAATGATGCAAATATCCAAGAAAAAAAAAATACCTAACTGGGAACACGCATAAAATTATTTAAAGAGAAACTAGTTTGTAACAGCTCTCTACTTTAAACTAAACAAATTGAGGCCTAAACAAATTATTTAAGGACGTGTCTCTCAATTAAGCTATAATGTGAGCATTAACATAAACTGCGCAAGAAACAAGCAATCACCACAAAATTCATGGACTTACAACTTCAAGTGGCTTGGCCCCTCTTCTTTGCAGCACTCAAACTTTGGGGCTTTCCACATATTGGCAGTGCAGATTTTGTACAAACACGATCTTGCTGTCCATGCACCTGGGGTGATTTTAAGAAGCAAGAAATTAATACTTAACGCAAGTGAGGTTACAGCAACTTCAATTAATACCTGTGGTGTGTGGGTTACTGCCATAAGAAGTATTTTGTATGGTCTCATGGGACTTTGTATATATGTGTTCATGTGAGGAGGCCTGTCTGGTCACAGATGCTTGTGCATTGAGCTTTTTGAACTCAATAACATTTATTGGAGTTTCATCATATCCAATTATTTTTGCTGTCATTTTAGGACTTGAGCACAAAACTTTCTCCACAAGATTGAACTTTGGTAGGTAACCATCAGCCTGAGCATCATACCCACGAAATGAAGCATCAGAAAAATGAAAGGGATGAAGTCTACACATAACTGAGTCATATGTCAAACTCTAAAAAGGATGACTTAAATGAGTTGCACTTTCTGGATCTCACTTGTATGTCCATTATGAAGATTTACTGTCCCAAACACGACCATGTAATGTAAAGCCCTGAAACTTAATTTCTTAAATATAAAAAAATTCTAATAATCAACAAATGAAGATATATAATTGAGAAGAAACTCCAATTAATTAGTTGTAATTATGTGGGTATATATGTAGTTTCTTAAATAGGATTATTTTTCTCACCTAATTGTGTATATATGTGTGTATGTAATCTCTCATCATTTAACAAGAATAATAAGAAAGTATTATATTTTACTTATATTAATGAAATAAGATTCGTTCATTTGTAAATTACATTAATGATAATTTAAATTATGGTGTAATAAAAAAATTTTATATCAAAAGAACGAATCAACTTGCTGATATCATCACACAGTTTATAATATTCATTTTCATAAGTCCATAAACAAGTTGGGCATGTGTAATATTTATACACTAACTTGAGAGAGAGTCAGAATAAGTTTTCAATTAATTAAATTTTAAATATTTGGAGTGTGTATTTAGTTTCTTAAATAGAGTTATTTCTTAAATTAGGTCTCCTCAATTATATATATATACATGTGTTTGTAATATTATTTTTCTATATTATTTTAGTTAGAAATAAGAAAGAAAAATAAATCTTTCTTATCAATGATATATGAAGGATTATGTGAAGATATATACACAACTACGATGACCAAACTAGAAAATAACCTATATAGGAAAATACTTAAATACAAATATATGACAACTGATACAAAATAAATATTTCGAATGTATTTTCTATATTGAATCCAATGTATGAGTACAAATTTATACAAAAGAAAGAAACCTATCTATGAAAATATATAATTAGAATATTAAACATAATCAATCTCAATTATACTATATCCATAAATATAAAAAAACATCTAGAGAAACACAAACGAGAGAGAAGTTCGTACTACATATAGAGAGAAGAAGATTGAAAGTGTGATTGACAGTGAGTTTGGCACTAGAGGGGTTGAAGGTCAAGAGGTACACGCAGTTGAGTACGCAAGAGCAAATTATGCTAGACAATTCATCACAATATGTGAATTCTGAAGTAATACTATTTTGTATTTGCATTTAAAAGAAAAGAGAGTTAATCTAGTTGTAACAAAGGCAAGACCTTACAATATTAAAAGCATATAGTAGATTGGACTCGGTGTAGATACACCCTTACCACCATGGAATAGATCACATTGATTGAACCGCGTAGATCGTGTGTCTTTGTCTTTTCTTTTTTTATATATTTGCTACTAACTTGATTTTGTACAAGACACTAAGATATCACCCAAACAATAACCACATCTGTAAACATCTCTCTCATAAGCAACTTGCTCTTTGTTAAGATTTTTAAAACTATAGAAAATAATTTTAAGTATACAGATTTACCTTCTGTATACCTATAGGATCTTGTTTGAAACTTGAGAATATCGGGAGAATCAAAAGACTCCCCCTCACCTAAACTAGGAGATGAGTATTGCCCCTTACTATAATAGTAGACAAAACACGCTTACTCGCACAAGGAAAAGCCAACAAAAAGGCTCTTACCAGGGGCGGCGACAAAGGCTAGTTTAAGAAAAAAAAAAAGTTTTGCATACTAAGTTAGAAATAAGAGAGAAAAATAAATCTTTCTTATTAGTGATATATGATGAAGGATTACATACACATATATATACAATTACGATGATCTAAAGTAATAACCTATTTAGGAAACTACTTAAATATAAATATATGACAATTAATTAATTGAGAATTCTTCCCAATTATTTTCAACAATAACATTTACCAAGTTACCTCAGAATATGACTACTTAGTTCATCTACCATTACAACAAAAGCAAAGTAACATAAGGCTAATCCTTAATAAAATCCTATGGTAATAGAAAACTATCACTAAAGCAACATGTTCTCACCTACATGTCTCATTAATATACATTAGTGAAACCCTTTTTTTTTGCCAACACCCACCATAATATGTTTACAGGAATTCTATCCAAAATTCCTAATAATAATAAAAGAGTTGACACATAAATAGAGAACCATAAATTTCTCTTTTCACTGCAACATATATATAATTTTGGTTCATGCTTAAGATTAAGAACCCCAACACTCAAGAACAGTATGTGCAATAAATTTGTGATTTTTTAGCCACCCCTCCCCTCCCTCCCGACAGGCATGTGGGATTGAACACACAACTATGGGTCGAAGCAAGGTGGCCACCATGCGACTTAATAAGATAACAAACATCATTGATTTGAGAAAAAAATGTTGTCAGACACAACTACGGGTCGAAGTAAGGTGGCCACCACATAAATTTGTGATTACAAAATGATAAATTTACTAAACCTGGTAGCATGTTAGTTTTGAAGTTTGAAATTTCAAAGCACACCATCAATGATTTGAGAAAAAAATGGAACTATGAAAAGTTACCTTCATCATTGTGCATGCACGCTTTGCAGCATTTCTAATGGCATCCTTCTTGTTGATGTTGGTAGCACAAGCTGTGACACTAATATCTTCCCCAGTAATAATTGCTTCAGCCACAAATGAACTACCCATCTTTGAAGAAAGAAATTTCAAGTTGCAGTCATGAGATTGACAGAGTTCCTGAAGTTCCCTGATAGGACTAAGCTCCACGCCTGAAAAGCTCAAGACAGGCTCCAAAAAGGATAGCATGATATTCCAAACCCGTTCCAAATCAAACCCGGTGTCAATTAGAATGGCACCCAAACAAGACTCAACCAAGTCACCTAGAGCCTGAAGCCACAGTAACAATTTCAGTAAAGAATAAGGAAAAGTGTTTTATATGAGAAAATCAACATAACTAGAAGCTAGAGAATAGTTTAGGGAGTTATTAAAGTGATCCATTTTTTTTAAAAATGTAAAGATGAACAGCCACATGTGTTCTGAAAAAGTATTTTAGAAGACTAGAACAAGGAAAATAATTTTCAAAAAATAACTGTTTTTATACGTAGATAGTAATTGAAGACAGTATTTCATAGTTAATTTCTCCCTCTCAAAGAAAAGTTTAAAAAACAAAATTAACTATATGCCCTGAGGACCCTAATATGTAGACAGGTGCTAAGACATTCCAATAAAACACATGATAATTTCCATTATTATAAAGATGAGATTCCAAAAAATCAACCAAATCTCTCTATAAAAACATTATGAAATTCATGCTAACACCAACACATAAACGGGACACCTATAGACAAGTAATAGGTGTGGGTTTCAGGTCTCCCAACTAAAATTATAAATCACTGAGTCAACAGTGAGTTTTAAACTTTACCTTTGGACATTTTGGACCTTCAATGAAACTCCTTTCTGATTCAGTTTTTTTAATAAAGTTCGCATAATCTTTTATGGCATCAGAGAGGCCACTTGAATCACTAATAAGAAATTTGTCGAAGGACCGGTCTATTGCAACTTTAGCAAAGGCCTTATTACTCACACAAGCTGATCTTAAATCTGTCAACTGACCAGGCTTTAACTTTGGATAAACAGAATAAAGATACGCCGTGATTAAGTAATCCAATACAGCATCTCCCAAAAACTCCAGTCTCTGGCAAAACAATTCCATGTCGAAGTGTCAAAGAAAAGTTATTAGCCACCTAAGAAGTTCTACCTTCCGTAACATTCTTCTGATAAAAGAAAATAAAGCGATACACAGGTAAGAGTATTGTTATATTACATGCAATAAATATATTTATAAAAAATCCTACTCAAACGAACAAGTAATTAGATAACCTTAGTGTAGAAAATCTGGATGCCTTGGTTAGGAAGTTACTATTATTATTATTATTATTATTATTATTGTTTAGTATAGATTTGGTGTTTAGGGCATCCTTCCCACCGTAAGCTCCAGTCTATATTACTATCTGTTGTGTTTCTTAAGACTCTTTCTTGTGAAAAATGCGAGTTAGGTAAACATCACCGTTTGTCTTTTCCTTTGCGACAAATAAATCTAGTGGATACACCCTTCGCCTTAGTTCATTCTTACATATGGGATCCTTTGTAGATGATTATTTTCGCATGACATAGTTATATTTAATAAAAGATCGAATAGAAGTGGTCTCTTGTAATGTGTGACATTGCATACAACTATGACCTTTTGGAGTAAACTCAATACGGTGTCAAAAACTTCCCATTAAATAGTGCAATATCCTCAAAACTACAACCCAGTGTGTGGAGAATCCATAAATTGATCAACTATGCTCAATGGATATGTAAGATCAAGACTTCCCATCGATAATGCTCTAGATGCTCCACTAATTCTCCCTAATTAGGAAGAATATTCAACCCAAAGGTCATAAAAGAACATACTTGTGTTTGATAAACTAACACTTCCCTCTTTTTTTGCAACCTTAATTAAAAAAAAAAAAGTATCTCAAACCACCCAAATCTTTGTCACAAATGGTTAACTCAAATATTCCTTTAAGGATATGTCATCACAAATCAAAACAATGTTATTCATATATGGGACTAAGAAGATACACCCTGACAATATTCGTCTAAAAAACACAGTACCATCTTTTGGAGATTGGGATAGACTAAAATTACTTATCGCAAAGCTAAATCGTTCAAACCAAGTCTGAATCAACTATTTGTTTTATCCCATTTATTGTACCTAAGATCAGACGTCAAAGGTAGTGGATAGTTAAAATGGATAGATAATCCCAATCCTTGGAAAAAAGATGGTTGACCCATCAATTTTCATTCAATAATATTTGCTGAAGTTGAAATAAAAGTTTTTGGTGGTGATCACATGACCAAAATTCTAGTCGCACCAAAACTTTCATCAAAAGAATGAGTTGGGGTGCTCGAGTCACTTGTGACTGAAAACTTATGTGAGTCACACCAAGATTTAAAGAAACCAAGAGGAGAAAAAATGCCACAATTGTCCCCATTTAAAATTGTTCAGGCTCGTTAGCTCAATCCAGATTATGAGTATGATGATGGAAACAAATAAATAAATAAAAATAAAAGGCAAAGGGACTTGTCACTGATCATTCAAGTGTGATTGAACACCCAACACTAGAAAAATAGCAAAAAAAAAAAAAAAGGTTTACATTCTGAGAAATGAAAAACAGAAAATTTTGACAACTTGAACTTCAAGATCTTTTCTTACAAGGATGATAAAAAAAACTTCTTTCTCTTCTCTGTTTTTTTTCTTTGAGTATATAAAAAGGAAAACCTCTCTCGGTATGTGTGCGCGTGTCAAAAAAAAATATGTACCCTTGATCACCTTTGTTAGACGCCATTTTGACCAAGCCAGGTCACAACTAAACTTAGCAAGGAAACCTAAAATGGAGGCCCACTTTTAAAAAAGACCTTAAAGCGCCTCAAAACCGGGACTAAATGATAGAAAATTACAAACCAACCCACTTAATGGGACCCAATTCCAACTTAAAATGAGAAAGTTATAATCAAAACAGTTTTGATCATAAAATCCAAACTTGCAAAAGGACAGTCAAAATTCAGAGTATTGTGGTCGAATCCGCATTAACATAGACAAATCCGGTTCATTGTGGTCAAATCCGAATCATCGTGGTCAAATCCGAAATATCATTCTTATACTAAGACCTCAATGATAGGAAGTAACGAATTTGAGCTCCCCACTAGTTCGAAATAAGGAATCCGAATCATCCTTAACACGGTGTAAGGAATCCGAGTTATTCCTTAGCACGGAGTAAGCAATCTGAGCTATTTGTTAGCACAGAGTAAGAAATCTGAGCTATTTCTTAGCACGGAGTAAGGAATCCGAGCTCCCCACTAGTCCGAAATAAGGGATCTGAATCATCCTTAAATCTGAAATAGACTTCAATGATACAGAGTAAGGAATCCGAGCTCCCCACTAGTTCAGAATAAGGGATCCGAATCATCCTGAACACGGAGTTAGGAATCCTTATTTCTTACTCAAGCTATTCCTTAGCACGGAGTAAGGATCCGAGCCATTCCTAAATACGGAATAAGCTTCAATGATGCAGAATAAGGAATTCGAGCCTTCCATTAGCACAGAATAAGAAATTCGACCTCTCCACTAGTCCAGAATAAGCTTCAATAGCAAGAAATAAGGAACTTGAGCCTTCCACTAGTCCAGAATAAGAGATCCAAGTCATCCTTAGCACGTAGTAAGGATCAGAGCTATTCCTAAGTCCAGAATAAGCTTCAACAGCACGGAATAAGGTCCCTTAGCACGGAGTAATGATCTGAGCCTTCCCTTAACATGGAGTAACAATCCGAGCTATTTCTAAGCCCGGAATAAAGAGCCTTAACACGGAGTAAGGAATCCGAACTTCATAAGCACGGAGTAAGGAGTCCGAGCTTCCCACTAGTCCGAAATAAAGGATCTGAGCCATCATTAACACGGAATAAGGGATCCGTGTCTCCAACTAGCCCGGAATAAGTCCCAATGATCCGAAACATAGCTCCAATGATCCGGAACAAGCCTCAAAGATCCGGACTGGTCCATAACTTCAATAATCTGCAGCCCCAATGATCCAAAAAAGAGCATCACTAATACAGAATTAGTTTCCTGTTCTTGAACCGAAACTTCCAGTCATCCGAAATAAATCCAAATTCAAAAGTCAAACTTGGTCAAATCGAAATATCCAATGATTCGAAAATCATCTGCGTAATCCGAAAGAACTCCAAAGACAATTCCTCTACCAGCTTGGAAACGACTCCAACGCGTCGAGACTCTAAAAAATTCTTTTTCGGAGCGCATTAATTACGAACAGTGACTTGGGACTCCATTTTTTAGCATAGGACAGGTAGCCTCAGGACACTACAGTTGACCCATGGGGACTGTATTACCATTAACACCCAACAACACCAATAGTTTTCGTCCAGCCCTTACGCATCAAAGCGTCCAGATACAATGGAAGCTTAAATAATCCCAAGCGATTTATTTATTTTCAGGCATTCCTTTTTTCAAACATGGGAACAGAAGTCGTAATTAAACCTTTGAGATGTCCGCAGATGACCCTTTAAAATTTTAAAGAGTGCAATTAATGCACTAACGGACACTTCCCTTAAATGCCTATAAATAGGCTATCCATAAACCTCTCGAAAGGCATCAATTATCAAAGGAGGATTACGAGACGAAAAATAAAGGAGAAAGGCATCTAGAATTGCTCTTTGTCTTCAAGTAGCAAAAGAGGACGTTTCAAACAAAGGAGAGAGCATTCGAAATTGTAAAAGCCGAAGGCATAAAGCAAGGAAAGGAAAGATGCATTTTTCTTTCTAACGTTTTTGTTTTCAGGGAGACTTTTGGAGGAAGATCTCCAAATTCGGTCACAAAAAAGACCACTTGGGTTCTTCTCTCTAATTTCTTTATATTTAAACTTTTAAAACTTTTTTTCTCACATGTTTTGATGTGAAACGGTTTCCCTTTTTAACTTGTATTCCTTTTTTTCTTCAAAAATAAAAAAGAGACAATCAAAAGTTCACATTTTCTATAAAAATTAAAACAAGGCCTATGTGGTAATGACGATTAAGTCCTAGATGCTCATATCCTAGTCCGCTGAACCAACATCAATTGTTGCAACATTTTCATATTTGGATTCAAATCGTTTTTTTTATTTTTTTTCTAAAAAAGAGAATTATTTTTTTTGTTTTCCTTAAAAATAAATATTATCATATGGACCTAGATCCCATATTCTTTTTCTAAAATTAGAATGTCTCGTTTATTTAATTTAAAATTTGCCTTTTAATTTTTCTGGGCCTAGATCCTAAAATCTCCATTTTCTTTAAAAATTAAAAATACAAAAAATAACTTTTTAACAAAGCAAGCAAACACTCATAATTCAGAACTAGGTACCAACAATGGGCGTTTTAGGGGTGCAAGAATTTTTCTTCATTCCCTACGTGTAACCTATTCCCAAACCTTAATCTCTAGACTTGTAGACCTTTTTGTCTTTTTCTAAGTGCCCAATCACACCTCTAAACTATTTGGTGGTGACTCGTATTTTCGTTTCTTTTACGATTTGTGTGAACCTTGTGCAGGGATTTGTGTGAGCCTTGTGCAGGGACGACTCTGCTGGGGACTGTTGTGAGAGTCTAGCCATAGTCTCAACTTATGGAATGTTGGTTTTCTTGTTTCTTTTCTTTTTATTTTTTTTTTATTCTATAATTGTTTTATTCGTGCATCTCTCTCTCTTTCTCCAACCCTATACCCGGGTTTTCTCTAACACATTAGAATTAGAGAGGCTAGTAAAGGTTTTTGGTTGTGCTTCTCTACGTGGAATACCTAAAATGTCTCACTCAGGCGAGATGTCCTTTCTTGTTAATGCCAAAGAGGTACAAGAAGGACCCCCTCCATCAATGCCCTTTTCGGTACGAGAGCTCTTTCTTAGTTGTTGTTAATGCCCTCGTGGTAAAAGACTTAGATTTAGAAGCCTTATGGGTATGACCTTCATGTGTTTAAGCCTTACTATGTTTTGACCTGTCTTATTTGAACCATGTATTTAAACGATAACCCCTTGTATATATTATCTTTGCTCTCTTTGCTAGCACCTCATTTTCATGCATTGCGAGATCATTGCATTCCATACATTCACCTAGGACGCATGGCAAGTTTCGATCACTTTCTAGCCCAACTCGAGGACAAAGAAGGTGTGGAGGAAGTCACCTATGCAGCAGCGCAAATCCACCATCAACTTGGAGACTTTTCAAGAGAAGATTTGGAGCAGATCGTACCAGCCGTTAAGACCCAAATGCGAATTCAAATGGCTAACCGAGAAGAACTGGATGTCATATGGGCATAATGGCCTTTCCATACCCAAGCCGCATACACTAAAAAGTACAAGGACTTGTTGCATCTAACATGAGTACCCGTCGACGAGGCTATGCTTAAAGCAGTAGTGCCCTTTTGGGACGTGGGGCGAAGGTGTTTCACCTTCAATGACAAAGATTTGACCCCCACTGTGGAGGAGTATCAGGCACTATTGGGGAGGCTAATCAATGGAGGCTCAAAGGTTTTCCTTCCAAATATATACATCTCATGTCTACAAACACTATCACAATTTATGGGAATTACAAGCAGGGGTAGGCTTGAAGTCATCCCTTGGCTAGCATTAAGAAACAAAATGTATCAAGCAGATGGCATGAAACTTTACTCCTTGTTCACATTGGTTATTTATGGGTTGATCATTTTCTCCCGAGTCATGGGTCAAATTGATGGAGCAGTGGTGGAACTAGTAGTAAAAGTGATAGGGGGGGTTGATCCAATCCCTGCAATCCTTGCTGAATTCATTTTCCGCTCCTCTACGCATGGCTAAAAAATCATTTTCCATGCATGGATTCATAGCCTGAAAAAGTAGCTGCATTGCCACATAGCACGCTACATGAAACTGAAGCAGAGTAGACCCACAAGCTATAAACCATAACCGAAGACGAAATTGTGTGGACTGTTCCCTGGATGCCTAAGGTCGACATGATCTACAGCTGTGCACAATACAATTGGGTCCCATTGCTTGGTCCTTGGGGAGGTACCGCTTATGCCCCTCTCCAAGCCAGGAAGACAACTTAGAGGCCATCAGATCCCTCTATTGTTACATGAGATGGAGGCCTATGACTTCATATACACTGAAGCAAAGGCTCAAAGTAAAACTTTCAAGATGTATCTGGCATGGCTAGCACCTTGAAAGGTCAAAGCCAGTCTCTATCATCCTGCAATTCACTCATCATACCCTTCATGGCGACAACGGTATGTAACACATGTAGAGGCCCATCAAGATCCAAGAAAGGAACTCCTCCAAAACAAGGTAGAATTCGAAACGCTACGACCGAAAGTTCAATAGCAACGAGAGACCATTTGAAGGATGACCGAGAAAATTCAACAGACTAGAAAGGTGATCCCGAGGAAAACATGTGACAGTTAAGAATGATCGAAGCTTGCCCCAAATCATATCATTATAGGATTGTCCATTTCAATTTTTCTTTCCATTGATGTATTTTGTTTCATCAATAAAATGTTTTATGTGATTTTTGTCAATACCATTTCATTTCATGCATAACATGCATAAAAAAAAAACAAAAGACAGAAAAACAAAAATAAATCCTTCTTCACTCAGGTTTGCTAGAAGGCCTCGAGCAGGATACATTTACACAACTTGAGGTCTCAATGTGATCATACTAAAGATAGACTTACCCTCCTTGAACAAACTCAATGGGGGCAGGGGGAAAGCATGCTGCAATAGAAATGGAACCCGAGAAGAGTTCTAAGGGACAGGGTAACAAGGTCCCCACACTCCAAAAATAGATGCAGACTTCATTGTTCAAATCGGGGCTCAAATTTTGACCTAGATTTAGGGTGTCATTGGCACTATGAGGGAGGTAGTCTAGGAGGTTGTATAGGAGAAGAGGAGGCAATAGCAACTTCCACACCAATAGGTTCAAGAGGAAGTGAGTCGCAGGTTGACTAGGTCAGTTGGGTAAGCAAAGAAGGGCCGATAAACTTTGAGGCTAGCACTAGACCGGATATAAGGCCGCATAAGGCATTAGGTTAAATGGACAGAGGACATTTTCAAACTTATCCAAGTACCGATTGATGTGAGAGTCCATCTAGCAACCGACTTTCTTATCGGTAGGGCCCATGGATGGTGGGGACCCGTGAGGACAATTCACGAAAGCCAATTGACTTAGGAAGAGTTTGTGGAAGACTACTTCTCTCGATCAAGGTACTTCTGTAAGTGAGTGGACTGATGATGTGTGCAGATTGGGGCCATTAAGGTGAAGATGGGGTGATATGATCTATCAGCTAGCCAATTTGACCTTGGTGGATGTACGAAGAGAGGTAAAGATTGTTTTGCCTAAGATGGTTGATCAATTTTCTAATTTTAAAATATTTCAAAAGACTTTTTTGATTTACCACCTAAAAGAGAGGTGCAGTTCTCAATAGAGATGCTGCCTAGGACAACACTTATCGAGCTAATAGCTTATAAGATGGCACTAAGAGCAACTCCAACCCACTATATATTATTTACATGTAGACATTAAAAGTTACAATTTTTGCTCCAACAGACTCTTCAAATGGCTCTTCAGATCTAGAAATTACTACAATGACTCTTCACAAATGAAGGCTCACTATTCATTATCTATATTTTATTTTATTATTTTTATTGGTCTTTCTCTCTCCTCTCTCATCTCTTGTTCTCTCTGTCTCTCCCCTCTCCCATCCCTGCTGCCTCATCCCAGCCGCCCCCCATCCCTGCCGCTCCATCCTAGCCGGCACAGTCATCTCCCACCATCCCCCCCCCCCCCCCCGTCGGTTGCTCCTCATCGAAGTCAGGGAAGACGCAGGGAGGTAGGAAGTCGCCGCCGACTTGGCGATCCACGCCGCAGCTGCACGATTTCTTCGAATTCAATCGACGCCGCAACCGCACGACTTCTTCGCACCGTCCAGGAAGGCGACAAAGCACGCAAACTCAAAAGTCCTCTCCCCCACCACCGTCAACCGCGGAGTCTTCGAATTTGATCCACAAATGCTTGATCGCCGCCTCCATGAGCTGGATCGACCTCCTCCTAACCTGGCTCAAGTGGGCTATTGAGTAAAAACAGAGAGCTTTGATTTAGCGTAGCTTTGTGGGCTATCCACAAACACTTGATCATCCATCCCATTCCACAAGATGGCCTCGCCACCGATCCATGTCTCGATGTCGTACCGATCCGCAGTGATGAGGGCGCGAAGGACGGTAGGGACGTGGGCGCCACGGATGCCGAACGACGACCAAATACATTTTCATATTAAAAATATTATTTTAATATAAATATATATAAAATAAATATGACTGTTGGAGCTCAACTTTAAAAACAACTCTTTACATCTGAAATTTTATTCACATGTAGATAAAAAATATGTATTAGTGTTGAAGTTACTCTAACTAAGCTTAAAGAACTCAAGAAACAGATAGATGATCTCTTAGCTCGTGATTTTATCAGACATAGTTCGCTTTCGGTGCTCTGGTATCTTTCGCCAACAAAGGAAATTGATAACTGTGAATAACATATTCTTATTGCCAAGAATTAATAGCTTAAGGAAGTCAAGAGGCAGATAGATGATCACTTCAGTTATTATGGACTACAAAAAGTTAAACCAAGTGACTCTGAATAACATGTCTGTTGCCGAGAATTGATGATTTGTTTGACTAGTTTAGGAGTCCTCAGTGGTTTTTCAATATTGATCCGAGATGAAGATACCATCAATAACATCTAAGGGAGGCAAACATCCAAAGGCAACCGTTAGTTGCAGGTAAGGCCATTTTGAGTGGATGGTAATGCCTTTTCAGCTCACAAATGTTTCAAAGGTAATGATGAATTAGATTTTTCTCCTTACTTGGATTTATTTGTTTCATAGAATATATTCTGATTTACTTCCTAACTGAGAGGAAGTATGACAAGCATTTGCAAGTAGTCTTCTGGATATTGTGGGATTACATATTGTATGCAAAGTTCACCAAGTGTGACTTTTGGCTATCGCAGGTGGAGTTACATATTGTATGCAAAGTTTACCTCAACTATTTTGATTCTTCTACCACATGAGGATTTGCCATATAAGACCTATTGTGATGCCTCCAAAGTTGGTTTTGATTTTTGTGCGACAGGAAGGTGAAAGTTTATAGCTCTCAACAATTGAGGCCTCATGAACACAATTACCTCATACATAATTCAAAGTTAGCTACAATGATCTTTGTACTAAAAAGTTAGCATCATATTTCCTGAGAAAGAAATTCGTGGTGTATAGTTCTCACAAAAGTATGCAGTACATCTTTTCTTAAACGAATTTGAACCTCAAGTACAGGCAGTGGGTGGAATACATCCAACAATTCAAGCTTGACCTGTAGTATACACCTGGGAAGGGTACCGGAGTGTAAGTGGGACCGTGTGACCATAAACTTTGTGAATGGACTAACGCATTCTAGAGGCCATGATATTATTTTGGTTATAAATTGTTTGATGAAGTCTGCTCATTTTATTACGATTTGGGAGCAAAATCTAGTTTAGACTTTATGACAACGGTATAAACTTTCACCTCAATTTGTTAGACCGTTTTTTACTAGCACTATCGTGGGATTAGTGGCCTATCGTTTGGAGTTGCCACTAGAGTTTCCACATGTCTCAGCTGAGGAATTACTACACAAATCTCTCACATGTGATAGACTGGCTAGAGATTGATTTGGGAGACGATGATGTACTATCATGGATACATCAATTCAAATCCTAGATAAGCGGGAGTAGGTCTTGCGAGACAAGATAATTCCTAAAGTCAGGGTGTTATGGTATCACTGTAGCCTGAAGGGGCATATGTGTGACAGGGGGAGTTAGATGTTGGTTCTTTATTTAAAGTTAAACAGTCCTTAAGCAGGTGAGATCTAAAAGCTTTCCCAGGTCTGGAGGTATGTTGTTCATATTTGTTGTTGATATATTATTTTTTTGTGACAATTGCGTTGTTGATACTTATGAGATTGTTAATGTGAAACTGTTGGCGTTGTTGGTTAGGTAATTGGTATTGATTTACTGATAATATTGCTTTTGCGAACCTCAGATACTAGTGTATCGGTTATTTATAATATTGAGGATATGGTTTAGTTGTTGTTCTAGTAGATATCAATATGGTGGCTAGTTATTGGGTTGGGGATATGGTTATTTGATTGCACCATGTTGGTTAGTTTGATTGTTTGATCCGTATGTTGTTTTGTATTAGCCTATTTTGGTGTTTGAGGTACAAAAATCAGACATTGGGAATTGCAATTCAATTTTCTACACATAAAACTTCATAATGCAAAATTTTGGGTAGTTTTGCCACACAATCGCAACTGGCAGCCACAGCCAAAGGCAAGCAGCCGTGGCACACGGCCACAACCGTCAAGGAGGGTTTGGCATATGTATGTGGTGTGGTTCGGTGCGCAGCGATCGCGTTGTGTTGTTTGAGCGGTCGTGCCCGACCGCCACAAACACGTGTTGCGATCGAACCTATCTTTTGGGCCAATTTTGATGTACTTTGGTTAATTGAACCCATTTGGGGTGCCCAAATCTAATATTATTGTTGATATTTCCTGTTGACATTGTTTGAGCCTTGTTTTGGCATTGATGTGGTGATAATGTTGATATGGATATAAACCCATTTTTCTATTATTTGTGCAATTCATCTACATTGGGGGTTATTAGTGATAATGTTGATATTGGTGATAATGTTGATATGGATATAAACGCTTGTTTTGTGATGGCTACGATTTTGTTTGGTGGTAAACTACTTGGTACTAGAGGTTGTTGGTGGACTAGTATTTGTAAAAATGGATTGAGATGACACCACAACAGTGGCATCATGAGAAGATAAAAATCAATACCTTCTAGAGGTGGCTTGGGCTTTATGTTTCACTATGCATGTTCCTAAGTGTTTTTGGATTGATGCTGTTATGACTACCGTCTATCTTATCAACTACATGTCTGCCCGTGTTTTTGACTACTGAAATCTGTTACACATGTTATCTCAATTCCACCATATACCTTCAGCACTTAATCTTTGTCCAAGGATTTTTGGTTGTGATCAATAAAAGAAAATATAGATTTCAAGGAAAAAAGAGAATTCAGCTATTATATGTGAGAGGGAGTCTTTGGCTGCTCTTAATCTTGTAGTAGTTAAACCAAGTGAGAGTGACAAGCCAACTTGGTTGTTTGGGAAATACTACTCAAAACGAAATACTACTCTTGACTTTGATACTCCTATAAATGGCACTATCATGCTATTGGAAAATTCTTCTGAGATTGACCATGCGACACAACTTCCCACTGAGGTACTTGACTTTTCATCTATAATTCCAAATTCAAATGATATCTTGTCTTCTAACACTACAGGTTTAGACAATTCTGTGAGTCAGAGATATCTTCTTGGTGACCGTAGAGAACCCAATAGATTTGGCTTTTCAAAGTCCTCTTCTAATAATGGTTATCCTATTTCTGACTTTATCTCTTATCATCTTCTGTCTAAATCTCATCTTGCTTTTGCTATTCAATTGTCTTTTGTTTCTATTTCTAGTTATTTTCAGGAAGCTCTTCGAGATCTTAAATGAAAGTCTACTATGATAGAAGAAATGAAAGTCCTTCAGAAGAACTCCACTTGGGAAATGGTTGAATTACCTTTGAATAAGAAGATGGTGGAATTCAAATGAGTATTTATAGTAAAGTACAAATCAGATAGAACACTAGAAAGATAAAAGCCTAGATTAATTGTCAAAGGCTACACACAGACATATGGGAACGACTACCAAGAAGCATTTGCCCTTGTGGCTAAGATGGATACTATTAGAGTTATTCTTTAGTTTCTTTCTCTTGCAACTAATTTAGACCGACTATTAATACTGTTTGATGTAAAGAATGTTTTTCTTCGAGTTAGAGTATAGATGTTAATCAAATTAACTTATTACAAAGATAAGCAACTCGAATCCCATTTAGAGCTTTAGTAAATATATCGCCTAATTGTTCCCCAGTTTTCACATATCCTATGGAAATTAATCAAAGTTGAATCTTTTCGCGGACAAAATGACAATCATTTTCAATATGCTTAGTCCTCTCATGAAACACAGGATTTGAGGCAATATAGAGTGCAACCTGATTATCACACCATAATTTAGCTGGCATCAAAGTTTTAAAACGAATTTCATTTAAGAGATGAAAGATTCATATTATCTCACACGCAGACTGTGCCATGGCCCCCGTATTTCGACCAAGACTAGATCGTGATACAATATTTTGTTTCCTCCAACAAAGACACAATAACCTGTAATGGATTTTCTATCTACTAGACAACCTACCCAATCTGCTCCTTTTATGTAACATGAATTGACTAACAACACTAACTGAATAGGTAATATCTGAACGAGTGACAGTAAAATAATTTAACTTCCCAACCAACCTTCAATATCTCTCAGGGTAGTCAAATGGTGTCCCCTCTCTTGTGAGATGCATATTTGGAGTCATTAGAGCATTACAAGACTTTGCTCCCAATTTGCCTGTCTCAATTAATAAATCCAGGACATATTTCTTCCGAGAGAAAGATACCGCATTTACTCCTTGTAACCTCAACACTTAATAAATATTTGAGCAATCACAAGTCCTTCATGTGAAATTGAGTATGAAGAAAGGACTTAAGAGATGAAATACTCGAAGTATCACTGCCAATGATAACAATATCATCAACATATACCACTAAAAGGATGAAACCATTGGTTGACTGCTTGTAGAATACTGAATGGTCACACTGACTCTTAATCATTCCCCATATTTCAAGAGTTTGACTAAATTTGCCAAACCAAGCATAAGGGCTCTATTTCAAACCATATAAAGATTTCCAAAGACGACAAACACGCCCAAACTCCCCCTGAGCAACAAAACCCAAAGGTTGCTCCATATACACCTCTTCGTAGAGATCACTATGAAGAAAAGTATTGTTAATATCCAACTAATGCAAAGACCAATAGTGAGTAGGAGCCATAGAGATAAACAAACAAACAGAGTTTGGGCATAATCCACACTATATGTTTGGGCATAACCTTTAACAACAATATCGGCTTTTAACCACACAACAGACCCATTAGGATTAACCTTCACTGCGAACACCTACTTGCAACCGATAACGTGTTTCCCTGAAGGTAAATAAACTAAGTCCCAAGTACCATTGTCATATAAAGCCTGCATTTCGTCAAGCATTGCTTGGCGCCAACCAGGGAGAGAAAAAGCTTCACGAACAGTTTTAAGCACACTAGTAGAAACAAGAGAGGCAACAAAAGAACAATGGCGAAGAAGTAGGTAGAGAACATGAATCAACGGGTCGGCGCCTGAAATACACTTGAGTAATAGAATATTTGTGAGCGGCAGGAGGAACGGGACTCATGACAAGTGCAGAAGAATACACCAAGACATTATCAGCAGCAGCAACATCCTCCTTCTGATATGAGAGAAGTGGAAAAGAAAAAAAATAGGGTGTATGTTCCATGAAAGTAACATCAATAGAAACAAGATATTTGTTAAGACTACGACAATAACATCGATACCCTTTTTGAAGACGAGGATATCCAAGAAAAACACACTTCAAGGACTTAAGATCTAATTTAGTGACATGTGGGCAAACATCACGAACAAAGCAAGTGCTACCAAATATTTTAAGATCAATTGGAAACATGGACTTGTGGGAAAAGAGTTTGCAAAGAGATTTCGCCATAAAGAACAGATGAGGACATACGATTAATTAAGAAACATGCAGTAGAAACTGCATCAGCCCAAAAGAATTTTGGAACATTCATTTGAAATAAAAGGGCACATGCAGTTTCAAAAAGATGTCTGTTCTTTCGTTTGGCCACACCATATTGAGATGAAGTATCGACACAAGAAGTCTCATTCAGCATGCCATGTTGAGTCATAAAATTTTGAAACAATATTTGGGTATACTCTTTGGCATTATCACAACGAAAACGACGAATGAAAACATTGAATTGAATTTGGATTTCAGCACAAAAAGCATGAAAGATAGAAAAAAATTTAGAACAATTTTTCATTAAATATCACCAAGTGACATGAGAATATCATCCACAAAGGTAACAAAGTATTTAAATCCAAGTTTAGATATAATAGGACAAGGACCCAAACATCAGAATGAACTAATTCAAAAGGAACACTAGCACGTTTATTGATTCTCGGACTGAAACATAAGGCAATGGTGTTTGGCATACGGACATGACTCACAATTTAAAGAAAACACATGACTAAACTGTGGACAAAGCTTCTTAAGCACAAGAAATAATGGATGACCCAACTTACAATGTTGTTTGAATGGAGATGTAACACCATAGCAAGAAAAAGACGGAGTGAGTGGGGTATCAAAGGCGTAGAGGCTTCCAGATTCATGTCTTTTACCAATAATCTTCTTCATCTTTAGATCCTGAAATAAACAATGATGAGGAAAAAAGGTAATGCAACAATTAAGATCACAAGTAAGCTGACATAGAATTACCTGTTATATGATCCATTTAGAAGATGAGGAAAGAAGACACTTTTTGAAATACCTAAATCAACAATAACAGTAACCAAAGGAGAAGAAGACTTCAGTGATTCGTGATACTGAGAAAACTTGGCAAATTCACCTACAGAGGTACAAACTATCAGTTGTGCATCCATAATTCCAAAACCATTACAGGCTGAGCCCGTTACTCAGGCAAAGTTAACCACAAATAAAACAACCCAAGATACAAAACAGATCACAGTCGACGTTAAAATAATGAAAACGGCGAGCCTAATGTGAAAGACGAGATTGGGCAGAGGCGTCAATTATCAGAGACATCAATAAACAAACCAAAGCCGTTGATACGCCCTAACGGCTCCAACACAGAAGAAATAACGGTAAGAGATGTTGCGGAGACGTAGGCAGAAATGTCAAATGCCATCGATGTCAGGCAGAGACGTCGCAGATACGTTGGTCGAGAGATTGGGCTGAGCTGGAATTGTCAAAGTCAGCATCGTCGAAGTCGTCGATGTCAAAGACGAAGGGGACGCAGTGGACGAAGGCTGACGAAGGCAACGATGGTATTATCGAACAAGGTCTTCATCGAAGACGTTGAGGTTGTTGTTGACGAAGCCTTGGTTTGGCATACTCGTCGAGGTCTGCATCATGGTCAATGTCGGCTACGAGCAAGGACGTCGTCTAAGATGTCGTTGACGGCTTTGAACTAGAACGTCATTGAAGATGTCGTCGGCTTTAAAAAGGAACATCATTTCGGAACGACGTTAAAAAACAGAGGACTGTAACGTCGTTGAAAATGAAGATGTCGATAAAAAAAATCTAATTACGGATGCTCTGATAACATGATAACAATATAAGAAAAAAAATATTCTTATTTACTTTGATACAATGTACAATATATGATTAGGTATATATACAAAGAGATAAAATTATTTTAGGATGATGATATTCCATTAATCACTCCAATCCCACTAATTGCTCTAACTGCTCCTAATTATAGTAACATATATATATAAGTCTTGTAATCTCTCAAATAAAAGAATAAGAATGATTTTTCCTATTTTTCAACTCAAACACTAACATGTAATTCTAGGTTTAGGTTTAATTATAGAGTGGTGTCGAATTGTAAGTTACCCCTGGACATTATGCTTACCCTACTTGTTGATATATTTTCATAAGTAATGATAGGAGATAACTACCAGTGCTATAATTGAGGATCGGATTTTCTTTCACTTGATGTATCACCTTTCTTGTTGTTTTAATATATTTGGATTTGTACTTTTTGTATGCATTATTATTTTATGAATATGGGTATGTGGCAATTATATTATGTCGGTTATATGATACTTGTTTGAAACAGTGGTGATATTTGGTGTGTGTCCTTGTGATTTATTTATTTGCATTTCATTGAGAATATACGAAATGCCTCTAATGTATAATTGTACAGGGATAACAGGCTGATGACTCTCCATAGCTCT
Source organism: Taxillus chinensis (assembly GCA_023512835.1). NCBI lineage: Eukaryota > Viridiplantae > Streptophyta > Magnoliopsida > Santalales > Loranthaceae > Taxillus > Taxillus chinensis. Next base: position 54,121,831 of record CM042084.1, read on the forward strand.
TATAGACAGAGTCGTTTGGCACCTCGATGTCGTATGTTCATGACAGTACCTGTAGTGTAATTCATATAGGTGTTTGTCATCCCTTCACCTTTTAGGTGTGGACATGGGGAGCGACTTATTCAATTTCAGGTTTTCTAAAATTGGAGGACATGACATTGCCAATGGAGAGGCAAGGGCAACGTCATTGGAGGAGAGGCTGGAAACAAATACAGCAATGGTGTCCTTGCTCAGGTGCGACAGAGTGATGGATGCTTCACTTGACAAACAATGCTTCTTATCTAGTGTTGAAGGGCTTGACTGGATAAAAGAGTGGCCAGCTAATAAATAAGGGAAATGATGTTGAGAAACAAATAGAGAAGGGATTGATCCAACAACTATGCCTGGAGACTTTAATTTTATTTTATAGATATTATGTCGGCTTTGATACAATATTATTTGGGAATAATTGGAGTATTTAATTTATTAGTGAATGGTAAACCTAAAACATAAGATACTAATAAATTCCTACCGAGAACATGAGATGCTAGATATTCATCAAATCTTAGATCTTGGTTTTAGTATAGACTGGTATAAAAGAAAACTGAGCTAGCATTTGCCTTTCAAAAGGTAGGCATCTCTTATATATCAAAGCAAAAAAATCAGTTAGCTTTCCATAACCCTTCAACTCTCCACGCATGTGCATGTGACTGAGTGTTGCAAAAAAGGGGCCAGGTCTGTGTGCACAATTGTGACAATTGCGAGTAAGGGGTCAGGAGATACCTGATAGCAGCCTCCTTGCTTGCTATAAGAAGGGTGTAGAAATGCCTGAAGAAGTAAGCCTTTATGTATAAATTGATACCCAAGTGAGGTTTCAAGGGCAGCAATGTCCATGAATGTAGTAAGTGGGATGTAGTTGGAGCTAACCAAGCAAACATCAATTACTTCTGCACCATCAAACTCCACTTCTATGCCAATCCATCGAAGAAATGCGGAGGTAGTTTTGAACCCACAGTCAACTATAAATGCCCCAACCAGTGCTTCAACCACATCAGCAATTGTTTTCTTATGCAACCAATGGTGGCCCTTACTACATCTGACTTTGCTATCAGCATGATCCTGTGTGCTACATGAATAATGACCATGAATGGTTACCTGTGATTCTGTCTCACAGATTATTGGGCAGGGACGACCAAAGGCAAAAAACTGGCAGGGATCAAATGGTTGGTCCCGTATGTACACCTGAAACAAGAAGTATCCATAGGCCAGCTAACAAATTTTAAAATTTTTAATCAGATAGGAAAAACAAAGCCTCAATGATGCATGAATCTGATACTTCAATCAGATAAATGTTAATACTTTTTAATAAAAAAAGTTGAAGATAATTTATTTAGGGAGAATATCCATGATTATTGAAGTCGATAACTCAATCTATCCTCTCGGAATTATTAATCCCTTGCAATCAAAATATGGGCATAACTCCATTTATAACCTTTCCCACCGCTATTGTAATGATATGGTATAATTATTGAGATATTGTGGGATACAATATAATTAAATTTGATATCCTAATATCTATATTATCATAGATAGTTTCATCTCTTTGTATATATACCTAGCCTTGTATTTATGAAGACATCAATAAAATAATATCATTCTCATTTATACCACCCATAATGCCTTCACACACTGACATAGTGTTTTTATGCTTTATAAAGTGTGACTTTTGCACAACCTACTACATTCAGTATTTAACTTTTTCAAAGACGACAAAACATATGCTTACACCATCTGCAATATACACTCGCTATGGATTAACTAACAATATGGATTTAAATTATGCATTACAACTTCTAATAGGCTTCTTGGAGGTTGGGTGAGGGGAAAATCAAAATGGTGAGAATACGATGTCCATTTGTTTTTAGCAAGTAACTCTTATTTATTCTTGCTCTATATTCTTCATTTAGTGTCTGTTTGGTAAGCAGTAATGAATGGTGAGAATCGAATCATTAATGAAATAAGATTACCATGGAAATAAAAATGAAATTTCAGCATTTTTATGCAAGGTTTGGTATGAAAACAAATAAAATGATTATTTATTTGTAATTACTCAAATATCTTACTCATTAAATGATTTAAGAAATTTAAAAAAAAAACTATTCTCCTCCCAGATTCCCTCCCAAATCAGATCTGGATCTGGTCAATGCCTTCAATCCTCCCCTGCTCAACGGAAATGACTTACAGTGATGGCATCACAATCGAGCATCGATGGATGCATGCTCCAGTGGCAAAGGCAATGGCCTCATGGTCGACATTGACATCTACAGTGATCACATAGATCCAGCAGCACCAGCATAGTGGTAGCAAAAAAGAAAATGATGACAACCAACCTCTAGCTCTCTCTTTTTGACAATGGTTATATCTTGGATGAGTAATGGTTGAAGATAAGGGAAACATTTACATTTGATTCCCATGGCAATGAGAATGAGTTAAACTCTGGTTCATGGGGGGAATTAAACAGTGGGTTTTTGTGGGAATCTCAATCCCATGGGAATGATCCATTCCCATAGAATTGTCCTAGTAAGCACTGAATGTTCCAAATACTTCAAATATGTAAATGACATGGCCAAAGGCAGAGAACTGATTTTTAAAATAGTGATTATATGACAATTAGGAAGTTGAGGAAGAGTTATACCCTACAAAAAAAAAACTATTTTGCCAGTAAACAAAACGTTTTGCACAAAAAAGATTATTTTGTACCTGTAAACCTCTCCTAGTTGCCAGCTTCAATAGATTCGAATTGCTTACAGCATTAGAACGTCTCCTTGTCAGTTCACCTTCATCCAAGGAACCATGTAAAAGAAACAGGCGTCGTCCAACTGAAAATTTGAGGAAGGCATCACCAAGTATTTCAAGCCTTTCAAGGGAAAAGCGCTCTTGACACTTTTCAGTGGTAAGTGCTTCCAGAATCTAATAAATAAATTTAAATATGCAGAGATTTAATAATAATGTAAATTAATATAAACATCTCATCAGCAAATATGACAACTGTAAGTAACTAGTCTATGTCTAGGAAACTCAAAAGCAGTAACATATTACGATAATCTGACCCTGTTAGCAGTAACATCAGCTCCCTCAGGGAATGAACTAGATAACAACTGCTTTAATTCAATGGCCACAAGAATGTTTTCCAATCGATGCATAATTGATGGAAGCAGAGAGATTGAACTTCCAATGTCTTTGGAAAAGCCGAAAATCTTCAACTGACAAAGCTCAGGAGGCATGTCAATAAAATGCTCCTCAAGTTCAACAGATTCTGCATTGGACATTGAAAATGTATACATAAGATAACAAAATTTTGAGACAAGGATGATAGTGACAAGACATAAGTGATTCTAAATAAATTCTTCATAAAAAAAAAAAGTACTCATCGAATGTTTATATGGAAAATATTATACTCTTGGGTGCAATGTTTGACTGACCATCAAAATTGAAAAAACAATTAACTCAGGGATAATTACAATCTTCCTCCTACCTACCTTTAGCAAGTAGGGTATTATTTCATGCAAAGTGATGTGCCCCATTAACTCTGTTTATTGGGATTTAAAATTAGTGAGAAAAATTGGTTCTAAAATTTTATTGATCTTTTTTTAAATCACCTCCTAAAGTTTACTCAAGCTTCTTTTTTATGCAACCATTCATCTTTACTTCCATTCCACCTTAATGGGTACGTGTATCTCATTTTTTTAGGTTTCCGTGGTATTCATGATTGTGGAATTGTTTTTGTATTTATGAAATCTCATTTAGAGTACGTGTATGAATTACAAAAAGTGATTTTATAGATTGCTTTGGACTTTAGACATATGACTGTGTTAGGATCAAGTTGGTGTGGAGGTATAATCAGCTCATTATTGTTGCATAAATTGAATTCTTTTGTTGGACAATAATACCTTTGTTCATTCTTGTGCATTACAATACTTGAACTTTTTTTGTTGGTTTATGCATAAAATATTTTCAGGGTGTTGTGACTAGGAAAATTACTAGACGATTCATTTATTATTATATGCCTATATAAAGAAAGGAAAACAGTATGGACCAACTATCCATACCATTTGGGCATGTTAACTATCCATACAATTTGGCTCACTAGGTTAAATGTTAGTACGAATGAAAAAAAGTAACCCATCTTGAAGAGTGGAACGAGTAATCAAATCATTGTATTTATGTACTCGCACTTCATTGGTTATGAAATACATACTTCCTCTTTTTATAAATATGGTATCTAAGCACAAGGTATTTAACAAAAGATTACTACTTCTAGTATCCAATATTACTCCTTAAAAATGGTTTACTTATTTTTCAGGGTTAATCATCCTGAAAAAAAAAAATAAGAACAATTATTGCTGGACACAAACTAACAAATGCGAGAACAAATAAAGGCTAAATAAATGAGAAAATTTAGGATAACTTAGGAACAATACCTTTTTTCATAACGTTAAAAATGAAAATGGGACAAGTAATTCTGTGGGACTAATATAGATTGACTTATAGATTAAAGTTATAATGAAGTCCAATAAAAAATTGAGATTCTAGGTCGAACATCAACACAAAAAAAAAATTACCTGAATTCCCACTCTTTCGGTCACATAGCAAGTTGTGGAGATTAAAAAGTATTTTCCCACGCAAAAGTGGTTGCTCAGGGTATTTAAGATGAATCCCAAACCTGATGTGCAGCGGCTATATATTAAAAAATTCCTCTAAATTATCAAAGGAATAAATAATTGTATTATTTCAGAGCTGCAATACAATTGAAAAATGACATACAAACTTGTTATTCATAATTAAAGATTCTTGCATTATGTAAAAACTGCTGCATTAACAAACTTATTTGTCACAATGCCAAATTAAAATACGAAATTAGCACTCCACTACAAGAGAAAATGGGAAAGGATATTTTACCCAGCACCAACCTGTCAGTCAAATGGCTCATATGACTTGAAGCGCTTGAATCTTTAAACGGGCTGTATCCATTAATTCCTTTAACAATGCTTGTGACAAATACAAAAACATTTTTGTGTGAGGCATAAACTACACTATTCTCAATATCACTAGCACTCATGTGGCCATTAGCAAGATACAAAAGATCATCTGAAGGAGTATTTTCTTTGTGTACAGGTTCAGTCGGAGGCCTGAAAATTGGTGACGATAAGCACCTTCTAATGATTTGCCAGTCTACAACTAGTACATCTTCATAATCATGCAAAGCTAAAGGGAGTAAGAGATAAAATGTTCCAGCGCTTGATTTACAAAAATCAATATTTCCCAAGAGAACATAATCAGAGACAAATTCTGATCGGTCAAGGATAATCTTGAGAAACATTTCTTGAAAATTTTCTGCCAGCAGAATCTGTAAGATTATAAACACAAATGTTTTAAAAGTTGAAATATAAAGGCATTCAGTTGGCATAGTATGTGACATTAAATTAGTTTGCATAATATGCACAGTACGTGATTCTTTAGCACACAGTTTATCAAGAGGATCCATTGCATAATATTAAAGCTTTTCGTGCAAACTCTTCTAAGATATGCACTATACACACTTACTAAGCAATGTTATCATGTTCCCCTCATTTAACAGGAAATATACTTTAGAAGTTACAACATCCTTTACAAGCGGGCAGTTTATCAATACGAACTGATGATGCACAAGTACAGAAAGTAGGGTTATAACTTATATATGAGATGTACCTCCTCATTGTTAAATTCATCAACTCCTAAATAAACAAACTTCGTCATTACAGATCTCTTATGAGCCAGATGAAGATCGAGTTCCATTTTCTCAGCCTCCTCGGGAAGAGGTGTTTTGACAAAGAGACCAAATTTTTTATAATTCCTGTCTTCAGGCATTGGGTTGAAAACTATATAATAAGAATACAAACGATTAATATTGTCCACGTTGCTCCATGGTTCTTTCAATGCGGCAGGTAGCAGCATTGCATGTAGCTCCCCCCCGTGAGTCATCATCTGCAAAAAAGGACATAAACAAATGGATAAAACTAAAATAAAAGAGTGATTTTTTAAAAAATGGGGTGGAACTAGCCTTCACAGCTCTCAGAATCAGAGTACTCTAGGTCCATTCTCTGTTGATTTTTATCTTTTTGAGAAGGCAATAGGGTGTCCCCAAGGGCACCCAGCATATGCAATTCTCTAATTGCTTTCAGACAAGCATCTTTTTTAGCAGCTTCCATTGAAGACTTCGGTGAACTGACAATCTCATATATTGGAGCATTTGAAGGTAAAATTATGTGGCAGACAATTGCTCCTGAATCATCGAAGTAGGAGAATCTTGGCTTCGGATCATAAAACCTAGAAAAATATATCAATCCTTGAATTCCTATATCATTGGATGAAACAAAAGTAAAAATTAGAATAAGACATACTCATCATGTGGAAGTTTTGAACAATATCGGTGGAATAACGAAATACTATAGACAGAGCTGGTACAAGCACCAGAAGAATCAACTTTATAGACACATTCCTCATAACAGTCAAATACTTCATTAGATGTTCTCAAAGTGATTTCTGTGTTCATCTGATCTTCAGCTCGTCTAAAACTCTCTATCAAATCTGACTCCTCTGGCTTGCCACTGCATAATGAACAAAAGCTATCACTATTAAAAGTAAAACAATAGGAACTGATTGGATGAACGTAGTTAAAAATTAAGCCTTAGGAAATGACCTGTTTATCAGGAAAACATATTCAGACTGAGGCATTCGTGCACGGCCTCTCGATTGAATAAAACTTGAAACAGTTTCTGGAAGGTCAAAACGTACCACAAGGCAGCATGTTTGAATATCAAGGCCCTCTTCACCCACTTTAGTTGCAAAAAGTAGATTCAACTGCAAAGCAGTAACAGAGATAAATTCAATACTCACCTCAATCATATTGATCAGAAAGGAAAAAGATAATTATGGATTCTAAGCATTTCACATTATGGTTAGAAGTTAGAACACTTTGGAGCCCTTTTCAATCTGCCCATGCCTTATTGATGCACATGATGGGCTCCCAACCACCACCCGCTGCCCATACCCTCCTGACCAGAGTATGGTCGTATCTCCGAAAATTCTGCATAGTATTCATTTTAATTAAAACGAGCTATTGGAATGCTGATCCAGGGAATGACGCTGATTATTTTATTCAAAAATTGTCAAAAGTTAGGCGGACATGTTTTATTTAAATAAAGGAGATTGGCAATGAAAGAAAGAGGACGGGAGGATTTATTTTTTTATTTTTTTGAGTTTAAGGGACTGAGAAGTCTGAGTATCAGGAAATCGGAACTGCTATAAGGGTTTTGATTTACATTATGATAAACATGATTCCTTGGTTTGGTTTATCTCATATTACGAGCTAAACCCCTTTTATCATTGGGGAAAAGATATAAATTTTCTTGAATTATGCTTACTTCTGATGTTTGAATGAGTTCATTCCTTTATAAAATATGTTTGTGTTATCTTCAATCTAAATACTTTTGAATGGATTGGCCCCCAATCAATCGATCTTAATCTTACTTATCTTCCAAAAGAAGAGATCTGAGGTGGAACTAAGGTAATACAGTATAGGGAATTACAAAAGAGTTCGAAAATACTTGTAATGAACTATACAGTGTTAGCAATCACATTAGTGCACTCAAAAACATAAATATAAGAGGTTGAAAGACGTATTCATGTGATTGAATCTCAAGTCATTCTGTTAGACTAGGTGAAGGACAATCTAGTTTGCCGAGATAGAGTAGTGTTCATCAAATAAAGATACGAGTATGTGGAGTTAGCAGTGATTACTGGCATATCAAAAGGGATGTAAACTCATAAAAACATAACAGTAGTAAGGTGAAATCAGAACCCCTAGGAGCCTTAACCCATTGTGTGAACTGTTGTCCAAGATTGCTATGTTCTTTCCCTAGCATTTTATTTGTTTGTTCATTAAATTTCGATGAATCATGCTTTCACATCTAATTTGCTAGATAAAACTAAACCTATCAATTTTAGTATTTAATACGTTAAGCTACTTTCCATGTGGATTCAATATACATACTTCACGGTACACTATACGATCCGTATACTTGTGGTATAAAATAGTTGATCCAAAAATCACTATCAATCACACCAAGGTATTAACTGTTTCTGTCGATCTCCATCGTTACTGCTAGATGATCGAATAACAAGGGCAGATACATCCAATGTTGAGGTAGGTAGTCCCTTAGATGATGTTAGATGATCTCCAACATCACTTTTTCCTTATTTTCTTCACACCTAACCTCTTAGAAAGCCTCCCTAAGACTAGGCAGTGATTTTGTGCCTATGATTCGACCTGGAACATCATCTGCTACACCCTGAGAAAAACTTGAACGACCTTTTTTGTTCAACAATCTCGTTGTATATTGTTGCATCTTTCCATGAGTCAGTCTTGAATAAGTCAAGTTGCTGCCAATACATACTGAGTAAGAGATTGCTCTCCTTGGCAGAAATAATGAAGTACTGATTAAAGTTGAAACAGCTCAGAAGTATTTTCAAAGCTGGAGTATGCCTCTTTGGCTGCATCCCATATTTCTTTTGCAATCCCAAAAAGTAAGAAATTTTCACCTATTTCATTGTCCATGGATTTGATAAGCCATGACGTGATCATACTATTTTCAATCTTCCACTTTCTCGAACCTGGATCAGTTGTCTCTAGCATGGTTACTGCTCCGGTGAGATAGTCATCTTTTCTCTTACCACTAATGAGCAACAAAACAAAACTACTGCAAATAATTATGGCCATTTAATTTGTGTCCTGTGATAAGAATAGAAGGATCATTGCCACCAAGGTTTGGAATTTCTGAACTGCCTCCTGATTCTACAACTGTGATGTTGGATGTTTGCGATGAAGCCATTCCGTATTTTGTCATTCTTCAAACATTGTGACGATAAAGATGAATGAGAAAATGAAGATGAAGGGCTGGAAAGATGATAGGAACCCGAACAAGAGTAATTTTATTGGTAGACAAAAAATAAAATAAAACAGAGTAGTTGGTATGCAGTTTGAGAGACAATCCTCTCTCCCAATATAATTATATTTTCATTGCATTTTTCTCAAAATCAAGCATATATTCACTCACACCCTAATACCTTATTTATAGCCAATTCCTCGAATTCAAATTCAAACATAATAAATAGAAAATCCTCATGTTCAAAAACAATAAATAGACAACCCAAAACCCCCAAATTCAAATTCAAACACAATAAAAAAACTCCCAAATTCAAATTCAAACATAATAAAATGACAATCCTACCCTCTTACCTTGCATCTAATATAGGTTTGCATGGGTTTGGGCCCACCATTACTCCTCCCAAGAAGACACGTTGTCCATAAGGTGGAATGAAGGGAACTGCTCATCAATCACATCAAGCAATTCCCATGTGGCTTCCTAGCAGGGTAAATCTTTCCACCGAATTAACACCTCTGTCTTGTTGGTGGGCCTGTCGGACTTGGGCACATGCCTTCAAGAAAAGCGGACTCCAACAGAATCACCATACCCTCGGTTAATGTAAATGGCAACAACGGGGAGGGTGGATGGTCGCCAATAACCTGACACAACCGAGGCACATGAAACACAAATCTGCTAGATAATTTCATACAGCCCAAAATAGCAAGGGGATAGCTTCTTATTCCATCGTCGCGCCACAATCTATTGCCAATACAGCCATAGCTTCAAGTACACCCAGTCCCCGACTGCAAAATGGACATCCCTCCGATGCCCATCAATTTGCTTCATCATAATCTGCTAAGCGCGTGATAAGTGCCGCTTTAATTCAGCTAGGATACAATGTCTATCCATCAAGTACTCATCTACCAACATCACTGGAGTCTTTGGATGCCTATAATGTACGAGATGAAGGGGTCCCACCCATATAAGATCTTGAAAGGAGTAATTTGGAAAGCAGTATGATATGAAATACTGTACCAATATTTTGTCCACGCCAACCAACAGGCCAATTGCTTAGGAGCATCGAACACGAAACAACGCAAGTAGGTCTCCACACTTCGGTTGACGACCTCAGTTTGTCCGTTGGTTTGTAGATGATACGCCGTGCTCTATTTTAGCACCATGCCCTATTGCTAGAACAATTCTCTCCAGAAATGGCTAAGAAAGACTCTATCCCAGTCTATCACGATGGACTCTGGAATCCCATGTAACCGCACCACCTCGCGCACAAAGGCCGCGACAACGTTCACTGCCATATATGGTGATACAAGTGTGTGAAGTATGCATACTTACTCAGTCAGTCCACCACCACGAGAATAACTATAAAATCATCAGAGCATGGCAAACCCTCAATGAAATCTATTGGAAATCATAAGATTTGGTGAAGCTGCCAATTATAGTCTAAGTCTGGAAACTCAAAAATCCAAAAGTATCAGGATCATAGAGTTGAAGTTCAAAGAAAAGAAAACTATCACTGAGCATAATAGCTAACAACTCGTAGAGTTGAAGTCGCAGACAAAAAGTGACAGAACGTCAACTGACTCGAAGACCCGTAGAGTGCGAAACTAAAGAGTCCCTAAAGATACCCTAATAGCAATTAACAGAACATAAATTGATATGTAGACTCATAGACTCGTAGGGTCGAAGAGTTGAAATCACAAGCAGAATTTGTCAATTACAAATTGTATGGAGACTCGCAAACTCGAAGGTCGAAGAGCCTAAATCTCACAATGTATACTGACAAAAGAAATCGTTACTGAGACTCGAAGAGTCGTAGACAGTTAATCGAAAGGAATTGTCAACCCATAGATAAGACTAAGGGCCAATTTGACAATGCTTCTTGGAGGCTGCTTCTGCTTATAAAATAAGTAAAAACAATAAAATATGTTTGATAACTAAAACAAAAGTGCTTATAAAAATTTTTTTGCTTTTTAAAAATAAAAAGCAGAAGCAATCCAAGGGTTGCTTTTTAGAAGCTGCTTTTTTAATAAGCAGTTTTTAAAATTTTAAAATAACAATATTATCCTTATTATTTTCCATCAATCGCAGCCTAATATGAAGCGTCTCTCACGATCTCTAGACACGGGAGAGATGCAGCGGGGATAGAGCTCTGGGACGGGGGATGAGTGGGGATGGGAGGAGGGAGCAAATGGGGGGGGTCCGACGGGGTGGGGAGCGAGAGGGGAGGCGGGGTGGGGATGGGGGGGAGGGAGGGGGGGGGGGGGCAAGGTGGGGATGGGGTGGGGTCGAAGGGGTGGAGGGCTAGGGCTGAGGGGAGTTGGGAAGGGAGGAGGAGAGTGTAGGTTTTTTTTAATTATAATAAAATAAAAAGGTTATTTATGTCTTTTATATTTTTAAAGTACTTTCATTTTTAGTTTACCAAACACTTATTAACTGCTTTTAAATTCTACGACACTTTTAAAATTATATTTTACCTAAAAGCATAGCATTACCAAACTAAGCCTAAGACCTATAGACTATAGAGGCAAAGTCATAGCTGAAGAGTCGGAGCCGTAGTGTCGTAGACTTCAAGAAACGAAGACAGTTTGCAATAACCTAGCAATGACAGGCTAAACAGTAAGCACTGAGAGTCTGAGACTCATAGAGTCAAAGACTCGCAGGGTCGAAGACCCATCATATGTTCATAGACCAAAGTAACAGAAAGGTCGTAGAACAAATTAGCCCACCAAAGCAAACAGACGAAGAAATAGAGTCAAAGACTTGCACCTATGACAAAAAGCACTGGCTATGTATGCTTTGCATAAGAGTCACTTGAATAATCGCTGGAGAGGGTCGAAGACTTGAAGAGTCGAAGACTCACTAAACTAAACAGAGAGTGACTCATTAGACTTAAGCCAAACTGTAATCTGCCACCCTCGAAGACTCGAAGATATAGAGTCGAAGAACCACAGCTAGTAGTAACTCAATACGCTCGTTGAGAAGCCACTCTAAGCACCTCTGCGAAGGTCGCAGACTTGTAGAGTTGAAGACCGCATTATAGAGTGAGCCTGTTTTCATCTGAAAACTACTAGACTCGAAAACTCGTAGGAGCTAACGCTGTCAAAGCCCGAAGTATCATTGTAAAACTAAAATAAGGCTCGACCCAAATCTACGAGGTAAATCTTCGAGTCATCACACCTTCAAGGCACATACCTTCGAGGCTAACTCACAACCCTAAGCATTCCACTTAGCGAAATCATCAGCTAGGGTTTATACAGTATGTCTGCGCCGTCCAGAGCGGTTGAGCCCATTTAATGTCGCATTAATGACTGTCAACTGCCATCAACGAATGAACGGCCAAGATCGACTGTATCAGTATGGGCATGCACCTAAGAAGCTTGGGCAACAGAACTGCCGAATCAGAGTAGATCAACTCATCCCCTGCACTTCTGCATTTTAAGTAGCGGAAAGTCAGACTGACGAGATGGACAACAAGGCACACGAGCACTATAACCTTAAAATATATCTCTCACGCACTTAACGACGAAAATATAAGTTAATCTCTCTCTTAAAAAGTGAGAAACACACAGAACACAAGATATAGGATTCTGACATGCATTAAAGAATTAACTTTTGCAGAATCCAAGAGAGAGTTCCAACACTAGAGAGAGAGACTAAGAGAGAACTTCTTTCAAGTGTTGTGCGCCGTGTTGATCAAAGGAACAAGAACAACATAGAATGATCAATTATACACTCTTGAACAAACAGATCCAGTACAATCATTTAGTCTACTCTCAGCGGTGTTTATTCACAATCAACCACTATCTTATAACATTCCAAATGGAGTCAATCTTTCCATATTGACATCCGTAGAAATATTCACTTCATATCTGAGGTCTGTCCCAGCTAGAGTATTAACTCTCATCTCATATTTGTTAGATAGTTAATAATCACTCCTATACCATATTGATGTCTTCTCCATCAATATCCATAGCATAGTCAACTCTAAGAATTCATTCACCAGCTTGCAGTCTTGGCTTCAGCGAAAAGAGTCTATTCATTCCCCCTCTAGACTCACTTCAGGACCTACAAAATCCATCATCACCTCCTCTCAAACCCGATCTGGCAGTACTAAAGGTTGTAACAATCCCCCCAAGGCTAAGGACATGCATTTATAACTGATAGTCCCTTGGAGACTAGAGGGGGGTGAATAGGCTCTTATCGAAACTCTTTCTAATCTCTTAAGACACAAACACTTATCCAGTTAAGTGATAGAATCACTGCGGAAGATAACCAGATAGTGAAAGTATTTTGTTTTATTATCAAAACATAAATACAACAAAATAGAAGCAAGACTCTCTCACACTCTGTTTACAAAGGGATTCACACACTAGCCTATTTCTATCTTTTGAACTCTTGTGCATACACAGGGTTGATCTTAGCTTGATTAATGAAGATTCCTTCCTTCAATTGTTTAACTTTTATTCCGAGGAAGTAGGATAGTTCTCCCATCATGCTCATCTCAAACTTGCCTGTCATCAACTTAGTAAACTCTTCACAAAGCTTCAGATTCGTTGATCCGAAAATGATATCATCCACGTATATCTGTACGATTAGAGTGTGCTCTTTCTCTTTTCGTAGAAATAAGGTGGTGCCTATCTTCCCTTTTTGGAAGTTGTGAGCAAGTAGGAATTCCGACAGTGTGTCGTACGAGGCTCTTGGAGCTTGCTTCAAACCATATAAAGCTTTCCGAAGTTTGTAGACTAGATGTCCTGCTTTAGGTTCAATGAAACCGGGAGGTTGTTCTACGTAAACCTCCTCCTGAAGATCTCCATTCAGGAATGCGCTCTTGACGTCCATTTGATAAACTATGAAGTTTTCATATGAAGCATACGTCAGAAACATCCGGATTGCCTCAAGTCTTGCTACTGGGGCAAAGGTCTCATCATAGTCTATTCCTTCTTCTTGACGATATCCTTTGGCTACCAATCTGGCTTTGTTCCGGATTACTATTCCATCCGTATCAAGCTTGTTCCGGAACACCCATTTAACTCCAATGACTTGCTGAGACTTAAGCCTTGGTACTAAAGTCCACACATTATTTCTCTTAAATTGATTTAGCTCTTCTTGCATGGCTTCTATCCAATTCGAATCCTGAAGAGCTTCATCTACCACTTTTGGTTCTATTTGAGATAGAAAACATGAGTAAAGACTCATGTTGGAGGTGGCTGCTCTTGTTCGTACACCAACAGTAGGATCACCAATCACTTGATCTGAGGGATGGTTTCGGGTCCATCTGTAATTCTGTGCATGTGATGATTGATCTTGAATAATTTGAAGCTCTGCCAGATTAGGTGGTTCACGCATATCTACTGGTTGAGCTTCTTCCGAACCAGATCTTTCCGTATTAGAAGGTACGGTAGAACTTGATGGTTCTTCAACACTGTTTCTGTCAGTGTAAACTAGTCCGGACGGACTTCAAGGTGCTCCGGAATTTGGATATCCGTAGGAGTATGTCCGGAGCTTAACGGTAGTCCTGAGTCCGAGTCATCCGTAGCATCGTCCATAACATTTCTTTGTGCTCCGCTGGGGCCGCTTGGTTGGTCAGTATGTGTAACAGGAACAGTCATAAACTTTGAATAGTCGATGTTGTTGTCTTGAACCTGAACGTTAGAACTTGAAGAAGCAACTTTTGACCAATCAAGATTAGTTTCATCAAAGGTCACATGGATAGATTCTTCAACCTTAAAAAGTTTTCTATTGAAGACCCGATAAGCTTTGCTATGTAATGAGTACCCGACAAAGATCCCATCATCAGATTTTGGTTCAAATTTATTCCGGGATTCTTTGCCGTTGTTCAATATACAGCATGTACACCCAAAGGCTCTGAAATGTGAAATTGAAGGCGTTCGTCCTCTCCACATCTCATAGGGTGTTTTCATGGTAGATTTATTTATTAGAGTTCTGTTCTGAACATAGCAGGCAGTGGACACTACTTCAGCCCATAGACTGAGAGGAAGCGTTGCCCCTGCTAACATAGATCTGCCAGCCTCGTACTTTAACATTGATCTGCCAGCCTCGACTAAAGTACGATTCTTGCGCTCAGCTATCCCATTCTGTTGTGGAGTTATGGGCGCAGAGAAGTCATGCTGAATGCCCTGTTCAGAACAATATGATCTCATATCTGAAAAATCAAATTCTGTACCATGATCACTTCTGATGCACTTAATGCTCAGTCCTTGTGAGTTGCTTATCCAGTTGAAAAGATCTACAAGATGCTCAAAAGTTTGATCCTTTGATTTCAGGAACATCACCCATGTGTATCTGGTGAAATCATCGATAACCACAAGGGTATATCTCGCACCGACAAGCGAAGGAAGGAAATATGACCACAGAGGTCCATATGAAGAAGTTGCAGAGGAGGAGTTATCGAATTAACTGATTTACTCTTAAAGCTATGTTTGGTCAGTTTGCCGAGTTGGCATTCTCGACAGAGAGTGTCTCTGGAGTATATGAGTTTAGGTAGACCAGTGACAAGATCAAGTGATGCTAACTTAGACAGTGTCTTAAAGTTTAAGTGTGCGCATCGCTTGTGCCATAGCCAACTATCTTCATCTGATGCTTTAGTGAGGAAGCATACAGGGTCAGAAGAATTATTTCTTAAGACAACTGAGTATATGTCCCCATCTCTTGATCCGGATAACTTAATATCTCCAGATAAGTTTTCCCTTACAGTACAGGTGTTGGACATAAAGGAAACGGTAAATCCTTTGTCACATAAATTACTGACACTTAGCAGATTATGCTTCAAACCTTCGACTAGTGCAACTCGAGTGATTGATACACAGCCATTGGTTAAAGTGCCATACCCGACAGTCTTACCTTTGCTGTTGTCACCATATGAAACGGATGGACCTCGTTTGTCATTAACTTCAACAAGCAGAGTCTGATCACCCGTCATATGTCCCGGAGCATCCACTATCGAGGATCCACTTGCTTTGATTGATCTTTAACTTCAAGTGATCCGGCAATGCATTCCAGAGATGCTCCTGAAAGACAACAGTTTACACTTTTGGTGCCCAAACTTGTTTCAGGCGGTTAGAGAGAGAGCAATAATGTCAACGATTCCGGATTTGATTTTGCTGGGACTTTTAGCTCTCAAAGTTGACTTTAACTTGTTAGTTTCAGCTGCCTCTTTTAATTGGGTTTTCCTGGGAGAGATACTCCTTTGAGGTTTAGATTTTGTTTTGCTCGAAGAACCCTTTTTATTTAACTGATCTTTATTGGTATGAATTTGATTACAAAGCCAGTTATCAGATAAACTCCAACATTCATAGTGATAATGACCTATTTCCCTACAGATGGAACAAATACTATAATGCGGAGTACAAACAGGGGATACAGGTCTCTTAGATTTTACAGACTTTCTACCCTATTCCCTGTGGCCTAATCCATTACGTTTGGGTGACGCGCTCTTGGCCCTAAATGCGTCAGCCTTAGCCTTTTCTTTCTTTTTGGGTGCTACAGTTTTGGCTTTAACTGCAGCAGCCTTTCCTTCATCTTTAGTTACGGGAGCAACTGCTTCGGGAAAAGCACTAACAGCCTCAACTCCACAGTCATAAACTATGGTGCCACTTGAAATGAAACCATCCAACGGTTTAAATGTACTAACAGGATATAAGTTGGTTAGTTTTGGAGTGAAATCTGGAGGACACTCAGTAGCTTGAGCTATGGAAGTCGATGGTTCGGAACCTAGGCCAGGTTTGACTCGGATGTTGTCAGGATCAGTCCTAAAGGTAGAGGCTATTTCTCCGGATTTTAGCCACTTACGATTTATTTCCTTTTCCTGTTCCAGTTCATTTTCGAGTTGTTACACAATAACTTTTAGGCCCGTTAGGTTGGTATTTAACAGATGATTTTCAGCTCTTAGATCATGATACCAAGCCTCTTTTCCTCTGAAGTCAGCTATGTCCTTTTCAAGTCTAGTGATAGTAAATTCAAGGCGTTTATTCTGACTTTTCACATCTTTGTACATTTGAGTAATTATTAGTCTCTCATTCTTTTCATGATCACATTCAATAATAAGAGATTCTAATTGACTCATGAGCTCAGAGATAGAAGGTACCTCAGTATTTGCCATGAGGCAGACGTTCGGCTTAGGAGTTGGCTCATCATCCGAGGATTCCTCCTCTTCTTCCGAGTCACTGATGTACTTTGTCACGAACGCCTTCCTCTTGTTCTTGCTGTTGTCTGAAGTGGACGGCGAGGAGTTACCTTGTCAATTTTCTCGGCCACTTTTGATTTGGATCTGCAGTCCTTCGCCCAATGACCGGTTTTCCCACAGTTGTAGCATTCCTGGGAACTGGACTCCGGTCTCTCCTTCCTTTGGAAAGATAATGATGAGTGTCTCCTGAATCTTTTTCTGCTTTTCCTTAGAAATTGCTCAAAGGATTTGACGAGAAGAGCTATCTCCTCCTCCACGTCAGAATCAGAATTCTCGGACGCGTCCGTATCATCATTCCTCAATATGTTTAAACATTCCGTAGCTTTGAGAGCTACCCCCTTTTCTTTCCGAGCTATTTTCTCATCCCGGTCAGAGTACTTAAACCTGACTTCGTGAATCCGCAGCTCACCATATAGTTCTTCAAGGGGAACATACTGCCAGTTTTTGTCTGATTGCATTTGGAGTTGTTTGGAGTAGTAGCGATCCGGCAAAGAGCGAAAGAACTTGTCATTGATCTGAGATTGAGAATAATGCTCATTGACAATCTTCAGCTCAAGAATGAGCTTGCCGAATCTCCGATAGATGCTTTCGAGTGATTCGTCTGGTTTATGATTGAAACTCTCAAAGTTCTGCCTGAGAGTATAGATAATGTTCTGCATCTGGGACTGACTCCCCTCATAGAAGATTGTCAGTTTATCCCAGACAGCTTTTGCTGTCGTGCAGCCATGGACGTCCGTGAAAGCCTCAGAATCCAAAGACGATGTAACGTAAGCCAGAGCCTTTTCGCTAGCGCCTGCCAGGCTCTTTCATCGTTGGTAAGTTCGGCATCCGTCTTTGGCCTTCTAACTCCATGTTCTCCGATTGTCATCGAAATTGGAATCTCCTGATGAAGACAGGGCCACATGAGATGGTCATGGCATACCATGAACATCTTCATGCGAGCTTTCCACTGGGAGAAAAGCTCAAGTGTGAATTTGGGCGGTTTTGTCAGAGTAAAACCAGAACTCCGTGGTTGAGCAGTGGAGGTAGCAGCAAGTTGAGGTGGGTCGACGTTTTTACTACTGCTTCGATTCGGGATGGGCTCTTGTGCACCTCCGGAGTTAAGGCGAGTGTTGAATAGCATACTGCTTTCTTCGGCCATTGCTGAGAGCGAAATAGTGGGATCTCTATTTAGAACAAATAGAACTTGCTCTGATACCACTTGATGGTCCCTTGAAGCCTAGAGGGGGGTGAATAGGCTCTTATCGAAACTCTTTCTAATCTCTTAAGACACAAACACTTATCCAGTTAAGTGATAGAATCACTACGGAAGATAACCAGATAATGAAAGTATTTTGTTTTATTATCAAAACATAAATACAACAAAATAGAAGCAAGACTCTCTTACACTCTGTTTACAAAGGAATTCACACACTAGCCTATTTCTATCTTTTGAACTCTTGTGCATACACAGGGTTGATCTTAGCTTGCTCACGCACACTGTCTCAAATATACAAGTATGAATATTTATACAAAAACATTCCTAAAGACAACATTGGAACTTGTAGTTCCGGAATGCGTTCAGCAATAACTATTCCTCGGTAATCTCTCTGCCTTGACTGCTGCAGTTTGTGGAGCTCAAGATCTTGGGTTTAAGGAGTATAAGTGTCTTTGTGAGTTCCCAAGTATAATTAAAGTTGTGTCCACATATCCGGGTGATCCACGTGTAAGGTTCTTCAGGTTCTCAACGAGTTTGTCTTACATCGGGACACCACGAGCTGATAACCTTAAATGCGGTTGAGTTGAAGCAGTATCTTCTTGGTCCGGTGTAATTTTCCTTACTCCGTAGCTAATGAAGCTCGGAACCTTACTCCGTGTCAGTGGTTGCTTAGTCCGTATCTATTTGGTACTGGAATCCTTAGTCCGTGTCAGCGTTTCCTTATTCCGCATGTAAATTTCTTACTCCGTATGTAAGTTCCTTACTCCGTATGAGTTTAAAGGATCGGATGGCTTACTCCGTACTAGCGCATCCTTACTCCGCATGAGTGAGTAGCACGGATTCCTTACTCCGCATCTAGTTTCCTTACTCCGTGTGAATAAAGACTCGGGTCCTTATTCCGCATCAATACTTCCTTACTCCGTATGTATGAAAGACTCGGATGCCTTACTCCGTGTCTTCTATACTTTAGTTTGCTTGAGGGGAAGGCTTAACTTTTTAACTCCATGTCAAACCTTTTACTTCATGCGACCTTTTGGACCAAGACTCTTACTCCGCATCAGTTTGACTTAGTCCGTTTGAGGCATTAGGAACAGATTCCGTAATCCGTAGCTTTTAAGTTCTTAGTCCGCACGAATGTTCCTTATTCCGTATGTACTGGTGACTTGGTTATTTACCAAGTGTTTGACGACACTCACTCTTGTCCGGATCAGGATTATGTATCCTGTCCTTAGCTTTGCTCTCATGAGTGTATCTCCGGATTAATAACATATCTTCTGCAACGATCAAAGAAACACAAAAGATCTCAGATCAAATTACATAAGGCTTTATCAGCATTATCCAAATTCTGGGCTTGATCCAACAATAACATCAACAAACATCGCATTTGGCTACCATATTCTCCACATTTTTTTCATCCCTACCCAATAGAATTCTATGGCCAGGCATCGATAAGTCTTAAGGATGCTAGAGTGTCCCCCAATCACACTCCCATGGAATTCTTGCAATAATTGTGATATATGGGGTAATGTTCGCGACAACACAAGTCTACCCCGATATAACAGTCGTTGTCCCTTCAAGGAATAATCTGGATAACAAGTATCACCGCGCAGGAGTGCGGTACGAATCCCTGCCAACCCCGCATCCATCAAAGAGTCTTGTACAATCACCTCTTAATCAAGCACTCATGGTACTAATAATGCGGACAAAGTGGGTTCCACCCCTTGCCTCGATAAGCCATCTACTACCTTGTTATCCAATCCGGGCCAATATTGTATCTCAAAATTATATCCCAATAACTTCGACAACCAGCACTGGTATTCCTCAATCACCAACCATTGTTCTAACAAAAACTTAAGACTCTAACGATTGGTTCAAACGATAAAGTGTCTACCTAACAAGTACGGTCGCCACTTCTATATAGCAAACACAATAGCCATGAGCTCGCACTCATATACAGACTTGAGGCGTGCACATGCCATTAACATTAGGTTGAACTACGTGTTGAGTTCTCTTTTTATTGTTTTTAATTTGAATTTGAGAGTTTTTTTATTTACTTTGTTTCAATTTGAATTTGTGAGTTTTTATTTGAGTTATTTATTATGTTTGAATTTTGGAGTTTTTATTTAGGTAATAATTGTGTTTGACTTTGAAGATTTTTATTTGAGTTATTTATTGTGTTTGAATTTGGAGGCAATTTATTTATTGTGTATAAAGTTGAAATGGGAGAGCTATAAAAAGGATATCAAGATATGAGTGAGGTTATGCTTAATTTTGAGAAAATCCAATTAGAATATAATTGTACTGAGAGAGACGGCTGTCTCTCGAACTGCAAACCAACTACTCTATTTTATTTTATAATTTTGTCTACCAATAAAATTACTCTTGTTCGAGTTCCTATCAAATTGGTATCAGAGCAACGATCTTTGAAGTGATGGCTACAAAAAAAGTCAAAATCTTGGAAGAGAAATTAGAAGCAAAGATCAGCTCCTTCGAGGCCATCATCGATGAACAATTCGAAGCCACCAACAAACAATTCTCCACCTTGACCACCAACAAACAGTTCTCCACCTTGGAGGCCATGCTGCACAAACTAACAGAGCTCAAACAAAACCCTCCAGCTATTCCATCGACCAAGGGAGGGGTGGTGAATAAGCTCCCTGGCAATCACAATGGGAGCTCCCTAGCAATCACAGTGGTGAATGAGCTCCCTAGTGACACAGCCGAGGGCAACGAGGCTAGGAAGGGAACACGCACACGCCGGACATGGTTGATTTGAGTGGATCGAGAACCCATGAAGAAGGCACCAAGGGATCTCGTCCTAGGGTTATCTTCTCAAGCATCAAGCGATGCGATAACGGCAGAGGCGGTTGGATCGAGCTGAAAACAGGGGAATTAATGGTTATGTACCACCAAACGGACAACTTATCTCTGGTGGTGGCTACCTGGCACTGGCATGGGGCACACAAACCACAAGAGAGCCCTGGCTTGGAGGGAGCACAACTGGCCATCATGGGGCAAAGGAGTTTGTGGCTGGCAAAGGCAGTCTTGGCTATGAACTCGAGGAGGGTGACCCATCATGGGCTGCGCGACGGCCTAAGGTAACATGACGAGCGGCCTCATTAGCTGGAGAACCAGACCCTACGCAACTTAGTCAGTGGCTAAGGCAAAACAATGGTGGTCGAGCAGTGCCATTTAGAGAGGTGCTGAGGTCGAGGGAGGGCTGGCATGGAGCTGCAACACTACCTAGGAGGATGCTCGGCCCTGGGCAAAGGAGAGGAGAACAAACTCGTTGGGAGGAAGGAGGCGTGAGGCAAGAGGGTGTGACCCACTACAACACCGAGCCTTGGGAGAAAGGGCCTGACATGGGAAATGGTTCTTGGGCTGGCAGTTGCCACATTGCTCAACGACTCACCCAATGTTATATGTGTCCCAGCTGCGTCGGGTTATTGGCAACCATCCCCCGTCCCCAATGTTGCCACCTACATTGACTGAGGATATGGAGATTTTGTTGGAAGGCGA
Organism: Taxillus chinensis; assembly: GCA_023512835.1. Lineage (NCBI taxonomy): Eukaryota > Viridiplantae > Streptophyta > Magnoliopsida > Santalales > Loranthaceae > Taxillus > Taxillus chinensis. Next base: position 54,143,711 of record CM042084.1, read on the forward strand.
GTGCCCAAGTTCGATGGGCCCACCGGGCATGATGAAGGTGCTGATTCGGTAAAAAGATTTACTCGGCTATGAAACAACATGGAACCGCTTGATATGAACGACAACAGTTCCTTTTGTTTCACCTTGTGGACAAGGTGTCTTCTTGGGAGGGGAGTAATGTTGGGTTCTCTTTGGAATCTATTACTTCTTTAATGGATGTACAAACCACAAAAGAATTATACGTGACTATGGCACTTTGCAATAGATCCTTAAACTAAGTGAGCGAGTGAGCCAATGCGTGTGTGTAGATAGGGAGAACTTCTCAATAATATGAACTCAACATGCTCGAATACAAAGTTATACCTCTCCTGATCGAAACTTCTCAAGAATGGTATTCATGGTCTTCCGATTTCGCTGTCCAGAGTTGACTCCTACTAAAAAATCACACTTCCAACATGCTAGAAACTTAATCCTCTGTAGTATATATGACAAAGATTTTGCAGTAACAACCCTCTTCACAAAAACGATGCATTTCATATTTGGCTGTAACCTGAGAAAATAAGAGAGAATTTAAAAGATAACAATAAGTTTTATCAAGGAAATTGCCTTTATATTAACAAGAGTATGAAATAGTAAATTACATAACACAGCAAAAACATAACAAGAAATAAATAATTCCATAAATGTGACGAGATTTAAACAGATTGCTTGACTTAGGTAATTTTGTTTGAGAGCTTGGGTGGATTTCTAAGTAGTGCTATTATGGATTGGATTATTCCATGTCAGAGGGATTTCTAAGCATCCACTAAACCCATTTTCAGTTATGGAACATCTATTACAACTGTTTCTGTCTCATGGTGGATTGAACATTAAGCAGGATTAAAGCCAACCATGTGCTCTCTACTGTCTTAGGGAATCATAAGTACCATTCTCAATTTGCCTAGGACAAGTTGTTAGAGCCATGGGTTTTGGATGCAATTATATGGGGTTTGAACTAGGAGCTAAGGCAGTTGGTCTATGAAACAAGGGAAGAATCTATCTGAAAGGATGTTGAGCCATTTGATGAACAATGAGCTTAGGACAAAATGCTTAAGATTTAATTGACATTTTTATAGGTATCAATATTTTCCAACTTTGAGATACACTATTGACAGTACTAAATATATATCATCCAAAGATAACACAGAAGAAACTTTGATAGAAACACCAACCTAAAAGAAGAAAGGATCTCAATCAAGCATACAAGCTTTCTAGAGAAAATTGGCTCCTTCAAGTCATCCACACAAGATAGATTAGACAAAAAACCATCTACAATGATAGCAAAGATAATATGTCAACAACCAGCCAAAATATTATACTTTATCTTTATACCAGTTTCTACTTTCAATATTTAAGAGACTAGATCATATTCACCACTAGGTCAGTCATAAAGAAAAATTGTCAACTCTTAATTTGAAAGACAAGGGTCAGTTATAATGAAGTAAAACCATAGCTGATACCTCTTGTGAAACCAGTATGCAAGACTTCAGCAGCCTGAAGTAAATATCTTTCATACACAAAATCACCAGTAGAAATTCTTTCCCCATTCTGTATTTCATTAAATTCCAAGCATTTGCAACCAAGAACTAGAGTGCTCTTGGATGTGGAGAAAAACAAACGAAAAACATTAATTGACTGTGCATACTCAAGTAGCTCAACAAAAGTAAACCAAGCAAGCAATTAACAGAAGCTAAAAAAATTGATAATAACTATTTTTTATAAGTAAAAGAATTTATTTATTTACGAAAATCAAAACGTACACAAGAAGTGCACAATAGGCGAGAATACAATAACGAAAACAACAACCCAATCAAAAAGAGCACCCATCCACAACATTCCAAATGAAAGAATAACACAACTCACCCGAAGCATACAATCAATCATCCAAAGAACGGAAAAGAGTACAAGAAAGCTCGACAGCAGGCCACTCCGTATCCTCAAAAACTCACGCGTTCCGCTCCCGCCAAATACTCCAAAGAAGGCAATGAGGGACAGCCCGCCACACCGCCGAATGCCGCCCCACACCGCTCAGCCACCCGACAAACAACGCATGAAGAGACGAAGGCATCACCCATGAGATGCCGAAAAGACCCAGAACCATATCCCACAAACTCCTGGCATAAGGGCAATGAAGGAAAAGATGATCCACATGTTCCGGCAAAGATTTGCACATGTAACACCGACTAACCAGAACAAAGCCTCAGCGCCGCAAATGATCCACAGTCAAAATCTTCCCCAAGACAGCAATCCTCGACAGCAGGCCACCCGAGAGGGCACCCGCACCTTCCAAACACTCCGCCAAGGAAAACTCTCAGTTCGGGAAGGTGAAAGCACGGAGTAAAAACTCCGGACTAGGAACCCACGCTCCCGAGAGGGGCGCCAGCACATCCTATCCATGGCAAGACGTGCCGAAGGAACTAAGTACAAGGTATCAAAGAAGGAAGAAAAAATCTCCAACTCCCAATCCTGTGCAGCACGCACAAACAACACCTCCCACTGCATGTGAGTACCCCGACGACAATGAACATCCGCCACAAAAGCCTCAGGACAGCGTGCAAGACGAAACAACTAGGGATACACAAGCTTAAGTGGGGACTCTCCACACCACACATCATGCCAAAAACAGATCGTAGTCCTAGCCCCCAACTCGAACACCACAAACTGAGAGAAGGACTCTCACACCTGACGAATGAATTTCCACAACCCCATGCCATGGGGACCATGAGGCATCAAAGATATCCATCCCCCACTCGCAACCCCATACTTAGAGGCAATAACCTCCCACCACAGTGCCCCCCGCTCTACCCCAAAACGCCAAAGCCATTTCCCCAGAAGAGCAGTCTTAAAACGACTCAAATTCCGAAGAGCCAAACCACCAGAAGAAAGAGGTCGACACACCTCCCACCTAACCAAAGGGATCCGTGGCATGCCAGCCACGGAGCCCCATAGGAAATGCCTCTGGATGCGCACCATGCGTGAAGCCACAGTTGCGGGAAGAGGAAACGGGGAAAGAAAGTATGTCGGCAAGCTGGAAAGGGCGCTCCGAATCAAAGTAAGCCGACCCCCCTTGGAGAGATTAAGGCGCTTCCAAGCAGCCAAGTGCCGCTCCATCCGCTCCAGAACCGGCTCCCAAATAGCAGATGCTCAAAAGGACACCCCCAAGGGAAGCCCCAAATACAACAGGGGAAGCTGAGCAGTCGAGCACCCCAAGATATCAGTTAGACCCCTCATAGAAGCCACCTCACCAACCAGAACCATCACAGATTTGCTGAGGTTAATTCGCAGGCCCGAAACAGCCTCAAACCAGACAAGGACGGACCGCAAATGAAAAAGATGACCCGGATCCGCCTCGCACATCACAAGTGTCATCATCAAAAAGCATATGAGAGGCTGCGAGTGACCCACTGCCTGGACCACCAACCGAAAAACCGGAAAGAAGACCAGTCAAAGAAGCCTTCCCCACCATGCGACTGAAAACCTCCATAACAAGAACAAACAGCATAGGTGACAAGAGGTCTCTCTGTCACCGGCCCCGATAACTCAAGAAGAAACCGTAAGGGTAGCCATTGACAAAAACCGAAAAACAAGCAGTGGAAATACAAAAGGAGATCCTGAAACTCCACACAAACACCCAATACATCACACCGCAACACAGCCCAACAGTGCTGAAAGAAAGCCAAAGGAAACCCATCCGGACCAGGGGCCTTATCCCCCTTGCACCCGCGCACCACGAACAACACCTCCTACTCCTCAAACGGCCGATCAAGCCACCCAACATCCGCCTCAGAAAGGGCATCAAAAGAAAGCCCATCAAGGCAAGGACGGGGACGCTCCTCCTCCCGAAAAAGAGTCGCATAAAAATCCACAACGTGCTCCCGAATATCCTCCTGAGTGGAAGAGACAACACCATCAATGTGCAACCGGTTAATGGTGTTGATAGTCCTATGAGAGTTAGCCATGCAGTGAAAGAACTTGGAGTTCTTATCACCCTCACGCAGCCACAAGGAGTGAGATTTCTGACACCAAGAGATCTCATCTATCAGAAACACCCTCTCCAGGGACGAGGCCAAGGTAGCCTGGCACCCCCTCTCCTCTACTGATAAAGGCCGAAGCAAAGCCAACTCCTCGAGAGCGCCCAAAGTTGCCAACAAAGAATGCTTCCGAACACCAACCTGGCCAAAGACAGAAGCATTCCACAGTTTCAAATCCCCCTTCAACTTCGAGGCAAGCACATCGCTCGGAGTGCCTGCAACACAATAGGACGCCCACCAAGACTGCACTCTGTCCACAAAACCATCAACTAGAAGCCACATGTTCTCAAACCGGAATGGACGAACACACGAAGGCGAAAGACCACACTCCAAGAGAACCGGAAAGTGATTAGAACCCCAACGACTGAGCCTCGACTGACGGAGATGCACAAAACGCCCCGCCCAATCCACAGAAACCAAAAACCGATCAAACCGAGAGAAAGCAGGCTGCTGGTAGTTATTGGACCATGTATAATCCCCACCAACCAAAGAGAGATCCACCAAACCCACGACGGCAACAAAGTCAAAAAACCCCAGCATCGAGGGAGTAAACCCCGACGAACCCGTCTTTTCAGATGGAAAAGGCACCACATTAAAATCCCCCCCGATACACCATGGCACCCCCCACCAGCTATGCAAACCCGCAAGCTCATCCCACAGCAGATGACGATCACTGGCAATCTGAGAACCATACACCCCAGAAAACATCCACACACTTTGGTCCCCAATCAACTGAAATTTGCTAGACAACGAAAACTGGCCAATGGCATCATCCCGTTTGCAAACAACACGGCTGTCCCATATCAACAGAATGCCCCCTGTGGCCCCCACAGACCCAAGAAAGATCCAATCCACAAAGCGACCTCACCACAAAAGTCGCACAAGGTCCTCCGGCACGAACTCCAATTTAGTCTCTTACAGGCAAATAATGCCTGCCTTCCACTCCTGGAACAAATTGCTAAGGCAAAGGCACCTCGCCCTATCATGCAGCCCTCGTATGTTCCATAATAAGAGCTTCATACTCATTGGGAGAACTCAAGATCCCCCGAAAAGCCAAATCAGTCCCCGGCCCCACCCGAGAAGGCCGAGAAACTCTTGCATCATAAGTAATCGAAGATGAAAGTCCCTGAAGCTCCCGGGCAAACTTAGGCCCCATGCCCGCAGGCTGCCTACAAGGTGCAGCAGCCTTGCGCGCTTGATGCCGAGCCTCAATGTCGCGAAGCAGATCTGACACAGCAACTTCACACCCCTCAAAAGTCACCCCCAAGAGCTTACCAATAGCCTTATGCTTCCGTAAGACCCAATCTGACTCCTCCGGGCAGCAAGGTTGCATTGCGAGAGCTTTAGGCTAACCAGCAATGACACCCAGCGGAGCCTCCCTATCCTGCACCACCAGAGCATTGGTAGAAACCAAACTATCCTCCCCCGCCACTGAAGCTAAACTGCCACCACCTGCTGAAAGAGGACAGCCCTTGGGCGAGACAGCTCCCCCAGCATCAACCTCCCCCGTCGGGACGAACGAGCAGCCCCCCCCCCCCACAAGGCAGAACCCCTCCCGAGTCACCAACATCCACCACGACCAAAGCCCCTAGCTGAGTGACCCCCAACCACACTCCAGTCAACTAGGCGCGCTCACCAGCAAAGGGACTGCGTCTACTGCCCTCCCCATGCTCAAAACGCCAGGAACGGGGCGACCCCCACGATAGCACCCCCTTGTTAGCTACACCCTGCTCTGGTACCCGTGAAACAGCCAGGTCCAACTGCCCCCCGCACTCCCAGAAAGGGACGAGCGGCCGCATCTGCTAAGAAGCTCCTTCAGGGGGAGGTGCGGTAGGAGAAGACGCAGGAGCCCCGACCTGCGTCTCAGAGAGCACGGAGGCGTCGACGACGATCCATTCTCCCCGCCCGACGCCCAGCTTCACCTGAACGGACAAGTTGACAGAGACCCCACCACTGCCGACGGCAACGCCACCTGACGCCACGTCGCGATACGTCCTGGCATCGCGTTCGGAGGTGCGCCCCGATACCCGCATAGAACAGCATGCAGAGACACGAGCTAGGTCTCCCACCTTGTCACCAACACCCCGACAACTCCCAAGCCCTGCGGCGAGCAAACTCCGCAACCCAAGCCACCCATGAGCATCACGGCCGACGGGGATGAAGAGAGTCCCCCACGACCGAGAGGGACCAGCGACAAAAAATGAGATGACGCTTCCACTGCGATTCTGACGCCGTTGCGCCAGGTAGACCGTAGCGCCTTCGCGGAAAGACCGCACCTCGAGCTGGCCCAAAGGAAGACCGTCCAACTCCCCCAACACTCGGCCAGCCATGACGCCACGTCCCGACTAAGCGAGACAGCACTGATCCACGTCCGGCTGCGCTCCATGATCCGAATCTCCCGACCAAGCTCCTTCACCTCGAACGACTTCAATTCCACCGACAGAATGCGAGAGGAACGCTCGCTAGCTCAAGCGCGAGTGCCAGCGGCTGCCACGATTGGACCCCGTCCAGCAACGTGAGGAAACGGCGCAGCGCGATCACCTCGGTGTCGCCCTAAATCGCACGTGTGTCGCGCGTAGTACATCAATGGGAGCAATTGACTGCTCAAGTAGGAACAATTGCCTAATAGTAGACAACAAGTAAGAACAATAGCCTAATAGTAAACAAGCGAGCAGGTAAGATTGGCCATGTTCGCACAATTTTTTGTACTATTGGAATTATTAAGTTGAAACTATTCTCCCATGAGTAGAGATTTTATTTTATTCTCTAGGATACTTGGACTAAGGATCAAGTAATATATTACCTATTCAGTCCTGGGGTTTTCAATGAAAAACAAATCCAGCTTCTGTCGCTGACAGCTTGCCTTCAGCAAGTATCCTCTTCCTCATTGTCTTCTATTTTTCTACTTCTTTTATGTTTTAGTAAACAGTGCTCATGAAGACTTTTGTAGTAAAATAGTAACAATGCCATATATTTAGAGAAAACATTTTTAAAAAAAACTATTTTTCCCAATAGTTTTCAAAATTTATCATTTATTGGTTTCATTTTATTATTCTTTGTGTGGAAGGTGTGAATTAGTTCCTCCCTATCTAAGGTGACATTATTTGTAACAAACAAACATTGAACCTTAACTTGGACATAAAATAGTAAGTGTTACTATAATTAAAGTGCTACAAGAAGATGTTCACCTCTTTCTACAAATTCAAAACTCTATTGATAGTAAGTTAATCACTGTAAATTTGTCAAAGAACTAACGAAATATTTGAATGTCTTGTATTCTATAAAGCATTCTATCGAGCAGACAAACAAAATCAGTCTTTTACAACTTATTTTATGGCTTTTAAGAAGACTGATGAAGAGATTAATGTTGTTGCCTTTTAGTCCTGATGTGAAGATTCAACAACACTAACGTGAGCAAATGGCTATCATGAATTTCTTAACTCAACTTTCCTTTGACTTTGAGATTGCCAAATCAAGTTCTTTCTAGTTCTAAGATCTCTTCATCACATGTAGTTTTTAGTCCGATACTCCACACAAAAGGTCCACCACCGAAAACCCAATAGTGCTTTAGTGAGTCGATGGCATACCTATGAGCCTAGATGGTCATTCCATTATCATGGAAACAAATGAGGACTACCAGAGTTTGAAGCATGGCCACATAATTCTAGAATTCTTTATAGTTACTGTCATAAGTCAGGTCATGTGACGCATGAATGTCAAAAGCTTCAATACAAAAATCAAAGAGTTCCTTGGGCCCACATTGCATCTACTACTAATACTTCAACACTAATGGTTCATATTTCTACAAATGAATTTTTCAAGCTTTTACGGTATCAAAAATCAATAAAGCCTTCATCTCCTTCTATTACTGTTATTATTGATTCAAGTAAGTGTCTTCTTTACTCCTTCCAAATGGATCATTGATTCTAGTGTCACATATCATATTACAGATAATTCTATTTTATTTTTTAATTTCTAGTGTCACACCTCTCAATCTTAACTGATAGGTCATCATCTTTTATTCATAAGTCTAGCCCAATTACATCAACCTCTCTCCTACCTTTGTCGTTTTTTTTACATTTACCTCCAATTACATTTACCTCTCTCCTATCCAGGGGCCTCTAAACTCTTGATGCCCCACTACCTCCATCTGTTGCTTGTTCTGGTGTTATATCTCCCTTCAAAGAGCATTGTAGGTTGGTCATCCATCACTTCCATTTCTTAAGAAGTTTTGTTATAATTTAGTCACATGTCTTCCTTAAATTACAAGTCATATCAATATGCAAAACATCATCATCTTAGTTCAAGTACAAGAATCAATAAATGTACAAATGTTCCTTTTGAATTAGTTCATTTTGATGTTTAGAGTCTTTATCATATTGCGTCTAAATTTGGATTTAAATATTTTTTTACCATTGTAGATGACTATTATCGTGTCACTTGATTTTATTTAATGAAATGTCATTCTGAATTGTTCTCTATTTTTTAGGCTTATTGTGCTTAAACGAAAACTCAATTTAATGTTTTCATCCATTGTTTACGTAGTGGTAATGATAAAGAGTATGCCCAAATCTTATTTTAAAATTTTATAATTCGAAATGGCATGCTTCATGAGATTTCCTGTGTTAATACTCCATTTCAAAATAGAGTGATCAAACGTAAGAATACCCACCTTCTTGAAATCATCTGTGCCCTCTTATTTCAAATGAATGTTCCTAAATCCTTTTGAGTTGGTGCAATTTCTACGGTATGCTTTTTAATTAATCACATGTCATCATTTGTACTTCATGGTGAGATCTCTCACAAAACCTTTTTTTACTACAAGTCCATGTTTCCAGTTGACTCTAGGATATTTTGTAGCACTTGCTTTGTTTATGATATTTGCTCGCATATCACCAAATTATATCCTAAGTTCTTGAAGTGTCTTCCTTGGTTATTCTCGTCTTCAGAAAGATTATTAAAATTATTGTCCTAGTCTTAACAAATATTTTAACTCAATTGATGTTACCTTCATAGAAAACATGCCATATTTTTTCATCTTCTCTTACTTCCACACATCAGGGAGAGGATGATGAGTTGTTGGTCTATTCTATCACACCTTCAAAAGCTGTAACGAGCCTCGTTGCTATTCCCACTCACAAATATCCAATTACTCAAGTCTACTCTAAGCGCCAACTTCTTGATTCATGTTTTTACCTGCTTTTTCACCCTCGAATCCAATCCCAAGTCATAATGTTCCTATTGCATTACGTAGAGGTAAATGAAGTTGCACATATCCTATTTTGTATTTTGTTTCTTATAATTGTTTGTCTTCTTGCTACCTCCATGGATTCTACTATTGTTCCCAAAACTATTCGTGAACCCCTCTCTCACCATGATTGGCACCAAGCAATGCTCGGTGAAATGAAAGCTTTCGATGAATAATTGAAAATAATACACAGTACTTGATTGATTTACCTTTAAGCAAATGGGCTATTAGCTATAATTGGTGTTTGCAGTTAAGTTCAATCCAGATAGATCTATTGCTCTCTTAAAGGCCCATTTCGTTGCTAAGGGATATGTCCAAACATATGGTGTAGACTATTCTGATACTTTTCTCCTATTGCCAAATTGACCTTTGTTCGCTTGTTTATGCTATGACAGCTACTCACCATTGGCCTTCCATCGATTAGATATCAAAAATATTTTTCTTCAATGTGATCTTCACGACAAGGTATATATAGAGCAATCTCCTAGTTTTGTTGCGCAAGGGTGGTCTAGGCATGTTTGTCATCTTGGGAGGTCTATGTATTGTTTGAATCAGACCCCGTGCTTGGCTTGGCAAATTTAGTCTTGAAACATGAGATATGATTAAGAGCAAGACTAGTCATTCAATGTTCTACAACCAATCAAACGATTATCTTGATGATATTGTTATTACTGGCAGTGATACTCTGACATTTTATCTCTAAGTCTTTTCTTCATACACAATTTCACACGAAAAACTTAGGGATACAAGTATTTCCTAGGTGTTGAAGTTACAATAAGTGATGGCATCTTTCTCTCTCGAAGAAATGTCCTTGATTTATTAGACAACAAAATTGGAAGCAAAGCCGCCTTGTAGTATCCCAGTGACTCCAAACATACATCTCACAAGAAATGAAAAACCATTTGTTAACCCTGAAAGATATCGAAGGTTGGTCGGAATTCGAAAAGTTAAATTATCTTACTGTCATTTGTCTAGATATTTCCTATTCTATTGATGTCGTTAGTCAATTCATGTTAACCCCAACAATACATCATTAGACATCATTGGAACAGATTTTGTATTACTTAAACGAACACCTAGACATGGTTTCCTGTACACAAATATTGAATATTTCTCAGGTTATTGTCAGAAATAGTCAGAAATAGAATATTATTTTTTTTATAAGAAGAAATAGAATATTGTGTCACAATCCAATGTTAAATCAGAATATAAGGACATAGCACAGCCTATGTTAGATAATGTGAATATTTCATCTCTTAAATGAAGTTAGTTTTAAATCGTTAATATCAGCTAAATTATAGTGTGATAATCAAGTTATATTCCATATTGCCTCTAATCTTGTGTCTTATGAGCGAACTAAGCATATTAAAATTGATTATCATTTCCTCCACAAGAATTTTCAACTTGGATTAATTTCCAACTTGATGGAGAGTGTTACCGTAATTAGAATGATAAAATAATAATCAGTGAAATCTTGTAATATTAGGATTAAGACCCTAATAATTTCATTACCATAAATAGCTTTATCTTTTTATTTGTATATATATATATATATTATATATAGATAAATAAATAAATAGATATCCATGTATTATATTGAAGGGACTATGAAAAAACATTATTTTGTTTCATTCGTACCGATAAGGAATATTTCTCAATTAGCATTTTTCCTTTCTATTAGATACTATTCATTTTATTTCTTGTCCAAATGAACCTCCACAAACATGTAAAGACCTAAATTTTGTGTAACGTAGTGAGTTAGGCGTTAAATAGTTTTGTTGTTATCATGGTTGGAATGTGGTCATTCCCACAAATGTTTTGTCTATATGTGAGGGTTAACTTAGTGCTAAGAGACCTAAAGGATATTTTGGTAATTTGAAAGATTTAAGATGGATTTATTATGATTATTTTGGGTTAATTTGAGTTAAATTAAGAGAATTATACAAAGCAAGGAAAAAGAGAGGAATGCATACCTTTTTGTGTGGCTAGATGGACACACGTAGGAATAGGACAAATAGATGAACTAGCAACTCAAACGAGGAAGATTGGAAGGAAGTTATAGAAAAAATAGGTAGGATTTTTGGTTCCAAACCTGCTTTTCAACGTTGATTTGAATATACGCATAATCTAGAATGATATGATGCAAATTGTATTTTAGGGTTTCAATGTGGAATTGGTAGAATTAGACCTATTTAATATGTTTTGGCATTGTTGACCAAACTTTGCATCAACTATTGAAGATGACTAATATAAATTTTATGTTCCAAAAACTAGCTGTTAGTGCCAAAATTTGGATGTTAATGGAGGATGAGCAAATAATAGGGCAAAACACTATATTATAAAGTTGTATTACATTGTACAAGATACCATTGTACCAAGGTCCACTGTGCATACTATGATACGACCATGAGGGTGATGCAACATTGGGGCGGCTCAATGCCATATGTTGTTTTTCAATTTGGTTTTGTTGTCAATTATCGTGCCATATAATATTAATTTATTTAACAACAAATTATTAAATGTAACATTAATACAATAATATAATAGGTCAAGAATATATAAATATTGATAAAAATTAATTAATATAACAATGTAAACTCGTTCAGCTCTGGCTCTTCTAAAAAAAGTTACGAGCCAAACTTTTCACAAGTAGATCCCAAACCATTCATAAACTGTTTGGCGCGTTAATAACCCCATTCACTCCAAACTTGGATGCGTGTTATACAATAGGATATGTGTTGTAAGCTTGAATAAGAGTGAAATCATAGATTGTGTGACCCGTCATAAATTAATGTTTCCAACTATATTTGAGTGAGCTAGGCCCATGACTGGATGGACTATAATTATTAACTAACTATATGATAAGTATCATGGACATTAAAAAACACCTTGTTTCTCAACCATTCTCTTTCAAATTAACAATAATAGTGAGATCCCCCGAAAACAAAATAGAAAAAGAAATACAAGAAAGTTTTCCAACTTATCACTCTTCAAACTATTATCCCTCCCATGCATTGTGCAAGAATGTCCAATTTAATCATCAAAATATAGAGATATATCAATTCATAGTGCCAACAAATTTGATTGGCCATTGCCACAATAGCATACTGCATACCTGTAACAAGGCACAAAGGCCTAGATTCACCATACAGTAATTTATATCGTTGTGTATTTTTGTAAGCAACCTTTTTGTATTCTTTATGCTTTTGGGATCACCTGAATTCCAACTAAGTGTTGATAGGCACTGTTTTAAGCACAAAAACATAGTAAGATGTAAAACCTTAAACTTTGACATTGACGATGACCAAACTAATCATTTATCAAGATACCTGATGTTTTATCTCTTCGAGCTTACTATAATAAGACAGGTATGAGCTAGAAAAGTCATTTGCACCAGGAGCATATTTATAAACTTTAATTACAGGAGTAGTCACAAAACGTTCCAATTCACTCTTATTGTCAACTGAATACACCTGCAAAATCAAAGGAAAAAGTAGTAATGTAGCCAGATAGAGTGAGTTTCTACTTGCAATTTATATGGTGCAATGGCCAACGCAATAGAACTAGTAGTTTCGGAAGACGATCAGTGATAATAATGAACAAAACCCACAGATATCAGAATTCTTCATTGAGTAATAAACTTAAAATGTTTGGTTCGAGTCCACCTATATAGTTTTACATTAAATGGAGACACGCAAGTGTAAAATATTCTGAGAATATCTAAAACAGCGAAGTCACTTCTTTAATCGGGTCATCATGATCTTTGCTTGGACTCCAATAAAGGGAGTTGGCCTAGTAGTAAGCAAGTGCACCTTACATGATTATTTTTAATGGATAAATGATTTTATTAGAAAAAAAAGCACAAAAAGTTCCCTAGGGATCAAATTACAACAGCTCTAAACAAACAAACAAAAACAACCTGCTCAGAACGAGCAACTAGCTATAACATCCAAAATGCAGAAAAAAAAAAAGATAAAACCCTATAGCATACATCCGATTAAACATAGTGTAAGAAAAGAAGTTCAAACTCTTTCAAAGGGCTCACACAATTCTCGAACAACCCCGTATTCTGCTCACACCAAATGCTCCAAATAATACAATGAGAAGCAGCCCGCCAAAGCACCAAACGCCTCCCCACCCACTCCCCCCCCCCCTTAACCATCAAGAAAGCACCGCCTCAATAGTCGCAAGGATCACCCAATAAAGGCCAAACATCCCCATAAAAATATCCCACAACCCAAGGGCACAATAACAATGAAGGAAAAGATGGTCTGTCTCCGCCGATGCCTTGCACATAAAACACCAACTAACAACAATCATATTACTACGCCACAAATTATCAGGAGTTAAAATCTTCCCATGCACCGCTGTCCTAGCGAAAAAGGCTACTCTAGATAGCACCTTCACCTTTTAGATACTCCTCCAAGGAAAGCACACAGACGTAGTAGGGATAAGGACAAAGTAAAAGAGCTTGACCTTACATAATGTTGTCATGTCATGGTAAGATCACAAGAAGCCCTGTGGATTTAAGCCTGGATTTTAAATTTTGGGAGAAAAAGTACAAGCATGGCTAGCAAGATCTTATTCTTTTTTAAACTGGTTTAGTTGTGCTTTATGTTGGTCCACTCAAGTCAAAGTCTAGAGGCCTTTTGTTTTTTAAATTGATTCAAAGGTATTTTATAATTCCTGTTACTTTTTGGAAATAGGTCACAATAGAAAAGGATTCATGTATTGAATCAAATATAAACCTTCGGTGTGTCTTGATTTATATAGCCGACACCATATTATTGGAATTAAGACCGGTTGATTTTATTTGATTTTTGGATCACAATATTGCTCTTAGTCTTTTTGGGAAGTTGGAACTTTTAAATTACATCGTGATCTATTTAACCCAGTTAATCTGTGATAAATTAGATAAACAGTAAGATTTATAAAAGTTACTTCATTTAAGTAGTTGGATTACTGCACCCTATAACACACTAAAAGTTATATATATAAACAGAAGAAAAAAATGCAACCTGCTACAGGAATCCACACAAATAGGGGCAAAAAAAATTATATATAAATATATATAAACAAAAAAGCAATGTGATATGCTACAGCAATCCAAACATGAGGAACAAATTTGTGGACAAAATATCCTATGCTGCAAAAACTTTCTTCAAGATCTCTGATAGTCACTATAATTTTTAACTTTTAACCATCCCATTTGAAGTATACCCATCAACTTTTTATTCCTCAGGTTGAACATCTCACCAATAACAGTTCAGACATAGATCAAATGCCTCACATGGCCAAACCAGCTTAGAATGAGATGGTGTTTTCTCATCTTATCCTTAATCAAAGAAAACCTAAGGATATATTTGTTTTTCCTGTTTTCTATTTTCATTTTAAAAATATAATAGCTGTTTTCAAGTAAAAAAAACATAAAACTGAACACAAAGAAAAACAGTTATCACATTTTGAAAACAAAAACAGAAAATACCCCAACCAAACTTACACTAACTTTGATTGAATCTCTTCATACATATTCTACTCATACCACTCTCCATCACATACATGATAACATAAGGTAAAAGTAAAGTGTCATTGAGTAGTTGTTGTACTACATGATCTACAACCACCACAGTACCACACTAGCTTTTAAGAGTATCAAATTGCAGCTCTAAACTCTCTCTCGCATGCCTACTCTACTGTAGTTGAGTTGAGTTCTCCTCCAATGAGCCCAGCATACGTATTTTGCTCCCATTAGTTTTAAATACCAATCCCTTTAGGGGGGAGAGTGATGAAGTGCCTCTGAGAAGAGGGCCCACCTGTGAGGGTAATGACTGATTTGGGAAAAAAATGAAATATTTTACAGATCAATTTAATTAGTGTGAACTTCTATATTTACTTATTTATTTCTTGGTTATGAAGTTTAATCTCTCTCTCTCTCTCTCTCTCTCTCTCTCTCTCTCTCTCTCTCTCTCTCTCTCTCTCTCTCTCTCTCTCTCTCTATCAATCTATGTATATATAAGGCTTAGGGTTGTAATAGATTTTACAATGGAAAATTGACAAAATATTGATAGTTTGAAGAAAAGCACTAAGGACTCAAATAGACCCACGGTCCCAGAATTAATAGTTTCCTTGCACACCTTCGCATTTAATAATAGTTCAAGACTGTTGATGCTTCTTGGTAAATCTGCATAATTAGAAGCCCCTGAAAGAGCAGAATACAAGAGGAAGTTAAAAAACAGCATGATCAGCAAATTTCATCAACACAATAACATTATTCATCAGGCAACATCAAACAATATCATGTGCCTACTGTCTAATAAAATATGCAAGACCTGTGTGCTCCACGCAGAAACTAAACTATAAAATTATTGGTTCATGAGCATACTACCTAATAAACAATTGAAGGTGAAGGCCATTACAAGATTCACAGCCCAACACTGAAACTCAACTATTACAAAATCGATGGGTCATGCATTGTTGTAATTGGTTTGATCTTCCAACAAATTGCATAAACAAAGAAGCTAACAATTCAACCTCAACCCAACCACCAAACCAAACTAACTAAAGACGGGTGGAAAACACCCATCTCAACAATACCAGGTTCAGCACCTTTGCTTAGGTGCATGCCTACTATGAATTGTCTTAGGGTAGATTGGCCATGAAAAATAAATATATACAATTCATGAGAAAATTTGATGGTAGGACAATCATTTGATATGGTAATTAAAAAAAATCCTACCCCCACAGCAGGAGAAAACAATGAGAACACAAAGCCACAGCTAGAGAAATTTATTCCTACAAGAAAGATGCCAGCACTGGAGAACAGTACGTAAAGCTGCTTATATTACTCACTGAAGTTGTGTGTTCCAGGGGAGCTTGTAACTATTTTTCTAATCTTTGTTGAATCTACAATATTAATAACTATAGGCCTATGATTTAATACTAGTCATGAATCTAGCAATTGTTGGATGGTATTATACAAACTATCACAACTTTGTTAGAGATTCTTCAAAGGCATATTGATTTAAACATACTGTATACAATTGGTGGACCGGTTCGATTACATGTGCCTCATACCATGTTGGCCCCAGTACCATTCATGATATGAACCCAAGCCCTAACTCCACCCAAAAGCAAGCTCGGAGGGTTGGCCTAGCCTTATATTCTAGTCTAAGAGGCACTCTACAAAAGATGTGAGACACATCATTCCCACCCCCTTGAAACCTGACCACCTCACTTGGCATTCCATCAAACCACAAGCGACACTGGCAGAATAGTAGAGCAGTGGCTCTAATACTATATAAGAACCCAAGCCCTAACTTCACAAAAAGGCTAGCTTAGGAGTGAAGGTTTGTCCCTAGCCTTATATTCCATCCTGGGAGACACCCTACAACCGATGTGGGACATATAATCCTCACCCCCTTGAGACCTAACCACCATGCTTAGCATTACATTGAACCCCAAGCAACATCGACAAAATAGTAGAGCAGTGGCTCTGATACCAAATGACATGAACCAAAACCCTAACTCCACCCAAAAACTAGCTCAGGAATATGGGATGCATCAATTCATGCAATAAATAATCATGATCTCCCCACATTATGCCCTTGCGCCTAAGGTTCACATTGTAATATTATTGAATTAATCAATAATAGTAATAAAAAAATAATTCTGGGGATTTGAAATCATTATCATAAATTAATTATATATATATAAGAAGATTCAACGGTCAAGCCACATTAGTGAGAACTACACAATAATCAACTTCAAGCATATTATACTTTGACTACTCGTAGTATAGTAGAGCCACAAGCATTATTATAAAAAGCTTTAAAAGAACAATGAGTTAATTATCATACTTTATCTACAAGCTAGGAAAAAAATCAAACAATTGATTACCTTTCGCAATAAGAGGGGATGCGGTCATGCCAAATATACGGGGACACTTTGCATCATCACTTTTATAGAAAACCTTCAAAGCAAGCAAAACAATCTATTTCACACTTTACATAAAAACAATGCTACATTATCACAAACTATTTTCTTCCATGATTTGTGACAACCTTGACATAACATACTCAATGAACATTTACAATGTGCCTGGCTATAAATTTCATTTTTAGAGTCTTGCAACTCAGCATTTCCTATTTTTAATGCAAGAAGAGCCTTACTTTCATAATTTCTGCATACGGATGATTGCTTCCAATTTGAGCATGATGACATTCATCAAAGATCAAGAGGGAGATAGATTCCATCTTGATAAAACAGTGTGACAAGTTACATAATAGTATTTGAGGTGTCATTACAAGAACCTGCACAGCAAACCACACATGGATGGAATCGCCAGTCTCAAGAGCTAATGGGAAAAAAACACCTCTAACAGATTTAAATTTCAAAAAGGTATCAATGTGAGGACATGAGAACCCAACGTCATCTGTTACAGTTAATAGGATAGTGTTACATTATATTTACTTTTGTCTTTATATTGATCTCTTCGAACAAGCAAATATCACTAATACGCACACTATCAAAAACACATACACAAACGCACATGCATGTATTTATATTCATCCACAAGTGTGAGTTTAAAAAAGTCTAACTAGCATAATCACCTCATACTGTTCTATTTCCATCGCCAAGTGCTTAGACTTTCCACACAAGATAGAAACCTTAAAGTCAAGTGACTCTTCTATAACCTTAGCTTGCTGCACAAGAAAATATTAGTAGTCCATAATAGGGAACAAGGAAAGAGAATTATGATCCTAATCGAGAAAACATAACGGAAAAGGATATCAGAATCCAATTCCAATCTTACATCAATTAGGTATACTAATGCTCAAAAATAAATTAAGAACAGGCACCCAGTTATTAAGCATAAAGATAAGCCAATCAAGAAGGATGACAAATGACCTTATACACAGGTTTTAGAGAGCAGGCCTTCAATTTTATCGATTTTTTCATTTCTGCAGCTTAACAGGTATAGTTTTTTACAGCTTCATATAATTATTATAGAGGTGGTCATCTCCCACTTGCATTTAAAATTTTAAATGCAGATGTTCATGGACAATATTTATGCCATCAAAACATATTGACACATACATACCATTTTAGTTTAAATATGAAAGTTTCTACAAAACCTTCCCCTATGTTGTCGCTTTTATAAACCATCTAGACATAGTTATTAAAGGCGCAAGGCGCACCTAAGGCGCAAAGGCTGGGCCTAGCCTAGGCGCAAGGCGCAAAAAAAGCGCATGCCTGAAGGACCTGAAGCGCACCTTTCTTTAAATTTTTTTATAAAATATACTAATGAAATAAACACATCAATTTAAACATAAATAAGTCAATACTCTCAATTATAGCAAACTACTTAAATGTGAAATTATTACAACCTAACAGTTAAAAGCATAAATATTCAAAATGATAAATCTAAACATCCTCCTCAATCCTCATCAAGGAAATCATTATCATCATCTTCATCTCCATCACTAGACTTGTAACCTTCAACATCATCTTCATCTGTTTCTTCAGAATTTGCCTCTTCTTCCTCTTCCACTTGATTTGGCCTTGCTGTAAAATACTTGGAGCTCCTAGAGGTAGAAGGTTCTGCTCTTGGTGTGCTCCTTTTGTTTGATGATGATCTTGTATAAAACCTATTATGGCCAACTTCTGCAGCTCTAGCAACATCACCCCATGTCAAGGAATCATCCTCAAAAACAAGATCATCATCATCCTCATCAGAATCTCCATCCATTCGCCCAACCAACCACTCATTAGAGTCATCTATGTCTTTCAATGATATAGGATCTATCACATCACGCATATTGTATCGGCGCTTCAAAGCTCGATTGTACTTGATAAATACCAACTCATTTAAGCGCTTTTGTGATAGCCTATTTCTCTTCTTGCTATGGATCTACAAGATTTAAAATTACAATTTACAATCAATTAGAATGTAGTGATTCATGATTTCATGAAATAAATTTAGATACAATAGAACATCTACTTACATGTTCAAAAACACTCCAATTTCTTTCACAACCAGATGCACTGCAAGTGAGGCCTAGAACTTTGATGGCAAATTTTTGCAAATTTGGAGTTGAAGATCCAAATGAAGACCACCATTCAGCTGTTTATCATAACTATAATTAATAACATTTAATAAACAATAAAATGAAAGGTTATTAAATAAAGTGACTTTACCTGGGTGCCTTGGTTGTACGTTGTCTAATAGCCATATTATGCCCAAAGAGACCCTCTGCATTCTTATACAAAGTCAACTCCTCACCGACTTTATCTTGCATTTCAATGGAAGGAATCAATCTTTGGATGCGGTTGTATAGGCCTGACATTACTTCGCATCTTGCTCAATAGATGGATTTCCATAAAAGAATTGTGGGTTCAAAAAGTACCCCAGAAGCATGTAAAGGTCGATGAAGCTGGCAATTCCACCTATTATCAATGATAGCAAATGCATCCATAACCCTATTATCATCCTCTTTAAATCCTCTACCAATTGCTTCTTTAGCTCTATCCATGGCCTCATAAATATACCCCATTGGAGGCTTTTTCTCCCCATCAACCAATCGAAGTACACGAACAAGTGGAGTTGTCAACTTAAGCGAGAAGACAATGATTTTCCAAAAAGAAGGCATCAATATAATTTGAGCAATCCTTTTACCTTTTTGCTCCTTTGCCCACTTGGAGTGTGTCCAGTCCTCTGAAGTAAACATCTTTCTCAAGTTATCTTTTTGGCGATGAATACTTGTTAGGGTTAGAAAGGCAGTAGCAAATCTGGTGAGGGCAGGCCTAGCTAAATCCCTTTGCTTTGTGAAGCGTCTCATCATGTTTAACAAGCCTGGACGACCATACATGTAGGCATTCACTTCCATTGCCTTTTTCAATGTTCTATTGATGTGAGGCATCTTCCCAATGTCTTCTAACATTAAATCTATGCAATGGGCAGCACATGGTGACCAATATAAATGTGGCCGTTTTGCTTCTAGCAATCTTCCTGTTACATATTACAAACCTATTCATTAGAATTCATGATCAAAGTATAAATATAGTAAAACTAATTTTAAATTTAATGGTTACCTGTCATCACATAATTTGAAGCACTATCTGTTATGACTTGCACAACATTAGCTTCCCCAATTTTCTCCACAAAAGAATCAAGCAATTCAAACACCTTTTCCCCAGTCTTGCTATACTCGAAGCATCAATGGATTCAATAAACATGGTTCCTTTGGGACAGTTCACCAAAAAGTTTATCAAAGTCCTTTCACGCTTGTCTTTCCAACCATCAGACATAATAGAACACCCATTCTTTGCCCATTCATCTCTATGACTTTTCAACATATCATTTGTATTGTCCAATTCTTTCTTCAAGAGTGGAACTCTCACCTCATGGTAACTAGGTGGCTTCATTCCCATTCCATATTGGCCAATGGACTCAACAGCAACCTTAAAGCTATCATAATTAACAGCATTAAATGCTATCCCTGCATCATACATCCATCTTGCAATGTGAAGGCATGCCTTGTCCCTTGCTTCTTTCTTGTAATGCTCATTGATTGTTGTTTGTTTGCCCTTCCCAATTCCATCCTTTTTCCCCTTCACAACCAACTCAAGGGCCTGGAGTAATGAATGAATCCATTGGTCCCTTTTGCCTTGCTTTTTTAAATTTGGATTGGACTGATTTGTTACTTCCTCCTGAGCTCATAACACTTTTACTTTGTCTTTCAATCTCTTGCATTTCTGCTTCTTCTTCATCCTCACCAAAATCAGCATCATCAAAGTCAAGCAACATATTCATGTGTTCTTTCTCTGTCTTTTTGTTGGCCATGTAATCTCTTATTTCTTGTTTCACATGATCTGGACATTTGAGGCATGCCTTTGCATTTCTTTGCCCACCAATTATATGTTGCTTGGCTCTATAAATACCTCCATTGGTTACCTTAGAACAAAAATTACAAGTGAATGCATTTTTGTTGCCACTGATTTGTGTTGCATACTTCCAACCTGGATCTCTTCTTGAATTTTCAGAACTCATAATATCTACCCAAAAATAATGAGTATTAGATATTAAGATTGAGCAGTAAAAAAAAACAGCAACAAAAACAAAGCCTTGCGTCGTTGGAATTAAAAAAAAAAACAGACACTACAAATGATAACAGAGACGCAAC
This sequence comes from Taxillus chinensis, assembly GCA_023512835.1. Lineage (NCBI taxonomy): Eukaryota > Viridiplantae > Streptophyta > Magnoliopsida > Santalales > Loranthaceae > Taxillus > Taxillus chinensis. Next base: position 54,165,190 of record CM042084.1, read on the forward strand.
ACGTTACAGAGAGGTGCGAGACGACCGCGAGAAGATGCGACGCGTCGCAGTGTCGTGGCCCCGGGTACGCATCGCCGGGATCGACGTTGCAGAGAGCTGCGTCGTCAGGACTCATCGCAGAGAGCTGCGTCGTCGCAGAGAGCTGCGTCGTCGCAGAAGGTCGCCGAAGAGAGAAGAGAGAAGAGAGAAGAGAGAAGAGAGAAGAGAGAAGAGAGAACGACGGACGCACCTGGTTCGCGGTCGCCGAAGCTCGCCGAAGCTCGCCGAAGCTCGCCGAAGGTCCTCGAAGGTCGTCACTGGTACGCACGACACGATATATTCTTTCCTTTTTTTTTCTTTTTCGTCTCGATATATACGGACGATCGCGTCGTCTGCGCTAGGCGCGCCTTCGCGACGCCTAGCGCTTGGGGACGAAGCGCTAAAAAGCGCGCTTAATCTGCGCTTCGCAGATGTCACGTCGCCTGGAAGGAAGGTGGGCGCAACCCCTGCGCCCGCCTGGGTTTTGCGCCCATCTAGACTTACTAAACTAGTTTAGTTATACATTTATGGAAAGGAGCACCTCTCTCTTTTTTTAAATCAACAAATAAGAGAGGCCTTCTAGACATAGGCATCCAAGTTTCTTGCAAACCTCGATGACTGCAAAGATTTTAAAAAAAGTAAACATGCCCTATAAATTGTGCAGGACCTGCTGAACAAGATCAACAGTAGGAGCAACAAAGACACATATGCTCTTCTGGGGCTTTTGTATCAAATGACCCATCTCATGTATCAACAACACGGCAATGTGGGTCTTCCCGCAACCTGTTCCTAGATACACAATTACATTCTCCTCCATAGCTTTCTTGCAAAGCTGCAACTGGTACCTTCACAAAAAAAAAAAGTAAAAATAAAATCAAAATCAAGAAAACCATAAAAACTTAATCAAATTTTTAAAATAAAGCATAATTTTGAGGGATTTGAGATCTAAAAAAGAGCTCCTTACCACCAAACAAATATACATATATTTACGGTAACTAAAAATAATATGATTAATTATGATTTTATGAAAAATTATTTTAAAAAATAAAGTAATAATAACAACAATAACAATAATAAGGGGAGGGATAAACACTAAACTCACCCACAAATTATTTCTAATCTCACATGAAATTACGAAAATATTCTTAAAAAAAGAAACATATTTGAATATTAATATTAGAACATAAATTAAATATTAGAATACTATTTTTTAAATATTATATTTATATTTAAAAAAAATTCCAAACAAACTAGTTTATATTTTTATCACTATTTTTAAAAAAATAAGTATTTAAATATAAATATAATATTTAAAAATAATCATCAAACATTTAATTTATATTTGCTATAATATTTATATTTGAATACTATTTTTCGAATATTATATATGCTTTTATTATTATTTTTTACTGTAAATATAACTTTCATAATAATAATAATAATAACCACAAATCTTTCTCTGCCAAAACAATAATTGACTATCACAAAATCATTGATGAAGGAAATAATATCCTAAAACTGCATGTAGAAAAAAAATTATATATAGGACTATTGAGGGATGAAGACATTAAGAGTACAAGAACAGAAGGAAAACAAACTTTCTAGCCATCTTTATGGGATCTTTCTTTGCTTTAGAAGCTCTGAACAACAAAGCTCCTGGAACATCATCATCGGCCGCCGGAACCGGAAGCGGCGAGAAAATCGAGAAGTTCTCCGAACACGCTCCGGCAATTCCGTCGGGGGTGAGGGTTTGGTGGTCGCGGATGCCGTCTTGCATTTTGGAAGAAATTCGATGTCTTTTGGGCGTGACGCGTGAGCGGGTGGGAGGGAGGAAAAATTGGAGAGAAAAGGGCGGTCTTTGGGTCCACTGAGTGTCTTTTTAAAAAAATATATATTAATATTACAATTACTCACACCCACTCGATACATTCACCTGCCACACGGTCATACTCGTTTGTGAATGGACTAAAAAGCCTTAAAAAGATAATAAGAAAAAAAATCAACACACCATATATTTTGTAAAAATTTAATTTCTACTTTCATACAACAAACCCTAATATCTCATTCTCTCCCATCAATACCTATAATATGTAAAAATTTTAATTCTAAAAGAAAGAATGGGGAGAGATTCAATGCTAGAAGAAGATTATGTTGTTGCAATTTGATGCGCACGTTGCACAGTCACATCAGCCACGTCATTCTGCGAGAGTGCCAAAGGAAAATCCAAAATATTTGAATTACTTGGCCGCTTTTGTGTGAAGCATAGATGTGGATAGTTGGAGCGGGTCTCTAAGAATCAGTGTGCTAGGATTACTTAGCTGCAAATAAACAGGAAGAATAACTGAAGTTTGTTAAGAGAGTTATTCTTTGGGGTTAGAGCTTAGCAGAGCGTGGGTAATTGTTATCTTTGTTCTTTTATTCCTATATAATTATGGTATGAGGAAATAAAGAATGGTGTGAAAAAATTAAATCAATTCTCTTGTGGTTTGTTCTCGCCCTAAGAAGAACGAACTTTCCTTATTTATCTCTACACTTTGACTGGGACTTGTCAATTGGTATTAGAGCACACACAATGTCCACCAATAAAGAACATATAGAACATCTAGAAGCCAGATTCGGAGAGCTGCAAAACAACTTCAACCGTATGGAAGTCGGAGTCCATGACAAACTTCAACAAATTGAAGATTCCATTAGCAGAATGTCTGACGCGTTCACAGTAGGACCAAGGGCTTCACCAAACACCGCTGATGCACAAACGGGTCAAACTTCCCATGCATGGACCCAGGATCCCACACTCGAAAGACGGCCAATGTTTGATTCTAAATTGGCGAAATTAGAATTTCCAAAGTATTCTGGAGACGACCCGACCAAGGGGCTTATGCGAGTAGGTCAATTCTTTGAATATCAAGGCATGACAGAGGCACAAAAAATATCCCTAGTATCTTTCCACCTAAAGGGAGAAGCAAACCAATGGTGGCAATGGTTACGGGGGGGCATATCAAGACGAAGATAAAGAGATCACTTGGGAGGTCTTTACTGAGGAGTTGTGGTTACATTTTGGCCCTACTGATTGTGAGGACTTCAACGAATCACTATCCAAAATTAAACAAACGAGCTCCCTACGTGATTACTAAAGGGAGTTTGAAAGGTTAGGAAATAAAGTTCAGGGATGGACCCAAAAGGCACTAGTGGGAACGTTTATGGGAGGACTTAAGGACGAGATTGCTGACGACATACGAATGTTCAGACCCAAGACGTTGAAGGAAGCTATCAGTTTGGCGCGCATAGCTGGATGAACAACTGCCCAACAATGAAGGTTCTCCAAACCCACTAATAGGGTTGTTACTGACGTGCAATCTACACCTAAAACCAAAGCCAACACTCCTTTCAAGAGGTTATCATGGGAGGAAATGCAGCGAAAAAGAGCTCAAGGATTGTGCTTCAATTGTGATGAAAGATTCACTGTAGGACACAAAATGTCGAGGGCCTCAGTTATTACTACTCGAAAAGAAGGACTCAAATTCCGACAACAAAAATTCTGGGAATGAAGAATCTTCTTCGCCTGCAATTTCTTTACATGCACTTATAGGGTGGTCACCTCATAAAACAATGCCAGTGATAGCAACCATTGGGACTCAAGCTATGATGGTTTTGATTGACAGTGGGTCAACCCACAGTTTTATTAGCCAAAAGATAGCAAATCAGCTGCAACAAGACCTTTGACGTCAAGGTCGCCAATGAGACACCCTTAAGGTGCTAGGGTCGATTTGAAAATGTCAGAATTAACTTACAAGGTATCCCATTCACTCTTACTTTATATGCTCTTCCATTGGTGGGGATGGACTTGGTTCTTAGCGTCAATTGGTTGGAATAATTGGGAACAATTACCTGTAATTGGAAGACCAAGATGATGGAGTTTCAATGGAACAACCAACCCCGAATACTACAGGGCATGAGAACACAAACGATATAAGTAACTTCACTAAAGCCTGTCAGCAAAGGAGGGAGACAGACAGGATCCATATTTGCCCTCACTTTTGAGGGTGATGTCGTTGTTACCCAAGCTACAACAAGTCTGGAGATGCAGCAACTACTGCAACAGTTCGCGGACATCTTTGAGGAACCAACACAACTACCACCAACAAGGGGTATTGATCATCCAATAAAGCTAAAAGAGGGAAGTGAGCCTGTCAACGTAAGACCCTACATGTATGCTTACTTTCAAAAGGCTGAAATTGAGAAACAAGTTAAAGACATGCTCAAATTGGGGCTTATACAACCCAGTACTAGTCCGTTTTCATCTCCTGTTTTGTTGGTAAAAAAAAAAAAGATGGGTCGTGGCGATTTTGTACCGACTATCGGGCCTTGAATGCAGTCACCATTAAGAACAGATTTCTTATTCCCACTGTCAATGACACGCTGGATAAACTCCATGGCGCCACCTATTTTACTAAACTTGATCTTCAAGTAGGTTATCATCAAGTAAGAGTAGTCTCCAATGATGTACACAAAACTGTCTTTCGTACGCACAATGGGCACTATGAATACTTAGTTATGCCTTTTGGATTGTGTAATGCCCCCTTCACCTTTTAGGCCATTATGAATTCTATTTTCAGCCCCTATCTTCACCAATTTATCCTGGTCTTCTTTGACGACATTCTAATTTATAGCCCCAACTAGAACGTGCACCTCGAACATGTCAAAACAACTTTTGACATATTGCGACAACATCGCTTCTATGCTAAAATCAGCAAGTGTGTATTCAGGTCACAAGAATTGGTGTATTTGGGTCACATTGTCACTCTTTGAGGGGTTAAAGTTTACCAAAGGAAAATTGTTGTCATGGCCGATTGGCCTAAGCTTACTACTGTTACTAAGCTATGTGGATTTTTAGGCTTAACAGGTTACTACAGGAAATTTGTTCGTAGCTACGGCATCATAGCACAACCCCTCACTTGCTTGCTTAGAAAGGGACAGTTCTAATGGGATGTAGTGGCGGAAACTGCATTTGAACAACTCAAGTCAGCCATGTCTACTATGCCAACTCTTGCACTACCCAGCTTTAAGGAACCTTTTATTATTGAATAAAACGCTTCTGGTGGAGGCATAGGGGCGGTCTTGATCCAGCAAGGACAGCCCATCGCTTACATGTGTCGTGCGTTAGGTGCTGCAAAACTCACTTTACCCATCTATGAAAAAGAGATGTTGGCAATTGATCGGGGGGATTTATACCCCCTTTTTAGGGCCATTTTGGGTACATTTTCATACTCTTTTGATTCATTTAATGCCCAATTGTGATACATTGTCATATTTTCATGGCCTAACCCGGAAAAGAGGATTTCTTGTAATTTTCGTGGTATTTTTGTTATATTTTGATAGGAATCCAAAACTTAAAAAAGAATTCACCAAATTTACAGAAGGAAGAAAGAATCCCAATGACCTAAAGTTTACGACAACCAAAATTCATGTTGGTCGGGTGAAGGTCGGGTAAAGCCCATATTTGAGGGATAACTTTTTGGAGCCTTAATGAAAATTATTGCCTTCTGGTCGGGTGAAATCCAAGGTCATTTGGAGGTGGTCGGGTGAAGCTTATTTTGCACATTCAGACTCTCCAAGCATCAAAGAACATAACTTCCTTCTGGTCAGGTGAATTTTTGGAGCTTTAATGAAAATTATTGCCTTCTAGTCGGGTGAAATCCGAGGTCATTTGAATGTGGTCGGGTGAAGCTTATTTTGCACATTCAGACTCTCCAAGCATCAAAGAACATAACTTCCTTCTGGTCAGGTGAATTTTGACGACATTACATGGTGGTCGAGTGAAGGTCGAGTGAAGTCTTCTTCACCCGACCAAAGCCTAAATTTTGGCGATGAACCCCTTATTTTTGCAGCATACTTATTCCCTTCTGGACCGAAGTCATTTGATCAAAAGACGGACACCAAACATTCAAGTCAAAGAAGAATTAATTGAAGAAATTCAAATTCAAATGGGTGCTCTACATTTGGATTGAGGTCTTTATGAGATTTAAGAGAAGGATTTATCTCATTTTCAAAATTAAACATAAAAGAGTTACATGAGATTTAAGAGGGGCTAATTATTTAGAGAATTTATAAGGAATTCAATATTTAAAAATTTAAATTCATCTTGGGAGGATATAAAAGGGGAGCTGATTTTTCATTGTAGGGCATCTAATCCAGTTATCATCTAATTCTCTTCCATTCTACAATTCCATTCCTCATCTAGAATAAAGAAAGGGAGAGTGAAGAAGGTTTGGGGCATCTCTTGGAGTTTGAAGATAATCTGCTGGGAAAAGAAGATCAACCTTGGAATTTTTGGTCTAAATAGGCAAACTATCCTTTTGGTATTCTTATTCCATGTATTGTAATTATATTGTTTTCAATTATACTATGGAAGCTTAAAAACCCTTGATTGGGATTAGATGGAGTTTGATGTAATAAATTAAATTGCAATGTTTTAGTTTAATTTCCTTCACCTTGTGAGTGTTTATTGAATATCTTGGGTTGAAATATAAAATGGACTTTGGCCATTTCATTTTATTATCACAGGTACTTATGTGAAGGATTGAAAAATGAAGCATAATTACTGGAAAAGGCAAGATAATCAAACTAGGGGTTGCATAATTTGCGAAAGCTAGTGTAAAACTTAGGATACCAAGTTAAGAGTAGGTGTTGTGCTAGCTCTAGACTAAACAATCGAAATATTAATGGGTCACCCATCCCCCATGCTAGGGTGTACACATGAATTATGGCACTTGTTAAAGGCTAATTCATGCATTAGAGGTTGGGTATTAAATATTGTCACAAGGAAAGAATTAGATTGAACTAAGACATATTCTTGGGAAAAATACATCAAATGAAATTTTAACTCCAATCACCTTTATCAATTGAACTTATCTTTACTCAAACAAGCTTATTTTCATTTCTCACATCCATTCAATCAATTTGTTTTAAATTCAGTTCTGTTTTTATATATTTTCAACCAAAAATCTCTTTATAAGCTAGTTAAAATTTCCAATTTCTTCATCCTACCCTTGGGTATGATATTCGGACTTAAAAATCTACTTTATTACTTATCATGATTTGTACACTTGTAAATTGTCGATCAAGTTTTTGGTGTTGTTGCCGGGGAAGGCAATTATAGAATAGCAAATTCTTTTCTAGCTTCAAATTATACATTTGTGTTTTGGATATTCTTGGATATTATGTTTGCAAGTGACAACAGCTAGGTTTATGAGTCGAAGGTCAAAGAGCATTGATGTAAGGACCCGTGTTTGAGGGGTTCTTGGAGTTAGCCTTAAGTAAGAGACCTTGTCTTAGAGAATGAACATCAGAACAGTGATGTGCTAATCGAATGGAGAATTTTGACTATACTTGGGCTCAAGTTGGAGTTCGAGGCCCTGAGGGGTATTTTGGAAATTTCACATATCATAAATAATATTTATTTGAGGGATTTATTTTAAATATTTGTTGAGCTTAATGAATTGGGCTGTTGAGTTTAAGAGATGGGTTAGAAAACCTTGGCCTTTGGGCTTATAGATGCTGGGCTTTAGATTAATCAAAACTACGTCGTTTTGATGTAGGGATTCACTTAATCAAAACTATGTCGTTTTGATTATGTGGGAAAATATATAAAGAAAAAGGGCTTGAAAATTAGGGGATTTCTCATTCTAAAACCTTAGCAGCCGTCACCCCTTGAGTGAGAGAGAGAGAAACACGGCCAGAGAGGGAGACTGCCGGAAAGAGGGAGACACGGCCTGAGACGGCAAGGACGATCCAAGGTCGGACGGGAGCTCGAAGACGTGATTGCTAGAATACAACGACCAGTTGAATTCTCCGACTTTGAGGTAGGAATTCGCTGTCAACCCTTGTACCTCCTCCAAATTCTGGAATTTCACCTGTTGTGATTTTCATCTGTTGTGATTCTTCTCTCAACCCCAATTTTGAATAAGATGATTAATATATATATATATATATATATATATAAACATGTAGATGCGTGTGGGATTAATATGAGATTTTTAATATATATATATATATCGAGAATAATTGAGTTGGATGCCCTGGATTTGTCTGGATGGGTAGTTTGGCATGAGTATTCTGACTGAAATTGAAAAGTAGGTTGTGTATCCAATCTTTAAAACCTGATAACTCACAAACGAAAAGGAATTTGAGATGGATTCTTTAGAGAGAAGTCATTAGAATAACAAAACAATGATCACTATGCAAAAATATGGCTGCACGTCAATTTGAACATCATATTCCCAATTGGCGTGCAGCTCCAAATTAGGTGAAATTCTTCCCCAAGCTTCCTTGCATCATGTAGAAGGCTGGTATGCAATAATATGCTTGCACGCCAATTGGTCCAATTGGCGTTCAAGGCCTTTGGCTCTGAAACTTCTGTGGAAGGTAGAGGACATCATTCTGAGAAACTTTAGTTCTGCACGCCAATTCATTTGAGGTCATCTACTTGGTCAAAATTAATATCTAAAACCTGACAAAACAGCCTAAAAGCGCATGTATATACAAATAGCATCTTCCTAGGGGTTAGAGCAAATATAAATGAAATATGATACAATAAGGCTCTAATCATGCTCTTAAACACCCCTAAATAGGCAATAGAATGACGGCATAAATGTACGTTATCAAGTACACTGGTGAGTTACTTTGTTATGCCTAAGTTATGCTTGCTAAACTATATTAACATGTTTGTATTGAGATATATTGTTAAGCACCTTGTACTGAGTTGGGATGTACACCTGAGTTGCATTACTGAGATATACTTGCGCTTGAGCTGTGTTTACTGAGATGTACTCTGATGTACTTGCTGAGATGCTGTGAATTTGTGATTGAGTTTGAGTACCCAAATACATGTGGGTTGAATTGAGTTATGGGCCAGGCATAATTACTGGACCCTTTGAGATTTGGCCAGGGCTGCGGTCCTGAGTCTCGGTGTAGCACTCACGACGGTGGGCTAAGTCTGCACCCATTCCTGAGGGTAGGTATGGCGTCCGAGGAGGTGATGGCCATATCTGACTCGGGTGGAAAATGTTGCATTGGTGACCATGCAACATTCGCCTGGATATGATATGTCATGTCGCCGTGGTGGCGGGGTGTCCTCTGCCCTCCAGTGTGGGCACAGGTAAATGGTGTGTTACTGGGTGATGTGTGCTGTTTAGTTTTAGGCACTACACGAGCACAAGCATACACTTGTCATGCATATTATAGAGTGGGACGGGTCTGGGGAGACTTGAACCCTACTGAGCTATGGTTTGCTCACCCCTCCTATAAACTGTTCTTCTGCATGGTCTAGCAGGCGGTAGGTGAAATAGCTGTGGTGGTAGGCTACTGAGGCTGAAGAGTTATTATTAATTTTATTGCTTTTGTGGACCCGTGTTTTATGGTTTGGATTGGTTATAAACAATATGTTGTGGTTTGATGGGAGTTTTTCCCAGTTGAGTTGTAATAAATTTGGAACTCTTCTTGAGATGTAATAGATTGAGATATGTTTATTGTTTGATCTATCTTTGTGTGCGTGGTTTGGGATCAGGAGCATGCCCCATGGCATGTTAGCCTGGTTGTACAGGTTTGGGACAGCACCCGTGACATAAGTCCTTTGTAGGTGCTTGCACCAACCCCTTGACCCTTTGGGTGCGGGCATGGGCAGTTACTCCTCATTTCCAAGTTAGAGGAAATTGGGGCGTGACAATTGACATCCCCTTTGTTCTTGAACCGGAGAAATCGTTTCGAGCTCGAGTGCGACAACTTAAGGAAGTATTTGAGCAAAAGACGACAAACTCAAATCAGGAGCTACCCCGAACACCTGAAGGAGAAAGGTTGGCTGGATTAGACCTATTATTCCACGAAGAAGAGGCAGAATCTCGACCTTAACCAAGGCCAATCATCGATGAAGTTGCATGGACAATAGACCTGTCCGGGAGTATGTTACTCCCGATGCCAGGCACATACATAATCCTATAGACCCACCTGAGATCACCAGGGCGAACTTCGACTTCTCTCCACAATTAATCAACCTAGTGACTCAGCACAGCTTTGCCAGACTACCCATTGAAGATCCTTATACTTATCTCTCGAGATTTAATCAAATCTGTCGAACGATCAGGAAGTAGGGGGTGCTCGAAGATACCATCAAACTGGAAATGTTTCCATGGTCCCTTCGTGACAATGCACTACGATGGTTCAACTCCTTTCCGGACCATTACTTCACTAGCTGGGGGGATTATGCACTGGAATTCTTATCACAATACTTTCCTCCAGGGAAATTATCCAAGTTAAGAAGTCAGATAACTGCTTTCTCTCATGGTATGAGAGAAAATGTTGGAGAAGCATGGGAACGCTTCAAAAATCTCCAAAGGAGATGCCCAAACCATGGGTTGAATAAAGGGTTCTTGCTGGAAATTTTCTTTTATGCATTAAGCCAAGAAGATGAGAACCTCCTTAATGCAGCAGCCGACAGAACTCTTATGAAGAAGAGCATTCAAGAGGCCACAACTCTTATTGAAGACATGGCCAAGAATTTCTTTGTGGGAACAGGAAGGAGGATAATTCCCAACAAACCAGGAGCTTATGAAGTAGAAGAGAGTACTCTACTTAATGCCAAATTAGATGCATTAACTCGCCAAGTAGAGAAGCTTGTGACTAAGCCAGTGGCAAACATAAGTTCCAACTGTTCAGAATGCAGCGGAGCACATATACCAATAAATTGCCCTTTGAACATTTGTCAGGCCAACAATCCTATGGAGAATGAGGATCAAGTTTACTATGTCCAGAACAATCCTTACTCCAACACATATAATCCAGGCTGGAGAAATCACCCCACGAATGACAAGATCTAGGAAATTAGCACACGCATGGATAGAGCAGAAAGCCAAGGGAAAAGGATAGAAGCTCAACTCTCCCAAATTACTGAGTCTCTTACTCAAAGAAACCCTGGAGAACTCCCAAGCCGCTCAGAGCCCAACCCTCGAGAATACTGCAAGGCAGTAACATTAAGAAGCGGCAAGGAACTTCAACAACCTGAACCTCCAAAAGAAATAGAGCCACACAAAGACCTAAGCCAACCAGAAGAGGTTCAACAAAATAAAGTGTCTACCAAGGACCAAGAGCCTGAGAAAGATGAGTCAAAGGAGGCCCAAACAACTGAAGAGATACCACAAAAGAAGGAGTTTAAGCCTTATGTTCCACCTCTACTGTTTCCTCAAAGACAAGCCAAACGGAAGAAGGATGAACAATTCAACAAATTTGTGGAAATCTTTAAACAAATAAAGGTAACAATTTCCTTTGCTGACATTCTTGCGACTATGCCATCTTATGTCAAATTTTTAAAAGACATAGTGGGGAATAAAAGAACACTAGAGGAACATGTTACAATAGCTTTATCAGAGAACTGTAGTGTTATTATACAGAGAAATCTACCACTGAAGCTAAGCGATCCAGGCAGTTTTTCTATCCCTTGCATCATAGGAGACCTTTCTTTTGAGAACGCCCTATGTGATCTTGGTGCAAGTGTCAGTTTAATCCTTTTCTCCATGTGCAAGAGCTTAGGGTTTGGGGAATTACAACCAACATCAATCACCCTCCAGCAGCTGGAGCCATCATCGATGTGAAGGGTGGACGCATCAGCCTCAACATTGGTGATGAGAAAATCGAGTTTAATGTGTTTAAGAGTATGAAACATATGGATAACTCAGAGCAAGGATGCATAGTGGACATTATGGACAGCTTTGTGAGTGTTAGATCAAACCTAGAATTTGGATGATGCGGATCAAACCCTATGTAATTGGATTTCGAGTCTACAACTCGCATGGAGTAAGAGAGACTTGTTGCGGAGAACGAATCGAAGTTGTCACTCCACCGGACCAAGGAAATAAAGACACGGACTATGAAATCCGAGTCTATCACTGATGCGGAGTAAGGACAACTGTTGCGGAGTAAGGGAAGCTAATGCGGAGTAAGGAATCCGAACCAAGCATTGATGTGGAGTAAGCATTCCGTACCTACTCTATGCGAAGTAAGGAAGCGCTTACAAGAAACAAAGATTCCAGGACTATACCGATACGGAGTAAGCAACTACTGAGACGGAGTAAGGATTTGAGCTTCATTGATACGGAGTAAGGAACCTTACTACGGACTAAGAAGACGCTGCTTCACCTTTTTCAAGCCGCATTTAATGGTCAGCTCGCTGTGTCCCGATGAAAGACAAACTCATTGAAGATCTAAATTGTCTTACACGTGGAACACTCAGAGATGTGGACGCAGTCTCAAATGCAATTGGAATCAAGCAAAGTAATTCATTACACTTATGCTTCCAATATTTCGAACTCCACATCTGTAGCAGTTAAGGCAGAAGTATTTTCCGAGAAGAACTTAATGTTACATAGTGCTCGGGATATACAGTTCCAAGATAGATTCATAGGAATGTCTATAAATACAAAACTGTGTATATTCATACGTGAGCAAGAGAGGTTGTAGTACAAGAGCTCATAGAGATTATAAACGCCAGTGTGTATAACTGTAAAACTGAGTGCTAGTGTAATCAGCTGTAATTGCTGCTTATTTTGTTGTAATTATCATCAGATAATAAAGAAAAATACTTCCACTATCTGGTTACCTTCCACACTGATTTTATATCTTTTAACTAGATTGTGCCGTACCTGTGAGAGGAAAGAGTTTTGATTTAAGCCTATTCACCCCCCTCTAGGCTACTAGGTACCAACAAGTGGTATCAAAGCCAGTTCTATTTGCTCCAAGTAGAGATCTATTCTTTCACTCTTACCAAATGGCCGAAGAAAGCAGCATGCTATTCAACACACGCCTTAACTCCGGAGGAGCACAAGAGCCCCTTCCAAATCGAAGCAGCAGTGAAAATGTTGATCCACCTCAACCTGCTACTGCCGCTGCTCCAACCACGGAGTTCTGGCTTCACTTTGACAAAGCCACCCAAATTCACACCAGAGCTTTTCTCCCAGTGGAAAGCTCGCATGAGAATGTTCATGGTCTATCATGATCATCTCATGTGGCCATGTCTTCATCAGGAGATACCCACTCTGATAACTATCATAGAACATGGAATCAGAAGACCAAAGACTGATGCCGAACTCACCAATGATGAAAGAGCCTGGTAGTGTGCCAACGAAAAGGCTATGACATATGTTACATCATCTTTGGATTCCGAGGCTTTCACGAACGTCCAGGGCTACATGATAGCGAAAGCTGTCTAGGATAAACTGACAATCCTCTATGAGGGAAGTCAGTCCCAAATGTAGAACATTATCTGTACTCTCAGGCAAAACTTTGAGAGTTTCAATCACAAACCGGGCGAATCACTCGAGAGCATTTATCAGAGATTCGGCAAGCTCATCCTTGAGCTGAAAACTATCAATGAGCATTATTCTCAATCTCATATCAATGACAAGTTCTTTCACTCCTTGCCGGATCGCTACTACTCCAAACAACTCCAAATGCAATCCGACAAGAACTGACAGTATGTTCCCCTTGAAGAACTATATGGAGAGCTCCAGAGTCACGAAGTCAGGTTTAAATACTCTAACCGGGATGAGAAAATAGCTCGGAAAGAAAATAGGGTAGCTCTCAAAGCTATGAAATGTCTCAGCATACTGAGGAATAATGATATGGACGAGTCCGAGAATTCTGACTCTGACGAGGAGGAGGAAATAGCTCTCTTTGTCAAATCCTTTGAGCGATTCCTATGGAAAAGCAGAAAAGGATTCAGGAGACGCTCCTCATCATCTTTCTGAAGGAATGAGCAACTGGAGTCTAGTTCCCAGGAATGCTACAACTGTGGGAAAACCGGTCACTGAGCCAAGGACTGCAAATTCAAATCTAAAGTGGCCGAGAAAGTGACAAGGTAACTCCTCGCCGCTCCACCTCAGACAACAGCAAGAACAAGAGGAAGGCGTTCGTCACAAAATACGTCAGTGGCTCGGAAGAAGAGGAGGAATCCTCGGATGATGAGCCAACTCCCAAGCCGAACGTCTGCCTCATGGCAAATACTGAGGTGGCACCATAGTCTATGATTATGGAACAGAGGCTGTTACTGCACTTCCCGAAGCAGTAGCACCCATAACTAATGATGAAGGGAAGGTTGCTACAGTTCAAGCCAAAACTATAGCACCCAAAAAGAAAGGAAAGGCTAAGGCTGACGCATCTAGGGCCAAGAGCGCGTCACCCAAACGCAATGGATTAGGCTATAGGGAACATAGTAGAAAGTCTGTAAAATCTAAGAAACATGTATCCCCTGTTTATACTCCGCATTATAGTGTCTATTCCATCTGTAGGGAAATAGGTCATTATCACTATGAATGTTGTAGTTTATCTGATAACTGGCTTTGTAATCAAGTTTGTACCAATAAAGATCAGTTTAATAAGAAGGGTTCTTCAAGCAAAACAAAATCTAAATCTCAAAGGAGTGTCTCTCCAAAGAAAACCCAAGTAAAAGAAACAGCTGAAACTAACAAATTAAAGTTAACCTGGAAAGCTAAAAGTCCTAGCAAACTTAAATCCGGAACTGTTGACATTACTGCTGTTCTTTCTAACCGCCCAAAACAAGTTTGGGCACCAAAAGTGTAAGCTATTGTCTTTCAGGAGCATCTTTGGAATGCATTGCAGGATCACTTGAAGTTAAAGATCAATCAAAGCAAGTGGATCCTTGATAGTGGATGCTCCGGACATATGACGGGTGATCAGACTCTGCTTGTTGAAGTTAATGACAAACGAGGTCCATCTGTTTCATATGGTGACAACAGCAAAGGTAAGACTGTCGGGTATGACACTTTAACCAACGACTGTGTATCAATCACTAGAGTTGCACTAGTCGAAGGTTTGAAGCATAATTTGTTAAGTGTCAGTAATTTATGTGACAAAGGATTTACTGTTACCTTCATGTCCAACACCTGTACAGTAAGAGAAAACTTATCCGGAGATGTTAAGTTATCCGGATCAAGAGATGGGGACATATACTCTGTGGTCTTAAGAAATAATTCTTCTGACCCTGTATGCTTCCTCACTACAGCATAAGATGAAGATAGTTGGCTATGGCACAAGCGATGCGCACATTTAAACTTTAAGACCCTGTCTAAGTTTGCGTCACTCGATCTTGTCACTGGTCTACCTAAACACAAATACTCCAGAGACACTCTATGTCGAGAATGCCAACTTGGCAAACAGACCAAACATAGCTTTAAGAGCAAATCAGTTAATTCAATAACTGCTCCTCTACAACTTCTTTATATGGACCTCTGTGGTCCCATTTCTGCTCCTTCACTAGCTGGTGCGAGATATACCCTTGTGGTTATCGATGATTTCACCAGGTACACATGGGTGATGTTCCTGAAATCTAAGGATCAAACTTTTGAGCATCTTGTAGATCTTTTCAACTGGATAAACAACTCACAAGGACTGAGCATTAAGTGCATCAAGAGTGATCATGGTACAAAATTTGATTTTTCAGAAATGAGATCATATTGTTCTGAATAGGGCATTCAGCATGACTTCTCTGCGCCCATAACTCCACAACAAAATGGGGTAGCTGAGCGCAAGAATCGCACTTTAGTCGAGGCTGGCAGATCTATGTTAGCAGGGGCAAAGCTTCCTCTCAGTTTATGGGCTGAAGCTGTGTCCACTGCCTGCTATGTTTAGAACAGAACTCTAATAAATAAATCTACCATGAAAACACCTTATGAGATGTGGAGAGGATGAAAGCCTTCAATTTCACATTTCAGAGCTTTTGGGTGTACTTGCTATATATTGAACAACGGCAAAGAACCCCAGAATAAATTTAAACCAAAATCTAATGATGTGATTTTTGTCGGGTACTCATTACATAGCAAGGCTTATCAGGTCTTCAATAGAAAACTTTTTAAAGTTGAAGAATCTATCCATGTGACCTTTGATGAAACTAATCTTGATTGGTCAAAAGTTGCTTCTTCAAGTTCTAATGTACAGGTTTAAGACAATAACATCGACTATTCAAAGTTTATGAATGTTCCTGTTACACATACTGACCAACCATGTGGCACCAGTGAAGCACAAAGAAATGATATGGATGATGCTATGGATGAACCGGACTCAGGACTACCATTAAACTCCGGACATACTCCTACGGATATCCAAAATTTCGGAGTACCTTCAAGTCCGTCCGAACCAGTCAACACTGAAAGCAACAGTGCTGAAGAACCACTTAGTTCTACCGTACCTGCTAATACGGAAACATCTGGTCCGTAAGAAGCTCAACCAGCGGATATACCCAAACCACCTAATCTGGCAGAGCTTCAAATTATTCGAGATCAATCATCACATGCACAGAATTACAAGTGGACTCGAAACCATCCCTCAGATCAAGTGATTAGTGATCCTACTGTTGGTGTAAGAATAAGAGCAGCCACCTCCAACATTTGTCTTTACTCATGTTTTCTATCTCAAACAGAACCAAAGGTGGTAGATAAAGCTCTTCAGGATTCAAACTGGATAGAAGCCATGCAAGAAGAGCTGAATCAATTTAAGAGAAATGATGTGTGGACTCTAGTACCAAGGCCTAAGTCTCAGCAAGTCATTAGAGTTAAATGGGTGTTCCAGAACAAGCTTGATACGGATGGAACAGTAATTCGGAACAAAGCCAGACTGGTAGCCAAAGGATATCGTCAAAGAAGAAGGAATAGACTATAACGAGACCTTTGCTCCAGTAGCAAGACTTGAGGCAATCAGAATGTTCTTGGCGTATGCTTCATATGAAAACTTCATAGTTTATCAAATGGACGTCAAAAGCGCATTTCTGAATGGAGATCTTCAAGAGGAGGTGTACGTTGAACAACCTCCCGGTTTCATTGAACCCAAGGTTGGACATCTAGTCTACAAGCTACGAAAAGCCTTGTATGGTTTGAAGCAAGCTCCAAGAGCCTGGTACGACACACTGTCCGAATTCCTACTTGCTCACAATTTCCAAAAGGGGAAGATAGACACCACTCTATTTCTACGAAAAAGAAAGGACATACTCTGATCGTACAGATATATGTGGATGATATCATTTTCGGATCAACAAATCCGAAGCTTTGTGAAGAGTTTGCAAAGTTAATGACTGGCAAGTTTGAGATGAGCATGATGGGAGAACTGTCCTACTTCCTTGGAATAGAAGTTAAACAATTGAAGGAAGGGATCTTCATTAATCAAGTTAAGTATACACGTGATCTTATTAAGAAGTTTGGTATGGAAGGTTCATCTCCCGTCAAGACTCCGATGCCAGTCAGTGCCAAGTTAGATCCTGATGTGGATGGCAAATCAGTAAATGTGACTGACTACAGAGGGATGATAGGATCCTTGCTGTATCTTATAGCAAGTCGCCCGGACATTATGTTTGCAACTTGCATCTGTGCACGATATCAGGCTAATCCCAAGGAGTCACATATGCTTCATGTTAAACGGATATTAAGGTATCTCAAAGGAACAATGAATTTGGGACTCTGGTACCCAAAGGAGTCCAACTTCACCTTATCTGGATACTCTGATGCTGATTTTGCTGGGTGTTGCATCGACAGGAAAAGTACAAGTGGTACATGTCAGTTTCTTGGAAATAGATTAATTTCATGGTTCAGTAAGAAGCAGAATTCCGTATCAACCTCTACTATTGAGGCAGAATATATAGCTGCTGGGAGTTGCTGCACACAACTACTCTGGATGCAAAGTCAACTTACTGACTACGGTTTCAACATGACATCTATTCCACTCTACTGCGACAACACCAGTGCAATTGCTATCAGCAATAATCCTGTCATGCACCCAAAGACGAAGCACATTGAGGTAAGGTATCACTTCATTCGCGACCATGTTCTCAAAAAGCACTTATCACTGGAACATGTTGCTACTGAAGATCAACTAGTAGACATCCTTACAATTCGCTCTTAATATTCATTACTAGCTATTTAATAGTTGGAGTTACTTAGGCATAAGAAGTACCTGTTTGTGCTCAGTGTTTGGTGTATGATGTTAGTGATTCCAGTATTTCAGCTCCGTTATTGTTTAAACAAACAAAAACAAAAGGGCTTGTGTGAGGACAATAGCAGAGTGAATAATCCATCAAGGGAGAGCATAAAATGCAACCTTGTAAGGTTATTACTAAAAATAAGTGTGAAAAACAAAAAAAAAAAAAAACAAAACAGAAAAAGTGTTTGCCCGAATAAAAGCCACAATGGCTTACTGTTTATATGTGTTTTTGTTTTCGTGTTGCAGCCATAATGGCTAAGTTGTTTTGCTGAGCAATTTGTGTCACAAATGTGAGCTTAAATCTTTAGCTCCCAGTGTTTATCAGTAAGTAGAATAGAGTGTGTGTTTTCTTTGACGAGCACATGGGGACCTCGCATGTTTACGTGGCAAAAACTTAATCAATAGCTAGTAGTGGGTGTAAGAGTAAACCCTTAGTTGTTAGGCATTGATAGTAGGGCCTGAGAGGAGAGAAAAGAAAGTGATATTTAAGTGAGGCTGCTCTAACCTTGGTGAGGACTTTCAGGGGGAGCTAAATTCATTTTATCCTGGCATGTTTGCTTCTATCTGAACTGTTAGTAACGATATTACATGGTTGTTGGACTTGATAGTAAGGGCATGTTTTGATTAACTTATGATTCATTTTTAGCTATTGGAATGTCTACTTCATCATGATAGAATTGTATGCCTTGGGAAACCATGCCTCTCTTGTTTGTTAGTTTATTTGTTCTTTTCCGTTTGACTGTGTGTTTATTTCTTTTTGCTTGAGGACAAGCAAAGGTTCAAGTATGGGGGAATTTGATAACGTGCATTTATGCCGTTATCCTATGCCTTATATAGGATGTTTTAGCGTATGTTTTGTACCTATTTGCATGTTATTTTACACATATTTACTCTAATCCCTAGGAAGACCCTGTTTGGTGTATAGTGGTACTTTTTGAGTGTTTTTGGCAGATTTTGGAGCAACTTTTTCCCACACACTTTGGCTAGATCCCTCCATCAACTCAAGAGGAAGCTATAGGAAGAAGTTGGAAGCAAAATGAAGGCAAAATCAAGGTGCACGTGAAAAGGCTTTCTCACGTGCATTCTCACGTGCAAGGATTTTATTGCATGGATGCCTTCTACAACTCAAGAGGAAGCTTTGGAGCAAATTTGAGTCAAATTGGAGCTACACGTGAAAAGGGTCTTCTCACGTGCATTCTCACGTGCAAGCATTTTTTGCGCTCAAAATGATGTGTTTTGTTGTTTTAATCATTTTCCTCTAAAGAACTGGGGTCTAATTTGGTGTAGTTTGAGTTTTATTTCGCCTAGAACGTCGATTAGTGTCACTAACCAAAACGACGTCGTTTTGGCTGCGACCACATTTATATTTAGGGCACACCTTTTGTAACCCTAATTTGGCCCACTAAATCCTATAAATAGGGGTCTTTGGAGGCATTGTAAATCATCTTGAGTGGGAGAATCTGATCTAAGTTCTGAAAAGAGCTATAGCCATTGCTAAAAGATTGGATTGTCCTTGGCAAGGAGTGATTTTGGGCAGCAGACGCCGGAGTCTTTGAGGCTGGAGTCCTGGTTCATTTTGGAGTCTTCCTTTATTGTCCTGGTACCGTAATCATGTTCTTTCTTATAATTGTTATTGCTTTTGTCATGATTATGGAGTAGTTTTGTTAGTCTAGGGGAGCAATGTAGCCCCCAATAAATTGTATTCAGTTTGGTTATGGTTGCTCAATAAAATAGAATTCAGTTCTTGTTTAATTCACTTGCTTTTATGGAAATGCCTAGTTTATGCATAATTAGGTAATCTTAGCCCTTGTCTAGGGTGGAACACTAGTGAATTAGATTTAATATTGCATGATGGACCAAGTCTGCAACTATTAGATTGTTTATCTACCTTGATCACTTTTATTCACATGGACCAAATGGGATAAAAGCCTTAAATCTATCTTAGCATGGACCAAATGTAAGATAGGCAGGAGATAATCAACATGAACATGAACTAGAACATAAATCTAGAACAAGAGCCACAACCAGACTAGTACAATCGATTGGGTGGTAAACATTGTGACCCTAGATCCTTAATCACTGAAATTTCTATACCAATAGCTTGCCAACTTTCTGATTTAATCACCTTTCGTTCACATTATTTGTCCAACAAAAATCAATTGTCCAGACATAAAATCAACTTGTTAGCTTAGTGCTTGCTGCTTAACAGCATTAGCTACCTCCCTGTGGGTTCGACAACCGGAGTCTTAATACTCCATTTTACTACTTGACCAGTGCACTTGCTGCAAAACCTTCAGACATAATTTATGTGGGTCATTAATCATGCTTACTGCCTCACGTGCATATGCTCTGATATAATTATCTAATGTCATATTGGGAGGATGCTTGCGTTTCCCGACTGAAGTCGTTTAAGCTGACATAATTAAAACGGATATGAATAACCTCTTTAGGATTTCATGATTCTAATCTCCACTTATCACCACATGACGAATGCTGTTTCATATTGATTGCTCTATTAACTTGTCTGATTGAAGAAATGAAATGGGTTAGCTCGGAATGCTTGGTGATGGTACTCACAATCGCAGTTTGATTAGCTCCTGAAGTGTAGTTTCCTAATGGATAGACAGTGATGTTTCAAGATCTCAATTTTTTAACAGGTAATGCCATCGAGAGGATCGCATAATCTACGGGGGAAAAAAATGCTCTATTCATTATCCAAGTAATACCCCCCTTGTATATGTCTCGTGACCTCTTTCCTGGCTGTTTATCTGAGGGGGAGTCTATCACTGAGAGGATCGCATGATCTAAGGGGGAGCAATCTTTGTAATACTCCCCTGATATGTCTCGGATGCTCCTTCCTCTAAACTATCACTTCCGGATCTACCTGGACATGCATTGTTGAATCAGATATGTGGCATGCAAGGATGATTTTCTTCCTTCAACCGTACATTTTAATCGGATAATCATTTGCTTGCGTTCAACATGTGTTCATTCCTACCGTCTCACTCATGAATCCTAAGTTGGACAAATCATATGATTTTTAATTATCTTAGCTACGTTGTTCAGCAGGATGGTTTCACTATGTTGACCGATATGAACTTGTGTATTTATTATCTGACATATATCTTGATTCAGTAACAATGATCACCCTCTTGTTTGTATGTGTCTTTTATATTCCTTTAAATGCACTAAGTTCTGTTTCTCTTTTTAGTTCAGATTATGATGTTTTCGCTTATACTATTTGATCCATATCCGTACTAACTCAACCTGTTAATCTACTGTTCTTTTAGTTTACATTTCAAAGCTACAGGTTCAGATTCTCTTTGCACTTCATTGCTCTATCTTGTATTGATGACTCGGATTTGAAGTGTTGTGGTACTTCATATTTCCTTGACACCAAGACAGCAAAGGAATCATTTTTTTTGCACTCAGCTTCTACGGACTTAGTATGTCTATCATCCGAATATAGTTCACACGGACAATATCTAGCCCGGATGAGAGTCGGTTTAATTCCTCTTGACTCTTGGACCTCTCACTTCGCAATAACCTAAGTGATTATCTTACATCGCGTCTTTTTGAGGAGGAATAATGATGATTCATTAAATGCACGTCTCGAGCCCGCCAATTGTCTTTTCTAAAATCCGGAAGTATGCATACAGCTGTGATTTTTGAATGGTTAGCACGGCCGCCACATCATCAGTCTATTTGACGGCGCTAATACATCAAGTCTAATGACATCAGATAGTCAGGTGGATCACTGTTCATCTTGCTTAAACCCGAGACCCGCTTGCTTCCACGAAAAAGGTCCTATTTATAATGCACTTTCAAGCGACGCACGAGGCTATCACTCCCAATTCTCAAAACCCTAAATCCTCGTTGCTTCTTCCAATTCCAAAGACCTCATCTCCTTTTCCTCCAATCCTCCATATTTCAATGGCAGCTCAAGCTCTCTATGGCGTTGTTCCTGGCCACTTGGTCGACTGGTCCGGAATCTCTGATCCTCCAGCTTGGCTCGAAGAGGTTCGCCAGCTCCTTGATTCCAGCAACCTCCTCGCCCTAGTCTCTACCCCGGTCGATCTCCTCGTCTCTGACATTCTTGCCTTATATCAGCATGTCAACTCCAGTGATGAGTCTATCATCTCAGTGGTCCGAGGGAAAACTATCAAGATCACCCCTCAGATGATCCGTGACGCCTTCCATCTTCCTGAGGGCAATGATTTCAGGCCAAGTGCTCTAGCCATGGCTGCGTCCATTGTCACGCCCCGGATTTCCAACCCATAAAAACCGGTTAGTGAATCCCCATGCCCGCACCCGAAGGGACAAGGGGTTGGTGAGAACACCGAGAAAGGGACCTTAGCACGGGTGCCATCCCTAAACCATATCACACATATACTAAAATCTCATTTCAAAGCATAGTATAAACACACATACATACATGTTCTTTCCCCCATGGGGTTACCACATAGTTTTTTTTTACAATACAACAAAATAAACAGACACACACAAGGTCTTCACCTTTGGTGAACCTCCTAGCTCCTCTAAGCACCTGAAACAAACAAAAACAAACACAACAGGAGGGGTGAGCAACCACAGCTCAGTAGGGATTATGTTTCCCCGACCCATCCCAACTCATAAACTAGTGTAGGCATGTGCTCGTGTAATGCTACATATACATATATATCACCAACTCAATCATGTACACATATTGAAATGAAAGAAAACCTCTCAGGTAATCTCAAACATTGCCTCTCAGGCACACATTACTGCCCCTCGGGCACAGCAGTGCCTCTCAGGCATAATATTGCCTCTCAGGCACAATATTACCTCTCAGGCACAATAGCCTCTCAGGCTCTGAACAAATCTCACCTCCCAGGTCCTCAACAGTAGCCTCCCAGGCTTATCAAGATAGCCTCGCATGCCCACATGACCACTTGACTTCACAACTCTATCCTTATGTCTTGACCAAGAGAGAGGATTCTCGTAGAAGCTATTTTCTTGAAATAAAAAGTCCCGGCATTGGCTCCCCATAGCATAACTAAGATAATCTGATTTTGGGGGATTTTTCTGAGGGGTTTAACCCCACTTTCCAAAAAGTCACCACTACGAACTTTTGAAGATTTTCAGGATTTTACACTAAATCCCATTTTTCACATTTTGAAGGAGTGAGAATTAATTTTTCTAGTATTTTTCTTTGAATCCAAATGGGGGATATTTCCTTATTTACATTGTAACTTAAGTATAATACTTTCAATCAAACTGTATTTCGAATCTGCCAGTGAAACTATATTTTCGAATTTGCCTTTACTGTATTTCGAATTTGTATTTTCGAATCTCTTTTCGGATTGCCTTCGACCCTCGAACCTACACTCGAACTACCTTCGAAGTACCCATGAACTACCTTTGAAACTCCCTTCGAAGTACCTTCGAACCTTCGAAACGATACTCGAAAATTGCACATTCGACACTCGAAATTACACTACATTGAACCTACCTTCGAACCTTCGAAACTGCACATTCGAAATTTTCAATTTCCAGTCGATCTCATCGGCTGTTTTGCTCAGTTCACGATAGTTACTGTTCATCATCGTTTTTTACCTGTTTCTCGTCTGGATTCAACCCAGAAACCTCCAGAAATCTCATAAAACTCATACCTAATAATATATATTAAGTTTTAAATCACGTCTTACCACTCAAAACACATTATGCATGCAAATAACAAGATTCAACCCAAAATTGGTTTTTCCCCAAAACTTAGGGTTCATCCAAATTCCACGAATTTGGGGTTAATTCGCATGGTTTAGCTACTCTAGCAAGTAGAATCAACAAATAAGAGTGAGAATAATGAATCCCTACCTCGACTTTGGCCGATTTGAGCTCCGGATTGTCAATTCCTCTTTTCCCCTTCTCTTTCTCTCCCCTCTTTTCTTTCTCTCTCTAGAAAGGCAAGCACGTAAGACACTTAGGGATTTGAGTTCTTCACTGCCCTATTTATACTTTCACACATTTAATTCATTAAAATATTAAAATTACCCTCAAAGGGTCCCGACTCCAAATCGAGCCCAATTACTATCAAAATGCTCCGTTTAATGAGTACATCACTATATTGAGGTTTATTTTTCCCAAATAAGCCCTCGAATACAAAATGACCTGACCATACTACAAAAATCCCAAAATTAGCTTTTCGAGGCTCTGACTCCAAATCGGGCCCACTCACAGTCAAAACTCTTTATTCGACGAATACGTCGTCGTACTGATATTCACATCCCTCGATGTACATTCCATCACATGGCTCTCTCCCAGAATCCCAAACACGGGTCCTTACATCCTCTCCCCCTTAAAAGCTTTTTGTCCCCAAAAAGAAACATAAGAGCCAAAGAACCACACAAAGTTACACTCAAACTCAACAAATCCATCGCAAAAGCCAAACTCACTCACAAACATGCCACACAGCTCACAACTCACAACAAGCCGAAACAGGCATAAACAACTCCACAAGAAAGTCATAACTCACAAAGACACTTACCTATCCAATACATGTTTAACCAAATAGATCACATATATCACATATATTCAACACCACAAAGCCACATATCACATATCACCTCATATCACATATCACATATGTGAAAATCACATATCACCTCATATCACATATCACATATGTGAAACCAAACAAAACACAAAATAACAGCATATCTCACATGTGCACAAACCCACCTAAACGAACGCAAAAATAACACATAAACAATAAACAATAAACAATAAACACACGAAGCACATGATACACCTAATAAACACGAAAACACAAACCCAAGAAAACACCATACACATAAGAAACACGAACCCATATATCTCTTATGTGCATAATACCACGTCATATAAGACAGAGCACATACCATATAAGGCTTTCGCCACCTCCCTCCCTCAAGATTGTTCGTTCTCATGTCTCCTCCTCCATGCCACGGTGTCTCCACAAGACACAAACCAAAGGGATAGCTTTGCCTCGCAAAAGCTTTTCCCGCCTGTCCACGACCCGAACAGGAACCTCAACAACAGAGATATCATCAACAATATCCAGATCACCCCAATTGATCACATGAGCTGAGTCTGGATGATATTTGCGCAACTGCGACACGTGGAACACATTGTGCACCCTACTCAATCGTGGCGGAAGAGCCAATCGATATGCCACAGGACCAACTCGGTCCAGAATCTCAAAAGGGCCAATAAATCTCGGCGATAGTTTGGAACCCTTCCCAAACCGTCGATGTCCTTTCCTCGGGGACACATGGAGGAATACATGATCGCCCACTGAAAACTCTAAAGGCCTCCGCCTCTGATCCACATAGGATTTCTGCCTACTCTGGGCTGTCAATAGACGCTGACGGATCATTTTTACCTTCTCGGTGGC
This sequence comes from Taxillus chinensis, assembly GCA_023512835.1. Lineage (NCBI taxonomy): Eukaryota > Viridiplantae > Streptophyta > Magnoliopsida > Santalales > Loranthaceae > Taxillus > Taxillus chinensis. The sequence continues at coordinate 54,190,649 of CM042084.1, forward strand.
CTCCTGGACCAGTTGTGGTCCCAAAAGAGCGGCCTCGCCCACCTCAGTCCAACACAATGGAGACCGACAAGGCCTCCCATACAATGCCTCAAATGGTGCCATCCCAATGGACACCTAATAGCTGTTGTTGTAAGCAAACTCCACCAATGGTAGGTGAGTAGCCCACGAACCCCCAAAATCCAACACACATGCTCGCAGCATATCCTCCAAGGTCTGGATCGTCCTCTCAGACTAACCATCTGTCTCAGGATGAAAAGCGGTACTCAAGTTCAGCTTTGTCCCTAAAGCCTCCTGCAAACCTGCCCAAAAGCGGGATGTAAACCTCGCATCCCTATCCGATACAATAGATGAGGGCACCCCATGCAACCTCACGATCTCACTGATATACAGCTGGCTCAAAGCCCCAATGGGATCCCGCTCCCTTATTGCTAGGAAATGGGCTGATTTTGTTAGCCGATCCACAATAACCCAAATCATGTCCTTCCTCCCCGAGGTAGGTGGAAGTCCTGTCACGAAATCCATCGTAATGTGATCCCATTTCCACTCTGCCATTGCTAAGGGCTGCAACATACCCGCCGGACGCTGGTGCTCCGCCTTTACCTGTTGGCAGGTAAGGCATGCAGAAACAAACTCTGCCACATCCCTCTTCATCCTAGGCCACCAAAAATGTCTCCGAAGAGAATGGTACATCTTGGTGCCTCCTGGATGAACAACAACTCTGGACTGATGGAACTCCCTCATCACATCCCTACGAAGAGGAGACGCTACAATCAGACGCCCCCGAAAGGTCAACTCATGCTCAGGACCCTCGGCCCAATCTCCTGCTAGCTCCCCAGCTAAAATCCATGCACGGAGTGCCTCGCACTCATTATCCCCCAATTGTCCCTCTCGGACTTGCTGATATAACTCAGGCACCACAACAATAGGGCTCAAAACCATTCCTCTCTTAGAGGTACTAGGCTGGAGATGCAATATAGCCAACTGCTCCATCAGTTTCCACTCTCTCATAGCCACCTCGGCCTTGCCTTTCCTACTCAGGGCATCTGCCACCACATTCCCCTTACCGGGGGTATATGCAAGAGTAAAATCAAATGTTTGTAGATACTCTATCCACCGTCGCTGCCTCAGGTTCAAATCCTTTTGGGTAAAGATATACTGAAGACTCTGATGGTCTGTATGCACCACAAACTTGTCTCCCATAAGATAATGCTGCCAACTCTTTAAAGCAAAGATCACTGCCGGCAACTCTAAATCATATGTGGGGTAGTTCAACTCATGAGGTTTCAACTGCCTCGAACCATACGCAATCACATTACGTTCCTGCATCAGCACACACCCCAGGCCTACTCTGGACGCATCACAATACACCTCATAAGGCACCCCCTCTCGTGGTAACCTCAACACTGGCGCGGTGGTCAACCGGGCTTTCAAAGTCTCAAAACCCTGCCGGCACTTGTCATCCACTCAAATTTGACCCCCTTCCGAGTCAATGTGTCAAAGGTGCCGACAAATGGGAGAACCCCCTCCACAAAGCGCCGATAATACCCCTGCCAAGCCCAAAAAGCTCCTAATCTCAAACACATTCACTGGCCTCCTCCACGATGACACTGCCTCAATCTTAGCTGGGTCCACTCGGACTCCTCCAGCTGATACCACATGGCCAAGGAAATGCACTTCCTGCATCCAAAAGTCACACTTACTGAACTTGGCATACAGCTGATGCTCCCTCAATGTCTGCAAAGCTATAGCCAAATGTTCCTCATGCTCCAATCTGGTCTTGGAGTACACAAGGATGTCATCAATGAATACCACCACAAAGGAATCCAAGTAAGGAGCAAATACCTAGTTCATTAACTGCATAAAGACTGCTGGTGCATTAGTAAGTCCAAAAGGCATCACCAACCACTCATAATGCCCATATCGACACCGGAAAGCGGTCTTGGGGATATCTTCTTTCCTGACTCTCAACTGATGATACCCCGATCTCAAATCTATCTTTGAAAACCATTGAGCCCCGCTCAACTGATCAAACAAATCATCTATTCGAGGTAATAGGTATTTGTTCTTTACCGTTACTTGGTTTAGTTTTCTGTAATCAATGCACAACCACAGCGTCCCATCTGCTTTCTTGGCAAAAAGTACTGGAGCACCCCAAGGCGAAGTACTCGGTCAAATAAATCTCTTGCCCTCCAGTTCCTCTAGTTGTTTCTGTAGCTCTCTTAACTCTGCAGGCCCCATCCGATAGGCCACCTGTGAGATAGGCCCTACTCCCGGTAGCAACTCAATGTAAAACTCTATACCCCTCTCAGGTGGTAGACTCCACAACTCCTCTGGAAACACATCCTGGAATTGGTCCACGATCACTGGCCACACTCTCTTCTCTACATTCCCCTCGGCAAATGTGAGTGCTTCCAATCTATGAGTAATGGCACCCCACTGCTCCACCATCAGTCCAGCTCGAGTCGCCTCACGATCCCATTCACCCAATAAGGTGCAAGGAAGCCCTGTCGGTGACACAAAAGATACTCGCCGTCTATAACAATCAATAGTAGCTTGGAAGGTTCTCAACCAATCCATGCCCAAAATCAAATCAAATACCCTCAAAGGCATGACATATAAGTCAAATGACAACTCTACATCACCCACGGTGAGAATACACTGGCGACTCACCTGTCGCACCTCGTAGATACCACCCACTGGTGATTCAATAGACAGTGGCCTCTCAACTGCACCACTCTCTAAGCCAAGGCTATTCACTACAGACTCAGCAACAAAGGAACACGATGCATCCGTATCAAATAAAACAGATACAAGTGTGCGAGAAATCAAAATCGTACCTTGTATAACTGAAGGTCCTGCCCCGCCCTCGGTAGTTAAGGATGGAACCTCTGCCTCCTCCTGTGGTGTCGTGGTCAAGACAAACACTCTGCCCTGAGCTGCACTACCAGTAGCCTCGCTCCTCTGTCCTCTCTCCTCTGTACGGATCCCACTCTGGACCCCTCCACCTCCATGTGGCTGCCTCTCTGGCCTCTCCTGAGGTCTAGACTGACTAGAACCTGCCTGACCGCCCTGCCACTGACGGGCTGGTCTCTCCCCTAGAGCTCTAAACTGGGTGTCACCCCGGACACTCTGTGCTACCCCTCCAGCACCACTCGTACTACCTATGCTACGGCACACTCTGCTTAAGTGCCCCTCTCGCCCACAAGTGCGGCATGTCAAATGTCTCCGGGGACACTCTCGTTTCCAGTGTCCTGGATCCCCACAACACAAACAACCTCCTGGTGGACCACTTGTCGAACCCCCCTGTCTCCCACTAAGGTGGGACCTCGCTGGCACCACTGGAGCCTGACCCTTCTCTCTAGAGCTTCTCCCAAAGTCTATCTTGGGCCTCTTGGAATCAGATCCACTCTGGAGATGTCGTCCCTGATGGGCCTGTCTCCCCTCGTCGAGACCCCTCTCAACAATACGGGCCGTCTCCACTGTCTCTGAATATGTCCTCAGACGGAATGCCTCAACTCTCTGTTTGAGGGCAGGCCTCAAACCCAAGGTAAACTTATGGGCCTTTAAGTCATCCTGGGCCATAGTCTCTGGAGCAAACCTACTCAGGTTCCTGAACTCCCGCTCATACTCTGACACTATCCTCGACCCCTGCCTTAGACTGGCAAACTCTTCCCTCTTCTGCCACCTCACGGACTCAGGGAAGAACTGATCATGAAATAACTGAAGGAACTCATCCCACAGCATTATCTGCACATCACGGCTCCCAGCAACACTAAGCCACCACTCCAGGGCTTCACCCTCCAATTGTCTCACTGCCAATCTCACCTTTTCCTCCTCCCGCGGTATGAGAAAGGAGAATAGGTGCTCAATATGCCTCAGCTAGTGCTCTGCAGCCACTGGATCACCCCCTCCCAAGAATTTACTCGGTTGTTCCTTTCGGAACCTTGTGACCACATCCTCATCAACATGTCGGGTCTCCACTGCCTCGCGTGGAACCCTATCCTCACGCTGGGACTCTTCTCTGGGTGGTGGTGGAACCACTTGCTGTGCCGCTAACTCACGGCGCACCGCTTCCCGAACCTCGTCCCCCATACTTTCCCTCAGCGCCCCCACTTGGGCCACAAGCTGTGCCAACAACTCATTTCCCCCAACGGACTGCCCCGCATCCGGTCCCATATGGGTGGAAGACTCATCACCAACTGCCTCAGACGCACGCAGCACTCACCTCGGAGGCATTTTCACTACACAAAGAAACAAAGGTTCAATCTCTAGTCCATCCCCATCACATGGGTCAATCACACATATGGCACATATATAAGCTGTCACATAGTCACACATGTCTATACTGTCACACAGTTATTCATATCATCACATATAGCACATCAAATTAGTTTCACATTCTCAATGCAAACTAGTGCCTATCCATGCATGCACACCTACACAATAACTGATTACCCTTAGTACACCTCAAAGGCTTATACAGGACCGTGTTGATTAGGCACGTCCCTCTATGTCCCTCAAAAGGACTCAAGAGTAATCAATCACCCCACTACCCTAGGCCAACTAGACCATGCTCTGATACCATCTGTCACGCCCCGGATTTCCAACCCACAAAAACCGGTTAGTGAATCCCCATGCCCGCACTCGAAGGGACAAGGGGTTGGTGAGAACACCGAGAAAGGGACCTTAGCACGGGTGCCGTCCCTAAACCATATCACACATATACTAAAATCTCATTTCAAAGCACAGTATAAACACACATACATACATGTTCTTTCCCCCACGGGGTTACCACATAGCTTTTTTTTTACAATACAACAAAATAAACAGACACACACAAGGTCTTCACCTCTGGTGAACCTCCTAGCTCCTGTAAGCACCTGAAACAAACAAAAACAAACACAATAGGAGGGGTGAGCAACCACAGCTCAGTAGGGATTATGTTTCCCCGACCCATCCCAACTCATAAACTAGTGTAGGCATATGCTCGTGTAATGCTACATATACATATATATCACCAACTCAATCATGTACACATATTGAAATGAAAGAAAACCTCTAAGGTAATCCCAAACATTGCCTCTCAGACACACATTACTGTCGCTCGGGCACAGCAGTGCCTCTCAGGCATAATATTGCCTCTCAGGCACAATATTACCTCTCAGGCACAATAACCTCTCAGGCTCTGAACAAATCTCACCTCCCAGGTCCTTAACACTAGCCTCCCAGGCTTATCAAGATAGCCTCGCATGCCCACATGACCACTTAAGTTCACAACTCTATCCTTATGTCTTGACTAAGAGAGAGGATTCTCGTAGAAGCTATTTTCTTGAAATAAAAAGTCCCGGCATTGGCTCCCCATAGCATAACTAAGATAATCTGATTTTGGGGGATTTTTCTGAGGGGTTTAACCCCACTTTCTAAAAAGTCACCACTATGAACTTTTGAAGATTTCCGGGATTTTACACTAAATCCCATTTTTCACATTTTGAAGGAGTGAGAATTAATTTTTCTAGTATTTTTCTTTGAATCCAAATGGGGGATATTTCCTTATTTACATTGTAACTTAAGTATAATACTTTCAATTAAACTATATTTCGAATATGCCAGTGAAACTATATTTTCGAATATGCCTTCGCTGTATTTTGAATCTCTTTTCGGACTGCCTTCGACCCTCGAACCTACACTCGAACTACCTTCGAAGTACCCATGAACTGCCTTCGAAACTCCCTTCGAAATGATGCTCGAAAATTGCACATTCGACACTCGAAATTACACTACATCGAACCTACCTTCGAACCTTCGAAACTGCACATTCGAAAATTTCAATTTCCAGTCGATCTCATCGGCTGTTCTACTCAGTTCACGACAGTTACTGTTCATCATCGTTTTTCACCTGTTTCTCGTCTGGATTTAACCCAGAAACCTCCAGAAATCTCATAAAACTCATACCTAATAATATATATTAGGTTTTAAATCACGTCTTACCACTCAAAACACATTATGCATGCAAATAACAAGATTCAACCCAAAATTGGTTTTTCCCCAAAACTTAGAGTTCATCCAAATTCCACGAATTTGGGGTTAATTCGCATGGTTTAGCTACTCTAGCAAGTAGAATCAACAAATAAGAGTGAGAATAATGAATCCCTACCTCGACTTTGGCCGATTTGAGCTCCGGATCGTCAATTCCTCTTTTCCCCTTCTCTTTCTCTCTCCTCTTCTCTTTCTCTCTCTAGAAAGGCAAACACGTAAGACACTTAGGGATTTGAGTTCTTGTCACGCCCCGGATTTCCAACCCGAGGAAACCGGTACGTGACTTCCCTTTTACCCACACTGAGGGCAAAGGGGTAAGGATACAAATCAAGAATTTAACATTTTAAAACTTTCACAACACATTCAAGAAAAATAAGGTCCATCAAAGCTGTCCACAAACCAATAACAAAGTCAGTCTTTATTACAAAGTCCTCTTTTTAATCCATCCCCATTGGGGTTACATCAGTTCCCATAAAAATAACATAAACAGTAAAGTAAATAAGGTCTTCCACCTTGTGTATCCACCTAACGCCTGTAAGTCCCTGGAAGAAAAGCAAACACAGTAGGAGGGGTGAGCAACCACACGCTCGAGGGATCATGTCTCCCCAACCCATCCCATGTTCCTAGCATCTACATGCCATGTGTACAAGTGCGGTGTTGTGTTACAATAATTTCAACAAACATAATAACAACCACATCAACAATTTACAATCCTCCACCGCCACACAGGCTAACACGTTAACCACAAGTGATTTAACCGCCTCTTCCGGCCAAGTGATTTAACCGCCTCTTCAGGCCAAGTGATTTAACCGCCTCTTCGGGCCAAGTACCACAATCAAGCACACAACACACATGGTCACTCAAGCATACAACTAAACACTTGGTGAGCACCCGTTCACAAGCGCATAAACCCATTTAGGCCATAGAGCAAACATCCAAGATACATACATACACTAAACCACAAGTCCAGTCACACGGACATATTACCAAACACTTAATGGGCATATACACACAGCTAAGTTCACACAGGCATTTCATCAAACATGTAGTAGGCATGTCGTACAGGCATTTTATCAAACACGTTTCATGCATCACACAAACACCAGAAACACCAAAATCGCCATTGAAGGCCAACATTCATATAGGAGGTCACACCTATATGAATTTACATATAAATAATATAATATTCTGCCCTAGGACCCTAGGACAGAGGAGGATTTAGGAAGAACAAAATCCCTACCTCAAGTAAAACGCAACAACACGGCAAAGTCCCGATCCCACGTCGAACGCCGTCCACCCACGAGTCACCGACCACCCACGCAAGACGCCCGCAGAAGACCAGGAGCTCTCCTTCCCTCTCTCTCTCTCTCTGCGACGGCTGGTGGAGCAACAAACCCTAACCCTAAAACAGAGGGCTTCTCCTCCTTATATAGACAACACAACATCAAAACGACGTAGTTTTGATTAAGTGAATCCCAAGCATCAAAATGACGTAGTTTTGATCACACAAGTTAGCACCTTTCCGCACCCATATAGGCCAAAATACTCGGAATTTCAACATGGTCCTTTGGAGAAAGTTCCTTAGAATGTCAAAACCAAGGGAACCATGCAAAAATAAGCCTGCACGCCAATTTGCACGTGAATTCCCCAATTCACGTGCACCTCCATATGGACTCCAAATGCTCTCAAACTTCACCCCTAGCCTCCTTGCATCATTTAGAAGACAATTACACTTGCACGTGAATTGGACCCATATCACGTGCACCTCACATACATGTCCATTTGGCCTGAAACTTCTGTGGTAGATAGAGGACACCATTCTAAGCATCTTTCCTTTTGCACGTGAATTCATTGGAGTCCATTTACTAGGTCAAAATCTAGAAAAACTCTACTCAGGAGGCAAAACTGACTAACTCAAGGTACAGGTCCTTACATCCTCTCCCCCTTAAGACTTTTCGTCCTCGAAAAGAAATGACATAAGAGGAAAACAAACACAAGCTACCCATTTGCCACACGGCGAGCCACAACACCCAAATGGGTCATACACCACACAGCACAACAGCACATAACAGTACCACCATAATGCATAACCACAATAATGCATATAACACATGTCCGCATGTTACGAATACACATCTCAAAACACATCACAAATAAGAACACATGTCTTTAAAAGACAGTACAAATACACCAAATCGTACACAACTAATACAAGAAAACACAAAACACATCACACCCTTGGCCAAATGACCACCTCCCACGCTTAAGATTGTTCGTCCTCGAACAAGTCCGAAGCTTGCTCACGCATCACGGACTCACGTTCCCATGTCTCCTCCTCAATGCCACGGTGCTGCCACAGCACGCGAACCAAAGGAATAGCACGACCACGCAAAAGCTTCTCTTGCCGATCTAGGATACGGATAGGGGCCTCAATGACGGACATGTCATCCTCAATGTCCAACGTCCCCCAATCAATCACATGAGTGGGGTCAGGGTGATACTTCCGGAATCGGGACACGTGAAACACGTTGTGCACTCGACTCACCCGCGGTGGTAACGCTAACCGGTAGGCCACAGGCCCTACACGATCCAGAATCTCAAAAGGACCAATAAACCGCGGAGATAGCTTGGAACCTCGCCCAAACCGTCGATGTCCACGACGTGGAGAGACACGAAGGAACACATGATCACCAACAGAAAACTCCAAAGGTCGCCGTCGCTGATCCGCATAAGATTTCCGCCGACTCGAGCCGACAACAAATGCCGACGAATCAACTTGACCTTCTCGGTAGCCTCTTGAACCAAGCTGTGCCCCCAAGAGAGTCGTCTCCCCCCACCTCGGTCCAACACAAAGGGGATCGACACGGCCGTCCATACAACGCCTCAAAAGGAGCCATCCCAATGGATGCCTGATAATCGTTGTTGTAGGCAAACTCCACCAAAGGAAGGTGAGTTGCCCACGAACCCCCAAAATCGAGCACACAAGCCCTCAACATGTCCTCCATGGTCCGATTCGTCCGCTCGCCCGACCGTCGGTCTCGGGGTGAAAGGCTGTACTCAAGTGAAGCTTGGTCCCCATAGCCTCCTGGCAAACCGGCCCAAAAACGGGAAGTGAACCTCGAATCCCGGTCCGAGACAACCGATGAGGGTACGCCATGCGTCTCACAATCTCGTTCATGGCACACGTGACTCAAGGTCCCAATAGAGTCCCGCTCGCGAACAGCCAGAAATGGGCCGACTTTGTGAGTCGATCCACAATCACCCAAATCATATCCTTCCTCCCGGTGGTGGGTGGAAGACCGATCCACAAAATCCATCGCGATATGGTCCCACTTCCACTCTGCTATGGGCAAGGGGCGTAACATGCCCGCCGGTCGCCGATGCTCGGCCTTCACCTGCCGACACGTGAGGCACCGCGAAACAAAGGCAGCTACATCGCGTTTTATCCCAGGCCACCAAAAATGCCCCCGAAGCGCATGGTACATCTTCGTACCCCCTGGATGCACAAGAACTCTAGATTGGTGAAACTCCCTCATCACCTCATCCCCGAGGGAAGAAGCTACTACCAACCGCCCCTGAAACAACAACTCATGCTCAGGACCCTCTGTCCGGTCCCCGGATAGCTCCCCAGCTTCAATACGGGCACGGAGAACCTCGCACTCAATGTCACCCAGCTGTTCCTCCTGGACGCGCCGGTACAACTCAGGCACTACCACCAAAGGACTCGGGACTGTCCCACCATCACGAACAACAAGCCGCAGCTGCAACGTCGCCAATCGCTCCATCGGCTTCCACTCTCTCACGGCCACCTCGGCTTTCCCTTTTCTGCTCAATGCATCGCCCACAACATTACCCTTGCCCGGGGTATAGGCAAGAGTAAAATCAAAGGTCTGCAGATACTCCACCCATCTCCTTTGCCTCAAATTCAAGTCCTTCGAGTAAAGATGTATCGAAGGCTCTTGTGATCCGAGAACACCATAAACTTTTCCCCCAAGAGGTAGTGCTGCCAACTCTTCAGGGCGAAGATAACGACCGCTAACTCAAGGTCATGAGTAGGATAATTCTGCTCATGAGGCTTCACTGCCTTGACCCATAAGCTACCACACCGTGCTCCTGCATAAGCACACACCCCAAACCAACCCTGGACGCATCACAAGACACCTCATACGGAATATCCTCCCTAGGCAACCTCAACACAGGTGCGGTGGTCAAACGGGTTTTGAGAGTCTCAAACGCCCGCCTGGCACTTGTCCGTCCACTCAAATTTCACTCCTTTCCTAGTCAATGCCGTCATAGGAGCCGCCAAACGGGAGAACCCCTCTACAAAACGACGATAGTACCCCGCCAAACCAAGAAAACTACGGATCTCAAAAACGTTGGTTAGCCTCGCCCACGATGCCACGGCCTCAATCTTGGCTGGGTCCACCCTAACTCCCTCAGCTGACACCACATGGCCAAGAAAGTGAACCTCCTGCAGCCAAAACTCACACTTGCTAAACTTAGCAAACAGTTGCTGGTCCCTCAAGGTTTGCAACACTGTTGCCAAGTGCTCCACATGCTCCTTCTCGGTCTTGGAATACACCAAGATATCGTCGATAAACACCACCACGAACGAGTCTAAGTATGGGGCAAAGACTTGGTTCATCAAATGCATGAACACGCCTGGCGCATTAGTGAGCCCGAAAGGCATCACTACCCACTCATAATGCCCATACCGCACCGAAAAGCCGTCTTAGGGATGTCCTCCTCCCTAACCCTGAGCCGGTGATACCCCGATCGTAAATCTATTTTGGAAAACCACCTGGGCCCCACTCAATTGGTCAAACAGGTCATCTATCCGAGGCAACGGGTACTTGTTCTTCACTGTCACCGAATTCGACTTCTGTAGTCGATGCAGAGACGAAGCGTGCCATCGGCCTTCTTAGCAAAGAGCACCGGGGCACCCCAAGGTGAGGTACTTGGTCCGATATACCCTTGGTCCCCCAACTCCTCGATTTGCCTCTCGAAGCTCCCTCAACTCACCTGGCCCCATACGATACGCTACTTGGGAAATCGGACCCGTCCCCGGCACCAACTCAATGGTGAACTCCACACTCCTCTTAGGTGGCAAACTCCTCAACCGCTCAGGAAAAACATCCCTGAAATTGGTCCACAACAGCGGGCCACACCCTCCTTTCCACCTTACCCTCCTCGGCAAAGGTCAGGGCTGCTAACCTGTGGGTAATGGCACCCCACTGGTCCAACACTGGCCCGGCCCGACTCGCCTCACAATCCCACTCCCCCCGCAGGGTGCAAGAGGTCCCTCAGGTGTCACGAAGGTCACACGCCGCCGATAACAATCTATCTTGGCCTGGAAAGCCATAAGCCAATCCATACCCAAGATCAGGTCAAACGTTCTCAAAGGCATCACATGCAAGTCAAAACTCGGCTCCACCTCGCCTATGGTTAACACACGACCACGACACACTCGCCGTACCTCAATCATGCCTCCCACCTGGAGACTCCACAACTAGGGGCCTCGCGGCCTCCACACAGGCTAACCCCAAGCCGTCTATTACAAGCTCAAGAACAAACGAACATGATGCACCCGTATCGAAAAGAACGAAGCTAATGTACGGGAGATCAAGAGGGTACCTCTAACCACCGATGGTCCTGCTCCACCCTCGCTGGTGGGGGCGGTAGCTCGGCCTCCTCCTGGTATGTCGCCTCCAGCGCAAACACCCTTCCTTGGCCCGTGCCACTTGTCGGCTCACTCACCTGGACGCTTCCCGCTAAGGTTGCCTCCGGCCTCGGTCTGCTGCCGCTCCGGCCTCCCCCGGGGTCGGGTCCGACTAGATCCTGCCTGGCTGGCCCGCCACCGACGAGCTGGTCTCTCACCTGGTGCACGGAAGCTAGCATCACTCCTCACGCCGGATGCCGCGCCCCCTATTCCCCTGTTGCCACTCCCGCAAACCCGGCGCAAATGTCCCTCTCGTCCACGGTTGTTGCATCGCGGTCCTTCTTGGGGCACTCCCCTTTGAAGTGACCCTGCTCTCCACAAGAAGTGGCATCTACTCGGTAGACTCCCCGGATGGACCACCCTGTCTTCCGCCGCCAAAGGTGAACCTCCCAGGGTTCACAGATGTCCGACCCTGATCGCGAAAAGAACTGCTATCCCTCTCCTCCGTTTTGAGCCTCTTGGACCCTGCATCTCGATCAGGCCCACTCGCAACCGGCGCCCCCGATGGGCCTGCCTCCCACCTTCCGGCTCTCTCTCGGCTATACGGGCCGTCTCCACGGCCTCAGGATAGGTCCTCAAGCGTAGAATCGCCACCCTCTCCCTAAGGGCTGGCCTAAGACCCAGAGTGAACTTGTGGGCCTTCAGGTCCTCCTTTTCCACGTCTCAGGAGCAAACCTACTCAATCTCCGGAACTCCCGCTCATACTCAGGTACCGTCTTGGATCCCTGCTCAAGCTGCCAAATTCTTCCCCCTTTCTGCCATCTCACCGATTCTGTGGGAAGAACTCATCATGGAAGAGTTGCAAGAACTCCTCCCAAAACATGAGTTGCACCGCACGGCTCCCCCGCAACACTCGTCCACCACTCCAAAGCGTCCCCCTCCATCTCGCCGAATTGCCGGTCGCACCTTATCCTCCTCCCGGGCAGGGAGAAAGGAGAACACATGCTCAATCTGCCTCAACCATCGCTCGCCTACCACAGGATCTTCTCCCCCCCTTAAATCGCGGAGGTTGTTCCTTTCGGAACCGTGTCACCACGTCATCCCTCGCACGGGTCGGTACACCACCAGCCGAACTCTCACGCTCACGAGGCAGCCCTCCCATCGGTGGTGGTGGCACCACCCGTCGTGCTGCCATCTCACGGCGCACCTCCTCCCGAACGTCCTGCCGGAGTCCCTCCCGTAGCTCTCGTACCTCCAGCCGGATGCCTTCTTGTAGCCGTGCCGGTAACAACGCATGCCCCCCAACGGATGGTCCCGCACCCGGACCCTCATGGGCAGATGACTCATCGCCCATCGCCCGGACGCACGTGTCACTCTTCTCGGCGGCATTCTTACTACACGAAGTAAGAAGCACAACGTCGAAACAAATTTTTTATAATTTATCGCGTCACTACCTCTACCCCACTGATCAATTTCACTAACACATGACATTACACACATACATTGCATCAATCACATTTCACAGTCAGTCCAGTACACATTGCCAAACAAATCAGAGTTGCACATTTTGCTTAATCATGTGATCTTATCCACAGTTTAGCATACATTCACAGCAAATGCAACTAGTGCCCTAATGCCAATGCATGCAAATCCTATCACAAGACTGGACTACCCTAAGTACACCTTGGAGGCTCAAAGAGGACCATGTTGATCAGGCATGTCCCTCCAGGCTCCTCCAAAGGACTTAGGATAACCAAGTCCGCCCATTACCCTAGGCCAACTAGACCATGCTCGATACCATATTGTCACGCCCGGATTTCCAACCCGAGGAAACCGGGCACGTGACTTCCCTTTTACCCACACCGAGGGCAAAGGGGTAAGGATACAAATCAAGAATTTAACATTTTAAAACTTTCACAACACATTCAAGAAAAATAAGGTCCATCAAAGCTGTCCACAAACCAATAACAAAGTCAGTCTTTATTACAAAGTCCTCTTTTTAATCCATCCCCATTGGGGTTACATCAGTTCCCATAAAAATAACATAAACAGTAAAGTAAATAAGGTCTTCCACCTTGTGTATCCACCTAACGCCCTGTAAGTCCCTGGAAGAAAAGCAAACACGGTAGGAGGGGGTGAGCAACCACATCTCAGTAGGGATCATGTCTCCCCAACCCATCCCATGTTCCTAGCATCTACATGCCATGTGTACAAGTGCGGTGTTGTGTTACAATAATTTCAACAAACATAATAACAACCACATCAACAATTTACAATCCTCCACCGCCACACAGGCTAACACGTTAACCACAAGTGATTTAACCGCCTCTTCAGGCCAAGTGATTTAACCGCCTCTTCAGGCCAAGTGATTTAACCGCCTCTTCAGGCCAAGTGATTTAACCGCCTCTTCGGCCAATGACGGCCAAGTACCACATCAAGCACACAACACACATGGTCACTCAAGCATACAACTAAACACTTGGTGAGCACCCGTTCACAAGCGCATAAACCCATTTAGGCCATAGAGCAAACATCCAAGATACATACATACACTAAACCACAAGTCCGTCACACGGACATATTACCAAACACTTAATGGGCATATACACACGCCTAAGTTCACACAGGCATTTCATCAAACATGTAGTAGGCATGTCGTACAGGCATTTTATCAAACACGTTTCATGCATCACACAAACACCAGAAACACCAAAATCGCCATTGAAGGCCAACATTCATATAGGAGGTCACACCTATATGAATTTACATATAAATAATATAATATTCGCCCTAGGACCCTAGGACAGGAGGAGGATTTAGGAAGAACAAAATCCCTACCTCAAGTAAAACGCAACAACACGGCAAAGTCCCGATCCCACGTCGAACGCCGTCCACCCACGAGTCACCGACCACCCACGCAAGACGCCCAAAGCAACCAGGAGCTCTCCTTCCCTCTCTCTCTCTCTCTCTCTGCGACGGTGGTGGAGCAACAAACCCTAACCCTAAAACAGAGGGCTTCTCCTCCTTATATAGACAACACAACATCAAAACGACGTAGTTTTGATTAAGTGAATCCCAAGATCAAAACGACGTAGTTTTGATCACACAAGTTAGCACCTTTCCGCACCCATATAGGCCAAAATACTCAGAATTTCAACATGGTCCTTTGGAGAAAGTTCCTTAGAATGTCAAAACCAAGGGAACCATGCAAAAATAAGCCTGCACGCCAATTTGCACGTGAATTCCCCAATTCACGTGCACCTCCATATGGACTCCAAATGCTCTCAAACTTCACCCCTAGCCTCCTTGCATCATTTAGAAGACAATTACACTTGCACGTGAATTGGACCCATATCACGTGCACCTCACATACATGTCCATTTGGCCTGAAACTTCTGTGGTAGATAGAGGACACCATTCTAAGCATCTTTCCTTTTGCACGTGAATTCATTGGAGTCCATTTACTAGGTCAAAATCTAGAAAAACTCTACTCAGGAGGCAAAACTGACTAACTCAAGGTACGGGTCCTTACAGTTCTTCACTGCCCTATTTATACTTTCACACATTTAATTCATTAAAATATCAAAATTACCCTCATAGGGTCCGGACTCCAAATCGAGCCCAATTACTATCAAAATGCTCCGTTTAACGAGTACATCATTGTACTGAGGTTTGTTTTTCCCAAATAAGCCCTCGAATACAAAGTCACCTGACCATACTACAAAAATCCCAAAATTAGATTTTCGGGGCTCCGACTCCAAATCGGGCCCACTCATAGTCAAAACTCTCTATTCGACGAATACGTTGTCATACTGATATTCACATCCCTCGATGTGCATTCCATCACATGGCTCTCTCCTAGAACCCCAAACACGGGTCTTTCATCCATGGGCTGTCCCAAATAGGTAAAGGAGTACAAGTTGAAGTCTTTTCAGGGCCCCCATCACTGTATGGCCACCATACTGAGCCGGTGCCCACTGGCTCGCTCCACAGCTCTTGTCTCCATTCCGTACGATCTGCTACGGGCGATGTATGCGATTTTTGAGTCACTGCCACTTGACTGGGGCGTTTTCCTGTTTCGAGTGATGCGGAATGGGAAACGGAATTCGTCTTTTGGACGGATTCTGTCTGTCACGCCCCAATTTCCTTACACCTGGAAATGGTTAGTGACTGCCCTTGCCCGCACCCGAAGGGTCAAGGGGTTGGTGCAAGCACCTAGACTGGACCTATACAACAGGTGCTGTCCCAATATCAAACATCTGGGCTAACATGCCAAAGGACATGCCCCTGATTCCAAACCTGTAAGGACCCGTACCTTGAGTTAGTCACAGTTAGTCACAGTTTTGCCTTCTAAGTAGAGTTTTTCTAGATTTTGACCTAGTGAATGGGCTCAAATGAATTCACGTGCAAAAGGAAAGATGCTTAGAATGATGTCCTCTATCTACCACAGAAGTTTCAGGCCAAACAGACGTGTATGTGAGGTGCACGTGATATGGGTCCAATTCACGTGCAAGTGTGATTGTCTTCTAAATGATGCAAGGAGGCTAGGGGTGAAGTTTGAGAGCATTTGGAGTCCATTTGGAGTTGCACGTGAATTGGGAATTCACGTGCAAATTGGCGTGCAGCCATATTTTTGCATGGTTCCCTTGGTTTTGACATTCTAATGATCTTTCTCCAAAGGACCATGTTGAAATTCTGAGTATTTTGGCCTATATGGGTGCGGAAAGGTGCTAACTTGTGTGATCAAAACTACGTCGTTTTGATCTTGGGGTTCACTTAATCAAAACTACGTCGTTTTGATGTGGGTAGTGTCTATATAATGAGGGCTTGAGTTTGAGTTTAGGGTTCTTGTGTTCTTCCTTGCTGCAGCTGCTGCCGGAGAGAGAAGAGAGAGAGAGAGAGAGAGAGAGAGAGAGAGAGAGAGAAGATCTCCGGGCAGTTGCCGTGGTGGTTCGTGTCGTTGGAAGGTGTCCAGCGTAGAGGTTAGGACAAGTCTGAGGTAGGGATTCATGTTCTCCTAACTCTCCTCTGTTTTAGGATATTCACCTATATATATATATTTATGTAAATCCATATAGGTGTGATCTCCTATATGGATGTTGGCCTTCAGTGGCATGTTTTGTTGATTTTGATGTTAATTTGGCCTGAGGATTTTCTGGGTTTGTTTATGCTCACCATGTGTTTGATGAAATGTCTGTGAGGCCTGCACACTATGTGTTTGATGAAATGTCTATGAGGCCTGCATGCCATGTATTCAATATAATGCCTGTGAGACCTTGTATATGGGTGTTTGATGATATACCTGTGTGACTGGTGTGTACTGTGTTTGATTTGTATTTGATTTTAAGCCTATGAGGCTGATGTGTGTGGCTTGTATCTGACCATGTTGGTCCTTCTGAGAAAGTGTAAATGCTTGTCTTGAGTTTACATGTTGAGATGTAATGCTATATCTTTGTTCGTTGACCTATTTGAGACCGAGGCGAGATATGGGCCAGGCACAATAGCTGGACCCCTTTGAGATTTGACCAGGACGTGGTCCTGAGTCTCGGTGTAGCACTCACGACGGTGGGCTAAGTCTACACCCATTCCTGAGGGTAGGTATGGCGCCCGAGGAGGTGGTTGACCATATCGACTCGGGTGGAAAATGTTGCATTGGTGTCCATGCAACATTCGCCTGGATGTGGTATGTCATGTCGCCGTGGTGGCGGGGTGTCCTCTGCCCTCCGGTGCGGGTTCGGGTAAAGAGTGTTTCCTGGGTGATGTTTCTTGCTTTAGCCTTAGGCACGACACGAGCACAAGCATACACATATCATGCATGTTGTAGAGCGGGACGGGTCCTGGGGAGACCGGATCCCTACGAGCCGTGGTTTGCTCACCCCTCCTATAAACTGTTCTTTTGCAGGGTTTAGTAGGCGGTAGGTGAAGGCTGAGGAGCTAGGCCCCTGGGACTGGGAGTTTATGCTATTTCCTTTGTTGTACTTTGGTTTTCTGTTTTGGAATTTGGTTTGGTTTTATTTGTAACAAGACACCTGGCTTCATAGGGGTTTCTCCCCGACGGGTTGTAATAAACATTTAGTCTTTGAAATGAAATAAAATGAGATGTTGTTATTCAATTTGTGTTTGTATGCATGGTTTGGGAGCAGGAGCATGCCCCTTGGCATGTCAGCCTGATTGTGCAGGTTTGGGACAGCACCCGTGCTAGAAGTCCTTTTAAGGTGCTTGCACCAACCCCTTGTCCCTTCGGGTGCGGGCATGGGCAGTCACTACTCATTTCCAAGTGGAAGGAAATTGGGGCGTGACAAAACCATACACACAATCATCATTCAGTCAAAATAACAGACCACAGTTTACTTTATTTCAAAGAGGACTGAAGTCCATTACAACTCAAATGGGGAAAAGCTCCCAGTAAACCCACAATACCAAATTCAGTTTACAAAATAACCCAAACCAAAACAGAAAGCAATAGACACATTAACAATCAAATAAGGAGGGTCCCATAGCCTCTATGGCCAATCACCTCAGCTCTGTCACCTATCGCCGGCTAGACCCTGCAAAGAGAACAATTCAAAGGAGGGGTGAGCAAACCACAACTCAGTAGGGATCAAGTCTCCCGAGGCCCATCCCACACTACTGGAATGCATGTTTAGTGGATACTTGTGCTAGTGTAGTGAACTAGTTGAAACCACACACAAAAACCATCAAACACATCCCATATTCAGAGAGAGGGGTTCTAGTGATATAACTGTCCCGTATCCAAGGCTCCAGTCCAATGACTGTCCCGTAATAAAAAGGGTTCCAGCTTGGCAGCTGTCCCATGGATCAAAGGCTCCAACTCAACAGCTGTCCCGTTGCTTACAACATTTAGTACTCAAACAAAACTCAGTGAAATGCAACCACATAACTCAGCACAAGGTGCCCAGCAGGCATAATTTATTTCAGTACAAGATGCTCAACAGACATAATACAACTCAGCACATATCAGTATGATTTATAATGCACTCAGTTCATGTAGTTCAGCCACAATCTTAGTAACATTCACAGTATACAATTTCTTTTCCCATATCAGTGTTCCTTAACCGTTCTGGTAAGTTTTTTTTGGTAAATTAACTCCGGGACTTCATCCCAATTACATTATTTCCACTCAAGAACCTTCTGGCTAAATGGGGAAACCAAAGGAGGCAAAATAAGGGGATGCACGTCATATGGGTCATATGACGTGCAGGGGGATATTTGGCTCCCTGCCTTCTACACATCTCGAGGAACCTTGGGGTAAAATTTCAAACCAATTGGGCTTGCACGTGAAAAGGGCTTTTCACGTGCACCAGGATTTTTGGCTTCCTGCTTTCTACACCTTTCAGGGAAGCCTGGGGTAAAATTTCAGACCAAATGGGCTTGCACGTGAAAAGGGCTTTTCACGTGAAATATGGCGTGCAGCCATATTTTGCACAAAGACCTTTGTTTTGTTGTTTTAATCACTTTTCTCTAAAGGACCTCTCTCAAATTATTTTTAGATTGTGAGTTATTAGACTCTAAAGTTAGGGTACATAGCCTGGTTTCAACTCCAGCTATGTCCCTCATATCAACCTACCCATCCAGACCATCCAGATTATTTTATTCACTTTTACTATCCAGACATACTGGAAACCTCACAATCAATCATCATATGCATGTGGGGGCATAAACTCAATATCAACATGTACAGAACCATAACAGATCCGTACCCAGCCAACCCGGTAATCGCAACAAAGGGTATAAACCCAGAATTCTCAATATTCACATCAGAGGGTGTAAACCCAAAATTCTCAGAAGGTATAAATACGAACACGAATTCCCTACCTCAAAATCGGAGAATACAATTGGTCGTTGTATTCTAGCAATCACGTCTTCGGGCTCTCGTCCACCGCAGGAATCCTTGGATCGCCGGCCTTGGATCGTCCTCGCCGTCTCCGGCCGTGTCTCTCTCTCTCTCTAGGGGTGACGGCTGCTAGGGTTTTGAAATGAGAAAATCCCCTAATTTTTGAACCCTTTTTCCTTTATATATTTTCCCCCATAATCAAAACGACGTAGTTTTGATTAATTTTAAAGCCCAGCATTTATAAGCCCAAAGGCCAAGGTTTTCTAATCCACTTCATTAAGCTCTATAGCCCAACAATTAAGCCCAAATCATATTTTAAATAAAACTCTCAAATATTTTAATTGGGATATTTTAATTCATGTGAAATTCCCAAAATACCCCTCAGGGCCTCGAACTCCGAATCGAGCCCAAGTATAGTCAAAATTCTCCATTTGACGAGCACATCACTGTGCTGATGTTCATTCTCTAAAACAAGGCCTCACTCAAGGCTAACTCCAAGAACCCCCTCAAATACGGGTCCTTACATCCTCTCTCCCTTAAAGACTTTTCGTCCTCGAAAAGAAAACTGGGGTTGAAAGGAAACCACAACCACAAACAATGTGTCACGCCCCGGATTTCCAACCCGAGGAGACCGGAACGTGACCCTCCCTTTACCCGGGTTTGGATAAAGGGGTTAGAATACAACGTACGCATCACATTTTATATTCAGAGACAAAACCAAATATTTATTAAATTCAAACATTACATTTATTACATTAAACTCCACATTACAAGATCTCCCCATTGGGGTTACAAAGTTCATAAAAACAACAAAATTCAAGAACAATAAGCAAGCCACAAGTAGGTCTTCCTTGGTTCCCACCTAACGCCTGTAGGTCCCTGTAAGAAAACAACACGGTAGGAGGGGTGAGCAACCACAGCTCAGTAGGGATCATGTCTCCCCGACCCATCCCATGCTCCTATCATCTACATGTGGACGTGCACAAGTGCAGTGTAGTGACAACAAGGTACAAGCAGTTTATAATCCAGTCAAGCATCAACACACAAGTCACATGTACAACCTTTGCCACAGCCACACAGGCTATCATGTCCACAGCCAGACAGGGTAACATTTACAATTCTGGGCTTCCACAACCACCGGGTTCTATGAAATAGGCCCGAGCTTCCACAATTACCGGGTTTCACAAAACAGTCTCGAGCTTCCATAGCTACCGGGTTTCACAAAACAGTCCCGAAGCTTCCACAGCCTACCGGGTTTCACAAAATGGGCCCGAGCTTCCACAATACCGGGTTTCACAAAACAGTCCCGAGCTTCCACACTACCGGGTTTCACAAAACACAAGACACATAGCCACACATAGTCACACGGACATAACATCAAACACTTAGCATGTATAGCCTCACAGGTATAAAACCAAACACTTGGTGTGCATAACTTCACAAACACGATATCGAACATGTAGCGTGCATACATTCACGAAGCTCATGAACCCGGCCAGACAGCATTTTCTCAAACATGTAACGGGCATATACACACAGGCATTTTTGTCAAAAATGTAACGGGCATGTCACACGGGCATTTTATCGAACACTTTACATGCATCACACTAACACTGAAACACACTAAAAACGCCATTGAAGCCAACATCCATATAGGAGATCACACCTATATGGATTTACATATATAATATATATACAAGCAGGTATAAATCATAATCTACTCAAGAACCCTAGAACAAAGAGAGATCAGGAAGGACAAAACCCTACCTTAAAGCAGATCCTCCTTGCTCCCGCGCTAGACGTCGTCCTCCCCACACAAGACGCTCCGGCAGCAACCAGCAGCTCCCTTCCTTCTCTCTCTCTAGCTCTCTCTCTCTACGACGGCTGCAGCAGCTGAAAAGAACCCTAAACCTAAAACAAGGTGTCTTCACCTCTTTATATAGACAACTCAAACCCCAAAACGACGTAGTTTTGATTAAATGAATCCCAAATCAAAACGACGTAGTTTTGGTGACCAGACTACAACCTTTTTGCAACACACAGGACAAAGCACTCATAATTTCACCATGGTCCTTTAGCAAAAGAGGATCGAACAACAAAACAAAGGTAATGGAGGCTTCACGTGAGAAAACATTCTCACGTGCATTCTCACGGGCACCTCCAAAAGCTCTAGAATTTGACCACAAGCCTTGGAACAACATCAGGAAGGCTCCCATGCAAAAATCTCCTTGCACGTGAAAAGCATTTTCACGTGCACTCCCAATTGGGCTCAAACTTTGCCTCTTGCTTGCTTATCAACATACAAGATGATTAAGCCAAAGTGTGTGGAAAGAAAACTCCTAAAACCCCACAATTTCCACCCAAAATGGCAAAACCGTGACACACTCCTTACATCCCAAAAATGCGGGTCATTACATCCGTCACGCCTCGAATTCCAGGGAACCGGAACCGGGTACATGACTTCCCCTTGCCCGCACCCGATAGGTCAAGGGGTTGGTGACTAAGCACTAATGGAGACTACACATGGGTGTTGTCTCAAATATGCAACCCGTACGATCATACATCAAGGGTAATCCTGTACTTTCCCTATATCATCATGCATATAATGAGTCAAACAATCATACGGACATCACATCATACAAGATACAAATACAACTGTCCACGGACCCATGTCCAGGATATCACATAATAAAATACAGAATACAGTACTGTATCATACATCAGAGTAGTGGGCACGTCCTCCTGGAAGAAAGTCCTCCACTAGTCTCGGGTCACACCTGAAAAGGGGTAAACAACAAGTAGGGGTGAGCGACAAGCTCAGTAGGTGACCCCAACACTCCACATCATGCAGACATACAAGTCTATACTACATGCTCTGTGTACTCGTGCACTATGTAGTGTGCACAATCATCGGGACTCAGCTCGCAAACAAACATCAGGACCTAGCCTGCCCACACAGACAGCTTGTCCACGATCCTCAACAAGATCCCAGCTCAGGGCACTTAGCCCTACCACAGCGCTATATGCCCGGACACAGTCACCACACCGTCCTGCCATCGGCGCATATGCCTGCCACGGCACAGCGCAATATGCCCGGCCACAGTCGCCACACAGGTCTGCTATCGGCGCATATGCCTGCCCCGTCAACCACATCGCACCATCGGTGCATCACGATGAGAACCCAAACAAGTCACGGAGTCCATGCCCCAATACCTCACACCAACATACTAACATGAGTATGGCATGTCATTCTCAACATTTCCTTTAAAACTGTAGCCAGTCTTCACAAGTAAATCCTCAATCCTTGATTTATGAAGGAAGTACCCATAACAACTATTTTCTTGAAATCAAAAGTCCCAGGCATTGGGTTCCCATATCATAAATAAGATAATCTGATTTTTGGGGATTTTTCTGAGATGTCTAACCCCACTTTCCAAAAATTCACCACTACGAACTTTTGGGTTTTTCCGAGATTTTACACTAAATCCCAATTTTCACATTTTGAAAGAGTGGGAATTAAGTTTTCTAGTATTTTTCTTTGAATCCAAATGGGGGGTATTTCGTTATTTACATTGTAACTTAAGTATATACTTTGTATAATGGTTTACAATGTAAATGTCCAGTGCAGTGTAGTACAGTTGCACTGCTGCGAATACACTGCTGCTGATCCGGACTAACTGCTCAGGACTAACTGCTCCGGACTACTGATCCGGACTAATTGCTCCGGACTACTGATCCGGACTAACTGCTCCGGACTACTGATCCGGACTAACTGCTCCGGACTACTGATCCGGACTAACTAAGCTCACGACTCCATAGGCTGCCACTACGAACTTCGACATCTGCGGTTCGCCGGTTACCGTTCATCATCGTTTTTTGGCCAAATTTTCGTCCGGAATCAACCCAAGAACCCCCCAGGCACTCACAAATACGCGTTTTACTAAACAGAGTACAAAATTACGTACCCAAACTGATATAGATTAGTTCTTAACCACAGATTTTATGCTAACTCATCAGATCTAACCCCAAAATTGGGTTTCCCCCAAAACTTAGGGTTCATGCTCAAATTCATAATTCATGATAAATTCACGCATATTCCAAGACAGAATCGAAATAAGAGGTTCAAGGACACCTACTTGGAAGATTATTTGCGATCCACGAGCTCCAATCGCCCCAAAATCGCCAAAAGGAGTTCTTCACTTTCCCTCTCTCTCTCTTGCTCAAACACGCACGCACCAAGCAAAAATAAAAGGATAATGCGGTTTCTTAATTATTTATCTGCTGTTAATAATTGGCCTCCCAAAGAATAATTGACCCGAACGCAATAATTGACCTCCCGAGGTCACGAACTTGAAATTGAGCCCAATTACGGTCAAAACGCTTGAAATGACGAGCACCACACTAAACAGATATTATTACACCCAAAAGACCGCTCAAACGCAAAGTCAACCAATAAACCCCCGAAAAGTCAACAATCGGGTCAAATGGGGCCCCGACTCGGAATCGGGCCCAAGTATAGTCAAAATGCTCACATCGATGACTACACTATCATCCAGGATAGTTACATTCCCATAGAATGACTATCTCTCAAAACTACCCAAATACGAGTCTTTACAACATCCTCTCCCCCCTTAAAACTTTTCGTCCTCGAAAAGAGACAACATGCGAGGAAAACAACACAAAGCAAGCCACAACACCCTAATGGGTCATACACCGCCCATTGTACACAATAAGACATAACACAATGCCACCACAATCTATAACCACATGTATTACAATCCATGGAAACATCCACGTTATAAATACCCATCTCAAGCACATTTTATTAACACATTCAATACAAAATAAAAGTCAAAAGTCGGAAGGAAACATAAATACACCAGCCAACAGCCCACCCCTCCACCCTTAAGAGTGTTCGTTCTCGAACAATTCTGGGTGTTGCTCACGCATCAAAGACTCCCGTTCCCAAGTCTCCTCCTCAATGCCACGGTGCTGCCACAGTACACGAACCAAAGGAATAACACGACCACGTAAAAGCTTCCCCCGCCGATCTAGGATACGGATAGGGGCCTCAACAACGGACATGTCATCCTCAATAGCCAATGTCCCCCAATCGATCACATGAGTGGGGTCAGGATGGTACTTCCTCAACTGGGACACGTGGAACACATTGTGCATGCGACTCAATCGCGGTGGCAATGCTAACCGATAAGCTACAGGCCCCACACGAGTTATAACTTCAAAAGGACCAATGAACCGGGGAGAGAGTTTGGAACCTCTCCCAAAGCGCCGATGTCCACGTCGTCGAAAGACACGAAGAAACACATGATCTCCCACAGAAAACTCCAAAGGTCGCTACCGCTGATCCGCATAGGAATTCTGCCGACTCTGAGCTGATAACAACCGCTGACGAATCAACTTAACCTTCTCGGTAGCCTCTTGAACCAACTGTGGTCCCAAGAGAGCTGTTTCCCCCACTTCGGTCCAACACAAAGGTGATCGACACAGCTATCCATACAATGCCTCAAAAGGAGCCATCCCAATGGATGCTTGATAAGCGTTGTTGTAGGCAAACTCCACCAAAGGAAGGTGAGTTGCCCACGAACCCCAAAATCTAACACACAGGCCCGTAACATGTCCTCCAAAGTTTGATTCGTCCTCTCTGTCTGGCTGTCAGTCTCAGGGTGAAAGGCTGTACTCAAGTTAAGCTTTGTCCCCATAGCCTCCTGCAAGCCTGCCCAAAAATGAGAAGTAAACCGCGAATCCCTGTTGGACACAATTGATGATGGTACCCCATGCAGTCGCACGACCTCGTTCACATACAGCTGACTTAAGGCCCCGATGGAATCTCGCTCGCGAACGGAAGAAAATGGGCCGACTTAGTCGTCTGGTCCACAATCACCCAAATCATGTCCTTCCGCCCAACGGTGGGTGGAAGTCCGGTTACAAAGTCCATCGCTATGTGGTCCCACTTCCACTCGGCTCGGCAACGGGGTAACATGCCCGCCGGCCTCTGGTGCTTAGCTTCCACTTGTTGACACGTGATGGTCCCTTGGAGCCTAGGGGGGGTGAATAGGCTCTTATCGAAACTCTTTTCTTTCTCTTAAGACACAAACACTTATCTAGTTAAGTGATATAATCACTTGCGAAAGATAACCAGGATAATGGAAGTATTTTGTTTTATTATCACAAGATAAATACAACAAAATAGAAGCAAGACTCTCTTACACTCTGTTTACAAATGAACTCATATCCGGCCAAATTCTATCTCCCAAAATTAAAGCCGCTTGTGCATACACAAGGGTTAATCTTTGCTTACAAATGCACATGCGCGCTCTTCTACACAAATGTACAAGTATGAATATTTATACAAAACATTCCTAAGAGACAACCTTGGAACTTGTAGTTCCGGAATGCGTTCAGCACTAACTATCCCTCGATAATCTCTCTGCCTTGACTGTTGCGGTTTGTGGAGCTCAAGATCTTGGGTTTGAAGAGTATAAGTGCGTTTGTGAGTTCCCAAATACAATTAAGGTTGTGTCAACATATCCGGGTGATCCACGTGTAAGATTCTTCAGGTTCTCAACGAGTTTGTCTTACATCGGGACACCTCGAGCTGATAACTTTAAATGCGGTTGAGTTGAAGCCGATCTTCTTGGTCCGGTGTAATTTTCCTTACTCCGTAGCTAATGAAGCTCGGAACCTTACTCCGTGTCAGTGATTGCTTACTCCGTATCTATTTGGTACTGGAATCCTTAGTCCGTGCCAGCGCTTCCTTACTCCGCATGTAAGTTCCTTACTCCGTATGTAAATTCCTTACTCTGTATGTAAGTTCCTTACTCCGGGCGAGTCTTAAAGGGTCGGATGACTTATTCCATATCAGTGCTTCCTTACTCCGTATGTAAGTTCCTTACTCCGTATGTAAATTCCTTACTCCGTATGTAAGTTCCTTACTCCGTATGAGTAAGTTGTCCGGATTCCTTATTCCGCATCTAGTTTGTTTACTCCGTGCTAATAAAGGCTCGAATCCTTATTCCGCATCAATACTTCCTTACTCCGCATTAGTTTGACTAGGTCTGTTTGAGGTACTTAAGAACATATTCCGCAATCCGTAGCTTTTAAGTTCTTAGTCCGCACGAATGTTCCTTATTCCGTATGTATTAATGACTTGGTTATTTACCAAGTGTTTGACGACACTCACTCTTGTCCGGATCAGGATTATGTATCCTGTCCTTAGCTTTGCTCTCACGAGTGCATCTCCGGATTAATAACACATCTTCTGCAACAATCAAATAAACATAAAAGATCTCAGATCAAATTACATAAGGCTTTATCAGCATTATCCAAATTCTGGTTTGATCCAACAATCTCCCCCAATTATGGATATGCCCAAACCCTTTGTAATCCGATCCTGGTTAGCAGGCAAAAAGATAACATACGAATATACATCACAACCAATTTCATTTAACAAAGAACTAAGTACAATTCAGCCTTAATACAAGATTTTCACTAAGCTACATAAGGCTTACTATACTTGAAGATCATAGTTGCGCCTTCTCTCTAAGCTCCATTGTCTGGCTTCATCGTATAAGTAGTGTGTTGGCTCCACGATTTGTCCACGATCAAAAATGACTTGATGAAGTAACAAGACAAAGGCTCCATGACTATCTCCATCCTGGCGTTGTGGCACTTGCTTCTTGCCCCGAATGTCGCCTTGACTTCTTGGTTGGACCCAAGGGTGTGATACCCAACTCTTCATATAAACCGGCTTTCTTCACAGCCTTCGGTCGACTGAGACACGGTGGTTCCCATTGATTCTTTCTTACAAAGTGCTCCACTATCCGATGAAAGTCAATGAGAATCATTTGCTTGGGTCGAATCATGAAGACGACCATCATGAAGTGTGGCGTCATGATCCGATACGGAATGAGGATAGTTGAGAGAGTTTTCCATGGCTTGCTATCCTCAGCAATTTCGTCGATGAAGGACTGAATTAGATCCACACTGGGAAGATAGCCTTCATTCCAACACGGCAGAACTTCAAACAGGTGCCCGTCCGTGTATAGAGATGGAAACAGCCTCATCTCCATTTTAGCAGCCCTCAAGAAGTTGTCAATGTCTTCTATAGTAAAGAGTCCTTTCTCCAAACAAAGAGTCTGAATGTCGTCCGGGGAGAAAGGGTACATTTTAGAAAGACATTTTCTCTCAGTAGAAGACGCTGCATATGACTTCATTGCTTTGCGAACACTTCCATCCGCATCAGAAGGGTCAAACGCCGCATATGATGGGAGGAAGGTGTCGACTGCGGATGAGGAGGATGGAGGAGGAGTTGGAGCTGCAGTAGAGGAGCTTGGTTGAGAGAAGCGACTTCGTTTGGGAATTCTAACTCCCTGAAGCACTGAAGTGGCAGACCGCTTCTCAGTCCGAGTAGATGGTTGTGGTGCAGAAGGAGCAGACGGATCAGATGACACTTTCTCCCCCGGTTTGGCAGATCGCCGGGAAGCAACGGGAGGACGAGCCATCGTGTGCGCCAGGTCCGCGAAGGAGGTAGACAATGAATGGACGGACGAGGTGACGAGATCCATTTTCTGCTCCATTGAAGTGGAGGAGTCAGTGAGAGCGGAGAGGAGTTGGGCGCCGAGGGCATCAACCTTGGCAGCGATGGTGGAAATTTGGGCGCTTTGAGCTTGGGCGTGTCGGTCCAGCTGGGCGGAAAGCACAGCGTCGGAGTGGACCGTGCCAAAAGAGGCACGCCCAAGGACCAACTCCGGAGCTTTGGAGGACTCCCCCGCATGAACAGGAGTAGGAGTGCGTTGGGCAGAGGAGTCCGCAGGAGTAGCAGCAGCAGAAGGGGTATCCGGAGCATCAGAGGCATCCGGAGCAGCTGAGGCATCCGGAGCATTGGAGGCATCCGGAGCAATGGACCCGCTTTGACCAGATGAGTCAACCACGGGAATCGCGGTAGCAGGAGAAGAGGGGCCAGCCTTAGTAGGAGAAGGACCCCTGGCGGAATGTGCTGGGCTGGAGGGAGTAGTGAACGCCACATCTGGAATGGAGGCCGGCGTAAGAAAGCCGTGATCCAAGTTCCAGATGATTATTGTCTCCGGGGATTGGGTATGGCGTGTGTAAAACACCCGGAGATCGTTGTCAGGAATGGAGGCAGTGTGGGCAAGGCTAAAACGGAGCCATAGGTCCGTTAAGGTGTCGGCGGAGAGATGGTCAAGGTAATCTCGGGGTTGAGGTAGGGGAGGCAAAGGGGCTTCCGGAGAAGAGGCCGGGACATCAGCAGTGGCGGCCGCAACAGCGGTATCAACCGCGGCAGCAACAGCGGAGGAGGAGGGAGTGGGGACATCCGCAGCAGAGGGGGCTGAGGAAACAGCTTTAGGAGCACTGCACTGAGATGGCCCTGCAACCTCGGATGGGTCGGCACGAACACTGTGCTGGGAGGCCCGAGAATGAGAGGGTGCTGCAACGGACCGAATCTGGGAGGATTGGGGTGCAGAACTGATGTCAGGGGCTTGGTTGTCGGAGGGGTCACCAACAGAACTGCCTTGTTGTTCCGAGGCAGGGAGTATGCGGAGAGCTGCAGATGCTCGGCGTGCTGTCATGTTCCCATCCGGCGTAAGATAACGAAGGTAATAAGCCGGAGGAAATGAAACGAAGATCATATCGGGCGAAATGGTCCGGATTAAGATGCCGAAGACAATGCTCGAGGATATGCCTGAAGGAATGGTTCTTGGGACCATTCCAGAAGCAACCGAAACAAGAACATCCCCCAATCCATCGGAAGACCTTCAAAAACGCCGTACATGGCCAGGAGAAGGTCGTACGGAACGAGTCGAGGGCGGATGTGCGAGCCGATGAGCATCGACTCAAGATGGTCGCCATACATCGATAGCGACCTTGGAAGGATTTCACCTTGTATTCCTTGCCTTTTTGTGTGCAACCCATAGAAGCCGCCATGGGATCGGCATCCGGGCGCTATGGTTCACCAAGAGGTAGGTGGAGAGCGGCGCGGAGAACGGCCGAGTGATGATGATGGATTCACCGCGGACATAAGAGGTTATGGAATCGGTGGTGCAGCGAATCCGTTGGTAATACTCAATGATGTCGTCGATAAGAAGATCGACGGGATTGGAGATCAGGTTGAGTATATGCGAGGCTTCAAGGAGAGGGCGAAGCTGGAAAAACCAATCCGGAGGATTAGAGACAACATTCCAATCAACCGGGATGGCCAGGATTAACGCCTGGAAAGAGATATTCGGGTGCCATTGCAGATGAAATTTGAAGGACAAGAGGAAAGGTGAGGTCTTGGCGATGGAAGGAGCAACGAGAGGTTTAGGGATTTAAAATGAGCAATACTCGTGCTGTGCAGGAATGATCAGAACATATAAGACCGAGTCCACTAATGTCAGCGGGTCTAGGAATTGGCGAGTGAAATAGGGACCCGCTTGACAGTGATGTCATGAGTCCGGATATCGATGCGCCTCCGAATGAAACGATGTCGTGGAGACCGCATGACTAAGTAAGTGTAACACTGGTTGCCATCCAAAGAAGTGTGTGTGCATCCCGAGATTTGCATTTAATGAATCATCATGATTCCTCCTCAAAAGCACGCGACATATAGGAAGACTTGGATTGTCGCAATTAAACTATGTCGGAGTCCGGAGGAATGAACCGACAATCATCCGTAGTAAATAATAGTCGAGGAAGAGTATCCGGATGAAAAGTTGACCGTGTCCGTAGTAGACGAGTTCGATGAGAGAGTAAAGTAGATTCCTTTGCGATCAATAAATCGAAGAGAAGAGAAGTACCACAACACTTCAAATCCAAGACTATGGACTAGATTTATCGATACGGTTGCAAAGAGAATCTGAACCGTAGCTAAAGAAAAAAATGAACCGAAAATACAAAAGCTTAACAGGCAAGGATTAGTACGGATTAGGGAAAATAATCGGTGAAAAACGACATAATCCGAACTAATGAGAAATAGAACTTATGCATTCCAGAGATGTAAGAGACATATACATACGTGAGAATGAGCAATATTACTAAATCAGGGCATATGTTAGATAACCATACACAAGTTCATATAGGTCAACATAACTGAACCGTCTTGCCGAACAACGTAGCTAAGATTAATTAAAGATCATATGATTTGGCCAATTTAGGATTCATGAGTGAAAAATGTGGAAGCGAACACATGTCAAAAGTAAGCAGGTGATTAGCCGATTAAAATGCATGGTTGAAGAAAGAAAATACATCCAAGCATGCCACTTTTCTGACCCTAAACAACATGTCCAGCTGATCCAGGAAGTAAAAGTTTAGAGGAGGGAGTATCCGAGACATATTAGGGGTTCATTATTGCTCCCCCGTAGATCATTTAATCCTCTCAATGAAGAGCTCCCCCTCAAATAGACAGCCAGGAAAGAGGTCATGAGACATATACGGGGGGTATTACTGAATAATATATAAAGCATTTTCTTCCCCGTAGATTTTGCAATCCTCTCGGTTGACATTTCCGGTTTGTAGAATTCAGCACTGTCTATCTTTTTAGGAAACTATACTTCAGAAGCTGACCAGACTGCGATTGAGTGTTCATCCACCAGGCATTCCGAGCTAACCCATTTCATTTCTTCAACTATACATGTTAATAGAGTAATCTAAATGAACATGCTATTGTCATGTGGTGTTTAGTGGAAATTAAGATCATGAAACCAGAAGGAGGTAAATCATATAAACTTTAATCATGTTAGCTTAAACGACTTCAGTCGGGAAACACAAGCATCCTCCCATAATGAAGTTGATATTAATATCAGAAGCATGAAGCCGTTAATCAGTAAGTATGATTAGCATTAAAATCAGTATGTATCTTCCACTTTCAATAAAAGCACAATGCATGTTCTGATAGTAAGTACACTGTTGGGCAAATTAAAGGTGAAACTATACAAAAAAGTCGAGCATACCTAAACGGAAGAGTAGTTCAGAGAATCTTGCATCAGGTAGGGGCTTTGTAAAAATGTCGGCCAGTTGATCTTCAGTAGCAACGTGTTCTAGTGAGATGTGACTTTTAAGAACATGATCACGTATGAAGTGATACCGGACTTCAATATGCTTCGTCTTAGGATGCATGATAGGATTGTTGCTGATAGCAATACCACTTGTGCTCTTCCTGTCGATGCGACATCCAAATAAGTCGGCATCGAGTATCCAGGATAAGGTGAAGTTGGACTCCTTTGGGTACCAGAGTCCCAAATTCATCGTTCCCTTGAGATACCTTATTATCTCGTTTAACATGAAGCATATGTGACTCCTTGGGATTCGCCTGGTATCGTGCACGTATGCAAGTTGCAAACATAATGTCTGGGCGACTTGTTGTGAAGATACGGCAAGGATCCAATCATCCCTCTCGTAGTCGATCACATTTCCTGATATGCCGTCAACATCCAGATCTAACTTGGCACCGACAGCATGGGAGTTTTGACGGAGATGAACCTTCCATACCAAACTTCTTAATAAGATCGCGAGTGTACTTTGCTTGATTAATGAAGATTCCTTCCTTTAATTGTTTAACTTTTATTCCAAGGAAGTAGGACGGTTCTCCCATCATGCTCATCTCAAACTTGCTTATCATCAACTTGGCAAACTCTTCACAAAGCTTCGGATTCGTTGATCCGAAAATGATATCATCCACGTATATTTGTACGATCAGAGTGTGTCCTTTCTCTTTTTGTAGAAATAGGGTGGTGTCTATCTTCCCTTTTTGGAAGTTGTGAGCAAGTAGGAATTTTGACAGTGTGTCGTACCAGGCTCTTGGAGCTTGCTTCAAACCATATAAAGCTTTCCGAAGCTTGTAGACAAGATGTCTGCCTTAGGTTCAATGAAGCCGGGAGGTTGTTCAACGTACACCTCCTCTTGAAGATCTCCATTCAGGAATGTGCTCTTGACGTCCATTTGATAAACTATGAAGTTTTCATATGAAGCATACGCCAGAAACATTCGGATTGCCTCAAGTCTTGCTACCGGAGCAAAGGTCTCATCATAATCTATTCCTTCTTCTTGACAATACCCTTTGGCTACCAGTCTGGCTTTGTTCCGGATTACTATTCCATCCGTATCAAGCTTGTTCCGGAACACCCATTTAACGCCAATGACTTGCTGAGACTTAGGCCTTGGTACTAAGGTCCACACATTATTTCTCTTAAATTGATTCAGCTCTTCTTGCATGTCTTCTATCCAATTCGAATCCTGAAGAGCTTCATCTACCACCTTTGGTTCTATTTGAGATAGAAAACACGAGTAAAGACTCATGTTGGAGGTAGCTGCTCTTGTTCTTACACCAATAGTAGGATCATCAATCACTTGATCTGAGGGATGGTTTCGAGTCCATCTATAATTCTGTGCATGTGATGGATGATCTTGAACAATTTGAAGCTCTTCCAGATTAAGCGGTTTAGTTGTATCCGCTGGTTGAGCTTCGTCCGGACTAGATGTTTCCGAATTGAGAGGTATGGTTGAACTAGATGGTTCTTCAACACTGTTTCTTTCAGTGTTAACTAGTCCAGACGGACTTGAAGGTGCTCCGAAACTTTGGGTATCCGTAGGAGTATATCCGGAGCTAAATGGTAGTCCGGAGTCCGAGTCATCCGTAGCATCATCCATATAATTTCTTTGTGCTTCGCTGATGCCACGTGGTTGGTCAAGATGTGTAACAGGAACATTCATAAACTTTGAATAATCGACGTTGCTGTCCATGACCTGCACATTAGAACTTGAAGAACCGACTTTTGACCAATCAAGGTTAGTTTCATCAAAGGTCACATGGATAGATTCTTCAACTTTAAAAAGTTTTCTATTGAAGACCCGATAAGCTTTGCTATGAAATGAGTACCCGACAAAGATCCCATCATCAGATTTTGGTTCAAATTTATTCCGGGGTTCTTTGCCGTTGTTCAGTATATAGCAAGTACACCCAAAGGCTCTGAAATGTGAAATTGAAGGCTTTCGTCCTCTCCACATTTCATAGGGTGTTTTCATGGTAGATTTATTTATTAGAGTTCTGTTTTGAACATAGCAGGCAGTGGACACAGCTTCAGCCCATAGACTAAGAGGAAGCATTGCCCTTGCTAACATAGATCTGCCAGCCTCGACTAAAGTGCGATTCTTGCGCTCAGCTACTCCATTTTGTTGAGGAGTTCTGGGCGCAGAGAAGTCATGCTGTATGCCCTGTTCAGAACAATATGATCTCATTTCTAAAAAGTCAAATTCTGTACCATGATCACTCTTGATGCCCTTTATGCTCAGTCCTTGTGAGTTGCTTATCCAGTTGAAGAGATCTACTAGATGCTCAAGTGTTTGATCCTTTGATTTCAGGAACATCACCCATGTGTATCTGGTGAAATCATCGATAACCACTAGGGTATATCTCGCACCAGCTAGTGACGGAACAGATATAGGACCACATAGGTCCATATGAAGAAGTTATAGAGGAGCAGTTATTAAATTAACTGATTTGCTCTTAAAGCTATGTTTGGTCTGTTTGCCCAATTGGCATTCTCGACAGAGAGAGTCTCTGGAGAACTTGAGTTTAGGTAGACCAGTGACAAGATCAAGTGATGCTAATTTAGACGAAGTCTTAAAGTTTAAATGTGCGCATCGCTTGTGCCATAGCCAACTATCTTCATCTGATGCTTTAGTGAGGAAGCATACAGGGTCAGAAGAATTATTTCTTAAGACCACTTGAGTAAATGTCCCCATCTCTTGATCCGGATAGCTTAACTTCTCCAGGATAAGTTTTCTCTTCTTGTACAGTGTTGGACAAAAAAGGAAACAAGAAATCCTTTGTCACATAAATTACTCACACTTAGCAAATTATGCTTTAAACCTTCGACTAGTGCAACTCTAGTGATTGATACACAGCCGTTAGTTAAGGTGCCATACCCGACAGTCTTACCTTTGCTGTTGTCGCCATATGAAACGAATGGACCTTGTTTATCATTAACTTCTACAAGCAGAGTCTGATCACCCGTCATATGTCCGGAGCATCCACTATCAAGGATCCACTTGCTTTTATTGATCTTTAACTTCAAGTGATTCGGCAATGCATTCCAGAGATGCTCCTGAAAGACAACAGTTTACAATTTCGGTGCCCAAACTTGTTTCGGGCGGTTAGAGAGAGCAGCATTATTGTCAACATTTACGGATTTGATTTTGCTAGGACTTTTAGCTCTCCAAGTTGACTTTAGCTTGTTAGTTTCAGCTACCTCTTTTATTTGGGTTTTCTTGGGAGAGATACTCCTTCGAGTTTTAGATTTTGTTTTGCTTGAAGAACCCTTTTTGTTTAACTGATCTTTATTGATATGAAATTGATTACAAAGCCAGTTATCAGATAAACTCCCACATTCATAGTGATAATGACCTATTTCCCTACAGATGGAACAGACACTATAATGTGAAGTACAAACAGGGGATACAGGTCTCTTAGTTTTTACAGACTTTCTACTCTGTTCCCTGTGGCCTAATCCATTGCGTTTGGGTGACACGCTCTTGGCCCTAGATGCATCAGCCTTAGCCTTGTCTTTCTTTTTGGGTGCTACGATTTTGGCTTTAAGCGCAGCAGCCTTCCCTTCATCTTTAGTTACGGGTGCTCTTGCTTCGGGAAGGGCAGTTCAGCCTCGACTCCACAGTCATAAACTATGGTGCCACCTGAAATGAAACCATCCAACGGTTTAGATGTACTAACAGGATATAAGTTGGTTAGTTTAGGAGTGAAATCCGAAGGACACTCAGTAGCTTGAGCTATGGAAGTTGATGATTTGGAACTTAGGCCAGGTTTGACTCGGATGTCGTCGGGATCGGTCCTAAAGGTAGAGGCTATTTCCCCGGATTTTAGCCACTTACGATTTATTTCCTTTTCTGTTCCAGTTCATTTTCGAGTCTTTTTACTATAACTTTTAGGCCTGAGAGATTGGTATTTAACAAATGATTTTCAACTCTTAGATCGTGATACCAAGCTTCTTTTTCTCGAAGTCGGTGATGTCCTTTTCGAGTCTATTAATAGTAAATTCAAGACGTTTATTCGACTTTCCATATCTTTGTACATTTGAGTAATTATTAGTCTCTCATTCTTTTCATGATCACATGCAGTAGTAAGAGATTCTAATTTACTCAGGAGCTCAGAGATAGAAGGTACCTCAGTATTTGTCATGAGGCAGATGTTCGGCTTAGTGGTTGGCTCATCATCCGAGGATTCCTCCTCTTCTTCCGAGCCACTCATGTATTTTGTCACGAGCGCCTTCCTCTTGTTCTTGCTTGTTGTCCGAGGTGGAGCGGTGAGGAGTTACCTTGTCACTTTTCTCGGCCACTTTTAATTTGGACTTGCATTCCTTGGTCCAGTGACCGGTTTTCCCACAGTTGAAGCATTCCTGGGAACTGAACTCCGGTCGCTCCTTCCTTTGGAAGGATGATGATGAGCGTCTCCTGAACCCTTTTCTACTTTTCCGTAGGAATCGCTCAAAGGATTTGACAAGAAGTGCTATCTCCTCCTCCTCGTCAGAATCAGAATTCTCGGACACGTCCGTATCATCATTCCTCAGTATGTTTAGACATTCTGTAGCTTTGAGAGCTACCCCCTTTTCTTTCCGAGCTATTTTCTCATCCCGGTCAGAGTACTTAAACTTGACTTCGTGAGTCCGCAGCTCTCGATATAGTTCATCAAGGGGAACATACTGCCAGTTCTCATCTGATTGCATCTGGAGTTGTTTGGAGTAGTAGCGATCCGGCAAGGAGCGAAAGAACTTGTCATTGATCTGGGATTGAGAATAGTGCTCATTGACAGTCTTCAGCTCAAGAATGTGCTTGCCGAATCTCTGATAGATGCTTTCGAGTGATTCGCCCGGTTTATGATTGAAACTCTCAAAGTTTTGTCTGAGAGTACAGATCACGTTCTGCATCTGGGACTGACTCCCCTCATAGAGGATTGTCAGTTTGTCCCAAACAGCTTTTGCTGTCGTGCAGCCCTGGACGTCCGTGAAAGCCTCGGAATCCAAAGATGATGTAACATAAGCCAGAGCCTTTTCACTGGCGCACTACCAGGCTCTTTCATCGTTGGTAAGTTCAGCATCTGTCTTTGGCCTCCTAACTCCATGTTCTCCGATAGTCATCGGAATTGGAATCTCCTAATGAAGACATGGCCACATAAGATGATCATGGCATACCATAAACATCTTCATGCGAGCTTTCCACTGGGAGAAAAGCTCAGGTGTGAATTTGGGCGGTTTTGTCAGAGTAAAGCCAGAACTCCGTGGTTGAGAAGCGGCGGCAGCAGCAGGTTGAGGTGGGTCGACATTTTCACTGCTGCTTCGATTCGGGATGGGCTCCTGTGCGCCTCCGGAGTTAAGGCGAGTGTTGAATAACATACTGCTTTCTTCGGCCATTTCTGAGATTGAAAGAGTAGGATCTCTATTTAGAACAAATAGAACTTGCTCTGATACCACTTGATGGTCCCTTGGAGCCTAGAGGGGGGGTGAATAGGCTCTTATCGAAACTCTTTTCTTTCTCTTAAGACACAAACACTTATCTAGTTAAGTGATATAATCACTGCGGAAGATAACCAGATAGTGGAAGTATTTTGTTTTATTATCACAAGATAAATACAACAAAATAGAAGCAAGACTCTCTTACACTGTTTACAAATGAACTCACACACTGGCCAAATTCTATCTCCCAAAATTAAAGCCGCTTGTGCATACACAGGGTTAATCTTTGCTTACAAATGCACATGCGCGCTCTTCTACACAAATGTACAAGTATGAATATTTATACAAAACATTCCTAAGAGACAACCTTGGAACTTGTAGTTCCGGAATGCGTTCAGCACTAACTATCCCTCGGTAATCTCTCTGCCTTGACTGCTGCGGTTTGTGGAGCTCAAGATCTTGGGTTTGAAGAGTATAAGTGCGTTTGTGAGTTCCCAAATACAATTAAGGTTGTGTCCACATATCCGGGTGATCCACGTGTAAGATTCTTCAGGTTCTCAACGAGTTTGTCTTACATCGGGACACCGCGAGCTGATAACTTTAAATGCGGTTGAGTTGAAGCAGTATCTTCTTGGTCCGGTGTAATTTTCCTTACTCCGTAGCTAATCAAGCTCGGAACCTTACTTCGTGTCAGTGATTGCTTACTCCGTATCTATTTGGTACTGGAATCCTTAGTCCGTGCCAGCGCTTCCTTACTCCGCATGTAAGTTCCTTACTCCGTATGTAAATTCCTTACTCCGTATGTAAGTTCCTTACTCCGGGCGAGTCTTAAAGGGTCGGATGACTTATTCCGTATCAGTGCTTCCTTACTCCGCATGTAAGTTCCTTACTCCGTATGTAAATTCCTTACTCCGTATATAAGTTCCTTACTCCGTATGAGTAAGTTGTCCGGATTCCTTATTTCGCATCTAGTTTGTTTACTCCGTGCTAATAAAGGCTCAGATCCTTATTCCGCATCAATACTTCCTTACTCCGCATTAGTTTGACTAGGTCCGTTTGAGGTACTTAAGAACATATTCCGCAATCCGTAGCTTTCAAGTTCTTAGTCCGCACGAATGTTCCTTATTCCGTATGTATTGATGACTTGGTTATTTACCAAGTGTTTGACGACACTCACTCTTGTCCGGATCAGGATTATGTATCCTGTCCTTAGCTTTGCTCTCACGAGTGCATCTCCGGATTAATAACACATCTTCTGCAACTATCAAATAAACACAAAAGATCTCAGATCAAATTACATAAGGCTTTATCAGCATTATCCAAATTCTGGGTTTGATCCAACAACAAGTGAGGCACCTCGAAACAAAAGCAGCTACATCTCGTTTCATCCCAGGCCACCAAAAGTGTCCCCGAAGCGCATGATACATCTTTGTACCCCCTGGATGCACAGCAAGCCTAGACTGATGAAACTCCCTCATCACCTCGTCCCAAAGAGAAGAAGCCACTACTAGCCGCCCTTGAAAAGACAACTCATGCTCAGGACCCTCTGTCCAGTCCGCAGATAGCTCACCAGCCTCGATACGGGCACGGAGAACTTCACACTCAATGTCACCCAATTGTCCCTCCCGGACGCGCTTGTACAACTCAGGCACAACAACCAGAGGACTTAGGACTGTCCCACCATCACGAACAACAGGCTGCAGCTGCAACATCGCCAACTGCTCCATCAGCTTCCACTCTCTCACGGCCACCTCAGCCTTCCCTTTTCTGCTCAGCGCGTGCGCCACAACATTACCCTTGCCCGGGGTATAGGCAAGAGTAAAGTCAAAGGTCTGCAAATACTCCACCCATCTCCTCTGCCTCAAATTCAAGTCCTTCTGAGTAAAGATGTACTGAAGGCTCTTGTGGTCAGAAAACACGATGAACTTCTCCCCCCAAAAGGTAATGTTGCCAACTTTTCAAGGCAAAGATGACAGCCACCAACTCAAGATCATGAGTAGGATAATTCTGCTCATGAGGCTTCAGCTACCTCGACCCATAAGCTACCACACTGTGCTCCTGCATAAGCACACACCCCAAGCCAACCCTGGACGCATCACAATATACCTCATATGGGATATCCTCCTGAGGTAACCTCAACACCGGTGCAGTGGTCAAACGGGTTTTGAGAGCCTCAAACGCCTGCTAACACTTTTGGTCCACTCAAATTTCACTCCCTTCCGGGTCAACGCCATCATAGGAGCTGCCAAACGGGAGAATCCCTCTACAAAACGACGGTAATAGCCTGCCAAGCCAAGAAAACTACGAATCTCAACAACATTAGTTGGCCTCTCCCACGATGCCACATCCTCAATCTTGGCTGGGTCCACCCTAACTCCCTCAGCGGCCACCACATGGCCAAGGAAATGAACCTCCTGGATCCAAAACTCACATTTGCTAAATTTAGCAAATAACTGCTGGTCCCTCAAGGTTTGCAACACTGTTGCCAGATGATCCACATGCTCTCTCTCGGTCTTGGAATATACCAAGATATCGTCTATAAACACCACCACGAACGAATCTAAGTATGGGGCAAAGACTTGGTTCATCAAATGCATAAACACTACCGGCGCATTAGTGAGCCCGAAAGGCATCACTACCCACTCATAGTGCCCATACCTGGCCATGGATCTTAGGGATGTCCTCCTCCCTAACCCTCAACTGATGATACCCCGACCGTAGGTCTATCTTGGAAAACCACCGGGCTCCACTCAACTGGTCAAACAAGTCATCTATCCGAGGCAAAGGGTACTTGTTCTTTACGATCACCGAGTTCGAGCTTCCTATAGTCGATGCAATGGCGTAGCGTGCCATTTGCCTTCTTTGCAAAGAGCACCGGAGCACCCCAGGGTGAGGTACTCGGTCTGATATACTCCTGGTCCCCCAACTCCTCTATTTGCCTCTGCAGCTCCCTCAGCTCGGCTAGCCCCATACGATATGCTACTTGGGAGATTGGGCCAGTCCCCGGTACCAACTCAGTGGTGAACTCTACACTCCTCTTAAGAGGTAAACTCCTCAACTGGTCAGGAAAGACATCCTGAAATTGGTCAACAACTGCTGGCCACACTCTCTTTTCCACTTTTCTCTCCTCAGCAAAGGTCAGGGCTGGCAAGCTGTGGGTGATGGCACCCCACTGGTCCAACACTGGCCCAGCACGACTCGCCTCACAGTCCCACTCCCCCTCCGTCGGTGGGGGTGGTAGCTCAGCCACCTCCTGGTACGTCGCCTCCAGCGCAAACACCCTCCCTTGGCCTGTGCCACTGGTCGGCTTACTCACTGGGCGCTTCCCGCCAAGACTGCCTCCAGCTTTAGTCTGCTGTCGCTCTGGCCTCCCCTGAGGTCGGGTCTGGCTAGATCCTGCCTGGCTGGCCTGCCACTGATGAGCTGGCCTCTCAGCTGGTGTACGAAAGCTAGCATCACTCCTCATGCTGGATGCCATGCCTCCTGCTCCCCTGTTGCCACTCCTGCACACCCGGCTCAAGTGGCCCTCCCGCCCACAGCTGTTGCATTTCCAGTCTTTCTTTGGACACTCCCTCCTGAAGTGGCCTTGCTCCCCACTTCAATGACAACCGTTGGGGAGACCTCCTGCTGGACCTCCCAGTCTGCTACCGCCAGAGCTAGACCTCCCTGGGTGTACCGATGTCTGTCCCCTGCTACGGAAGGAACTATTGTCCCTCTCTTCGGTCTTAGGCCTCTTGGGTCCTAAATCACGTTCAGATCCGCCCTGCAACTGGCGACCCCGATGGGCTTGCCTCCCATCATCCAGCTCTCTCTCGGCGATACGAGCCGTCTCCACAACCTCGGCATAAGTCCTCCTTTGCCACAGTCTCGGGGGCAAACCTACTCAAGCTCCAGAACTCTCGCTCATACTCAGGTACCATCCTTGATCCTTGCCTCAAGCTGCCAAACTCTTCCCTCTTCTCGCCATCTCAAAGACTCCGGAAGAACTCATCATGGAAGAGGCTGCAAGAACTCCTCCCAAAGCATGAATTGCACCGCATGGCTCCTCGTGACACTCAACCACCACTCCAGGGGCACTCCCCTCTAGCCGCCGAATGGCCAGTCTTGGGTGGGGTTGGAAATTAGGCCCGAATAGAGTAGGAATATTTATTCGGCGAGATGACCTCAACGTGAGCGTTGAGTTATTATTATTATATAATATAGTGATTTTAATTTGTTGAGTTTATTATTAAATACTATAATTATTGATATGGTTATTTAAATTGTTTACGTAAGCGGGTTTTTACTATAGGGTATTATTAGTGTAAGTATCTTAAATATTAGATTTTATTTTTGTTAATATAATTAATTCGGATAAATTCTTATAATGAATTATTATTATTATTATTGATTATTATTATTATTATTATTACTGTTATTATTATTATTATTAATTAATTAAATGAACTCATATTAGTATAAATAGAGAGACCTAGGGTAAAACCCTACATTCCTTTCGGTGCACGATTTTGACAGGGAGACGCAGAAGGGTTTGAAGCGGTTCAATCAATCTTTCCAAATCAAATCTAGGTAGGTGATTCCGGTTCTTTGTCTACCCTATTGCACGATTTGTATCTCTTAATATATGGGATTTGACGTTGAAACTAGTCAACGCCGTGAGGGGAGCCGTTTGCGTCGGCCCACGACCGCCATCGGAAGAGAGGAGCGTCGGCTCAAAGGTCCGCAGACACGCCGGCGTGGAGAGGGAAGGGAAATCGTCGGCTTCACGGGCGGTGGTTTCAGGGGTACCGCAGCCGGGTTGGGGCGATCCGCACGGAGGAGGCGGTGGAGAGGCGGCGCGACGTGGGCGGCGCGACGTCGCGCGCGTTGGGCGACCCGCGCACCTTGTGTCCGGCGGGCTGCGTGGATCCGGCGTCGGCACGTCTCGCCGCGCGGGAGGAGGAGGGGGGGTGCGAAGGGCGGCGGTGTCCGTGCCGCCGCCGGCCGCTAGGGTGTGCCTTCGGGCGCACCGTGGAGCCGAGGGAGCGCACGCTCCCTCGTTTTTTTTTACTTATATATATATATATATTTAGGTAATAATATATATATATATGATTATCAATGAATAAATAAATATATGTATATATATATATATATTTAGGTTGTAATATGTATATATATATATGATGGTGCGTGGATAAATATATATATATATATATATATATATATATATATATATATTTGGGTAAATAACGTATACATATGATTATAATTGGTTATATAAATGCAACGAGGTAAATAGTATGCAGACAATATAGGTTTTATAAGGCAGCACTCATAAATATTCTGGCTTGAGACTGTTGATGATTTAAATGTGGAACTGTGACGGTTAATAGTGTTTGGTGATTTAAGTGCTTGAAATACTTATTATATTGTACATGCTCATTTTTATTTTTATTTTTATTTTACATGTCTTGCTCGTTGTTTTGGTATATGTGTATTGATAGTTGGGTTATGGAGGTGGTTAGGTAACCGCAGGTCCCACCTAGGGCTGGCCGAGGCCGCAGTCCCCTAAGTGGTTGGTTGACCTAGGTCCCGTATGTGGCAGTGTCAAGAGGGACACCGTGGGTCCCACATACGGCTATTGGGAAAAGAAATAAATGATCCTCTAGGGTCGATTGTAAGGCTTTGGATGGTTGGGTTATAACGTCAATGGTTTGGTGACTTAATTGTGATATACACATTGCTCGTTGTAAATAAATGAAATGAATTGTTTATTCCGAATGTTTAACTTAGGCCCTCGGTGGTGGAGTAGGGCACTACACTGGCACAAGCATGCACTGTTCATATAGACTTGGGTTTACATGTGTTAAGGTGATGAAGATGGGGATCACCTACTGAGCACTCGTGCTCACCCTACTTTATTTCTATTTTTCCTACAGGTTGTAGGAGGTAGCTTTTGGAGCCACAATGAGCGGGTCGGGACATCTTCATGTAGTATTTCCCTTATAGATTTGGTCTATTTCCTACTATTCATAAGTTTTCCGGACAAGGGTCCGTGACAGTTGTATTAACTTGGACAGCTGGACCTTGTTAATTAATGTTTGAGGGTGTTATTTTAATTCAGTAATACTGACTATACTGATATAGGTATTGGTTGGCTGCATGTTGTATTTGGATCATTGGTAAGTACAATGCTACC
The DNA here is from genome assembly GCA_023512835.1 of Taxillus chinensis. Classification (NCBI taxonomy): domain Eukaryota; kingdom Viridiplantae; phylum Streptophyta; class Magnoliopsida; order Santalales; family Loranthaceae; genus Taxillus; species Taxillus chinensis. The sequence goes on from CM042084.1 coordinate 54,233,857, forward strand.
CCTGTGTAGTATTGTATAGGTGTAGTCTCCAACCCCTTGACCCCTGGAGGGGGCCTGAGGGGCGTCGCGTTCCCAATTCCGTGGCTTTCGGAATTTGAGGGCGTGACAAGTCTCACCTTATCCTCCTCCCGGGGTAGGAGAAAGGAAAACACATGTTCGATCTGCCTCAGCCAGTGCTCAGCTAAGACTGGGTCCCCTTCTCCCTTGAACCTTGGAGGTTGTTCCTTTTGGAACCGTGTCACCATGTTATCCTCTGCACGAGTCGGTATGCCACTCAGCGAACCCTCACGCTCACGAGATAGCCCCCCACTAGTGGTGGTGGTGGTGGCACCACTTGCTGTGCCGCCATCTCACGGCGCACCTCCTCCCGAACTTCTTGCCGTATGCCTTCCCTTAGCTCTTGGACTTCCAGTTGGATGCCCTCTCGCAGCTGCGCCAGCAACAGCACATGTCCTCCAACGGACTACCCTGCACCCAGACCCTCATGGGCAGATGACTCATCAGCCACTGCCCCGGACGCACGAGTCACTCTCCTCGGTGGCATTCTTACTACATGAAGTAAGAAGCACAAATGTCAGAACGCGTTCGACAACTATCGAGTTTCACTACCTCTACCCCATTATCAAGGCAAGTAGTACATGGCATCACACACTAAGAAGAATCAAATGAACAAGGACCTTTCCTTGCAGTCATGCTCAAGGTACTTCAAGAAGAATCAGAGTTGCACAGTTCACACCTTATCACATTATTCACATTGTCACGATTCAATCCACATTGCACATAGCATTTTTTTTTTGTTCCACATGTACAACATCCACACAAACACACATAGGCAAATGCAACTAGTGCCCTAATGCCCATGCATGCAAACCCTACCACAAGACTGGACTACCCCAAGTACATCTTAGAGGCTCAAAGAGGACCATGTTGATCAGGCATGTCCCTCCAGGCTCCTCCAAAGGACTCAAGATATCCAAGTCCGCCCACTACCCTAGGCCAACTAGACCATGCTCTGATACCATACTGCCACGCCCCGGATTTCCAACCCGAGGAGACCGGAACGTGACCCTCCCTTTACCCGGGTTTGGATAAAGGGGTTAGAATACAACGTGCGCATCACATTTTATATTCAGAGACAAAACCAAATATTTATTAAGTTCAAACATTACATTTATTACATTAAACTCCACATTACAAGATCTCCCCACTGGGGTTACAAAGTTCATAAAAACAACAAAATTCAAGAACAATAAACAAGCCACAAGTAGGTCTTCCATGGTTCCCACCTAACGCCTGTAGGTCCCTGTAAGAAAACAACACGGTAGGAGGGGTGAGCAACCACAGCTCAGTAGGGATCATGTCTCCCCGACCCATCCCATGCTCTTATCATCTACATGTGGACGTGCACAAGTGCAGTGTAGTGACAACAAGGTACAAGCAGTTTATAATCCGATCAAGCATCAACACACAAGTCACATGTACAACCTTTGCCACGGCCACACAAGCTATCATGTCCACACCACACACAGGGTAACATTTACAATTTCGGGCTTCCACACCCACCGGGTTCTATGAAATAGGCCCGAGCTTCCACAACTACCGGGTTTCACAAAACATCTCGAGCTTCCACAACCTATCGGGTTTCACAAAACAGTCCCGAGCTTCCACAGCTACCGGGTTTCAAAAAACAGTCCCGAGCTTCCACAGCTACCGGGTTTCACAAAACAGTCCCGAGCTTCCACAGCTACCGGGTTTCACAAAACACAGCACACATAGCCACACATAGTTACACAGACATAACATCAAACACTTAGCATGTATAGCCTCACAAGTATAAAACCAAACACTTGGTGTGCATAACTTCACGCACACGTATCGAACATGTAGCGTGCATACATTCACAAGGCTCATGAACCCACCCTTCGCGTCATTTTCTCAAACATGTAACGGGCATATACACACAGGCATTTTGTCAAACATGTAACAGGCATGTCACATAGGCATTTTATCGAACACTTTACATGCATCACACTAACACCAGAAACACACCAAAAACGCCATTGAAGGCCAACATCCATATAGGAGATCACACCTATATGGATTTACATATATAATATATATACAAGCTGGTATAAACCATAATCTACCCAAGAACCCTAGAACAGAGAGAGATCAGGAAGGACAAAAACCCTACCTTAAAGCAGATCCTCCTTGCTCCCGCGCTAGACGCTGTCCTCCCCACACAAGACGCTCCGGCAGCAACCATCAGCTCCCCTCCTTTCTCTCTCTCTAGCTCTCTCTCTCTACGACTGCTGCAGCAGCTGAAGAGAACCCTAAACCTAAAACAAGGAGTCTTCACCTCTTTATATAGACAACTCAAACCCCGAAACGACGTAGTTTTGATTAAATGAATCCCAGCATCAAAACGACGTAGTTTTGGTGACAGACTACAACCTTTTTACAACACACAGGACAAAGCACTCATAATTTCACCATGGTCCTTTAGCAAAAGAGGATCAGAACAACAAAACAAAGGTAATGGAGGCTGCATGTGAGAAAGCATTCTCACGTGCATTCTCACGGGCACCTCCAAAAGCTCTAAAATTTGACCACAAGCCTTGGAACAACATCAGGAAGGCTCCCATGCAAAAATCTCCTTGCACGTGAAAAGCATTCTCACGTGCATTCTCACGTGCACTCCCAATTGGCCTCAAACTTTGCCTCTTGCTTGCTTATCAACATACAAGATGATTAAGCCAAAGTGTGTGGAAAGAAAACTCCCTAAAACCCCACAATTTCCACCCAAAATGGCAAAACTGTGACACACTCCTTACATCCCAAAAATGTGGGTCATTACACAATGCACCCAATACATAATAGCAAAATAATTGATCAGCACCCATGTAACAAAGAAATAAAATCAGTACCAATAGTACTGATGTTTATGCCTTCCTCCCCTCCTTCAGGGTTGTTCGTCCTCAAACAGATCAGGGTAGTGAGCACGCATCTCAGTATCACGTTCCCAAGTCTCTTCCTCCATACCTCGGTGTTGCAATAACACCCGAACCAATGGGATAGTCTTTCCTCGGAGCTGCTTCTCGCGCTTATCCAAAATACGGATTGGGGCCTCAATAACTGCCATATCTTCCTCAATATCCAGATTACTCCAATCTAGTACATGTGTGGGATCTGGATGATATGCCCGTAACTGGGATACATGGAAAACATTGTGAACTCTGCTCAAACTAGGTGGTAAGGCTAACCTATAAGCAACATGTCCAACTCTGCTCAAAATCTCAAACGGTCCAATGTATCTTGGAGACAACTTGGATCCCTTTCTAAATCTTTTATGTCCCTTCCGTGGAGAAACACGAAGGAACACATGATCTCCAACAAAAAACTCTAATGGTCGGCGTCTGTGGTCCGCATAGGACTTCTATCGACTCTGAGCTGTCAGAAGGCGCTGCCTAATCACCTGTACCTTGGCCGTAGCCTCTTGGACCAATTGGGGTCCCAACATGGCTGCTTCTCCAGCCTCTACCCAATATAATGGAGACCGAGATGGTCTACCATACAGTGCCTCAAACGGGGCCATCCCAATAGAAGCTTGATAGCTATTATTATAGGGAAACTCTACCAGAGGAAGGTGAGAAGCCCACGATCCTCCAAAATCGAGCACACAAGCTCTCAACAGATCTTCTAGTGTTTGAATGGTCCTCTCTGACTGACCATCAGTCTCGGGGTGATAAGCCGTACTCAGATTGAGTCGTGTCCCCAAGGCATCTTGCAAGCCACTCCAAAAGTGTGAGGTGAACCGTGCATCTCTTTCTGAAACGATAGACATGGGTACCCCATGCAATCTGACAATTTCGTTGATATACAACTGGCTTAAGGTGCCAATGGAGTCTCGCTCCCGAATAGCTAAGAAATGGGCTGATTTTGTCAAATGATCTACAATGACCCATATCATGTCCTTTCGGCCAGAGGTGGCGGGAAGTCCTATCACAAAGTCCATGGTAATGTGTTCCCACTTCCACTTAGCCACAGGTAAGGGCTGCAATTGACCCGCAGGTCGTTGGTGCTCTGCCTTGACTTGCTGACAAGTGAGGCACCTGGAAACAAATCCCGCTACGCTCTTCTTCAGTCCCAGCCACCAGAACTGTGCTCTCATGGCATGATACATCTTTGTCCCCCCCGGGTGTACAGCCAAACGGGAATGATGAAATTCCCTCATCAAATTCTCTCGAAGGAAGGGTGGAACTATCAAACGCCCCTGAAACCTCGACTCGTGTTCAGCTCCTTCTGTCCACTCTTCGGACAGCTCACCGGCCTCTATCTGGGCCCGGATTACCTCACAGTTCACGTCTCCCAACTATCCATCATGGACACGTTGGTATAATTCTAGCATCACAATGATAGGGCACAAGACCGCTTTTCCACTGCTAAGATCAGGCTGTACCTGAAGTATTGCTAGCTGTTCCATCATCTTCCATTCTCTAATGGAAATCTCAGCTTTGCCCTTCCTACTTAGCGCGTCAGCAATGACATTCCCTTTTCCAGGTGAAATCGAACATCTACAGGTACTCTACCCATCTCCTCTATCTCAGGTTCAGGTCTCTCTGGGTGAAAATATATTGGAGGCTTTTGTGGTCCGTGTACACCACAAATTTCTCCCCCAACAAATAGTGTTGCCACGACTTTAAGGCAAAAATCACCGCTGCTAACTCCAGGTCGTGTGTTGGGTAATTTTGCTCATGGGGCTTCAACTGTCGTGAGCCATAAGCTATGACTTTGCATTCTTGCATCAGAACACACCCCAGTCCAACTCGGGACACATCACAATATACCTCATAAGGCACTCCCTCTTGTGGTAGACTCAACACAGGTGCAGTGGTCAGTCGAGTTTTCAATTCCTCGAAAGCTTTCTGACACTTGTCCGTCCACTCAAATTTGGCTCCTTTCCGTGTCAGGGCTGTCATCGGTGCTGCCAACTGTGAAAACCCTTCCACGAAGCGCCGGTAATATCCCGCCAGTCCCAAGAAACTACGGATCTCAAAGACATTAGTGGGCCTCTTCCAAGATGATACAGACTCAATCTTGGTCGGGTCCACTCTTACTCCTTCAGCAGATACCACGTGCCCAAGGAAATGCACCTCTCTCATCCAAAAGTCACACTTACTAAATTTAGCATATAACTGATGATTTCGTAGTGTCTGCAACACCACGGTCATATGTTCCCCATGCTCCTCTCGGGACTTAGAATATACGAGGATGTCATCAATGAACACCACTACGAAGGAATCTAGATATGGGGCAAATACCTGGTTCATTAGATGCATAAACACTGCCAGTGCATTCGTAAGCCCAAAAGGCATCACTAGCCACTTATAGTGCCTGTATCTGCACCTGAATGCAGTTTTAGGGAGATCCTCCATCCTGACCCTCAGCTGATGGTACCCCGAACGGAGATCAATTTTCGAAAACCACCGTGCATTACTCAGTTGGTCGAATAAGTCATCAATCCTCGGTAACGGATATTTATTCTTTACCGTCACTTGGTTCAGCTTCCGGTAGTCAATACAGAGTCTCAATGACCCATCTGCCTTCTTAGCAAACAGTACTGGTGCACCCCAAGGTGATGTACTTGGGCGAATGAAGCCTTTATCTCCAAGCTCCTTTATTTGCTTTTGTAGCTCTCTCAATTCAGCAGGTCCCATCCGTATGCCACTTGGGAGATAGGTCCCACCCCGGGTACTAGTTCAATTGTGAACTCAGTACTCTTGTGTGGAGGTAATTCCACTAACTCCCCAGGGAACACATCCTGGAAGTTCTCAACCACATCAGGCCACACTCTTTTCTCTAAGTTACCTTCCTCCTCGAAGATTAGAGTGGCAAGTCTATGGGTAATATTACCCCATAGCTCTCTCATTGGTCATGCTCTTCCGACATTCTTATCCCATTCACCCACTATAGTACAGGAAGTTCTTATGGGTGAAGTAAACAACACTCGTCGTCTATAGCAGTCAATCTTAGCCTGAAAGGCCAACAACTAATCCATTCCCAGAATCAAATCGAATGTCCTCATAGGCATCACATAAAGATCAAATTGGAGTTCAACTTCTCCAATTGTAAGTACGCATTCACGACATACATAGTTTATTGTCACCGTTCCTCCCATAGGTGACTCAACACACAGAGGCCTATCAGCCCTCACACAAACAAGTCCAAGGCCCTCAACCAAGGACTCCGCAATCAGGGAGCACGATGCTCCGGTATCAAACAGTACAACAACTACAGTCCGGGATAGTAAAATTGTCACGCCCCGGATTTCCAACCCGAGGAAACCGGTACGTGACTCCCCATTCACCCACACGGAGGGCAATGGGGTTGGGTTACTGGATGCCACACAAGCAAGTCTAACAATTACAATAAATCAAATGAGCCACATCTTTATTTAATTCCAAAACATCAAAGGTTCACAAAACAACCAAGTCCCTGATTACAGTTCAATCCCTTAGTACATTCCCCTCCCTGGGATTACATAAATCATAAAAGTACATTACCGAAATGAACAATAAAGTGGAGAGGGTCTTCCACCTTGGTGTATCCACCTAACGCCTGTAAGTCCCTGGAAAACAAACAAACACAAGTAGGAGGGGTGAGCAACCACAGCTCAGTAGGGATCATGTCTCCCAACCCATCCCATGTTCCTAGCATCTACATGCCATGTGTACAAGTGCGGTGTCGTGATACAATAATTTCAACAGACATAATAACAACCACATCAACAATTTACAATCTTCCACCGCCACACAGGCTAACACTTTAACCACAAGTGATTTAACCGCCTCTTCAGGCCAAGTTATTTAACCGCCTCTTCAGGCCAAGTGATTTAACCGCCTCTTCGGGCCACCGGTTTAACCGCCTCTCAGGCAAAGTTCTTTAACCGCCTCTTCAGGCCAGATACCACAATCAAGCACACAACACACATGGTCACTCAAGCATACAACCAAACACTTGGTGTGCACCCGTTCACAAGCGCACAAACCCAACCATTCAGGCCATAGAGCAAACATCCAAAGATACATACATACACTAAACCACAAGTCCAGTCACACGGACATATTACCAAACACTTAATAGGCATATACACACAACCTAAGTTCACACAGGCATTTCATCAAACATGTAGCGGGCATGTCATACAGGCATTTTATCAAACACTTTTCATGCATCACACAAACACCGGAAACACCAAAATCGCCATTGAAGGCCAACATTCATATAGGAGGTCACACCTATATGAATTTACATATAAATAATATAACAGATATAACTTATATTCCGCCTAGGACCCTAGGACGGAGGAGGATTTAGGAAGAACGTAATCCCTACCTTAAAACAGATCTTCCTTGCTCCTGCGCTAAACGCCGTCCTCCCCACGCAAGATGCTCCGGCAAAGAACCAAGAACTCCCCCTTCCTTCTCTCTCTCTAGCTCTCTCTCTCTCTCTACGACGGCTGCAACGAACAAGAGAACCCTAAACCTAAAACAGAGAGCTTCTCCTCCTTATATAGACAACACAACATCAAAACGACGTAGTTTTGATTAAGTGAATCCCAAAGATCAAAACGACGTAGTTTTGATCACACAAGTTAGCACCTTTTCGCACCCCTATAGGCCAAAATACTCAGAATTTCAACATGGTCCTTTGGAGAAAGTTCCTTAGAATGTCAAAACCAAGGGAACCATGCAAAAATATGCCTGCACGCCAATTTGCACGTGAATTCCCCAATTCACGTGCAACTCCATATGCACTCCAAATGCTCTCAAACTTCACCCCTAGCCTCCTTGCATCATTTAGAAGACAACCACACTTGCACGTGAATTGGACCCATATCACGTGCACCTCACATACATGTCCATTTGGCCTGAAACTTCTGTGGTAGATAGAGGACGCCATTCTAAGCATCTTTCCTTTTGCACGTGAATTCATTGGAGTCCATTTACTAGGTCAAAATCTAGAAAAACTCTACTCAGGAGGCAAAACTGACTAACTCAAGGTATGGGTCCTTACATCCTCTCCCCCTTAAGACTTTTCGTCCTCGAAAAGAAATGACATAAGAGGAAAACAAACACAAGCTACCCATTTGCCACACGGCGAGCCACAACACCCAAATGGGTCATACACCACACACAAAGACAACAAGACATAACAAGTACCACCATAATCCATAACCACAATAATGCACATAACACATGTCCGCATGGCACGAATACACATCTCAAAGCACATCACAATTAAGCACATGTCTTTAAAAGACAATACAAATACATCAACTAATACAAGAAAACACATCACAAGAAAACACATCACTATCCCTTGGCCAACACCACCTCCCACGCTTAAGATTGTTCGTCCTCGAACAAGTCTGGGTGCTGCTCCCGCATCACGGACTCACGTTCCCATGTCTCCTCCTCAATGCCACGGTGTTGCCACAGCACGCGAACCAAAGGAATAGCACGACCACGCAATAGCTTCTCTCGCCGATCTAGGATACGGATAGGGGCCTCAATGACGGACATGTAATCCTCAATGTCCAACGTCCCCCAATCAATCACATGAGTGGGGTTAGGGTGATACTTCCGCAACTGGGACACGTGAAACACGTTGTGCACTCGACTCAGCCGCGGTGGTAACGCTAATCGGTAGGCCACAGGCCCTACACGATCCAGAATCTCAAAAGGACCAATAAACCGCGGAGATAGCTTGGAACCTCGCCCAAACCGTCGATGACCACGTCGTGGAGAGACACGAAGGAACACATGATCACCAACAGAAAACTCCAAAGGTCGCCGTCGCTGATCCGCATAAGATTTCTCGCGACTCGAGCTGACAACAAACGCTGACGAATCAACTTGACCTTCTCAGTAGCCTCTTGAACCAACTGCGGTCCCAAGAGAGCCGTCTCCCCCACCTCGGTCCAACACAAAGGGGATCGACACGGCCGTCCATACAACGCCTCAAAAGGAGCCATCCCAATGGATGCCTGATAACTGTTGTTGTAGGCAAACTCCACCAAAGGAAGGTGAGTTGCCCACGAACCCCCAAAATCTAGCACACAAGCCCTCAACATGTCCTCCATGGTCTGATTCGTCCTCTCTGTCTGGCCGTCAGTCTCAGGGTGAAAGGCTGTACTCAAGTGAAGCTTGGTCCCCATGGCCTCCTGCAAACCGGCCCAAAAGCGGGAAGTGAACCTCGAATCCCGGTCAGAGACAACCGATGATGGTACCCCATGCAGTCTCACAATCTCGTCCATGTACAGCTGACTCAAGGTCCCAATAGAGTCCCGCTCGCGAACAGCCAGGAAATGGGCCGACTTTGTGAGTCGATCCACAATTACCCAAATCATATCCTTCCTCCCAGTGGTGGGTGGAAGACCGGTCCACAAAATCCATCGCGATATGGTCCCACTTCCACTCTGCTATGGGCAAGGGTCGTAACATGCCCGCCGGCCGCCGATGCTCGGCCTTCACCTGCCGACACGTGAGGCACCGCGAAACAAAGGCAGCTACATCGCGTTTCATCCCAGGCCACCAAAAATGTTCGCGAAGCGCATGGTACATCTTCGTACCCCCTGGATGCACAAAGAACTCTAGATTGGTGAAACGCCCTCATCACCTCATCCCCGAGGGAAGAAGCCACTACCAACCGCCCCTGAAATGACAACTCATGCTCAGGACCCTCTCGTCCAGTCCCGGATAGCTCCCCAGCCTCAATACGGGCACGGAGAACCTCACACTCAATGTCACCCAGTGTCCCTCCCGGACGCGCTGGTACAACTCAGGCACAACCACCAAAGGACTCGGGATCGTCCCACCATCATGAGCAACAGTGCCGCAGCCGCAACATCGCCAACCGCTCCATCGCCTTCCACTCCCTCACGGCCACCTCAGCTTTCCCTTTTCCGCTCAATGCATCAGCCACAACATTACCCTTGCCCGGGGTATAGGCAAGAGTAAAATCAAAGGTCTGCAAATACTCCACCCATCTCCTTTGCCTCAAATTCAAGTCCTTCGAGTAAAGATGTACGAAGGCTCTTGTGATCCGAGAACACCACAAACTTTTCCCCCCAAGAGGTAGTGCTGCCAACTCTTCAGGGCGAAGATAACGACCGCTAACTCAAGGTCATGAGTAGGATAATTCTGCTCATGAGGCTTCAACTACCTTGACCCATAAGCTACCACACCGTGCTCCCGCATAAGCACACACCCCAAACCAACCCTGGACGCATCACAATACACCTCATACGGAATATCCTCCCTAGGCAACCTCAACACAGGGCGGTGGTCAAACGGGTTTTGAGAGTCTCAAACGCCCGCCGGCACTTGTCCGTCCACTCAAATTTCACTCCTTTCCTAGTCAACGCCGTCATAGGAGCCGCCAAACGGGAGAACCCCTCTACAAAACGACGATAGTACCCCGCCAAACCAAGAAAACTACGGATCTCAAAAACGTTGGTTGGCCTCGCCCACAATGTCACGGCCTCAATCTTGGCCGGGTCCACCCTAACTCCCTCGCTGACACCACATGGCCAAGAAAGTGAACCTCCTGCAGCCAAAACTCACACTTGCTAAACTTAGCAAACATGCTGGTCCCTCAAGGTTTGCAACACTATTGCCAAGTGCTCCACATGCTCCCTCTCGGTCTTGGAATACACCAAGATATCGTCGATAAACACCACCACGAACGAGTCTAAGTATGGGGCAAAGACTTGGTTCATCAAATGCATGAACACTGCTGGGCGCATTAGTGAGCCCGAAAGGCATCACTACCCACTCATAATGCCCATACCTGCACCGAAAAGCCGTCTTAGGGATGTCCTCCTCCCTAACCCCGAGCCGGTGATACCCCGACCGTAAATCTATCTTGGAAAACCACCGGGCCCCACTCAACTGGTCAAACAGGTCATCTATCCGAGGCAACGGGTACTTGTTCTTCACGATCCACGACCGGCTTCTTCGTAGTCGATGCGAGACGAAGCGTGCCATCGCCCTTCTTAGCAAAGAGCACCGGGGCACCCCAAGGTGAGGTACTTGGTCCGATATACCCTTGGTCCCCCAACTCCTCGATTTGCCTCTGCGGCTCCCCTCGGCTCGGCTGGTCCCATACGATACGCTACTTGGGAAATCGGACCCGTCCCTGGCACTAACTCAATGGTGAACTCCACACTCCTCTTAGGTGGCAAACTCCTCAACTGCTCAGGAAAGACATCCTGAAATTAGTCCACAACAGCGGGCCACACCCTCCTTTCCACCTTACCCTCCTCAGCAAAGGTCAGGGCTGCTAACCTGTGGGTAATGGCACCCCACTGGTCCAACACTGGCCCGGCCCGACTCGCCTCACAATCCCACTCCCCCTGCAGGGTGCAAGAAGTCCCTGCAGGTGTCACGAAGGTCACACGCCGCCGATAACAATCTATCTTGGCCTGGAAAGCCATAAGCCAATCCATACCCAAGATCAGGTCGAACGTCCTCAAAGGCATCACATGCAAGTCAAAACTTAGCTCCACCTCGCCTATGGTTAACACACAGCCACGACACACTCGCCGTACCTCAATCATGCCTCCCACCGGAGACTCCACAACTAGGGGCCTCGCGGCCTCCACACAGGCTAACCCCAAGCCGTCTATTACAAGCTCAAGAACAAACGAACATGATGCACCCGTATCGAAAAGAACAGAAGCTAATGTACGGGAGATCAAGAGGGTACCTCTAACCACCGATGGTCCTGCTCCACCCTCAGCTGGTGGGGGCGGTAGCTCAGCCTCCTCCTGGTATGTTGCCTCTAGCGCAAACACCCTTCCTTGGCCCGTGCCACTGGTCGGCTCACTCACTGGACGCTTCCCGCTAAGGTTGCCTCCAGCCTCGGTCTGCTGCCGCTCCGGCCTCCCCCCGGGGTCGGGTCCGACTAGATCCTGCCTGGCTGGCTTGCCACCGACGAGCCGGTCTCTCGGCTGGTGCACGGAAGCTAGCATCACTCCTCACGCCGGATGCCGTGCCCCCTGTTCCCCTGTTGCCACTCCCGCAAACCCGGCGCAAATGACCCTCTCGTCCACGGTTGTTGCATCGCGGTCCTTCTTGGGGCACTCCCCTTTGAAGTGAACCTGCTCTCCACAAGCGGTGCCATCCGCTCGGTAGACTCCCGATGGACCACCCTGTCTTCCGCCGCCAAAGGTGAACCTCCCAGGGTTCACGGATGTCCGACCCCGATTGCGAAAAGAACTGCTATCCCTCTCCTCCGTCTTGAGCCTCTTGGACCCTGCATCTCGATCAGGCCCACTCGCAATCGGCGCCCCGATGGGCCTGCCTCCCACCATCCAGCTCTCTCTCGGCTATACGGGCCGTCTCCACGGCTTCAAAGATAGGTCCTCAAGCGTAGAATCGCCACCCTCTCCCTAAGGGCTGGCCTAAGACTCGAGTGAACTTGTGGGCCTTCAGGTCCTCCTTTTCCACGCTCTCGGGAGCAAACCTACTCAATCTCCGGAACTCCCGCTCATACTCAGGTACCGTCTTGGATCCCTTGCTTCAAGCTGCCAAATTCTTCCCTCTTCTGCCATCTCACTGATTCCGGGAAGAACTCATCATGGAAGAGTTGCAAGAACTCCTCCCAAAACATGAGTTGCACCGCACGGCTCCCCGCAACACTCGTCCACCACTCCAAAGCGTCCCCCTCCAGTGCCGAATTGCCAGGCCGCACCTTATCCTCCTCCCGGGGCAGGAGAAAGGAGAACACATGCTCAATCTGCCTCAACCACTGCTCGCCTACCACAGGGATCTTCCCCCCCCCCCCTTAAATCGCGAAGGTTGTTCCTTTCGGAACCGTGTCACCACGTCATCCTCTCGCACGGGTCGGTACACCACCCAGCGAACTCTCATGCTCACGAGGCGGCTCTCCTACGTGGTGGTGGTGGTGGCACCACCTGCCGTGTCTTGCCATCTCACGGCGCACCTCCTCCCGAACGTCCTGCCGGAGTCCCTCCCGTAGCTCTCGTACCTCCGACTGGATGCCTTCTTGTAGCTGTGCCGGAACAACGCATGCCCTCCAACGGATGGTCCCGCACCCGGACCCTCATGGGCAGATGACTCATCGGCCATTGCCCTGGACGCACGTGTCACTCTCCTCGGTGGCATTCTTACTACATGAAGTAAGATGCACAAACGTCAGAACGCGTTTGACTACTAACAAGTTGACCACCTCTACCCCATTATCAAGTCAAGCCGTACATGGCATTACACACATTTTAACCATTGCATCAACCAATATTGCACACAGCACAGTCCACATTGGAATATTCAGAGTTGCACGGTTCACACATAATTATGTTATGCACATCCTTCACACATGACAACAAATGCAACTAGTGCCCTAATGCCAATGCATGCAAATCCTACCACAAGACTAGACTACCCTAAGTATACCTTGGAGGCTCAAAGAGGACCATGTTGATCAGGCATGTCCCTCCAGGCTCCTCCAAAGGACTCAAGATAACCAAGTCCGCCCACTACCCTAGGCCAACTAGACCATGCTCTGATACCATATTGTCACGCCCCGGATTTCCAACCCGAGGAAACCGGTACGTGACTCCCCATTCACCCACACGGAGGGCAATGGGGTTGGGTTACTGGATGCCACACAAGCAAGTCTAACAATTACAATAAATCAAATGAGCCACATCTTTATTTAATTCCAAAACATCAAAGGTTCACAAAACAACCAAGTCCCTGATTACAGTTCAATCCCTTAGTACATTCCCCTCCCCTGGGATTACATAAATCATAAAAGTACATTACCGAAATGAACAATAAAGTGGAGAGGGTCTTCCACCTTGGTGTATCCACCTAACGCCTGTAAGTCCCCGGAAAACAAACAAACACAAGAGAGGGGTGAGCAACCACGGCTCGGTAGGGATCATGTCTCCCCAACCCATCCCATGTTCCTAGCATCTACATGCCATGTGTACAAGTGCAGTGTCGTGATACAATAATTTCAACAGACATAATAACAACCACATCAACAATTTACAATCTTCCACTGCCACACAGGCTAACACTTTAACCACAAGTGATTTAACCGCCTCTTCAGGCCAAGTTATTTAACCGCCTCTTCAGGCCAAGTGATTTAACCGCCTCTTCAGGCCACTGGTTTAACCGCCTCTCAGGCAAAGTTCTTTAACCGCCTCTTCAGGCCAGAATACCACGATCAAGCACACAACACACATGGTCACTCAAGCATACAACCAAACACTTGGTGTGCACCCGTTCACAAGCGCACAAACCCAACCATTCAGGCCATAGAGCAAACATCCAGGATACATACATACACTAAACCACAAGTCCAATCACACGGACATATTACCAAACACTTAATAGGCATATACACACAGCTAAGTTCACACAGGCATTTCATCAAACATGTAGCAGGCATGTCATACAGGCATTTTATCAAACACTTTTCATGCATCACACAAACACCAGAAACACCAAAATCGCCATTGAAGGCCAACATTCATATAGGAGGTCACACCTATATGAATTTACATATAAATAATATAACAGATATAACTCATATTCTGCCCTAGGACCCTAGGACGGAGGAGGATTTAGGAAGAACAGAATCCCTACCTTAAAACAGATCTTCCTTGCTCCCGCGCTAAACGCCGTCCTCCCCACGCAAGATGCTCCAGGCAAAGAACCAGGCCCCCCTTCCTTCTCTCTCTCTAGCTCTCTCTCTCTCTACGGCCGCAAAGCAATGAAGAGAACCCTAAACCTAAAACAGAGAGCTTCTCCTCCTTATATAGACAACACAACATCAAAACGACGTAGTTTTGATTAAGTGAATCCCAGATCAAAACGACGTAGTTTTGATCACACAAGTTAGCACCTTTTCGCACCCCTATAGGCCAAAATACTCGAAATTTCAACATGGTCCTTTGGAGAAAGTTCCTTAGAATGTCAAAACCAAGGGAACCATGCAAAAATATGCTCGCACGCCAATTTGCACGTGAATTCCCCAATTCACGTGCAACTCCATATGCACTCCAAATGCTCTCAAACTTCACCCCTAGCCTCCTTGCATCATTTAGAAGACAACCACACTTGCACGTGAATTGGACCCATATCACGTGCACCTCACATACATGTCCATTTGGCCTGAAACTTCGTGGTAGATAGAGGACGCCATTCTAAGCATCTTTCCTTTTGCACGTGAATTCATTGGAGTCCATTTACTAGGTCAAAATCTAGAAAAACTCTACTCAGGAGGCAAAACCGACTAACTCAAGGTATGGGTCCTTACAAAAATAGTACCTCGTACTCATCGAGACCCGACTCTGCCGTCCTCGGAGGGTGATGAAAGGTCCTCCTCCTCTCGTGGGTGCTGAGGTAAGCGCGTACGCTCTGCCTTGACTCGCCCCGAGCCTTGGCTCTACAGCCTTCCCTTTAGCTCCAGCTGGAGTCCACTTGGACGCCCCTCCGATCCTCCTTGTGTTTTGGCATAGTTGGAACCGGCCTGGACCGGGTTGCCACGAACGTGCCGGCCTCGGAGCCGGGGCTTGAGATTGGGTCCCTCCCCTACCTCCTTGTGTCACACTTCCAACTCCCCGACTGTTCCCCTTCTTCGAAACACACCGTTCTAAGGTGCCCTGTCTTTCCACAGCCATGACACGATAGGTGCTGTTTGGGGCACTCACGTTTCAGGTGTCCTGAATGGCCACAACAAGCACACTCTCTGGGAAAACTCACAGCTGAGCCTCCCTGTCCTCCAAAACTACGGGACCTCGGTGGAGCCATTGAAGCTTGGCCCCGGTCCTTGGGAAAAGTCCCACTCCCAGACTCAACCTTTTGTCTCTTGGAATCCCCTTGCTTGTCACATCCACTCTGTCCCAGCCGCTCTTGATGAGCTTGTCTTCCCTCCTCCAATCCTCTCTCAATAATTTTGGCTGTGTCAACGACTTCTACATAAGTTTTCAACCTCAGCATTTCTACCCTTTGCTTCAGGGCAGGTCTGAGTCCCATGGTAAATTTATGGGCCTTCAGATCCTCTCTAGATATTGCCTCTGGGGCAAACCGACTCAGTCCTCTAAAGTTCCGCTCGTACTCAGCCACTGAGCGTGAGCCCTGCTTCAAGCTGTTGAACTTTTCCCTTTTCTGCCACCGTAGTGACTATGGGAAGAATTCCTCATGAAATAGCTGGAGGAACTCGTCCCAGGACATGGCCTCCATGTCACGGTTCCCTGATATGCTCAGCCACCACTCCAGGGCTTCTTCTTCCAACCGGCGGACTGCCAACCTCACTCTATCTTCCTCCTGGGGGCGGACTGCTGGTTATTCTCGTTGGAGGCATTTTCTACACATTAGATAAGACTAGAGTCAGTATCTCAGGTTACACACCCTCATTCCTATGGACCATGAGGTACACATATAGGGTAATTGCCCAGAATTGCATAATAACAATTCACACACAGTATCAACTTCCAAAGATAAACTTTCGAATCGGTTATTTAACAAGAACATTCAGTACCAATTATCCAGTACTAACATTCAGCATCAATTATTCAGCTCTAACATTTAGCTTTAACACTCAGTATCAACTTTCAGTCTCAATCACTCAGTATTCATTATTCAGTAGCAAGTTTCAACATCAAGTTTCAGTATCCAGTTCAACAATTATGTTCAGCAACGTATCACACCAGATCATAACATTTATACAGAAATTCAAACTAGTGCCCTAATGCCACGCATGTATGCACCTAAACTCAAATGCAAATGTCTTACTCCCTGGTCTAACTACTCCTGAGTACACCCCAGAAAACCAGATAGGTCCACGGTGATCAGGCGTGCCTTATACTGTCTTCTAAGGGTCTCAAAAGTAATTATCCCCCCCACTATACTAGGTCCACTAGACCATGAATGTTCTGATACCATATTGTCACGCCCCAATTTCCTTACACCTGGAAACGGTTAGTGACTGCCCATGCCCTAGATTGGACTTATACAATGGGTGCTGTCCTAATACCACACACCCGGGCTAACATGCCAAAGGACATGCCCCTGATTCCAAACCATACACACAATCATCATTCAGTCAAAATAACATACCACAGTTTACTTCATTTTAAAGAGGACTCAAGTCCATTACAACTTAAATGGGGAAAAGCTCCCAGTAAACCCACAATACCAAATTCAGTTTACAAAATAACCCAAACCAAAACAGAAAGCAGTAGACATATTAACAATCAAATAAGGAGGGTCCCATAGCCTCTATGGCCAATCACCTCAGCTCTGTCACCTATCGCCGGCTAGACCCTACAAAGAGAACAATTCAAAGGAGGGGTGAGCAAACCACAACTCAGTAGGGATCAAGTCTCCCCAGGCCCATCCCACACTACTGGAATGCATGTTTAATGGATACTTGTGCTGGTGTAGTGAACTAGTTGAAACCACACACAAAAACCATCAAACATATCCCATATTCAGAGAGAGGGGTTCCAGTGATATAACTGTCCCGTATCCAAGGCTCCAGTCCAATGACTGTCCCGTAATAAAAAGGGTTCCAGCTTGGCAGCTGTCCCATGGATCAAAGGCTCCAGCTCAACAACTGTCCCATAGCTTACAACATTTAGTATTCAAACAAAACTCGGTGAAATGCAACCACATAACTCAAGACAAGGTGCCCAGAGAGCATAATTTATTTCGAGACAAGATGCTCAACGGACATAATATAACTCAAGACATATTAGTATGATTTACAATGCACTCAGTTCATGTAGTGCAGCCACAATCTCAGTAACATTCACACTATACAATTTCTTTTCCCATATCAGTGTTCCTTAACCGTTCTGGTAAGTTTTTTTTGGTAAATTAACTCCGGGACTTCATCCCAATTACATTATTTTCCACTCAAGAACCTTCTGGCTAAATGGGGAAACCAAAGGAGGCAAAATAAGGGGATGCACGTCATATGGGTCATATGACGTGCAGGGGGATGTTTGGCTCCCTGCCTTCTACACATCTCAAGGAACCTTGGGGTAAAATTTCAAACCAATTGGGCTTGCACGTGAAAAGGGCTTTTCACGTGCACTAGGGTTTTTGGATTCCTGCTTTCTACACCTTTCAGGGAAGCCTGGGGTAAAATTTCAGACCAAATGGGCTTGCACGTGAAAAGGGCTTTTCACGTGCAATATGGCGTGCAGCCATATTTTGGACAAAGACCTTTGTTTTGTTGTTTTAATCACTTTTCTCTAAAGGACCTCTCTCAAATTATTTTTAGATTGTGAGTTATTAGACTCTAAAGTTAGGGTACATAGCCTGGTTTCAACTCCAGCTATGTCCCTCATATCAACCTACCCATCCAGACCATCCAGATTATTTTATTCACTTTTACTATCCAGACATACTGGAAACCTCACAATCAATCATCATATGCATGTGGGGGCATAAACTCAATATCAACATGAATAGAACCATAACAGATCCGTACCCAGCCAACTCGGTAATTGCAACAAAGGGTATAAACCCAGAATTCTCAATATTCACATCAGAAGGTATAAACCCAAAATTCTCAGAAGGTATGAATACGAACACGAATTCCCTACCTCAAAATCGTAGAATACAACTGGTCGTTGTATTCTAGCAATCACATCTCCGGGATCTCGTCCACCGCAGGAATCCTTGGATCGCCAGCCTTGGATCGTCCTCACCGTCTCCGGCCGTGTCTCCCTCTTTCCGGCAGTCTCCCTCTTTGGCCATCTCTCTCTCTCTCTCTCTCTCTCTCTCTCTCTCTAGGGGTGACGGCTGCTAGGGTTTTGAAATGAGAAAATCCCCTAATTTTTGAACCCTTTTTCCTTTATATATTTTCCCCCATAATCAAAACGACGTAGTTTTGATTAATTTTAAAGCCCAGCATCTATAAGCCCAAAGGCCAAGGTTTTCTAATCCACTTTATTAAGCTCTATAGCCCAACAATTAAGCCCAAATCATATTTTAAATAAAACTCTCAAATATTTTAATTGGGATATTTTAATTCATGTGAAATTCCCAAAATACCCCTCAGGGCCTCGAACTCCGAATCTAGCCCAAGCATGGTCAAAATTCTCCATTTGACGAGCACATCACTGTGCTGATGTTCATTCTCTAAAACAAGGCCTCACTCAAGGCTAACTCCAAGAACCCCCCTCAAATATGGGTCCTTACATCCTCTCCCCCTTAAAGACTTTTCGTCCTCGAAAAGAAAACTAGGGTTGAAAGGAAACCACAACCACAAACAATGTGTCACGCCACGGATTTCCAACCCGAGGAGACCGGAACGTGACCCTCCCTTTACCCGGGTTTGGATAAAGGGGTTAGAATACAATGTACGCATCACATTTTATATTCGGAGAGACAAAACCAAATATTTATTAAGTTCAAACATTACATTTATTACATTAAACTCCACATTACAAGATCTCCCCACCTGGGGTTACAAAGTTCATAAAAACAACAAAATTGAAGAACAATAAGCAAGCCACAAGTAGGTCTTCCTTGGTTCCCACTTAACGCCTGTAGGTCCCCGTAAGAAAACAAGACGGTAGGAGGGGTGAACAACCACAGCTCAGTAGGGATCATGTCTCCGTGACCCATCCGATGCTCCTATCATCTACATGTGGACGTGCACAAGTGCAGTGTAGTGACAACAAGGTACAAGCAGTTTATAATCCAGTCAAGCATCAACACACAAGTCACATGTACAACCTTTGCCACAGCCACGCAGGCTATCATGTCCACATCCAGACAGGGTAACATTTACAATTCCGGGCTTCCACAGCCACCGGGTTCTATGAAATAGGCCCGAGCTTCCACAACTACCGGGTTTCATAAAACAGTCTCGAGCTTCCACAGCTACCGGGTTTCATAAAACAGTCCCGAGCTTTCACAGCTACCGGGTTTCACAAAACAGTCCCGAGCTTCCACAGCTACCGGGTTTCACAAAATAGTCCCGAGCTTCCACAGCTACCGGGTTTCACAAAACACAGCACACATAGCCACACATAGTCACATAGACATAACATCAAACACTTAGCATGTATAGCCTCACAGGTGTAAAACCAAATACTTGGTGTGCATAACTTCACAACTTGGAACTGTGCTCACGACTTTCTGACGCCGTCCATGCTTCAGGCTCCCATTCCTGCTAGTTGCCTCGTCTGGACCTACCCACGATGCACGGACGCCCATCCCTGCTGAGGCTGGTCTCTCCCATCTTGCGGATATCCCTACTATTGACCTCTCCGGTCAAAGTGGCTCTGCCGCCCCTGCAGCTGCACCACCATTGTACTCTCTGGCTGCCGCCGACTCTGCCCTCCACACACCTACTCCTCTTCATGCGGGTGAGTCCTCTAAGGCTCTGCCTTTGGCCTTGGGCGCGTATCTTTCGCAACGATTCTGTCCGAAGCCGCCTTCTCTGCCCAACTTGATCGACTTGCAAAGGACAATCGTCTTCAGACCCAGGCCATCGCTGATCGGGTCAAGGCCATTGGTGCCGAGATTCTTTCCGCTCTCTCCTCCTCCTCTCTCTCCATGGATCAGAAGCTCGAGATGATTGCCACATCTCTTCAGGGCTTGCCTGCTTCTGTCACAAACTTAACCCAAGTCGTGACTCGCCCCTCCCGCTCTCGCCGATCTGCCAAACCGGGGGAGAAGTTATCTGATCCTTCCACTTCGTCTGGTGATGCTTCTCGCAAACGGTCTACACTTGCTCTTCCTCCGGGCCTCCCGGTGCCTAAACGCATCCATTTCTCTACTGGCCAGACCAGCTCTCCTGATGCTGCTGCTCCTACTGCTGTTCTATCTGGCACTATCACCTTCCTCCCATCATATGCGGAATCTCATCCGGATGATGCTGATGGGAGCATTCTTGCTGCTGCAAAGGCCTATGCCTCCTCAACTATTGAGCGGCGATGTGTGTCCGTCTTGTCCCCCCTTCGAACCTAACGACATCCGAACCTCGGCGTCTCGAGGAGGGACAATTCTCCACCGACGACATTGACAACTACGCCCGGCAATAAAAATGGAAATGAGGTTGTTCCCCTCTTTACTTGAGGAAGGCCATGATTTTGACATTCTACCTTGTTGGGTTGAGGACCGGTTCCTCCTGTGGACACCATTCATTCCTACATCAATGGTACAACTGAAAACAGCAGACCCTGGAGAACTCTGTCTACTTGTCTTCATCCCTTATGGGGTTAACTCCCCACATTTCATGCTGAATGTATTTCGATCAAAGAGAAGAGAATCATACTTATTGATTCTCATCTCAGCTGATGACCGCCAGATTAGAAGAAATCAAATGAGGAGCCTCGTTCAAACTTTGTCGATGCAATCAGACAGTACTCTTTACGAAGATTTGGATCTACCTCCTCTTGGTCAAGATGAAGTACTTACGGGGCGATCCGGAACAAGAAGAATGTGCCTCGGGAGCCCGATGGAAACAAATTGTGGAGCCTTCATCTACTTCTTCATGAAATCAGCTATTACATTTGATGATAATTGGAACAATGTCATCAAATTCACCAGTAAGTAGACGATGAAGCTACGAAAGCATGTAGCAAGAATGATCTTTAAATATAGTAAGCCATATGTACCATAAGTTTCATCTGTACTAAGGCTTAATGTATTCTTGCTGACATATTAGTGGAAATGTTTATTTATCTTTAACTGTGTATGTCTTACTGCCTAACCGGATCAGATTACAAAGGGTTTGGCATATCCATATTGGGGGAGATTGTTTGATCAAACCTAGAATTTGGATGATGCGGATCAAACCCTATGTAATTGGATTCAAGATGTTTGTTGTTTATTCTAAGTCTGTGCAGAAGATAAAACTTTAATCCGGATATTCTCCCGTAAGGACAAAGCTAAGGACAGGATACATAATCTTGATCCGGATTATCGTGAGTGTCGTCATTCACTTGGTACATAACCAATGTATCATCCGGAGTAAGGATCCTTCGTGAAGAGTAATCACTTGACAAAACGACCAAGGAACCCGTGT
The DNA here is from genome assembly GCA_023512835.1 of Taxillus chinensis. NCBI lineage: Eukaryota > Viridiplantae > Streptophyta > Magnoliopsida > Santalales > Loranthaceae > Taxillus > Taxillus chinensis. The sequence continues at coordinate 54,255,949 of CM042084.1, forward strand.
CTAACTTTCAACTAGACCATGTCAAGTGATGCGGAGTAAGATTCCGAGTCTACAACTCGCATGGAGTAAGAGAGACTTGTTGCAGAGAACGAATCGAAGTTGTCACTCCACCGGACCAAGGAAATAAAGACACGGACTATGAAATCCGAGTCTGTCACTGATGCGGAGTAAGGATAACTGTTGCGGAGTAAGGGAAGCTAACGCGGAGTAAGGAATCCGAACCAAGCACTGATGTGGAGTAAGCATTCTGTACCTACTCTATGTGGAGTAAGGAAGCGCTTACAAGGAACAAGGATTCCAGGACTATACCGATATGGAGTAAGCAACTATCGATACGGAGTAAGGATCCGACCTTCGTTGATACGGAGTAAGGAACCTTACTATGGACTAAGAAGACACTGCTTCACCTTTTCCAAGCCGCATTTAATGGTCGGCTCACCGTGTCCTGATGAAAGACAAACTCATTGAAGATCTAAACTGTCTTACACGTGGAACACTCGGAGATGTGGACGCGATCTCAAATGCAATTGGAATCAAGCAAAGTAATTCATTACACTTATGCTTCCAATATTTCGAACTCCATATCCGTAGCGATTAAGGCGAAGTATTTTCCGAGAAGAACTTAATGTTACATAGTGCTCGGGATATACGGTTCCAAGATAGATTCATAGGAATGTCTATAAATACAAAACTGTGTATATTCATACGTGTGCGAGAGAGGTTGTAGTATAAGAGCTCATAGAGATTATAAATGCCAGTATGTGTAACTGTAAAACTAAGTGCTAGTGTAATCAGCTGTAATTGCTGCTTATTTTATTGTAATTATCATCAGATAATAAAGCAAAATACTTCCACTATCTGGTTACCTTCCGCACTGATTTTATATCTTTTAACCAGATTGTGTTGTACCTGTGAGAGAAAAGAGTTTTGATTTAAGCATATTCACCCCCCTCTAGGCTACTAGGGACCAATAGTGAGTAATCTTACATTGAATTTTCAGGAACCCTTAGCTGTTGCCATGACAGGATCACTTCATGCACACAATGAGGAAGTGGTTGAAGAGGAGAAAGCCTTGGAAGTCGTGTCTTACGTTCCGTTTACAAAAAGGCAAAAATTTGAAGACTTAGGCCCAGGAAATCTGCTACCTCCTCCATTAATTCAAACAGCCCCAAATTTGGAGTTGAAGGACCTTCCCCCACATCTCAAGTATGCCTTTTTAGGGGAAGGAGACAAACTGGCAAGGGATCGTTGCATTGATTTAGTAAGAGAAAGATTGACCAAACTCCTCCAGATGTTATGCAAATACAAAACAATAATTGGCTGGACTATGGTAGACATTAAAGGGATCAGTCCTACCATATGCACACACAAAATTTTTATGGAGGACAAAGAGAAGAAGACTGTGTAACATCAGAGGAGACTCAACCCGAATATAAAGGAAGTTGTCAAAGATGAGGTAATGAAATTATTAGATGCTGGAATTATTTATCTCATATCTGATAGAAAATGGGTGAGTCCAGTACACATTGTGCCAAAAAAAGGGAGGAATGACAACAGTATAGAACGAAAATAACGAGCTCATCTCCACACGAACTATGATAGGGTGGAGAGTGTGTATTGATTACAGAAAGCTTAATAATAATACACGGAAGGACCACTTTCCCCTACCACATATTGATCAAATGTTAGAGTGGCTTGCAAGACATGCCTACTACTGTTTCTTGGATCCGGGTACAATCAGATTCCTATAGCACTTGAAGATCAAGAAAAGACTACTTTTACCTGCCCATAGGGAACGTTCGCATACTGACGCATGCCCTTTAGGTTATGTAATGCCCCAGCCACCTTCCAATGATGCATGATGGCTTTATTCTCTGAATTCATGGAGAAGACTATTGAGATATTCATGGATGACTTTTCCGTGTTCGGACCTTCTTTTAAAGAATGCCTTAACAACCACTCCGAGATTATGCAACGTTGTGAAGAAACAAACTTAATACTCAACTGGGAGAAGTGTCATTTCATGGTGCAGGAAGGTATAGTGCGGGGCCACAAGGTCTCCAAGGCTAGAATTGAAGTGGACAAGGCTAAAATTTCTATCATAAAAACTCTTCCTCCACCAACTACTGTGAAAGGTGAGGAGCTTTTTGGGACAAGCCAAATTCTATCGAAGGTTTATCAAGGATTTTTCAAAGATCTCTAAGCCCATTTGTTCACTACTGGCCAAAGATGCGGACTTCACATTTACAAAAGAATGTCAAGCTTCTCTCTCCCAACTCAAGGAAGCTCTTATTGAAGCTCCAATCATTGTAGCACCGGACCGGAGCCTACCGTTCAAACCGATGTGTGATGCAAGTGATTTTGCGGTAGGAGCGGTGCTTAGGCAACGAAAAAACAAGAAATTACATGCCATAGCTTATGTCAAGAAACTCCTCAATGAAGCTCAACCGAATTATGCCACAACAGAGAAGGAACTACCTGGCAATTGTCTTCGCCTTCGACAAATTTCGGTGTTACTTGTTGGGATCCAAATCTATGGTTTACACCGACCATGCTTGCAATTAAGTACCTTGTCTCGAAAAAGGATTTCCAAGCCACGGTTGATACCATGGGTCCTACTCCTCCAAGAATTGACTTCACGATTAAAGACAAGGAGGGGACCCAAAATGCGGTGGCTAATCACTTATCTCGCTTAGAGAGCTCTCATCTCATGGGAAGAAAATACAAAGGATATCCAAGATGCATTCCCTAATGAATAGCTATTGAAGGTAGAGGCACACACACCCTGGTTTGCTGATTATGTCAACTACATAGTGGGAGGTATAATGCCCTACGGAACCAACTACCAACAAAAGAAGAAGTTCCTAGCGGATGTCAAACACTACATATGGGAGGATCCACTTCTATTCGAACATGCAGCTATGGAATCATCTGAAGATGTGTCCCTGAAGAAGAAATGATTGATATTCTACACCATTGCCACACAAGGGAGTGTGGCGGACACTTGGGACCCACAAAAACCGCTGCCAAGGTACTACAATCTTGATTTTTCTAGCTTACTTTATTTAAAGATGCAAGGGAATATGTAGTAAATTGTGATGTCTATCAAAGAAGTGGAAACCTTGAAAAGAAAAATGAACTGCCTCGTATAAATATTCTAGAAGTCGAATTATTCGATGTGTGGGGCATAGACTTCATGGGACCATTTTCGCTCTCCTTCAACAATCATTATATCTTGTTGGTAGTTGACTATGTTTCAAAATGGGTTAAAACAGTAGCAGTTCCTGCGAGCACCTCCAAGTTTCTCCATAAATTCCTCCAGCAACGAATATTCACAAGGTTTGGGGTACCTTGAGCATTAATGTAATGACCCGTGTTTTGGGAAGCACAAGCTGGAACGAAGATGAACAGTACCCTGGGCGAACGCTTGGATCGAAAGGTGGAAGACCCGAAGATTTGTATCGTAGGGTCAAAGACCGAGGGTCAAAGGTCGAAGACCGAGGGCTGAAGGTCTGAGGGTCAAAGTTCGAAGGTTTGAGGGTTGAAGGTTTGATCTTCGAGACAGATCTTCGAGGCTGCATTTCTAGCGATCTTTGTAGAGACCCGTGCCTGTGTGGTTTGAGTTAAGCCCGAATAAGAATTTAGAATTTCTTCGACAGTGTGGCCTTAGGGCGAGCGTTGAGTTATTATTAACATTATTTTAATATTCAGAGGTTATTAATATGCGTTATTATTATAATAATTATTTTAATGTTTTGGGTTTATAATTACTATGACGTTGACATTAATATAATTATTTAAGTCTTGGATTATTATTATTAGTACGTTTATTGAGTTTATTACTATTATAATTATGTGACTACTGTTAATCCGAGTATTTAATCTTTAGACCTGATTATTACTATAATGTTAAAGTAAACCAGGCCTGAAGGCCTGGTCTTCGTCCGCGCTAAGGCGCGTTGCATGCCTTCGTGGAAAGGAAAGCGGGGACAGGGTTGGGTCGTCGCGCCACGCTGTTGCAAGGCGTGGTTATTGCGCCGCGCAGACGTGATGAAGGGGACGACGGCGCCTCGCCATCCTCACGCACGTGGATACCAACCCTAACGTTATAAGTATAGATATTAGGGCTAGTTTATAATTTAAGTTAGTTAAGCTTGTTTAATTAGTTGATTAAATAATTAATATATGTGCCTGACATTGTTTAACATTATAAATACCAATTTGGATTAGATTGATTGGTTTGATTTTATTTTATTTTTAAAAAAAATTTGTTGGGTTAATTATTCAGTTTGGTAATTTAATTATCTTATGGTATGTTATTATTTGGATTATCATTTGTTGGTTGCAAAAGAAATTGATGGTGGAATTGATTGGGTTACCAAGGGTCCCACATAGGGATGGCAGGAGGCCGCAGGTCCCCCATATGGCAAGTAACTCAGGTCCCATATGTGGCTAGTTGTCATTAGGGACACCGCAGGTCCCATGTATGGCTATCAAAGAGGAGTTTGGAATACCGGGAGATAGCGGTGGTAATTTCTGTGGATGGATGAATTACCAGTGTGATGGTGGAATTGATTGGAGTTTGGAATACCGGGAGATATGTTTACTAATGACTTGTGTGATGCATGAGATTATTTAAAAGTACAATGCTACCCCTATTGTGGTATTGTGCAGGGTTGAATCAATCACCAACCCCTCGACCCCGGGAGCGGGCGTGGGGAAGTCGCGTTCCTCGTTCTGTGGGTTCAAATGTGGGGGCGTGACAATCTTTGAGGCTCCGAAGTGGTGATCTTCGAGGCCGTGTTCTGCGAGTCTTCGAGGGAGTGTTTCATTTATCAAAGCTACGTCGTTTTGATGGTGTGTTTCACTTATCAAAACTACGTTGTTTTGATGGTACGTTTCATTTATCAAAACTACGTTGTTTTGATGGTGGGATTTCATTTATCAAAACTACGTCGTTTTGATAAGTGAGGTTTATATAAGGAGGAGCTCTTTTTGTTTTAGGCTTAGGGTTTTTGTTGTCAGCTGCCGCAGTTGTCGCAGAGAGAGAGAGAGAGAGAGAGAGAGAGAGAGAGAGAGAGAGAGAGAGGAAAAAGAGAGGGTTCTTGAGCATTGCCGTCGGGTGACTCGTGTGGGTGGACGGCGTCTAACGTCGGAGCAAGAGCAAGGAGGATCTTCTTGAGGTAGGGGTTCTGTTCCTCCTTGAAGCTATCCCAGGGTTTTGGCCTTGTGATAGGCAATTGTATATTTTGGGTATATATATATATATATATATATATATATATATGTAAATCCATATAAGTGTGATCTCCTATATGGATGTTGGCCTTCAATGGCGTATTTTGCTTGGATATTTGTATACATGCCCGTGAGGTTGGGGATTACGCATGCTAGGTATTTGTTTTTATGCCTGTGTGGCTGAGTTTGTGAACCTGTAAATGTGTGCACGCTATGTGTTGGATGTTATGCATGTGAGACTATGCAAATCAAGTGTTTGATATTATGCCTGTGAGGCCACACATGTTATGTGTTTGATAATAGGCCTATGTGACTATGCACGTTATGTGTTTGAGGTTATGCCTGTGTGGCAGAAATGTATGTTATGTGTTTGATTGTATGATTGTTAGCCTGAGAGGCTGTGGGAACTGTTTGCCTGAGAGGCAGTTAAACTATTTGCCTGAGAGGCGGTTAAATTGTTAACCTGGAAGGCTGTGGAATTGGTAGCATGTGAGGCTGTGGAGCCAGAGTGGCTGGGGCTGTGATTGCGCCCATTTGAGTGGTGTGCTTTACTTGTATTTACTACTGCCACGACACTGCACTAGTACACGTTCTCATGTAGTGGTTAGGTGCATGGGATGGGTTGGGGAGACTTGATCCCTACTGAGCTGTGGTTGCTCACCCCTCCTATTGTATTATGTTTTTCTCAGGGACCTACAGGCATTAGGTGGGAACACCAAGGTGGACTACAGTTCTGTTTGTGGTTTTGATTTATGTTATTTATATTACTTTTGGGAGGCTTTGTACCCGAGTGGGGAGATATTGTAAAGTGGGTTTTATTGTAATAAAGGCATGTGGATTTGTAAACGTTTATCCTGATTTGAATTTAATAAATTTATGATTTTGTCTTTCTGAATATCAGTTGTGTAGTGTATGATGTCCTGTGTGAGTATTGTATCTTACCCCCTTCTCCACCACGTGGGTTAAGGGGGAGTCACGAACCGGTTTCCTCGGGTTGGAAATTCGGGGCGTGATAGTATGGTATCAGAGCATGGTCTAGTTAGCCTAGGGTAGTGGGCGGATCTGGTTATCTTGAGTCCTTTGGAGGAGCCTAGAGGAATGTGCCTGATCAACACGGTCCTCTTGGAGTCTCTAAGGTGTACTTGGGGTAGTCCAGACCTGAGGTAGGATTTGCATTCATTGGCATTAGGGCACTAGTTGCATTTGTTGTTTATGTTTGGTAAACTGAAAAAAAAACGTGAATAACGTGATATAGTGTGAAATGTTCAACTCTGAGTTTTCTTGGAATACCTTGAGCATGAGAGCTCCTTGTTTAATTGAGCTGTGTGAAATATGAATTAAGCTGTGTGCAATATGGATTGATGCAATGTATGTGTGTACTGCCATATGATAGTAGAATTGATAAATGGGGTAGAGGTAGTGACACGCGATAAATTCGAATTCGTTTTGACGTTTGTGTTCCTTACTTCGTATAGTAAGAATGCCGCTGAGGAGAGTGACACGTGCGTCCGGGGCGGTGGCTGATGAGTCATCTGCCCATGAGGGCCCTGGTGTGGGCAGTCTGCAGGAGGACATGCGCTGTTGTTGGCACAACTGCGAGAGGGCATCCGACTGGAAGTCCGAGAGCTGAGGGAGGGTATCTGGCAAGAGGTGCGCCGTGAGATGGAAGCATAGCAGGTGGTGCCACCACCACCACCACCAGTGGGGGAGTTACCCCATGAGCGTGAAAGTTCGCGTGGTGGCGTACCGATTCGTGCAGAGGAAGATGTGGTGACGAGGTTCCGAAAGGAACAACTTCCAAGGTTCAAGGGAGAAGTGGATCCCGTGGTGGCTGAGCATTAGTTGAGGTAGATCAAGAATGTGTTTTCCTTTCTCCTACCCCGGGAGGAGGATAAGGTGAGACTGGCCATTCGGCAGTTGGATGGGAATGCTTTGGAGTGGTGGCAGGGTGTCGCAAGGAGCCGTGCAGTGCAGTTTATGCTATGGGAGGAGTTCTTGCAACTCTTCCACGATGAGTTTTTCCCTGAGTCCTTGAGATGGCAGAAGAGGGAGGAATTTGGCAGCCTGAAGCAAGGATCAAAGACGGTGCCCGAGTATGAGCGAGAGTTCCGGAGCTTGAGTAGATTTGCTCCCGAGACTGTGGCAAAGGAGGACCTGAAGGCCCACAAGTTCACCTTGGGTCTCAGGCCAGCCCTTAGGCGAGAGGGTGGTGATTCGCGTTTGAGGACCTATGCTGAGGTTGTGGAGACAGCTCGTATAGCTGAGAGGGAGCTGGATGATGGGAGGCAGGCCCATCAGGGTCACCAGTTGCAGGGCGGATTTGAGCGTGATTCAAGGTCCAAGAGGCCCAAGACTGAGGAGAGAGATAGTAGTTCCTTTCGCAGCTGGGGACAACCATCTGTGAACCCAGGGAGGTTCAGTAGGGGGTCTTCCCAGCGGTTGTCTTTGTTGTGGGGAGCAAGGCCACGTCAAAAGGGAGTGTCCCAAGAAAGACTGGCGGTGCAACAATTGTGGACGGGAGGGCCATTTGCGCAGAGTTTGCAGGAGTGGCAATAGGGGAGCAGGAGGCTTGGCATCCAGCATAAGGAGTGATGCTAGTTTCCGTGCACCAGGGGAGAGGCCAGCGCGTCAGTGGCAGGCTAGTCAGGCAAGATCTAGCTAGACCCGACCTAAGGGGAGGCCTGAGCGGCAACAGATTGAAGCTGGAGGCAGCTATGGCGGGAACCGTCCAGTGGGGGAGCCGACCAGTGGCATGGGCCAAGGGAGGGTGTTTGCACTGAATGCAACACCCCAGGACGAGGCTGAGCTACCACCTCCACCGGCGGAGGGTGGGGTAGGACCATCGGTGGTTAGAGGTACCCTTTTGATCTCTTATACGCTTGTTTTCGCACTTTTTGATACGGGTGCATCTTGTTCGTTTGTCGCTGAACTTCTGATTGAGGGATTGGGATTAGCATGTGTTGAGGCAGAGAGGCCCCTAGCAGTGGAGTCTCTGGTGGGGGGTATGATTGAGGTGAGGCGCATATGTCGTGACTGTGTGTTAACTATAGGGGATGTGGAGCTTAGTTTTGATTTGTACGTGATGCCCTTGCGTACATTTGACCTGATCTTGGGTATGGATTGGCTTATGGCTTTTCAGGCCAAGATAGATTGTTATCGGCGGCGTGTATCCTTCGTGACACCTGCAGGGACTTTTTGCACCCTGCAGGGGGAGTGGGACTGTGAGGCGAGTCGAGCTGGGCCAGTGTTGGACCAGTGGGGTGCCATTACCCATAGGTTGGCAGCCTTGACCTTTGCTGAGGAGGGAAAAGTAGAAAAGAGAGTGTGGCCAGCAGTTGACCAAGTTCAGGATGTCTTTCCTGAGCAATTGAAGAGTTTACCTCCTAAGAGAAGTGTGGAGTTCGCCATTGAGTTGGTTCCGGGGACTGGCCCAATCTCCCAAGTGGCATATCGTATGGGGCCAGCCGAGTTGAGGGAGTTTCAGAGGCAATAGAGGAGTTGGTGGACCAGGGGTATATCAGACCGAGTACCTCACCCTGGAGTGCTCCGGTGCTCTTTGCAAAGAAGGCAGATGGCACGCTCTGCCTCTGCATTGACTACAGGAAGTTGAATTTGGTGACTGTGAAGAACAAGTATCCGTTGCCTCGGATAGATGACTTGTTTGACCAGTTAAGTGGGGCCCAGTGGTTTTCCAAGATAGATCTGCGATCGGGGTATCACCAGTTAAGGGTTAGGGAGGAGGACATCCCTAAGACGGCTTTTCGGTGCAGGTATGGGCACTATGAGTGGGTAGTGATGCCTTTCGGGCTCACTAATGCACCAGCAGTGTTCATGCATTTGATGAACCATGTCTTTGCTCCATATTTGGATTCCTTTGTGGTGGTGTTTATAGACGATATCTTGGTGTATTCCAAGACGGAGAGGGAGCATATGGAGCATTTGGCGATAGTGCTGCAAACCTTGAGGGACCAACAGTTGTTTGCTAAGTTTAGCAAATGTGAGTTTTGGACGCAGGAGGTTCACTTTCTTGGCCATGTAGTGTCATCTGAGGGAGTTAGAGTGGACCCAACCAAGATTGAGGCTGTGGCATCGTGGGAGAGGCCAACCAATGTTTTTGAGATTCGTAGTTTCCTTGGTTTGGCAGGGTACTATCGTTGTTTTGTAGAGGGATTCTCCCGTTTGGCGGCTCCTATAACGGCGTTGACCAGGAAGGGAGTGAAGTTTGAGTGGACTAATAAGTGTCAGCAGGCGTTTGAGGCTCTCAAAACCCATTTGACCACCACACCTGTGTTGAGGTTACCTAGGGAGGGTATCCCATATGAGGTGTATTGTGATGCGTCCAGGGTTGGTTTGGGGTGTGTGCTTATGTAAGAGCACAGTGTGGTAGCTTATGGGTCGAGGCAGCTGAAACCTCATGAGCAGAATTACCCTACTCATGATCTTGAGTTGGCGGCTGTCATCTTTGCCTTGAAGAGTTGGCAGCATTACCTTTTGGGGGAGAAGTTTGTGGTGTTCTCCGATCACAAGAGCCTTCAGTACATCTTTACTCAGAAGGACTTGAATTTGAGGCAGAGGAGATGGGTGGAGTATTTGCAGACCTTTGACTTTACTCTTGCCTATACCCCAGGCAAGGGCAATGTTGTGGCTGATACGTTGAGCAAGAAGGGGAAGGCTGAGGTGGCCGTGAGAGAGTGGAAGCTGATGGAGCAGTTGGTGATGTTGCAGTTGCAGCCTATTGCCCGTGATGGGGGGACAGTCCTGAGTCCTATTATTGTTGTGCCTGAGTTGTACCAGCGAGTCCGGGAGGGACAATTGGGGGATATTGAGTGTGAGGTTCTTCGTGCCCGTATTGAGGCTGGTGAGCTATCTGAGGATTGGACAGAGGGTCCTGAGCATGAGTTGTATTTTCAGTGGTGGCTAGTAGTGGCTCCTTCTCTCAGAGATGAGGTGATGAGGGAGTTTCATCAGTCTAGAGTTGTTGTGCATCCTAGGGGTGCAAAGATGTACCACGCGCTTTGTGGACATTTTTGGTGGCCTGGGATGAAGCGAGATGTAGCTGCTTTTGTTTCGAGGTGCCTCACTTGTCAACAAGTGAAGGCTGAGCACCAGTGGCCAGCAGGTATGTTGCAGCCGTTGCCAATAGCGGAGTGGAAGTGGGACCACATAGCGATGGATTTTGTGACTGGTCTTCCACCCACCAATGGGAGGAAAGACATGATATGGGTGATTGTGGATCGGCTAACGAAGTCGGCCTATTTTCTTGCCGTTCGAGAGCGGGACTCCATTGGGGCATTGAGCCAGCTATATGTGAACGAGGTTGTGAGACTGCATGGAGTACCATCGTCGATTGTGTCTGACAGAGATTCGCGGTTCACTTCCCGTTTATGGGCAGGCTTGCAGGAGGCTATGGGTGTCATCACTGGTTTTTGTCCGGGCCCGTTTAGAGTCGCCACCAACTGTTTTTGGGGTACAGTTGGATACCCTCTATTTTGAGTAGTTTAAAGTGTGTGGTCTGCGTTATCAAAGAAGGGTTCGGGAGTTGGTTACGTGTAGGGAAGGATTAGCACCCCTATAGTGCCCTTTCGGTATCTAATTTAGGAGGAGAAGGTTTTTATTTTTGTTTGTACTGCCATGACTGGGTTAAGTTTCCTAAAGAGTCTATGATTTTTATTTGGCTAAGTTATTTGTTAAAGTTATGGTTAAAATTGATTTACCCTAAATCCCTAAAGGGAATCCTAAAAGTTTTGGGTTTTTGTTTGAAGTGAAGAATGAGATCTTACAGGTTGATGTTGGTTTTTGGTTTTGCTCTTGGAAATTGAAGTCCTAAAAAATGTTTTTATTTTCCCTTTTTTTGGTTTGGGTTAAAAAACATACACATTTTTTTGTTTTTGTATTTTGTACAAACGTTTTGTTTTTGGCCTTGTTTTGTTTTTTTGGTTTTGTTTTATTTTATTTTATTTTTGTTTTGTCCTTTTTTGGTTTTGGAAATTGAAGTACTAATTTTGGTTTTCTTTCTCTTTTTTTTTTAAAACATGAAAACGTTTTTTGTTTGTTTTTGTTTTGTTTTTTGTTTTGGAAACCTTTCTTTCTTTCCTCTTTTTTTTTTTTTTTGCAAACCCAAAATCTTAAAGCAAAGTCAGGAACATATGCATGAAAATAAAAAAAAACGTGGAGTGTGTGATTATGGCATCCACAAAAGAAAAATAAAATCACTTTTTTTTTCATCTTCTCCCTTTGCTTTCTCTCTTTTTCTTTCTTTGTTGTTTTTTTGTTTGCTATACTTTACATATTACAACATACACATATACAAAGGAAAGGGAAATACAAAGGAAACACAACGCAACAAATAAAAGAAAAAAGAAAAAGAAATACAAGGAAATATTAAGAATTACATCAAATATCAATGTAAATAAGCTGAAAAGTAATGAAGAAATAAGAGCTGAACCGATTTTGGGGCTTACAACACCAATCTTCTGTTTGAGCTCCCGCCGGCGCTGATAGTCACTTGCTCGAATTAGAACCAACAGATCTGGCAGCGGGACTTGTGAAGAGGCTTTCCTGGTATTTGGAGATAGGAGGGCTGAAGTGGGCGTGAGAGAAAGAGAGGGCTGAAGTTGGAGTTGTTTTTGTGTTTTTTTTTTGCTGAAAAAAAGGAACTGAACGAGATAGGAGGGAAAAGGGATGCAGGGGCGATGTTTGATTGCAGAATAGCAGAAAGACTGGGCAGGTTTCTGGGTGGACGAGTGATCTCTTTTTAGGATGAATCTGAGAGAGGATGGCAGTCAGGGAGGCGTTTTTTTTCTTTGCGTTACCTCTCTTTTTTTTCTGGGTTTTGGATTTCTCTCTTCTTTTTTTCTGGGTGGACGAGTGATCTCTTTCCCTTTTCTGTCTTTCTTTTTTTTTTGCTCTCTCTGTTTTTTGCTCTCTCTGGTTTGCAGGTTTCTTTTCCCACGATGATGGCTTTCTCTCTGTGTTTTTTTCACGATGATGGGTCTCTCTTTTTTCTCTCTTCTCCTCTTTTTTTTTAAGGGATGGATGACTGCATCTTAAAGGGCTGCAAAAATTTTTTGGCTGGACTGTCATTAATTGCAGCATTTAATGCTGTATTATTGATTTCCTTATTTTTGTCCAGGTTTTGTGCGATCTGTCGGGTGGTCTGGCGACTTGCAGCTCGTGATTGCCTTTTTTAATGTCTTCGTTTAGCACATGTGACCGACAGGTATTCAAAAATAATTCTTTGTCAAATGGCCAGCGCATAAAATAGGTCTCGTGAACAACCAGCGAGAGAAAAATAAAGCCAGCGAGAAAAGCCATTAGCGATGGTCAAGGGGTCAGAGGCTCAAAGTGTCGGTAGGGTCGAAGCTTCGGTGGGTCGAAATTTCGGTGGGGCGAAAGTCAACGGTCAACGGGTCGAAGTGTCGGCAGGCCGAAGGTCAACGGTCAACGGGTTGAAGGTCGAAGTGTCGGCAGGTCAAAGGTTTATAGGCTTCGCGTGTCCAGGGTCGAAGGGTTGAAGGTTGAAGGTCAACGGTCAACGGGTCGAAGGGTCGAAGGTCAGAGTGTCGGCAGCGGGGCTTCGAGGCTTTGAGAGTTAGAGGGTTGAAGGGCCGAAGGTCGGAGTGTTGGCAAGTCAAGGGGTTGCAAGTCCTGGCGTCGTAAGTCTCGAGGCTTCGCATCTTCATAGGGTTCGAAAGTCCGAAGGGGCAAGTCGTAGGTCGGAGTGTCGGCAGCAGGGCTTCGAGGCTTTCGAATCTTCAAGGCTTCGACGCTTCGAGGCTTCGAGGCTTCGAGGCTTCGGGGCTTCGGGGCTTCGAGGCTTCGAAGGTCAATGGGTCGAAGTGTCGGCAGGTCAACAGTCAACGGTCAACCCCGAAGTTTTAATTACCTTTTTACCCTTACCCACAATGCAAAAATGGACGACCTTTTAGGGATTGTTTTGGAAGACCCGTATTCGCCTACATAGACATCTTGGAGAGTTTCGCATGATCACTTTTTCGGGCAGTTTGACCAGGGGCATTGACCGTCTTTTGGCAAGTTTTGACTTTTCCAACAAAGATTGTTTTGGCCATAACTTCTTCATTTTAAGTCCAATTTGAGCTCGGTCAAGTGCGTTATTCTCCAATTTGCATCCTCTATCACCTGGTGTTGGTCTTGGGGTGCTTCAAATACTTGTAGAAGAAGTCATTAATTTTGGACTCCCCCGTCCGTGTCAATTGTATTCATCTCGTGCAAATTGGGGTAAACCATTCCTTGGAAGTATGGGATCATTGTGGACCTGTTTAACGAGGTATATGGCATGGGCAGAAAGGTATATCAAATGAGGTTAGTATGCCCAACCCGGACAAAATAGGGTCCAACAATGGGGACAAAGCTTAACTTGAGTACAACCTTTCACCCGGAGACTGACGGTCAAACAGAGAGGACGAATCAGACATAGGAGGACATGCTGAGGGCCTGTGTGCTAGATTTTGGGGGTTCGTGGGCAACTCACCTTCCTTTGGTGGAGTTTCCCTACAATAACAGTTATCAAGCATCCATTGGGATGGCTCCTTTTGAGGCGTTGTATGGCAAACCATGCCGATCACCTTTGTGTTGGACTGATGTCGGAGAGGCAGCTCTTTTGGGGCCGCAGTTGGTTCAGGAGGATACAGAGAAGGTCCAGTTGATTCGTCAGTGCTTGTTGTCAGCTCAGAGTCGACAGAAATCTTATGCAGATCAGCGGCGGTGACCTTTAGAGTTTTCTATGGGAGATCATGTGTTTCTCTATGTATCCCCACGTCGTGGACATCGGCGATTTGGGAGAGGTTCCAAGTTATCTCCGCGGTTTATTGGTCCTTTTGAGGTTATGGCTCGTGTGGGGCCAGTGGCTTACCGGTTAGCGTTGCCACCGCGATTGAGTCGAGTGCACAATGTGTTCCATGTGTCCCAGGTTGAGAAAGTATCATCCTGACCCCACTCATGTGATCGATTGGGGGACATTGGATATTGAGGATGACATGTCCATTGTTGAGGCCCCTATCCGTATACTAGATCGGCGAGAGAAGCTTTTACGTGGTCATGCTATTCCTTTGTGTCACGCCCCAATTTCCTTACACCTGGAAACGGTTAGTAACTGCCCATGCCCGCACCCGAAGGGTCAAGGGGTTAGTGCAAGCACCTAGGCTGGACTTATACAACGGGTGCTGTCCCAATACTACACATTCGGGCTAACATGCCAAAGGACATGCCCCTAATTTCAAACCATACACACAATCATCATCCAGTCAAAATAACATAACACAGTTTACTTCACTTCAAAGAGGTATCAAGTCCATTACAACTCAAATGGGGGAAAAGTTCCCAATTAAACCCTCAATACCAAATTCAGTTTACAAAATAACCCAAACCAAAACAGAAAGCAGTAGATACATTAACAAATCAATTGAGGGTCCCATAGCCTCTATGGCCAATCACCTCACTCGTCACCTATCACCGGCTAGACCCTGCAAAGTGAACAATTCAAAGGAGGGGTGAGCAAACCACAGCCTCAATAGGGATCAAGTCTCCCCTGGGCCCATCCTACACTACTGAAATGCATGTTTAGTGGATGCTTGTGCTAGTGTAGTGAACTAGTTGAAAACACACACAAAAACCCTCAAATACATCCCATATTTAGAGAGAGAGGTTCCAGTGATATAATGGTCCCATACTCAAGGCTCCAGTCTAGTGACTGTCCCGTATCCAAGGCTCCAGTCCAATGACTGTCCCGTAACTAAAAGAGTTCCAGCTTGGCAGCTGTCCCATGGATCAAAGGCTCCAGCTCAACAGCTGTCCCGTAGCATACATTTAACACTCAAACAAAACTCAGTGAAATGCAATCACATAACTCAGCACAAGGTGCTCAGTAGGCATAATTTATTTCAATACAAGATGCTCAATAGGCATAATACAACTCAAAGACGTGCTAATATGATTTACAATGCACTCAGTTCATGTAGTGCAACCACAATCTCAGTAACATTCACAGTATACAGTTTCCTTTCCTATATCAGTGTTCATTAACCGTTCTGGTAAGTTTTTAGGTAAATTAACTCTGGGACTTCATGCCAATTACATTATTTTCCACTCAAGAACCTTCTGGCTAAATGGGGAAGCCATTGGAGGCAAAATAAGGGGGTGCACGTCATATGGGTCATATGACGTGCGGGGGGGGATGTTTGGCTCCCTGCCCTCTACACAACTCCAGGAACGTTGGGGTAAAATTTCAAACCAATTGGGCTTGCACGTGAAATGGGCTTTTCACGTGCACAAGCGTTTTTGGCTCCCTGCTTCCTACACCTTTCAGGGAAACCTGGGGTAAAATTTCGGACCAAATGGGCTTGCACGTGAAATGGGCTTTTCACGTGCAATATGGCGTGCGACCATATTTTGCACGAGACCTTTGTTTTGTTGTTTTAACCACTTTTCTCTAAAGGACCTCTCTCAAATTATGTTTAGATTGTGAGTTATTAGACTTGAAAGTTAGGGTACATAGCCTGGTTTCAACTCCAGCTATGTCCCTCATATCAACCTACCCATCCAGACCATCCCAGATTATTTTATTCACTTTTAACTATCCAGATATACTGGAAGCCTCACAATCAATCATCATATTAGTTTATGTGGGGGCATAAACTCAACATCAACATGAATAGGACCATAACAAATCCGTACCCAGCAACCTCCGTAATCGCGACAAAGGGTATAAACCCAAAATTTTCAATACACATCGGAGGGTATAAACCCAAAATTTTCGAAGGCATGAATATGAGTACGAATTCCCTACCTCAAAATCGGAGAATACAACTGGTCGTTGTATTCTAGCAATCACGTCTCTGGGCTCTCGTCCACTGCAGAATCCTTGGATCGCCGGCCTTGGATCGTCCTCGCCGTCTCGGGCCGTCTCCCTCTTTCCAGCGGTCTCCCTCCTTCGTGTCTCTCTCTCTCTCTCTCTCTCTCTCTCTCTCAAGGGGTGACGGCTGCTAGGGTTTTGGAATCAGATCCCCAAAGTTTGAACCCTTTTTCCTTTATATATTTTCCCACATAATCAAAATGACGCAGTTTTGATTAATTTTAAAGCCCAGCATCTATAAGCCCAAAGGCCAAGGTTTTCTAATCCACTTCATTAAGCTCTACGCCCCAACAATTTAGCCCAAATCATATTTTAAATAAAAGTCTCAAATATATTAATTTGGGATATTTTAATTTATGAAATTCCCAAAATACCCCTCAGGGCCTCGAACTCCGAATTGAGCCCAAGCATAGTCAAAATTCTCCATTTGACGAGCACATTACTGTGCTAATGTTCATTCTCTAAAACAAGGCCTCTTACTCAAGGCTAACTCCAAGAACCCCTCAAATACGGGTCCTTACACTTTGGTTCACGTGCTGTGGAAGCACCGTGGCATTGAGGAGGAGACATGGGAACGTGAGTCCATGATGCGTGAGCAGCACCCGGAGTTGTTCGAGGACGAACAAGCTTGAGGGTGGGAGGTGGTTGTTGGCCAAGAGATAGTGATGTGATTTTCTCGTGCTAGTTGTTTATGTGTTGTGTATTGTCTTTTTTAGACATTAATTTGTATTTGAGATGTGTATTTGTGACATGCATGTATGTGTTATATGCATTGTGGTGGTGCCTTGTTAAGTTTGTGGACGTATGTCTTATTATGTGATGTGTGCGGTGTATGATCTATTTGTGTGTTGTGGCTTGCGTTTAGTATAGTGGGTTGCATGTGTTTGTTTGTAAGGACCCGTGTTTTGAGTTAGTCATAGTCTTGCCTTCTAAATGGGAACTTTCTAGATTTTGACCTAGTAGATGGGCTCAGATGAATTGGCGTGCAAACCAAAAGATTCCTAGAATGATGTCTTCTATCTACCACAGAAGTTTTAGGCCAAACGGATGTGCACGTGAATTGGACCCATTTGGCGTGCAAGGTTTGTATTGCATGGATGTCTTTTACATGATGCAAGGAGGCTTGGGGTAAAGTTTGAGTGCATTTGGAGCTGCACGCCAATTGGGGAATTGGCGTTCAAATTGGCGTGCAAACATATTTTTGCATGGTTACCTTGGTTTTGTTATTCTAATCATCTTTTCCCAAAAAACCATGTTGGAATTGTGGATATTTTGTCGTGTGTGGATGCAGAAAGGGTGTAGCTTGTGCAATCAAAACTACATCGTTTTGATGTTGAGATTCACTTAATCAAAACTACGTCATTTTGATGTTGTGTTGTCTATATAAGGAGGAGAAGCCCTTTGTTTTAGGTTTTAGGGTTGTTTGTTCCACCAGCCGTCGCAGAGAGTGAGAGAGGGAAGGAGAGTTTCTGGTGGCTGCCGGAGCGTCTTGTGTGGGTGGTCGGAGTCTTGCGTGAAAGTGGGAGCAGGAGTACATACAAGGTAGGGGTTCTGTTCTTCCTATATCCTCCTCTCGTTCTAGGGTTCTAGGGTAGATTATGGATTATACCTGTTTATATATATATATATATATATATGTAATCCATATAGGTGTGATCTCCTATATGGATGTTGGCCTTCAATGGCGGTTTTTGATGTATTCTGGTGTTGGATGGTGAGTGCATATTAAGTGTTCGATAAAATGCCTGTGTGAATATGCCTAGTATGTGTTTGATAATATGCCTATGTGGCTGGGTTTGTGGGTTTGTGAATGTATGCATGTTAAGCGTTTGGTAAAATACCCATGAGACTCTACATGTCAAGTGTTTGATTTTATGCCTGATTGGCTGTGCGAACTAAGTGTTTGGTATTATGCCTGTGAAAGTGTGTATGCTACGTGTTTGGTTTAATGCCTGTGTGATCTTGTATGCTATGTTTGTGGAACCCGGTGGCTGTGGAAGCCCGGGATCGGAACCTGTTAGCCCGTGTGGCTAAGCCTCGAGTGGTCAGGGATATGTTAGCCTGGTGGCTAAGCCTGAGTGGTCAGGGAAGCCCGGGATTGGAACTGTTAGCCCGTGTGGCTAAGCCTGAGTGGTCAGGATATGTTAGCCCGTGTGGCTAAGCCTGAGTGGCTATGGATATGTTAGCCCGTGTGGCTAAGCCTGAGTGGCTGTGGATATGTTAGCCTATATGGCTAAGCCTGTATGGCTGTGGATATATGTGTGTGCCGTGTGAATGTGGAACACAACCTGTTTATATCTTATTGTCATTACACTGCACCTGTACACACCCTCATGTATACACTAGGAGCATGGGATGGGTTGGGCTAACTTCAAGAACCCCTCAAATACGGGTCCTTACATCCTCTCCCCCTTAAAGACTTTTCGTCCTCGAAAAGAAAGCTAGGGTTGAAAGGAAACCACAACCACAATTAATGCACCCAATACATAACAAAAAAAATAATTGATCGGCACCCATGTAACAGAAAATAAAATCAGTACCAATAGTACCTGATGTTTATGCCTTCCTCCCCTCCTTCAGGGTTGTTTGTCCTTGAACAGATCAGGGTAGTGAGCACGCATCTCAGTCTCACGTTCCCAAGTCTCTTCCTCCATACCTCGGTGTTGCCACAACACCCGAACCAGTGGGATAGTCTTTCCTCGGAGTTGCTTCTCGCGCCTATCCAAAATACGGATTGGGGCCTCAATAACTGTCATATCCTCCTCAATATCCAGATTACTCCAATCCAGTACATGTGTGGGATCTGGATGATATGCCCGTAACTGGGATACATGGAAAACATTGTGAACTCTGCTCAAACTAGGTGGTAAGGCCAACCTATAAGCAACAGGTCCAACTCTGCTCAAAATCTCAAACGGTCCAATGTATCTTGGAGATAACTTGGATCCCTTTCCAAATCTTTTATGTCCCTTCCGTGGAGAAACACGAAGGAACACATGATCTCCAACCAAAAACTCTAATGGTCGGCGTCTGTGGTCCGCATAGGACTTCTGTCGACTCTAAGCTGTAAGAAGGCGCTGCCTAATCAGCTGGACCTTGGTCGTAGCCTCCTGGACCAATTGGGGTCCCAACATGGCTGCTTCTCCAGCCTCTGCCCAACATAATGGAGACTGACATGGTCTACCATACAGTGCCTCAAACGGGGCCATCCCAATGGAAGCTTGATAGCTATTATTATAGGCAAACTCTACCAGAGGAAGGTGAGAAGCCCACAATCCTCCAAAATCGAGCACACAAGCTCTCAACAGATCTTCTAGTGTTTGAATGGTCCTCTCTGACTGACCATCAGTCTCGGTGTGATAAGCCGTACTCAGATTGAGTCGTGTCCCCAAGGCTTCTTGCAAGCCACTCCAAAAGCGTGAGGTGAACCGTGCATCTCTGTCTGAAACGATAGACACGGGTACCCCATGCAATCTGACAATTTCGTTGATATACAACTAGCTTAAGGTGCCAATGGAGTCTCGCCCCCGAATAGCTAAGAAATGGGCTGATTTTGTCAAACGATCTACAATGACCCATATCATGTCCTTCCGGCCAGAGGTGGCGGGAAGTCCTGTCACGAAGTCCATGGTAATGTGTTCCCACTTCCACTCAGCCACAGGTAAGGGCTGCAATTGACCCGCAGGTCGTTGGTGCTCTGCCTTGACTTGCTGACAAGTGAGGCACCTGGAAACAAATCCCGCTACGCTCTTCTTCAGTCCCGGCCACCAGAACTGTGCTCTCACGGCATGATACATCTTTGTCCCCCCTGGGTGTACAGCCAAACGGGAATGATGAAATTCCCTCATCAAATCCTCTCGAAGGAAAGGTGGAACTATCAAATGCCCCTGAAACCTCAACTCGTGTTCAGCTCCTTCTGTCCACTCTTCGGACAGCTCACCGGCCTCTATCTAGGCCCGGATTATCTCACAGTCCACGTCTCCCAACTGTCCATCACGGACACGTTGGTATAATTCTGGCATCACAGTGATAGGGCACAGGGCTGCTTTCCCACAGCTAAGATCAGGTTGTACCTGAAGTACTGCTAGCTGTTCCATCATTTTCCATTCTCTAATGGAAACCTCAGCTTTGCCCTTTCTACTTAGCGCGTCAGCAACAACATTCCCTTTTCCAGGTGTATAGGAGAGTGTGAAATCGAACATCTACAGGTACTCTACCCATCTCCTTTGCCTCAGGTTCAGGTCTCTCTGGGTGAAAATATATTGCAGGCTTTTGTGGTCCGTGTACACCACAAATTTCTCCCGCAACAAATAGTGTTGCCACGACTTTAGGGCAAAAATCACTGCTGCCAACTCCAGGTCGTGTGTTGGGTAATTTTGCTCATGGGGTTTCAGCTGTCGTGAGCCATAAGCTATGACTTTGCATTCTTGCATCAGAACACACCCCACTCCCACTTGGGACGCATCACAATATACCTCATAAGGCACTCCTTGTGGTAGACTCAACACAGGTGTAGTGGTCAGCCGAGTTTTCAATTCCTCGAAAGCTTTCTGACACTTGTCCGTCCACTCAAATTTGGCTCCTTTCCGTGTCAAGGCTGTCATCGGTGCTGCCAACCGTGAAAACCCTTCCACGAAGCGCCGGTAATATCCCGCCAGTCCCAAGAAACTACGGATCTCAAAGACATTAGTGGGCCTCTTCCAAGATGATACAGACTCAATCTTGGTTGGGTCCACTCTTACTCCTTCAGCAGATACTACGTGCCCAAGGAAATGCACCTCTCTCATCCAAAAGTCACACTTACTAAATTTAGCATATAACTGATGATTTCGTAGTGTCTGCAACACCACGGTCAGATGTTCCCCATGCTCCTCTCGGGTCTTAGAATATACGAGGATGTCATCAATGAATACCACTACGAAGGAATCCAGATATGGGGCAAATGTCTGGTTCATTAGATGCATAAACGCTGGCGGTGCATTCGTAAGCCCAAAAGGCATCACTAGCCACTCATAGTGCCCGTATCTGCACCTGAATGCAGTCTTAGGGATATCCTCCATCCTGACCCTCAGCTGATGGTACCCCGAACGGAGATCAATTTTCAAAAACTACCGTGCTCCACTCAGTTGGTCGAATAAGTCATCAATCCTCGGTAACGGATATTTATTCTTTACCGTTACTTGGTTCAGCTTCCGGTAGTCAATACAGAGTCTCAACGACCCGTCTGCCTTCTTAGCAAATAGTACTGGTGCACCCCAAGGTGATGTACTTGGGCGAATGAAGCCTTTATCTCCAAGCTCCTTTATTTGCCTTTGTAGCTCTCTCAATTCAAAGAGGGTCCTATCTGGTATGCCACTTGGGAGATAGGTCCCACCCCGGGTACCGGTTCAATTGTGAACTCGGTACTCTGTGTGGAGGTAATTCCACTAACTCTCCAGGGAACACATCCTGGAAGTTCTCAACCACATCAGGCCACGCTCTTTTCTCTAAGTTACCTTCCTCCTCGAAGGTTAGAGTGGCAAGTCTATGGGTAATATTACCCCATAGCTCCCTCATTGGCCCTGCTCTCCCTGGCATTCTTATCCCATTCACCCACTATAGTACGGAAGTTCCCGGGGTGTAGTAAACGACACTCGTCATCTATAGCGATTAATCTTAGCCCGAAAGGCCAACAACCAGTCCATTCCCGAATCAAATCGAATGTCCTCATAGGCATCACATAAAGATCAAATTGGAGTTCAACTTCTCCAATTGTAAGTACGCATTCACGACATACACGGTTTATTGTCACCGTCCCTCCCATAGGTGACTCAACACACGAGGCCTATCAGCCCTCACACAAACAAGTCCAAGGCCCTCAACCAAGGACTCCGCAATCAGGGAGCATGATGCTCCAGGGATCAAATAAGACAAAGGAACTACAAGACGGGATAGTAAAATAGTACCTCGTACTACTGAAGACCCGGCTCCGCCGTCCTTGGAGGGCGATGGAAGATCCTCCCTCTCTGCGGGTGCTGAGGTAAGCGCGTATGCTCTGCCTTGACTCGCCCCAACACTTGCCTCTATAGCCTTCCCTTTAGCTCCGGCTGGAGTCCACTTGGACGCCCCTCCGATCCTCCTTGTGTTTTGGCATAGTTAGAACCGGCCTGACTGGGTTGCCATGAACGTGCTGGCCTCGGAGCTGGGGCTTGAGATTGGCTCCCTCCTTTGCCTCCTTGTGTCACACTTCCAGCTCCCCGACTGTTCCCCTTACTGAAACACACCGTTCTAAGGTGCCCTGTCTTCCCACAGCCATGACACGACAGGTGCTGTTTGGGGCACTCACGTTTCAGGTGTCCTGACTGGCCACAACAAGCACACTCTCTGGGAAAACTCATAGCTGAGCCCCCCTGTCCTCCAAAACTACGGAACCTCGGTGGAGCCATTGGCTTGGCCCCGGTCCTTGGGAAAAGTTCCACTCCCAGGACTCAACCTTTTGTCTCTTGGAATCCCCTTGCTTGTCACGTCCACTCGCCCCAACCGCTCTTGATGAGCTTGTCTTCCCTCCTCCAATCCTCTGTCAACAATTTTGGCTGTGTCAACGACTTCTGCATAAGTTTTCAACCTCAGCATTTTTACTCTTTGCTTCAGGGCAGGTCTGAGTCCCATGGTAAATTTATGGGCCTTCAGATCCTCTCTAGATATTGCCTCTGGGGCAAACCGACTCAGTCCTCTAAAGTCCCGCTCGTACTCAGCCACTGAGCGTGAGCCCTGCTTCAAGCTACTGAACTCTTCCCTTTTCTGCCACCGCAGCGACTCTGGGAAAAATTCCTCATGAAATAGGCGGAGGAACTCGTCCCCAGGACATGGCCTCCATGTCCCGGCTCCCTGATATGCTCAGCCACCACTCCAGGGCTTCTTCTTCTAACTGGCGGACTGCCAGCCTCACTTTATCTTCCTCCTGGGGTCGGAGAAAAGAGAATATGTGCTCTATCTGGCACAGCCAATGCTCTGCTGCCAGAGGTTCAGCTCCTCCCTTGAACCTTGGTGGGTGTTCCTTTCGGAAACGCGTTACCACGTCTTCTTCCTCCCGTTTCACTGGCACTTCCTGCCTGCGTGGAGGTTCTGCCTCACGGGGTGGGGAAGGTGGCGCTACCTGCCATGCTAGCATCTCCTGACGTACCTCATTTAGGATCTCCCCCCTGAGGTCCTCACGCATTCCTTGTACATTCTCGCTCAAAGCTCTGACTTGGGCCATGATCCGCTCTATGGGATCATCACCCTCTACTCATGGTTCTCCCTCTTGTCCAACCCGTGCAGAAGACTCATCTTCTACAGCTGGGGTAGCTCGGGTTATTCTCCTCGGAGGCATTCTCTACACATTAGATAAGACTAGAGTCAATATCTCAGGTTACACACCCTCATTCCTATGGACCATGAGGTACACGTATAGGGTAATTGCCCAGATTGCATAATAACAATTCACACACGTATCAACTTCCAAGCATTAACTTTCGTAATCGGTTATTTAACGAGAACATTCAGGACCATTTATCCAATACTAACATTCAAAGATCAATTATTCAACTCTAACACTTAGCATTCATTATTCAGTATCAAGTTCAACAATTATGTTCAAAGAACGTATCACACCAGATCATAACATTTATACGAAAATTCAAACTAGTGCCCTAATACCACGCATGTATGCATCTCAACCCAAATGCAAATGTCCTACTCCCTGGTCTAACTACTCCTGAGTACACCCCAAAAAACCGGATAGGTCCACGGTGATCAGGCGTGCCCTATACTGTCTTCTAAGGGTCTCAAAAGTAATCATCCCCCCCCCCACTATCCTAGGTCCACTAGACCATGAGGGCTCTGATACCATATTGTCACGCCCCAAAAAAATTGTCGACCTAACCCAATGTTTGGGTTTTACGGTTTGAATGTCATGATACAAGCAAATCAAGAAATAGAATATGGAGATGAAGAAGAAACAGAACATGAGGAAGAAGATAGGTCTTACTAAGCCCGATAGAAATTATCAATTAAAAGAATTAAATTATACACCATTCGTTGACTATTTATAATCATGCTAATATGTTGGTAATCTCTATTCTATCCGTAATACACCCTTGCAAGATGGTATGTAAGGGTCTGAGACTGCCATCTTGGTCAACAATAGAAAAAACTTTGTGGATGGCAACGACTTTGTAAATATATCGGTTGAATGATGCTGCGACCGGATTGGCATCAACTTAATTGCTCTTGAATCCACCTTATCACGAACAAAGTGACAATCTATTTCATTGTGTTTCGTCCGTTCATGGAAGGTTAGATTGGAAGCAATGTGTATTGCGGCTTGATTATCATAGAGTAGCAGGGCTGGAGTGGAAATAGATATCTAAAGGGCTCGTAACAGTTGTTGAAGCAATGTAATTTCAGCAGGAGTAGCAGTTATAGACCTGTATGATGGTCCCTTGGAGCCTAGAGGGGGGTGAATTGGCTCTTATCGAAACTCTTTCTAATCTCTTAAGACACAAACACTTATCCAGTTAAGTGATAGAATCACTGCGGAAGATAACCAGATAGTGGAAGTATTTTGTTTTATTATCAAAAGATAAATACAACAAAATAGAAGCAAGACTCTCTTACACTCTGTTTACAAAGGGATTCACACACTAGCCTATTTTTATCTTTTGAACTCTTGTGCATACACAGGGTTAATCTTAGCTTGCTCACACACACTGTCTCAAATATACAAGTATGAATATTTATACAAAAACATTCCTAAAGACAACATTGGAACTTGTAGTTCCGGAATGCGTTCAGCAATAACTATTCCTCGGTAATCTCTCTGCCTTGACTGCTGCGGTTTGTGGAGCTCAAGATCTTGGGTTTAAGGAGTATAAGTGTCTTTGTGAGTTCCCAAGTATAATTAAAGTTGTGTCCACATATCCGGGTGATCCACGTGTAAGGTTCTTCAGGTTCTCAACGAGTTTGTCTTACATCGGGACACCACGAGCTGATAACCTTAAATGCGGTTGAGTTGAAGCAGTATCTTCTTGGTCCGGTGTAATTTTCCTTACTCCGTAGCTAATGAAGCTCGGAACCTTACTCCGTGTCAATGGTTGCTTACTCCGTATCTATTTGGTACTGGAATCCTTAGTCCGTGTCAGCGCTTCCTTATTTCGCATGTAAATTCCTTACTCCGTATGTAAGTTCCTTACTCCGTATGAGTTTAAAGGATCGGATGACTTACTCCGTACTAGCGCATCCTTACTCTGCATGAGTGAGTAGCACGGATTCCTTACTCCGCATCTAGTTTCCTTACTCCGTGTGAATAAAGACTCGGGTCCTTATTCCGCATCAATACTTCCTTACTCCGTATGTATGAAAGACTCAGATGCCTTACTCCGTGTCTTCTTTACTTTAGTTCGCTTGAGGGGAAGGCTTAACTTTTTAACTCCATGTCAAACCTTTTACTTCATGTGACCTTTTGGACCAAGACTCTTACTCCGCATCAGTTTGACTTAGTCCGTTTGAGGCATTAGGAACAGATTCCGTAATCCGTAGCTTTTAAGTTCTTAGTCTGCATGAATATTCCTTATTCCGTATGTACTGGTGACTTGGTTATTTACCAAGTGTTTGACGATACTTACTCTTGTCCGGATCAGGATTATGTATCCTGTCCTTAGCTTTACTCTCACGAGTGTATCTCCGGATTAATAACATATCTTCTGCAACGATCAAAGAAACACAAAAGATCTCAGATCAAATTACATAAGGTTTTATCAGCATTATCCAAATTCTGGGCTTGATCCAACAATCTCCCCCAATTATGGATATGCCCAAACCCTTTGTAATCTGATCTGGTAAGCATTGCAAAAAGATAACATACAAAATACGCATCACAACCAATTTCATTCATCAGCAATAGAATACAGTTCAGCCTTTATACAAGATTTTCATTAAGGTATATACGGCTTACTATACTTGAAGATCATAGTTACTACTTTCTCTCTAAGCTCCATTGTCTGCTTTATCGTATAAGTGGTGTGTTGGCTCCAATATTTGTCCACAGTTAAGAATGACTTGATGAAGTAATAAACAAAGGCCCCGCAGCTATCTCCATCCGGCTGTTGTGGCACTTGCTTCTTGCCCCGGAATGTCTCCTTCAGCTTCTCAGTTGGACTCAAGGGTGTGATGCCCAACTCTTCATATAATCCAGCTTTCTTCACAGCTTCAGTAAGCTTGAGACACAGTGGTTCCCATTGATTCTTTCTTACATAATGCTCCACAATCTGATGAGAATCAATCAGAATCATTTGTTTGGACTGAATCATGAAGACAACCATCATGAAATGTGGCGACATGATCCGGTACGGAATGAGGATAGTTGAGAGAGTTTTCCATGGCTTGCTATCCTCAGCAGTTCCGTCGATGAAGGACTGAATGATTTCTACACTGGAAAGATAACCTTCATTCCAGCACGGCAGAACTTCAAACAAGTGGCTATCCTTGTAT
This sequence comes from Taxillus chinensis, assembly GCA_023512835.1. NCBI lineage: Eukaryota > Viridiplantae > Streptophyta > Magnoliopsida > Santalales > Loranthaceae > Taxillus > Taxillus chinensis. The sequence continues at coordinate 54,282,566 of CM042084.1, forward strand.
AGAGATGGAAACAGCCTCATCTCCATTTTAACAGCCCTAGAGAAGTTGTCAATGTCGTCTGTTGTAAACAGCCCCTTCTCTGAGCAAAGGGTCCGAATGTCGTCCGGGGAGAAGGGGTACATTTTAGAGAGACATCTTCTCTCGGCAGAAGACGCAGTATAGGACTTCATTGCCTTACGCATGCTTCCATCCGCATCAGAAGGGTCACACGCCGCGTATGATGGGAGGAAGGTGTCAACTGCGGGTGAAGGGGATGGAGGAGGAGCTGCAGTCGAGGAGCTTGGCTGAGAGAAGCGGCTTCGTTTGGGAATTTGAACTCCCTGAAGCAATGAAGAGGCAGGCCGCTTCTCAGCACGAGTCTGAGTGGAAGGTGATGTAGCGGGGAGCGAGGAAGGAGCAGAGGGATCAGATGACACTTTCTCCCCCGGTTTGGCATATCGCCGGGGAGCAACTGGAGGGCGAGCCATCGTGTGCGCCAGGTCCGCGAAGGAGGTAGACAAGGAATGGACAGACAAGGCGACGAGATCCATCTTCTGTTCCATGGAAGTGGAGGAATCAGTGAGAGCGGAGAGGAGTTGGGCACCAAGTGCATCAACCTTGGCGGCGATGGCGGAGATTTGGGCGCTATGAGCTTGAGCGTGTCGGTCCAGCTGGGCGGAGAGCACAGCGTCGGAGTGGACCGTGCCAAAAGAAGCACGCCCAAGGACCAACTCCGGAGCTTTGGAGGACTCCCCCACAGGAACAGGAGCAGGAGTGCGCTGGGCAGAGGAATCCGCAGGAGTATCAGCAGCAGCAGCAGAAGGAGCATCCGGAGCAGCAGAGGCATCCGGCGCGGAGAGGCATCCGGAGCAGCGCCTGACCCGCTTTGACCGAAGAGGTCAACGACGGGAATGTTGACAAGCGGGAGAAGAGGGTCCAGCCTTAGCAGGGGAAGGACTCCGTGCGGCATGGACCGGGGCTGGAGGAGGTAGGGAACAGCACATCGGGAATGGAGGCCGGCATAAGAAAGCCGTGGTCCAAGTTCCAGATGATCATGGTCTCCGGGGATTGGGTATGGCACGTGTAAAACACCCGGAGATCGGGGTCAGGAATGGAGGCAGTGTGGGCAAGGCTGAAACGCAGCCATAGGTCCGTTAAGGTGTCGGTGGAGAGATGGTCAAGATAATCTTGGGGTTGAGGTAGGGGAGGAAAAGGAGCTTCCGGAATAGATTCTGGACATCAGCAATGACGGCAAGAACGGCGGTATCAACCGCGGAGCAGACGCGGAGGTGGAGGGAGTGGGGACATCCGCAGCAGAGGGGGCTGAGGAAACAGCTTGATGGGCACTGCGCTGAGATGGCCCTGCAACCTCGGACGGTTCGGCACGGACGCTGTGCTGGGAGGCCCGAGAAAGGGAGGGTGTTGCAACGGACCGAATCCGGTAGGAGCGGGGAGCAGAACTGACGTCAGGGGCTTGGCTGTCGGAGGGGTCACCAACAGAACTGCCTTGTTGTTCCAAGTCAGGGAGAATGCGGAGAGCTGCAGAGGGACGGCGGGCCGTCATGTTCCCATCCGGCGTAAGATAACGAAGGTAATATGTCGAAGGAAATGAAACAGCGTCATAGCGGGCAAAATGGTCCGGATGAAGATGCCGAAAGACGATGCTTAGTATGCGCCCGAAAGAATGGTTCTTGGGACCATTCTTGCGATGGTCGAAACAAAAAACATCCCCCAGTCCATCGGAAGACCTTCGAAAACACCGTACATGGCCGTAAGAAGAACGTAAGGAACCGAGTCCGGAGCAGAGGTGCGAGCCGGAGAACATCGACTCGGTATGGTCGCCATACGGCGATAAGCGACCTTGGAAGGATTTCACCTTGTATTCCTTGCCTTTTTGGGTACAACCCATAGAAGCCGCCATTGGACAAGCATCAAGGCGCTGTGGTTCACCGGGGGAAGATGAAGACCAGCGCGGAGTACGGCGGGAGTGATGAGGATAGATTCACCGCGAACATAGGAGATGATTGAGTCAGTGGTACACCCGATCCGTTGGTAATACTCAAGAATGTCGTCTATAAGAAGATCGACGGGATTGGAGATCAAGTTGAGTATATGCGAGGCTTCTAGTAGAGGGCGAAGATGGAAAAACCAGTCCGGCGGGTTTGAGACAAAGACGCCAATCGACCAGATGGCCGGGATTAACGCCGGAAAGAGAGATTCAGGTGCCATTGTAGATGAAGATTGAAGGTCGAGAGGAAAGGTGACGTCTTGGGTATTGAAGGAGCAACAAGAGGTTTAGGGATTTAAAAGGAGCAATACTCGTGCTTCGCAGGAATGACCAGAATATATAAGACCGAGTCCATGAATGTCAGCGGGTCTAAGAAGTTGGCGAGTGAAACAGTAAACCGCTTGACAGGCTGATGTCATTAGTCTTGATATCGGTGCGCCTCTAAATGAAACGATGTCGTGGAGACAAGGATGACCAAGTAAAGATAACGCTGTTCGCCTTCCGGAGAAATGTGTGTGCATCCCGAGATATGCATTTAAAGAATCATCATGATTCCTCCTCAAAAGCACGCGATATAAAAGAAGACATGGATTATCGCAATTTGACAAGGTGAGGAGTCCTGGAGGAATGAACCGACAATCATCCGGAATCAACGATAGTCGAGTGAAGAGTGTCCGGATGAAAAGTAGACCGTGTCCTTGTAAACGAGTGCGGTGAGAGAGAAGTAGATTCCTTTGATGTCGATAAGCCGAAGAGAAGAGAATTACCACAACACTTCAAATCCAAGACTATGGACTAGATTTATCGATAAGGTTGCAAAGAAAATCGAACTGTAGCTTAAAAAAATGAACTAAAAGTACAAAAGCTTAACAGGTAGGGATTAGTACGGATAAGAGAAAATAGTCTGTGAAGAACGACATAATCCGAATTAATGAGAAACAAAACTTATGCAATACAAAGAATGTAATAGACATATACATATGAGAGAATGATCATATTACTGAATCAGGGCATATGTCAGATAAAAATATACAAGTTCATATAGGTCAACATAGTGAAACCGTCCTGCTGAATGACGTAGCTAAGATTAATTAAAAATCATATGATTTGATCAAACTAGGATTCATGAGTGAAAAATGAGGAAGCGGACACATGTCAAATGCAAGCAATTGATTATCCGATTAAAATGCATGGTTGAAGAAAAGAAAAACATCCAAGCATGCCTCAATTCCGTTTCTACAACGCATGTCCAGTCAGATCCGGAGGTAAAAGTTTAGAGGAGTGAGTATCCGAGACATATTAGGGAGTCATTACTGAGGTAATAGATGAAGCTTAAGCTCCCCCGTAGATCATTCGATCCTCTCAATGATAGACTCCCCCTCAAATAGACAGCCAGGAACCAGGTCATGAGACATATACGGGGGGGTATTACTTGAATAATGTAAAAAGCATTTTCTCCCCCCATAGATTGTGCAATCCTCTCGGTTGACCTTTCCGGCATATAGAAATTCAGCACTATCTATCTTTTGGGAAACTATACTTGAAGCTGATCGATCAGGCGATTGTGTATTCATCCACCAGGCATTCCGTCCTAACCCATTTCATTTCTTCAACTAAACAAGTTAATAGAGTAATCTAAATGAACAGGCATTTGTCTTGTGGTGATCAGTGGAAATTAAGATCATGAAGCCCGAATGAGGTTATTCAAATAAACTTTAATCATGTTAGCTTAAACGACTTCAGTCGGGAAACGCAAGCATCCTCCCAATATGAAGTTGATTTTAATATCAGAAGCATAAAGCCCTTAATCAGTAAGTATGATCAGCATTAAAATCAGTATGTATCTTCTACTTTCACTAAAAGCACACGGTATGTTCGACGGTAAAGTATATTTGTTGGGTAATATAAATGTGAAACTATGCAGAGAAGTCGAGCATACCTAATCGGATGAGTAGTACAGAGAATCTTGCATCAGGTAGGGGCTTTGTAAGTATGTCTACCAGTTGATCTTCAGTAGCAACATGTTCCAGGGAAATGTGATTTTTGAGAACATGGTCACGTATGAAGTGATACCTGACCTCAATATGCTTCGTCTTAGGGTGCATGGCAGGATTATTGCTGATAGCAATTGCACTAGTGTTGTCGCAGTAGAGTGGAATAGATGACAGGTTGAAACCGTAGTCAGTAAGTTGACTTTGCATCCAGAGTAGTTGTGCGCAAAGAACTCCCAGTAGACTATATATTCCGCCTCGGCAGTAGAGGTTGATACGGAATTCCGCTTTCTGAACCATGAAATTAATCTATTTCCAAGAAACCGACACGTACCACTTGTGCTCTTCCCGTCGATGCGACATCCAACCGAGTCGGCATCGAGTATCCTGGATAAGGTGAAGTTGGACTCCTTTGGGTACCAGAGTCCCAAATTCATCGTTCCCTTGAGATATCTTAATATCCGTTTAACATGAAGCATATGTGACTCCTTGGGATTTGCCTGATATCATGCACAGATGCAAGTTGCAAACATAATGTATGGCCGACTTGTCAGTAAGATACAAAGCAAGGATCCTATCATCCCTTTGTAGTCAGTCACATTTACTGATATGCCGTCCACATCGGGATCTAACTTGGCACCGACAGCATGGGAGTTTTGACGGGAGATGAACCTTCCATACCAAACTTCTTAATAAGATCGCGAGTATACTTAGCTTGATTAATGAAGATTCCTTCCTTCAATTGTTTAACTTCTATTCCGAGGAAGTAGGATAGTTCTCCCATCATGCTCATCTCAAACTTGCCTGTCATCAACTTAGCAAACTCTTCACAAAGCTTCGGATTCGTTGATCCCAAAATGATATCATCCACGTATATCCGTACGATTAGAGTGTGTCCTTTCTCTTTTTGTAGAAATAAGGTGGTGTCTATCTTCCCTTTTTGGAAGTTGTGAGCAAGTAGGAATTCGACAAAGGTGTCGTACCAGGCTCTTGGAGCTTGCTTCAAACCATATAAAGCTTTCCGAAGTTTGTAGACTAGATGTCCTGCTTTAGGTTCAATGAAACCGGGAGGTTGTTCTACGTAAACCTCCTCTTGAAGATCTCCATTCAGGAATGCGCTCTTGATGTCCATTTGATAAACTATGAAGTTTTCATATGAAGCATACGCCGAAACATCCGGATTGCCTCAAGTCTTGCTACTTGGGGCAAAGGTCTCATCATAGTCTATTCCTTCTTCTTGAAGATATCCTTTGGCTACCAGTCGGCTTTGTTCCTGGATTACTATTCCATCCATATCAAGCTTGTTCCGAACACCTATTTAACTCCAATGACTTGTTGAGACTTAGGCCTTGGTACTAAAGTCCACACATTATTTCTCTTAAATTGATTCAGGCTCTTCTTGCATGGCTTCTATCCAATTCGAATCTCGAAGAGCTTCATCTACCACTTTTGGTTCTATTTGAGATAGAAAACATGAGTAAAGACTCATGTTGGAGGTGGCTACTCTTGTTCTTACACCAACGATAGGATCACCAATCACTTGATCCGAGGGATGGTTTCGAGTCCATCTTAATTACATTGCGATGTGATGATTGATCTTGAATAATTTGAAGCTCCGCGATTAGGTGGTTCACGCATATCTCGCTGGTTGAGCTTCTTCCGGACCAGATGTATCCATATTAGAAGGTACGGTAGAACTTGATGGTTCTTCAACACCTTGTTTCGTCGGTGTTAACTAGTCCAGGACGGACTTGAAGGTGCTCCGGAATTTTGGATATCCGTAGGAGTATGTCCGGAGCTTAACGGTAGTCCTGAGTCCGAGTCATCCATAGCATCGTCCATAACATTTCTTTGTGCTCTGCTGGGGCCGCTTGGTTGGTCAGTATGTGTAACAGGAACAGTCATAAACTTTGAATAGTCGATGTTATTGTCTTGAACCTGTACGTTAGAACTTGAAGAAGCAACTTTTGACCAATCAAGATTAGTTTCATCAAAGGTCACATGGATAGATTCTTCAACTTTAAAAAGTTTTCTATTGAAGACCCGATAAGTTTTGCTATGTAATGAGTACCCGACAAAGATCCCATCATCAGATTTTGGTTCAAATTTATTCCGGGGTTCTTTGCCGTTGTTCAATATATAGCATGTACACCCAAAGGCTCTGAAATGTGAAATTGAAGGTTTTCGTCCTCTCCACATCTCATAGGGTGTTTTCATGGTAGATTTATTTATTAGAGTTCGTTCGAACATAACGGGCGGTGGACACGGCTTGACCCATGGGCGAGAGGAAGCGTTGCCCCTGCTAACATAGATTTGCCAGCCTCGACTAAAGTACGATTCTTGCGCTCAGCTACCCCATTCTGTTGTGGAGTTCTGGGCACAGATAAGTCATGCTGAATGCCCTGTTCAGAATAATATGATCTCATATCTGAAAAATCAAATTCTGTACCATGATCACTCCTGATGCACTTAATGCTCAATCCTTGTGAGTTGCTTACCCAGTTGAAAAGATCTACAAGATGCTCAAAAGTTTGATCCTTTGATTTCAGGAACATCACCCATGTGTATCTGGTGAAATCATCGATAACCACAAGGGTATATCTCGCACCAGCAAGCGAAGGAACAGAAATAGGACCACAGAGGTCCATATGAAGAAGTTGCAAAGGAGCAGTTATCGAATTAACTGATTTACTCTTAAAGCTATGTTTGGTTTGTTTGCCGAGTTGGCATTCTCGACAGAGAGTGTCTCTGGAGTATTTGAGTTTAGGTAGACCAGTGACAAGATCAAGTGATGCTAACTTAGACAGTGTCTTAAAGTTTAAGTGTGCGCATCGCTTGTGCCATAGCCAACTATCTTCATCTGATGCTTTAGTGAGGAAGCATACAGGGTCAGAAGAATTATTTCTTAAGACAACTGAGTATATGTCCCCATCTCTTGATCCGGATAACTTAACATCTCCGGATAAGTTTTCCCTTACTGTACAGGTGTTGGACATAAAGGAAACGGTAAATCCTTTGTCACATAAATTACTGACACTTAGCAAATTATGCTTCAAACCTTCGACTAGTGCAACTCGAGTGATTGATACACAGCCATTGGTTAAAGTGCCATACCCGATAGTCTTACCTTTGCTGTTGTCACCATATGAAACGGATGAACCTCGTTTGTCATTCACTTCAACAAGTAGAGTCTGATCACCCGTCATATGTCCGGAGCATCCACTATCGAGGATCCACTTGCTTTGATTGATCTTTAACTTCAAGTGATCCGGCAATGCATTCCAGAGATGCTCCTGAAAGACAACAGTTTACACTTTTGGTGCCCAAACTTGTTTCGGGCGGTTAGAGAGAGCAGACGATAATGTCAACAGTTCCGGATTTGATTTTGCTGGGACTTTTAGCTCTCCAAGTTGACTTTAACTTGTTAGTTTCAGCTGCCTCTTTTAATTGGGTTTTCTTGGGAGAGATACTCCTTTGAGGTTTAGATTTTGTTTTGCTCGAAGAACCCTTTTTATTTAACTGATCTTTATTGGTATGAATTTGATTACAAAGCCAGTTATCAGATAAACTCCAACATTCATAGTGATAATGACCCATTTCCCTATAGATGGAACAGACACTATAATGCGGAGTACAAACAGGGGATACAGGTCTCTTAGATTTTACAAGCTTTCTACCCTGTTCCCTGTGGCCTAATCCATTGCGTTTGGGTGACGCACTCTTGGCCCTAGATGCGTCAGCCTTAGCCTTTTCTTTCTTTTTGGGTGCTACAGTTTTGGCTTTAACTGCAGCAGCCTTCCCTTCATCTTTAGTTATGGGTGCAACTGCTTCGGGAAGAGCAAGTGACCTCAAGTCCACAATCATAAACTATGGTGCCACCCGAAATGAAACCATCCAACGGTTTAGATGTACTAACGGGATATAAGTTGGTTAGTTTTGGAGTGAAATTCGGAGGACACTCAGTAGCTTGAGCTATGGAAGTCGATGGTTCAGAACCTAGGCTAGGTTTGACTCGGATGTTGTCAGGATCAGTCCTAAAGGTAGAGGCTATTTCCCCGGATTTTAACCACTTACGATTTATTTCCCTTTCTTGTTCCAGTTCATTTTCGAGTCGTTTCACAATAACTTTTAGGCCCATTAGGTTGGTATTTAATAGATGATTTTCAGCTCTTAAATCATGATACCAAGCCTCTTTTCCTCTGAAGTCAGCTATGTCCTTTTCAAGTCTAGTGATAGTAAATTCAAGGCATTTATTCTGACTTTCCACATCTTTGTACATTTGAGTAATTATTAGTCTCTCATTCTTTTCATGATCACGTTCAATAATAAGAGATTCTAATTGACTCATGAGCTCAGGGATAAAAGGTACCTCAGTATTTGCCATGAGGCAAACGTTCGGCTTAGGAGTTGGCTCATCATCCGAGGATTCCTCCTCTTCTTCCAAGCCACTGATGTACTTTGTCACGAACGCCTTCCTCTTGTTCTTGTTGTTGTCTGAGGTGGAGCGGCGAGGAGTTACCTTGTCACTTTTCTCGGCCACTTTTGATTTGGATCTGTAGTCCTTGGCCCAATGACCGATTTTCCCACAGATGTAGATTCCCGGGAACTTGGACTCCGGTCTCTCCTTCCTTTGGAAAGATGATGATGAGCGTCTCCTGAATCCTTTTCTTGCTTTTCCGTAGGAATCGCTCAAAGGATTTGACGAGAAGAGCTATCTCCTCCTCCTCGTCAGAATTAGAATTCTCGGACGCATCCGTATCATCATTCCTCAGTATGTTTAAACATTCCGTAGCTTTGAGAGCTACCCCCTTTTCCTTCCGAGCTATTTTCTCATCCCGGTCAGAGTACTTAAACCCGACTTCGTGAGTCCGCAGCTCTCCATATAGTTCTTCAAGGGGAACATACTGCCGGTTTGTGTCGATTGCATCCGGAGTTGTTTGGAGTAGTAGCGATCCGGCAAGGAGCGAAAGAACTTGTCATTGATCCGAGATTGAGAATAATGCTCATTGACGGTCTTGACTCAAGAATGAGCTTGCCGAATCTCCGATAGATGCTTTCGAGTGATTCGCCTAGTTTATGATTGAAACTCTCAAAGTTCTGCCTGAGAGTACAGATAACGTTCTACATCTGGGACTGACTCCCCTCATAGAGGATTGTCAGTTTATCCCGACGCTTTTTTGTCGTCGTGCAGCCCTGGACGTCCGTGAAAGCCTTGGAATCCAAAGACGATGTAACGTAAGCCAAAGCCTTTTCGCTAGCGCACTGCCAGGCTCTTTCATCGTTGGTAAGTTCGGCATCCGTCTTTGGCCTTCTAACTCCATGTTCTCCGATTGTCATCGGAATTGGAATCTCCTGATGAAGACAGGCCACATGAGATGGTCATGGAATACCATGAACATCTTCATTCGAGCTTTCCACCGGGAGAAAAGCTCGAGTGTGAATTTGGGCGGTTTGTCGAGTAAAACCAGAACTCCGTGGTTAAGCGGTGGAGAGGCGACGAGTTGAGGTGGGTCGACGTTTTCACTGCTGCTTCGATTCAGGATGGGCTCTTGTGCACCTCCGGAGTTAAGGCGAATGTTGAATAGCATACTGCTTTCTTCGGCCATTGCTGAGAGCGAAAGAGTGGGATCTCTATTTAGAACAAATAGAACTTGCTCTGATACCACTTGATGGTCCCTTGGAGCCTAGAGGGGGGTGAATAGGCTCTTATCGAAACTCTTTCTAATCTCTTAAGACACAAACACTTATCCAGTTAAGTGATAGAATCACTGCGGAAGATAACCAGATAATGGAAGTATTTTGTTTTATTATCAAAAGATAAATACAACAAAATAGAAGCAAGACTCTCTTACACTCTGTTTACAAAGGGATTCACACACTAGCCTATTTCTATCTTTTGAACTCTTGTGCATACACAGGGTTGATCTTAGCTTGCTCATGCACACTGTCTCAATTATACAAGTATGAATATTTATACAAAAACATTCCTAAAGACAACATTAGAACTTGTAGTTTCGGAATGCGTTCAGCAATAACTATTCCTCGGTAATCTCTCTGCCTTGACTGCTGCGGTTTGTGGAGCTCAAGATCTTGGGTTTAAGGAGTATAAATGTTTTTGTGAGTTCCCAAGTATAATTAAAGTTGTGTCCACATATCCGGGTGATCCACGTGTAAGGTTCTTCAGGTTCTCAACGAGTTTGTCTTACATCGGGACACCACGAGCTGATAACCTTAAATGCGGTTGAGTTGAAGCAGTATCTTCTTGGTCCGGTGTAATTTTCCTTACTCCGTAGCTAATGAAGCTCGGAACCTTACTCCGTGTCAATGGTTACTTACTCCGTATCTATTTGGTACTGGAATCCTTAGTCCGTGTCAGCGCTTCCTTATTCCGCATGTAAATTCCTTACTCCGTATGTAAGTTCCTTACCTCGTATGTAAGTTCCTTACTCCGTATGAGTTTAAAGGATCGGATGGCTTACTCCGTACTAGCGCATCCTTACTCCGCATGAGTGAGTAGCACGGATTCCTTACTCCACATCTAGTTTCCTTACTCCGTGTGAATAAAGACTCGGATCCTTATTCCGCATCAATACTTCCTTACTCCGTATATATGAAAGACTCGGATGCCTTACTACGTGTCTTCTTTACTTTAGTTCGCTTGAGGGGAAGGCTTAACTTTTTAACTCCATGTCAAACCTTTTACTTCATGTAACCTTTTGGACCAAGACTCTTACTCCGCATCAGTTTGACTTTGTCCGTTTGAGGCATTAGGAACAGATTCTGTAATCCGTAGCTTTTAAGTTCTTAGTCCGCACGAATGTTTCTTATTCCGTATGTACTGGTGACTTGGTTATTTACCAAGTGTTTGACGACACTCACTCTTGTCCGGATCAGGATTATGTATCCTGTCCTTAGCTTTGCTCTCACGAGTGTATCTCCGGATTAATAACATATCTTCTGCAACAATTAAAGAAACACAAAAGATCACGAGATCAAATTACATAAGGCTTTATCAGCATTATCCAAATTCGGGCTTGATCCAACACTGTACTCTTCCTTGCCTCCTACCCCCGCTCTTGAAGGTGACTTGTAGTTCCCCTATCGGGGTTCTTTCTCTTTCTCTAGTCAACTTTTTGAGCATGTCCATCATCAAGGCCTTTTGCCCCTGTAAGGCTTGTATCTTTGCCGATTACTTCTTGTTGTGATTGTTCCAAACCAATGAGTCTATTTTCTACTTCTTCTACCATCATCTATGGTTGTGATACCTGGATGTGCCGGGATTTGAGGTAGTAAAAGTGTGCAATCTTGGAGGAAGGCTACTTCCCACCTGGGTACAAGGTAATTTTTTAGTTTTTCATATGCATGAATGAATGTGGAAAAGTTAGATAACAAATAACCTTATTGCAATCCTTTTTTTAAAACACACAATACAATGCAAAAATGTCATGTAACATGAGAGCTATTGTTATATGATCTTAAAGCAATTTCTAGTCATCTCCTAATTAGCACGTCGCCTCCTTCTCTGAGGTGATTGCTCACTTGCCTCCTCCCTCTATTTGTTGTCGTCTGACCACTGTCTCCATATCATCTGTAGTTCTCCAAGGCGAAGCTGAAGGTCCCCAAACGCTTGGGCCACCACTGCAACAGCCTTCTTGTCATGAAGGCCTTGTAGGAGATGACTGAAAGTTGTCATGCTTATATGAATGTCGGGTTATACATGATGATATGTTATAATGACAGCTAAAGAAATATCAAGGCAAATAGACAGGATAAAAGAATAAACCAATAGTAAAGCAAATAATGTGTGCAAGGGATGGTTTAAAGACTACCCTACAAAACAAAGGTTAGCATGGCATGGAATGAGCAAACAACATGTGGGTCAATGCCCCTAATGGGCTTCTTTTGCTAGACCTATCTTATTCGATGGTTCCCAAACTTCTTCTATAGAGGGCTCCGTACACCATGGGATTTACCAGAGGGGGTCTTAAAAGGACTGTCGGACCCCATTTTGTCCGGGTTGGACATATTAACCCCATTTTATATAGACCTTTCTACCCATGTCATATAGCTTGTTGAATAGGTCCATAAAATTTCTCACTACCAAGGAATGATTTTGAGTTGATGTTAACCCTAATTTGCACAAGATGGATGCATTGATATGAACAGGGAAGCCCAAAATTGATAAACTTTGCCCCTGAAGTGCCCCAAGACCAATGTCAGGTGATAAAGGATGAAATTTGAAGACTAACGCACTTGGCCGCACTCAATTCTGATGTAAAACGAAGAAGTTATGGCCAAAATAATTGTCAATTGAAAAAGTCAAACTTGCCAAAAGATGGTCAATGCCCCTAGCCAAACTGCCCAAAAATGTGCTTGCAAAGAAAATAATAATAAAAAAACCTTGGCCGTTGACCGTTGACCCTCGACCCTTCAAATCTTCGGGGGTTGACCTTCGACTCGTTGACCGTTGACCTTTGAGGTTTGACCTTCGACCCTTGATCTTCGAAGGGTGACCTTCGACCCTTGACATTCGAGGGTTGACCTTCGATTAACCTTCGACCCTTCGCCCCTTGGCCTTCGACCCTTGACCTTCGAATCTAAAGTTATTGACCTTCAACCCTTTGCCCCTTGACCTTTGACCCTGGGACCTTTGACCATTGACCTTTGACCTGTTGACCGTTGACCTCCGACCCGCCGATACTTTGACCCTATTGACTTTTGACTTTCACTCTTTGGCCTTATATCTGTGGTCGCTCTCCCACATTATTCACGGGACGCATTTTTATTAGCTGGCAATGGTCAAAGATGCTTTTCAACGCTTGTCAGACGCATGTGCTCACAAAAGAACGAAAAAGCAATCACAAGCTGCCCCATTTTACGCATAGGTCATCCAACCACCAGACAAAAGCCAGAATCTTGCAATTAAAAATGTTGGCATTCATAATAGAGCAATAAATGCTTAATAATGACGGTCCAGCCAAATATCGCCAACCCCTTTAAATCTAGTCGTCTATCTACTACGCAAAAAAGGGGGAGAGGGGGAGAAGACCCAGAGAACGCCTAGATTACGCCTAAAAAAACCTCTGAACTTGAAACAAAAAACACATGCTGCCATTCTCCATAATTTCGCCCAGCTCCCTCCTTCAAAAACACAAAAAAGGGAGCCACATAGACCGATTCCTCCTTCTTTCTTTTCTCTTCACACTACCTTTCTCCTCACTTTTTTTCAACAACCATATGTACTCCTTCCCCTTCTCAAACCTAGAAATTTCTGAAACACCATTCTCATTTCTCAACTTCATTTTCGTTTCTTTTCATTATATTTCCACCAACAAATATCAAAATAAAAAAAAAAGAAGGAGAAGAAGCAACAAAAGAGAGAAATAGGTCCATTCGCAATTCTTGCCAGTGGAACTCAGCTTCCGACCAATCTTGGAGCCTCGCCCTCCTGCCAACGTCGCTGCTACCGGAATTCCAAGCTAGAGCCCAAGTCGGTTTATGATTTTTTAATATCTATTTTGATGTTTTAATTTGTTCCTATTTTACTTCATGTATTTGTTTGTTATTATGTTGTTTTTCTTATCTTTTAGTTGTTTTAATACATGATTGTAATTTGTAATAGCAAGTAAAAAAAACAAAAGAGCCGAGAGAGTGAAGAAGAAGAAGAACAAGAAGAAGAAGAAGAATCATGCCAAAAAAAAGGGAGTGAGTTTATTATTCTATTTGTGAATGTCATCATCACACACATAACTTTTATGTCGATATTTGTTTGTTTTTTTATTTTTCATTAGCAAAAAAAAACACAAAAACAAAAAAAACACGTAAAGATTTATTTATTTTTAACATGTGTTAGTGCTTAGTTTTACCCATGTCAAACCACAAAAAAAAACGTTGTCAAAACCAAAAAAACAAAAAAAACAAAATAAACACAAAAAACGTTTTCAAACCAAAACAAAAATAAAAAAAGTTTTTAAACCAAAAATAAAAAAGAAAAAAATCAAGGTTTTTAAACTTTAACAAATAATTTAGCTAAATAAAAAACATAGACTTTCTAGGCAACCCAACCCAATCACAGCAGTAGAAATAAATAGAAAACCTCCTCCTCTGAAAATAGATACTAAAAGGGCACTATAGGGGTGCTAATCCTTCCCTACACGTAACCAACTCCCGAACCCTTCTCTGATGATGTAGACCACATTTTTTACTACTAAAGGTAGAGGGTATCCAACTATACCCCAAAAACAGTTGGTGGCGACTATAAATTTCTCACCATTGGTTTAGTTTGAGCCCACCCTAAACAGGCCCGGACGAAAACCAATGATGACAAGGACGAGCCTTAAAAGAACCTCAAGCTTGAGTGAGGAGTCCAAGGCCCCATTGCGGATAATGATCAACGCGCAGGGGACTGTACTAAACCTCGCTAACCTAGATTGTAAAAAACTCAGGTATAGGGTTATGCATGGATACAACAATTAGAGAAAGCAGTAAATCACAATTATCATGGCATTTAAAGCATATAAATCACGATTAATAATTAGAAAAACAAATATATATAATAGTAATAACTAGAAAAACAGATATATAAAACAGTAAAACTAAAATAACCTCCTATTCCTAGTTCTAGACCTAACTCTTTAAAAATATATTTTCCCCAGCAGAGTCGCCAGCTGTCATCACTGGTTTTCGTCCGGGCCCGTTTGCGGTGGGCGCAAACTAAACCAATGGTGAGAAATTTAGAGTCGCCACCAACTGTTTCTGAGGTACATTAGATACCCTCTACTTTGAGTAGTTTAAGGTATGGTCTGCGTTATCAAAGAAGGGTTCGGGAGTTAGCTACGTGTAGGGAAGAATTAGCAACCCTATAGCGCCCTTTCGATATCTATTTTCAGAAGAGGAGGTTTCTATTTATTTTCATTGTTTGGATTTGGTTAAGGCACTATGGTTTTCCTAGAAAGTCTATGCTTTTTATTTAGCTAAGTTATTTGTCAAAGTTATAGTTAAAATTGATTTACCCTATGTTTCTAAGGGAAATCCTAAAGGTTTTGCTTTGTTTTATTTTGTTTGTTGCTTGAAGTGAAAAATGGAACCCTAAGGTTTTGGGTTTTTTTTTTTTGCTTTGTTTTGTTTTGTTTTTGTTTGAAAATTGAAGTCCTAAACATTGAGATAATTTTTTTGATTTTTGGTTGGAAAACATTTGTTTTTCTTTTTCTTTTTGTTTTTTAATCCTTTGAAAACATGTTTTTTTATGAAAGGATTAAACCTGAAAACTAACACATGTTCTTTTTTTTTAAATATTTTTTGTTTGTTTGTTTAAAAGGATAAAACTATGAACTAACACGTATTAAAAAATAATATAAAAAGTTATGTGTGTGATCCTGACATCCACAAATCAAATAACGACTCACTCTTTTTTTTTTTTGCTTTTTCTTCATCTTCTCTACCTTTCTCTACTCTTTTTTTTTTTTATCTTTACTATACTTTACATATTACAACGTACAACGTAAAAAAAGAAAATACAAGGAAAATACAACATATACCACAATATAAAAACAAAAAATCCTTGAAATTACATCAAATATAAATATAAATAAGCTAATAAAATAAAGACCAAAAAAATACTAAAAATTACATCAAATATAAATACAAATAAGCTAAAAAAATAAAGAAACAAATGCAAATTGAACCGACTTTGGCTTGAATGGGGCTTCAACACTGGACTTTCGTTTGAAATATCCTATTTGCACCAAAAGTCGTCTGCTCACCCGAATCACTAAATTTTAATAGCGCCAAGTACAAAAATCGGTTAGGATTTCTTGTGGAGACTGCAGTGGTACTTTGGAATTTTGAGCAGATAATGAAAGGAATTTTTTTTTTTGGGTAGAAAATGTGAGAGAGAGGGAAGATGTTTTCTTTGGGCAAGAGAGCCCGTAAAAGAGAAAGAGAGAATTTAGGGGACTTTTTTCCTTTTTTGGTTTCGAGAAAACGAAGCTAAGGGAAAGAGAGAGTATGGTAAGGATTTTTTTGGTTTTAGGAACGAGAGAGAGTTGGCGAAAATCTGGGTGTTCCTCTCTGGGCATAAGTCTGTGTAAAGGGAAAGAGCTTGGGCCTTTTTTGTGCGAGGGGAAGGACCTCCTTTTTAATGCCTTTGGACATAACCTCATTATTGCTGCATTTATTGATGTATTATTCATGCCAACATTTTTTATTTTCGGATTCCATCTGATGTCGGGTGGACTGGCAACCTTTGACCCTACCAACCTTTGACCTTCGCTGATTGGATCCGGATCAAAGGAAGGCTATTTCGGATGATTGGAAGGCTCAGATCCTTACTCCGTATTAGTGGAGGCCTAGTCCGGATCAATGGAAGGCTCGGATCCTTACTCCGTGTCACTGGAAGCTTAGTCCGGATTAATGGAAGGCTCGGATCCTTACTCCATATCACTAGAAGCCTAGTCCGAATTGATGGAAGGCTCGGATCCTTACTCCATGTCAGTGGGAGCTTAGTCCAGATCAATGGAAGGCTCAGATCTTTACTCCGTGTCAGTGGAAGCTTAGTCCGGATCAATGGAAGGCTTGGATCCTTACTCCGTGTCAGTGGGAGCTTAGTCCGGATCAATGGAAGGCTCAAATCCTTACTCCATATCAGTGGAAGCTTAGTCCGAATCAATAGCATGTTCGGATCCTTACTTTGTGTCAGTGGAAGCTTAGTCTGGATCAATGGAAGGCTAGGGTCCTTACTCCGTGTCCGTAGAAGCTTAGTTCGGATCGATGGAAGGCTCGGATCCTTACTCCGTGTTAGTGGAAGCTCAATCCGGATCAATGGAAGGTTCGGATCCTTACTTCGTGTCAGTGGAAGCTTAGTCCGGATTAATGGTAGGTTCGGATCCTTACTCGATGTCAGTGGAAGCTTAGTCCAGATCAATGGAAGGCTCAGATCCTTACTCTATGTCAGTGGAAGCTTAGTCCGGATCGATAGAAGGCTCAGATCCTTACTCTATGTCAGTGGAAGCTTAGTCCGGATCGATGGAAGGCTCGGATCCTTACTCCGTGTCAGTGGAAGCTTAGTTCGGATCGATGGAAGGCTCGGATCCTTACTCTGTCTCAGTGGAAGCTTAGTTCGGAACAATGGAAGGCTTGGATCCTTACTCCGTGTCCATGGAAGCTTAGTCCGGATCAATGGAAGG
The DNA here is from genome assembly GCA_023512835.1 of Taxillus chinensis. Lineage (NCBI taxonomy): Eukaryota > Viridiplantae > Streptophyta > Magnoliopsida > Santalales > Loranthaceae > Taxillus > Taxillus chinensis. Next base: position 54,299,728 of record CM042084.1, read on the forward strand.
CTTGGATTCTTACTCTGTGTCAGTGGAAGCTTAGTCCGGATTAGTGATGTCTCGGATTTGACCATGATGCTTCAGATTTGACCATTTCTCTTCTTCTTCTTTTTTAACTTTTAATTACCTTTTTACCCCTACCCAAAATGCCAAAATGCCAAAATGGACGAAATTTGGGAGATTGTTTGGGAAGTCCCGTATTCACCTAAATAATTATTTTAGAGAATCTCGCATGATCACATTTTCGGGCCCTTTGACTAGAGGCATTGACCATCTTTTGGCAAGTTTGACTTTTTCCAACACATATTGTCTTGGTGTTGGTCTTGGAGCACTTTAGGGGATTGCAACAGAGGTACTCAATTTTGGGCTTCCCTATTCATGTCAGTGTATCCATCTTGTGCAATTTGGGGTAAACATCAACTCCAAACCACTCTTTGGTTGTAGGAAATCCTTAAGGACCTATTCAACAAGGTATATGACATTGACAAGCAAGTATATAAATGGGGTTAGTATGTCCAACCCGGACAAAATGGGGTCCAATAACAATCATAGAGCCAAGCCCGGGAAGACAATACAGTAATAATATAAAATAGGCAGAATGGACATAGTGTAATGACCCATGTTTTGGCATGTGAGGAGTTAGTCATAGTTTTGCCTTTTGAGTGGCAATTTTCTAGTTTTTGGGGAACTTCTACTCATGGACTTCAGCCAAATCATTTTATTTACCAAATAGGAAACTTTTGACGAAAGAGGGCAACCTAGCGAGGCAGAAATAGAGTGCACGTCATATGGGGCATTATGACGTGCAAGGTTTTTATTGCATGCCTGCCTTCTACATGATGCAAGGAAGCTTGGGGTAGAATTTCACATCATTTGAAGCTGCACGTCATATGGGGATATGACGTGCATTATGGCGTGCAACCATATTTTTGTACCGTCACCTTGGTTTTGTGATTCTAATAATCTTTTCCCAAAGAGCCGTGTTAGAATTATGAGTATTTTTTCCCAAACCATGTCATTTTGATGCTAGGTTTCACTTAATCAAAACTACGTCGTTTTGATTGTCTGGGTGTCTATATAAGAGGTGGAGGATTCTTAGGTTTAGGGTTCTTCTTTTGGCTAGCCACCGCAGCCATCGCAGAGAGAGAGAGAGAGAGAGAGAGAGAGGGGGGGGGGAAGGAGAGCTTCTGGTTGCTGCCGGAGCATCTTGCGTGGGTGGACGACGTCCAGCGTGGAACGAGAAGGATTTTCTTTGAGGTAGGGGTTCTGTTCTTCCTTGAACCTATCCCAGGGCCTTAGCCTTGTGATAGGCAATGTAGCTGTTTGGTTTTTTATATATATAAATATGTAAATTCATATAGGTGTGATCTCCTATATGAATGTTAGCCTTCAATGGCATGTTCTGCTTGGATGTATATATACATGCATGTTAAGTGTTTGATATTATGCCTGTGAGGCCACGCATGTTAATTGTTTGATATTATGCCTGTGAGGCCACACATGTTTTGTGTTTGATAATATGCTTGAGTGACTATGCATGTTATGTGTCTGAGATTATGCCTGTATGGTTATGCCTATTATGTGTTTGATTTTATGCCCGTGTGGCTGAGTTTGAGAACCTGTGAATGTGCGCATGCCATGTGTTTGATTTTATGCCTGTGTGGCAGAAATGTATGTTATGTGTTTGTTTGTATGATTATTAGCCTGAGAGGCTGTGGGAACTATTTGCCTGAGAGGCTGTTAAACTATTTGCCTGAGAGACGGTTAAACTATTTGCCTGAGAGGCAGTTAAACTATTTGCCTGACAGGCAGTTAAATATTTGCCCGAGGGGTGGTTAAATTGTTAGCCTGGGAGGCTGTGATAATGTTTATAACTGTGGATATGTTAGCCTATGTGGCTAAGCCTGAGAGGCTGTGGATATGTGAGCCTGTGTGGCTATGGTAACGGTTGTACCTGTTCCGTGACTTGTGGATTGATACTCAACTGTGGAATATAACCTGTTTTTATCTTATTATCACTACACGGCACTTGTGCACATTCTAATGTAGATGCTAGGAACATGAGATGGGTTGGGGAGACATGATCCCAACTGAGCTGTGGTTGCTCACCCCTCCTACTTTGATGTGTTTTCTTTTAGGAACCTATAGGCGTTAGGTGGGACCCCAAGGTAGAAGACCGTATTAGTTTTGTTGTTTCTTTTCAATTATGTTATTTTGTGGAAACTGATGTAGCCCCAGTGGGTAGAGGTTGTAAAAGGGTTTGACTGTAATAAAGACATGTTTGGTTGTAAACATTGTGGTTTGAATTTTAATAAAGACATTTGATTTATAACTTTGTGAGTATCTGAGGTGATCTTGTACAATGTCCTGCGAGGGATGTTTTATATATCTACCCCTTGCCCACCGGGTGGGTTAAGGGGAGTCATGAACCGGTTTCCTCGGGTTGGAAATTAGGGGCGTAACACATAGTCTCATACATCAAAGGTCTGGTCTACCCGATCTGCTCAACTCTTAACCTCAAGGGTACCTCCTGCCTGAACCTGAAAGTTAAGATAGCAACGTGGGGTAAGCACAAGGGCTCGGTAGGTCACCTACAACAAAATACCCATGTATACTATTAGGGGGATTTTTCAAATTTATTTTATTGTCAAATGAAGGAGATTTTATGAGAAAAGATCACATTATTAACTTCATTTTGATTTATTTGATTGATTAATGAACTAACCCCTAACATAGCAATTGTAGATCCTTTGTATGATTTTTAGATGTTTTTGAATGGAAAACAAGTTAAGTATAAGGACCAAAGAAAGAAGGAAGAAGTGAAGAATAATTTGCAGAATGGTCAATTGAAAATCGTTTGGTCATGTCAAATGCATTTCAGATGACCACGTTCAGTTTCTAAACGACATGTCTTCGGGACCCACGTAACTCCTTCAGATGCTACCTAAACAACCTAGATCTCTTCATTAAAGGATCTAACGATTCTTCTTCAACCATTTTGAGAGGGAAACGAATTCAAAATAATGGTGGGAACGGTTATTGATGGTTAGATGGTTCTCACATGCGGGAATGGGATCTAAAAGGGAGAAATTGATGTAATTTGGGGATCGTTCTTTTGGGAGAAATTAGAGAGAATATTTTTTGGGTTCCTATGGGAAGAATATTTATATTATCTGGTACTATAGTAGCTTAAACCTCCATGGGAGGAGGATAGTATTGATGTAAGTTTGTAATTTCTTTTCTTTTGATATGTTAATTTAAATTCCCTTTCTTGTATATCAAATCTCTTGAGTTTGCATGTGAGAATTAGGTTTGACCATCTTAATTCTTGTTTAAGGTTATTCAATTATGGATCGAAAGAAAACATTGATAATTGGATAGTTAAGAGATTTGACTTGTAAAGAATATAATTTGTGAAAGCCAGTATTCTTGCTTGTAACCTAGTTAAGATTGGTGTGATGCTAATCTACACTTAAACAACTTGAGCACTTAATGGGTTGCCCGTCCCCTGAGCTAGGGCATACACACGGCTAGATCACTCGAAAGAGGCTAGTTGATGTAAGTGTCACGGACCGAGGCTTATCCTAGCATACTTAGGCCATTTTGGGGTATTTCCCCTTTGTAAAGTGTTGTACTTAGCTTATAGCGTGAGTTGTAGAGATTTTAGATTTCGATCATATATGATGTCTCCTGGCGACATAGCCAAAAACGTGTTAACATCTATATGTAGGGGAGTGATGTTGTAAAGCTTTCAAGCATTCAATACAATCGTTTGTTGCCTTCGTTTAAATCGATCTTCCGCTAAGCGCTTCCCTACACAAATGCTTTACAACGGATCGATGGGTTCCGATCCAAATGCGACGAGTTAGGCTGACCTAGCGTTCCTTCGTACGGGTGGGAACTAGGTGCCGCACGGGTTAAGCTGCTATAAAGGCTGACCCCGTGACAAGTGGTATCAGAGCACGGTTGGTGCTGAAGTTCGGTGGAACAATCAAAACTTCGAGACGGTGCAAAATGACAAACGGAGGATCTATTGTCATTAGTGGTGGCGACCACGAAGGCCGCGACAAGGAGCACCACGCTAAGGAACGGAGGAGAGACAAGTCCGTTTCGAGGGAAACATGTCCGTTGGAGAGTCGGCTAGCCAAATTGGAGTTGGCGTTAGCCGAACAGATGGAGGTGGTCGAGGAGCACACCGAAAGCATCGAAAGCTGGACTCGGAGGGTGAGGAAAGCTATGGGAGGATGCAAGGGCTTCTCAACTCCGTCATGGACGACATGAACTCTCGATTTGAGGGCTTGAAGGGTTCTCTCATGTCCCAAATCCTGGCGATGCAAGAGGAAATCAAAGAGATCAAGGCGGATTGGTCTCTCCTGTAAGATGGCGGTCACCCAAGGTGGCGTTGGCGGCCATTCCGGCTCTAAAATCGACGTGCCAAAGCCTAAGACCTATCTTTGGGTCAAGGAATGCGAGGGAGTTAGACAACTTCCTCTGGACCATGGAGCAGTACTTCGATGCCTTGAACATTGTTGACGAGGCAAAGAAGGTGAAGACCGCTCCACTATACTTAGTCGATTCGGCTATGGTGTGGTGGAGGCGACGATATGCCGACAAGGAGTGCGGCCTATGTATTATTGACAATTGGGCGGATTTCAAGCGGGAGATCAAGGCCCAGTTCTATCCCCAGAACGCGGAGGACGAGTCCCGGGCGAAACCTGGCGCCTTACCCACAAAGGCACGGTGCGGGAGTACGTCCGCGAGTTTTCGAGCTTATCTTGGAGATCCCGGACATGTCCGCGAAGGATTCATTATTTTCCTTCATGGACGGATTGCAACAATGGGCGAAGCTGGAGTTGCGACGGAGGAATGTGCGGGACCTGGCATCGGCCATGGCGGTGGCCGAATCACTCATCGAATACAAGAAGCCGGAGAAAACCACCGGTTCTTCATCGACTTCCAAGGCGAACAGGTTCCACAAGGAGAAACGTGGGGGGAGACAACCGGAGTGAAGGAAAAGGGAGACCCTTCCAACCGTCTAAGGACTTTCGCCCAAAACACTTTGCGAATGGTTCCAAGGACGGGGAGAAGCCAAGGATCTCCTGTTTCCTTTGTGAAGGCCCTCACAAGGCGTTCGAGTGCCCGAAGCGCTCCAAGCTCTCCGCGATGATCAACGAAGACGAAGAGAGGAATGCGAGGGATCCACGACTTGGTTCCTTGCAACTCCTCAATGCGATCAAGGCGAAGGTGGAGGTGCCACCATCCGGACGACGAAGGGGCGCATGTACGTGCTCGCTAAGGCCAACAACCTTGAAACTAAGGCCTTGGTGGACACGGGTGTGACCAACAACTTCATCAAGGTCGAAGAAGCTCGTAGGCGGGGATAGTCTACAAGGAAGAGAAGGGCTGGGCGAAGGCGGTGAACTCCAGCGCCGAGTCCAATCCATGGCGTGGCTCGAGGCGTCGAGCTAAGTATTGGCGAGTGGAGAGGCAAGGTGAATCTCTCCGTGGTGTCGATGGACGACTATCCCATGGTGTTGGGGATGGAGTTCGTTGACCAGGTGCGGGCAATTCCAATTCCTAGCACCAACACAATGTGCATCATGGACGAGGGGAAAACGTGCATGGTGAAGGTAATGCGGGAGGAAGAGCTCAAGGCAAAGTCTCTTTCGGCGCTCCAACTGTCTAAAGGAGTTAGACGACGGGAGCCAACCTTCATTGCCATGGTGAAGGAAGAAGGCCCAAGTGTTGGGGAGGAGCCCCCAACCGAAGTGAAGACGGTCCTTGAAGAGTTTGGGGACGTTATGCCACCCGAACTCCCCAAACAACTTCCGCCGAAGCGGGAGGTGGACCACAAGATCGAGCTAGAGGCCGGTGCAAGGCCCTCTTGCTGCGGTGCCCTATCGGATGGCACCACCGGAGTTGGAGGAACCGGAAACAATTGAAGGACTTGTTGGATGCCGGGTTCATTCGGCCATCCAAAGCGCCATTTGGAGCACCGGTGTTGTTCCAAAAGAAGCACGACGGGTCGATGCGGCTATGCATTGACTATAGGGCGCTAAACAAGATTACGGTGAAGAACGGCTACCCCATCCCACTAATATCCGACCTGTTCGATCAACTTGGTGCTTGCGAGATGGTTCTCAAAGCTAGACTTGCGGTCAGGATATTGGCAAGTGCGGATAGCCGAAGGTGATGAGGCAAAGACGGCGTGCGTCACAAGATACGGCTCTTACGAGTTCTTGGTGATGCCCTTTGGCCTCACAAACGCCCCTGCCACATTTTGTACGTTGATGAACCGGATCTTCCAACCATACTTGGATAGATTCGTCGTGGTGTACCTTGACGACATTGTTGTCTATAGCAAAACGTTGGAGGAGCACAAGGCACACTTACGGCGGGTTTTCCAAATCTTAAGGGAGAACCAACTCTTTGTGAAGAAGGAGAAATGTGACTTTGCGAAGAAGGAGGTGCCCTTCTTGGGTCACATTATTGGCGGCGGCAAGTTAAAGATGGATAACAAGAAAGTGTTAGCCATCAAGGAATGGGAGACGCCCAAGAAAATCCCTGAAATGCGCTCCTTCCTTGGCTTGGTTAACTACTATAGAAGATTCATCCGCGGCTATTCCCACATTGCCGCACCCTTGACGGAACTACTAAAGAAGAACAAGACTTGGGTGTGGGATGATGCTTGCCGAGAGGCATTTGAGAAGTTGAAGCAAGCCGTGACAAACGGACCGGTGATGGCACTGCCGGACCATACAAAGCCTTATGAAGTTCACACGGATGCTTCAGACTTTGCCATCGGTGGAGTTCTAATGCAGGAGGGGCATCCTGTAGCATATGAAAGCCGGAAACTTAATGGCACCGAACGGAGGTACGCGGTGCATGAGAAGGAGATAACGGCTGTTATGCATTGCCTTCGGGTGTGGAGGCATTACTTGCTAGGGTCCAAGTTCGTGGTGAAGACGGACAACATTGCTACGAGTTATTTTCTAACTCAAAGGAACTTAACTCCAAAGCAAGCACGGTGGCAAGGACTCCTAGCGGAATTTGACTTTGTGCTCGAGTACAAACCGGGCACAAATAATGTGGTGGCCGATGCACTAAGTCGGAAGGCGGAACTTGCGGCCATTAGCCAACCACAATTCCCCCTGGTGGACAAACTAAAGGAAGGAATGGAGCACGATCCATTAGCCAAGTCCTTGGTGGAATGCGTCAAAGCTGGGAAGACGCGGCGATTTTGGCTAAGGGATGACTTGCTCCATACTCGAGGGGAACGGGTGTATGTTCCTAAATGGGGAAGTTTGAGGAGAGACATCCTCAAAGAATGTCACGACTCGCGGTGGGCTGGCCATCCCAGGAGTCGATCGTACCTTGGCGTTGGTGGAAAGGAGTTACTACGGCCTCAACTTTACGAGGACGTCCAAGTGTACGTGAGGACTTGTCTTGTGTGCCAACAAGACAAGATAGAGAATCGGCGATCGGCGGGACTGTTAGAACCTCTGCCTACTCCGGAAAGACCTTGGGAAAGTGTTTCGATGGACTTCATTGTTTGTCTCCCAAGATCCGAAGGATGCGGTACGATCATTGTGGTGGTCGACCGATTCTCTAAGTATGGAGTTTTCATTCCAGCTCCGAAGGATCGCACGGCGACGACACGGCCCGACTATTCTTCAAGTATGTGGTGAAATCTTGGGGCATTCCAAAGACAATCGTGAGTGATCGGGACTCACGATTCATCAGGCGGTTTTGGACCGAGCATTCCGGATAATGGGTTCGGACTTAAACTTTTCAACAAGTTTTCACCCACAAACAGACGGCCAAACCGAACGTGTCAATGGCTTATTGGAGCGTATCCGAGGCACTACGTGAGTGCCAACCAAAGAGATTGGGCCAAGTTGTTGGACATAGCCCAGTTCTCATATAACTTGCGAAAGAGCGAGTCCACGAACGAAAGTCCGTTCGAACTCGCAATCAGGCAAGAACCATTGACGCCTACTTCCATCACTCGGGGGTACATCGGAAAGAGCCCCGCGGCATTCAAGTTTGCAAAAGGATGGCATGAACAGACGGATCTGGCCAGGGCATACTTGCACAAGGCGGCGAAGAAGATGAAGAAGTGGGCGGATCAACAAAGGAGGCCCTTGGAATTTCAGGAAGGAGACATGGTGATGCTCAAACTCCTTCCGCGCCAAACCAAAGCACTCGAGACAATTGCATAAGGGTTTGGTGCGCCGATATGAGGGGCCTTTCAAAGTACTTAAGAGAGTTGGGAAGGTCTCATACAAACTGGACCTCCCGACTAGCTTACAAAGGCATCCGGTGTTCCACGTTAGTTTGCTCAAGCCTTACCACGAAGACTTGGAAGATACGAGCGGACAACGGGCGGTGCGTACACCAACAGCATCAACGGGCAAGACCTACGATAAAGAGATAGAGAAAATCCACTCTCGTAGAGTCGTGCCAAGAAGGGGCGTAGATCCAAGCCGGTGGAGTACTACGTCCAATGGAAGAACAGGCCGGTTGAAGAGGCAAGCCGGGAGAAGGAAGAGGATGCGGGGCAATTCTCCAAAGATATTGAAGAGTATCGGGAAGAAACCGAACGCTACATCCAGCAGTTCGACGAGTTCGAGGAAGCCGAAGACGCAACGAGGACGCTGCGAAATCGGGTGGGGGAGAATGTCACGGACCGAGGCTTATCCTAGCATACTTAGGCCATTTTGGGGTATTTCCCCTTTGTAAAGTGTTGTACTTAGCGTGAGTTGTAGAGATTTTAGATTTCGATCATATATGATGTCTCCTGGCGACATAGCCAAAAACGTGTTAACATCTATATGTAGGGGAGTGATGTTGTAAAGCTTTCAAGCATTCAATACAATCGTTTGTTGCCTTCGTTTAAATCGATCTTCCTAAGCGCTTCCCTACACAAATGCTTTACAACGGATCGATGGGTTCCGATCCAAATGCGACGAGTTAGGCTGACCTAGCGTTCCTTCGTACGGGTGGGAACTAGGTGCCGCACGGGTTAAACTGCTATAAAGGCTGACCCCGTGACATAAGGGTGTTGGGTTTTAGACAAAGAGGGAAAGTTTGAATTAACATGCTTTAAGAACTTGGAATGAATAATTACATCAATTGAAATCCGAATCCCTACTTCTCCCATAAGATCATTTACATTGCTTTGTTAATTTCAAATACAATTTTAAAACTTCTAATTATTACAAAATCAATCTTCAAATTGAATTATGGAATTACAAAATATACTTTTCACTTAACCACCTTCCCTGTGGGTACGATATCCGAACTTAGGTCCACTTTATTACTTGTAACGATCCGTACGCTTGTGGAATTGCTAACAAGTTTTTGGCGCCATTGCCGGGGAAGGTAACAAAGTTAATAGTTAATTTTATTATTGTTTGTGGAAGCATATCTCTTATAATTACCAAACTCAGTGTGCGGTATTATGTTTGGTATGTATTCAGTGTTGTTTTCTACAGGTGTTAATGAATGACCAAGTGTTCTGCGGCGTTTGATAATTTGTTTGACCCTGAACCAGAGCGTACATTCTTTGCACGTTTGAGGAAGCAAAAGAGTGTACAGTCAGCTAGTGAAGAGGAATCAAATTCTGCTCCTGGATTTTGGAGTGAGCCTGACATTGATTTGCAGAATCTATTTTGGGATGAAGAAAGTATAGACTCTTGTTTAGTCATGGAGGACCAACATCCACAAGTTTAAGGGCCAGATCTTAGGCCAGTTCGAGATCATCACACACCTGATGTATCTAATGTTAGGAATCTTATTCACCCACCTCCTTTAATAAGAGACAATTTTGAGTTTTCTCCTCAGCTTATCAATCTGGTTGTGCAAAATAGTTTTAGAGGATCAGCATTGGAGGATCCTCATCATCATTTAGCTAAATTTGTTCAAATTTGCAGAAGGTGAAGAGATAAGGAGTGCCAAAGGACTATGTTAGATTAGAGCTATTTCCTTGGTCTTTAAAGGAGGATGCTCTAATATGGTTTAATTCTTTTCCAGATAGACATTTTATTAGTTGGGCAGATTGTGCTCAAGAGTTCCTTTCTAAATACTTTCCAAGAGGAAAAACAGTAAAACTCAGAAACAATATCACTGATTTCACTCAAACAAGTGGAAAAACCCTTAGTGAAGCATAGAACAGATTCAAGGAACTAAAGAGGAAATGTCCTAATTGTAAAGATTCGTATTTGGGAAAATTTGAGAGATAGTCATTCGATGGGAATGCAACTATCTGGATGGTAGTGTAGCCGTCGGCATGAGCATTTTGACAGTACTTGGTCCCGATTCCTGGTCGGGGGCCCGAGTGGCCCGATTGTTGACTTTTTAGGATTTATTGGTTAACTTTGCATTTAAGCGGTCATTTGAGTGTGATAATATCTGAATAGTGTTGTGTCATCACCGGATTTCGTCCAGGAGGAAAACCGCTTTTGGGGTGCGGCTCCCCCCAACCTCCATCCGAATGGTGAAAAATACGGAGTCACCACCAACCATTTTTGGGGTGCGGTTGGTCACCTAAACGAAAAATTAATCTATGCCGCTAAGGATGGGCTCGAGAGTTCGTCACACGTGGGGAAGGACTAGCACCCCCATAACGCCCTTTCGGTACCTATCTTAGAATTTTGGAGATTTCTAACTTGTTTTAATTATTTGCTTGACCTAAAGTTAAGCTTGCCTAAAGGTGATATTGAATTTGCATGTGACCTAAAAATCTACTCTTTTTATTTCCTAAGTTATTTGTTGAAGTGAGATTAAGTCCAATTTGTCCTAAGCCTCTAAGGAAAATCCTAACAATTTTAATTTTTCTATTTTTTATTTCTACATTCTTTGTTAAAGTTAAAAATTAATCTAAAGGGAATCCCATGGTTTATTCTAAGGTAAACTATCTAAAAACCTAAAGGAAACAATTTTTATTCCTAAATTTAATGCTAACATTTTTTTAAAAATATTGAGCGTGAAAACTAATGAAGAAAGATGAAATGAAAAATTAGAAGGAAAGGCTCAATGCCTAAGCCCAAGTATAAAACTCTAAATTAAAACTTTTTTTTTGTTTTTGTTTTGTTTTTTTGTTTTTTTTTGTTTTGTTTTGGTTTTAGAAAACGTTTTTTTTTAAAGAAAAGTTGTTTTTTTTTTTGGAAAAACTTTTTGTTTTGGTTTTTTTTTTAATAAAACAATTAATTTAAGAAAAGAGTTTTTTTTTTTTGGAAATATATTCAATTAAAAACACTAAAGAAAATGCATAAGTAAATAAAAACAAATACAAGTGATGTGTGTGATAGTGTGTCATCCACACAAAAACAAGATCTTTTTTTTTCCTCTCTTTATTTTTGCTTTTCTTTTTTTTTCTCTCTTTTTTTCTCTTTTTCTTCTCTTTTTTTTTTTTACTATGTCTTCGATTTACAAATTACAACTACCACGTTGACACCGCTACAGGCCAGCTAACACATGTTCCTAAGGCCAAATAGTAAAACAAAATAAAATAATAATATACATAAAAAAGAGAGCCCCAAACACAACAATTGGGCATGAGAATAAGACATGGCAAATCAGCACTAAATAACGTCATCCATGTAAATGGCATGACAATTCTCTAATCAGATATGAAAAACCAAATAACTAAATAATGGAATGATGTCAGCCCCCCCAACATGACAGCTCGTTCAACCAAATCACCAAACGAACGCAGCCAGAAGAGATGAAAAAAAAACAGAGAAAATGATGGTCAGAAATAGAACTCCTTAACACAAAGGCACCAAAATAACCAAAAAAAAAAAACCCAGACACAAACACCAAACCAGAGATCAAACATTAACTAAAATAACTAATGAACTGATGAGCCGAATGGAAAGCAAAGCCAAGGCTGAAACCATTCTCAAGGCCAGACAACTCGTGAAAGTAACCAAACAACTAGACTGCAACCTTTCCATTTATTTTTATTTTCATCTTTTGCTTTTTTTTGTTTGTTTTGTTTTCGTTTTCTATCCAACTAAAAAAAACAAAAGAAAGCATACACCCGTTAGCTAGACCAGTTCGTCAACATACGTGAAAACCAGACTGGAGCCTTCATCTATTTTGGAACCACATGAACACAAGTCAGATCACACGCACGCAAATGAAGCATTCATATATCTTTTACAAATGGACAATCACAAACACGTTGTTTGCGTTCATACAAACGTGCAGTCGCCATCTAACAAGACAATCACAAACAGCATCAAATGGAGAATGCGAACATGCAGAATAAAAAAAAGAACCAAGAAAAGGAGATCTATTGCCGGCCAGACAAACATAAGGAGTATCCAGCTCCTCTTATGGACACACGACATTCAAGGACTCAGACAGCATGATTAGAGCCCATCAGCATTCATACAAGCATACAGCCTACGATTTAGCCATTCCAGACAGAGAAAATCATAGAAGGAAAGCATAGAACCAAAGCATATAAAGCATTACCGAGGTTATATTTCTTCTCTACACCACGCCCGTTTTCTCGCGCACAAGTTGGATGCCTTCGAACCGAACAATGGCAGCAGCGAACTGGATGCCTTCTGCACTTTCTGGGCACCTTAGGTGTCGCTTCCAACCATCTATTGCGAACGAGCTTGGGGATCCTTTGCCTTCCCCACGGGGACTATGGGACCAACGGCGGGGGGTGTAATAACGGCAGTGGCGGACGCGTGATTAGAGGGATCAGTCTAAGCCGATGATGGATGGGTGGGTTTCAGCTCCTCAACGGCCGGCGGGCGGAGAGCCGGCCAAGGGAACGACGGATCCCCTGGGTTTAGGGACGAAAGAGGGGAAAAGTGAGGGCCTCTGGTCGATTGGGTTTTCTGAAAAGGGAGAGGACGACGGCTATTTGGTCTGGCGCTGGTTTCTTTTGAGAGGGAGTGAAGGAGAACAGCTTTGGCAATGGGGGATCGTGGGTGACAGTTTTGGAGGTCTGGTTTTTCAGAGGTGCCAAGAGAGAGATAAGGGCAGCGAATTTGGATTTTTGGGGAAGAAAAGGGAGCCGAGAGAGATGGGGAAACGATGGTAATCGAGTTTTTTTTTTTTTTGAAGCCGGCCAACCCGAGAGGAGAGGCTTTATCGGGTTGGGGATTTATATAGATTGGAGAGGCTAGGGTTTGAGGAGGGGCTGGAGCGGCGGCCTGGAGATGGGAGGTTTGGTTTGAGAGAGATGGAAAAACCATGGTTGAAGGCAGGTTGGGTTTGATACGCTGGAGGGGAGAGAGATGAAGCTAGTGCGGTGGTCCAGTGGTCCTCCGAGATCTCGGCGTCTGTGGCGTGGCTTCGAGGGTGAGGACGAACGGGGAAGAGAGACGCGGTTAGGTGGTAGAGGATAAGATTGCGCGTGAGAGAGAGGGAGAGTGTGAGTTTTTTTTGTTTTTTTTTTATTTTGTATTTTGTTTTTGTTATTTTGATTTGTTTTATTTTATATCAATCAATCAAGGGCTGACACATGGCCTGGAGTGGGTAGGAAAAAGAGAGAAAAAGGAAATTATTTTGTTTTTGGGTTTTTAACTGATGTCTCTCGTTCTTGGGATCGGTAGGACAAATCGGATTTCAAAACGTCTTGAAAAATTTGTTTTTGGATTCGGGGCGTCGTGACGAGCGACCCCGTGTCAATTTTATTTGAAAACGATTCCATTTTTGCGGCAAGCCTGTACTACGGTTGTTTATTACCGAAAAAACTTATTTATTTTTGTTTTGTTTTTTTATCTAAAATGCTCCGGAAACAAAATATATACAATATATATGTCAAACTTCGCAGAACGACGAGTAGGATAGGAAAATGAGGTTCATGACCTGATCCGGAGTGCCGTTTGAAAAGTCAATTATTGGTTTGACCACCGTTGGCTTATTTTGACCATATCTTCTTCGTTTGACCTTGGAATTGAGCGCGATTGATGGCGTTGATCCTCAAATTTGATTTTCTATCGCCAGGACCGACTCTTGGGCATTTGGAGGCTTTTCTTGAATAATGTCTTGAAATTGGGCATTTGCGGCTCGGTGGTCACGACTTCGTCGTTCGTAAAATTCCAACAAACTGAAGCGACATATGAGGTAAATTGAATTTGATAAAATCTGTCCAGCCCGAACAAAATAGGGTCCAACAGCTACCCCTCTTTGTGTATCGTTTGTAGTCAAATGGTGCACAAAGATAAGACGGACTTGTTTTGGACAGGTTGGACCACTTGCCTGGCTTACCTTTGCCAAGGGATGGTTTATTGGGAATCGGAGTACTTGCCGGAACTTGGGATCTTCGGAATAAAAGCCTGAAGCTTAGTGGAGTGAGAACGGAAAACCTAAAGCGTTGATTTTGATTTGACAAGACATAAAACTAAAAGCCTAGAGTTGAAATGAGAGACGTCGCAGAGGCAAGGGGATTACTTGCCTACAATACGTTGCGAGAGGATGGAGGATTACCGCCTACGATGCAAAGATACTGGAAATTAAAAGCCTAGAAGCTTAGGAATGGAAAAGGCTAGAACATGAGAAACTTCGCAGAGGCAGGAAGATTACTTGCCTACAATGCGTTGCGAGAGGCTAGAGGATTACCGCTACGATGCAAAGATCTTGGAAATTAAAAGCCTAGAAGCTTAGGAATGGAAAAGGCTAGAACCTGAGAAACTTCGCAGGAGCGGGAGGATTACTTGCCTACAATGCGTTGCAGAGGCTGGAGGATTACCGCCTACGATGCAAAGATCTTTGGAAATTAAAAGCCTAGAAGCTTAGGAATAGAAAAGGCTAGAACCCGAGAAACGTCGCGAGAGGCAGAAGATTACTTGCCTACAATGCGTTGGGCAGGCTGGAGGATTACCGCCTACGATGCAAAGATCTTGGAAATTAAAAGCCTAGAAGCTTAGGAATGGAAAAGGCTAGAACCTGAGAAACGTCGCGAGAGGCGGAAAGATTACTTGCCTACAATGCATTGCGCAGAGGCTGGAGGATTACCGCCTATGATGCAAAGATCTGGAAATTAAAAGCCTAGAATCTTAGGAATGGAAAAGGCTAGAACCCGAGAAACTTCACAGGGGGGAAGATTACTTGCTGCAATGCGTTGCAGAGGCTGGAGGATTACCGCCTACGATGCAAAGATACTGGAAATTAAAAGCCTAGAAGCTTAGGAATGGAAAAGGCTAGAACCTGAGAAACTTCGCAGAGGCAGGAAGATTACTTGCCTATAATGCGTTGCAGACGCTGGAGGATTACTGCCTACGATACAAAGATGCTGGAAATTAAAAGCCAAGAAGCTTAGGAATGTAAAAGGCTAGAACCTGGAAGACTTCGCAGAGGCAGGAGGATTACTTGCCTACAATGCGAAGATGCTGGAAATTAAAAGCCTAGAAGCTTAAGAATGTAAAAGGCTGGAACCTGAGAATCTTGTTGGAAAACACTTATTGAAGTTTGTTGGAGATGCCTTAGGGAATTGTTGGGCTTGGAAATCCTGGATTGGTTAATGGTTTCTAAAGTTTGAGGCTTTTGAGAACAACTCACAAAACCTAAACGAGAGAAATGCATATGATGCATGTATGGATGAATGTAGAATACATGAGTGTATGTATGAAATTCTTTTCTTGGCTTAATGGGGAGCTTAATCCGCTGAGTCAAATTCCATTATCGGTATGCAACAAGCTAGGGCTTGGAAACTTACAGCCCACTTCAGTGACTTTGCAGTTGGTGGACAAGTCTATTAAGTATGTAGCTGGTATTATTGAAAATGCACCTCTGCGGATTCATAATTTTATTGTGCCTATTGATTTGATTGCTTTGGATATGGAAGAAGGTGGATCTATGCCACTTATTTTGGGGAAACCTTTCTTAGCAACAGCAAGGGCAATTATTGATGTTAAAGGTGGGAAATTGGAGTTGCATATTGGAGAGGATAAAGTGGAGTTCAATTTGTATAAGAGTTTGAAAAATCCTCAGCAAGTTGAGCATGAATAAGTTTATCTTGTGGAGATGTTAAATACCGTGATAGAAGATCATGCCAAGGGATTCCGTGATCCCTTGGGCTTATGTTTAGACAATGTTTCTTCAATTGTTAGTGAAGAAATTCAAGATTGGAAGCATGCTCTAGAGGCTACACCAGTTATTCAGTTTCAATCAAAGAAGGGATTTGAGAGCATTGGAAAAATCTCAAAACCAATTCCATCTTTAGAGCAGGCACCAAAGGTTGAACTGAAGATTTTACCATCACATTTAAAGTATGCATTCTTGGGAGAAGAAGGAGAGTGGCTAGTAATTGTAGCTGCTGAGCTACAACTGACTCATTTGTTGCAGGTTTTTAGAAAGAGAAAGAGTGCCATTGGGTGGACAGTGGCTGATATAAAGGGAATCAGTTCTTCTATGTATATGCATAGAATCTTTTTGGAAGATAAGGGCAAAACCACCATTGAGCATTAGAGAAGATTAAACCCAAACATGAAGGAGGTAGTTAGAGCTAAGGTGATGAAATTTTTTGATGCTGGAATTATCTATTCTATTTCAGATAGTCCATGGGTAAGCCCTGTACAAATTGTTCCCAAGAAAGTAGGAATGATAGTGGTGTCAAGAATTCAGAGAATGAACTCATTTCTACAAGAACTGTTACAGGTTGGAGAGTTTGCATAGACCATCGCAAGCTCAATGCCAATACAAGGAAGGACCACTTCCCTTTACCTCATATTGATCAGATGTTGGAAAGGTTGGCCGAGCATAACTATTACTGTTTCCTTGATAGGTATTCAGGGTATAATCAAATACCCATAGCACCAGAAGATCAGGACAAGACCACTTTCACATGTCCTTATGGAACATTTGCCTATAGGAGAATGCCATTTGGATTATGCAATGCTCCTGCCACTTTTCAACGTTGTGTGATGGCAATCTTTTCAGAGTTTGTGGAAAAGACAATTGAAATCTTCATGGATGACTTCTCTATTTTTGGATCTTCTTTTTATGATTATTTGAATAATCTCTCTCAGATTTTGTAGAGATGTGAAGAGACAAATCTTGTCCTTAACAGAGAGAAGTGCCCCTTCATGGAGCAAGGAGGGCATTGTTTTGGGACATAAGGTGTCCACCAAGGGAATAGAGGTTAAGCGTGCCAAGATTGCGGCTATAGAATCCATGCCACCACCCACAAACATCAAGGGAGTTTGAAGTTTCTTGGGGCATGCAGGATTTTATAGGAAGTTCATAAAGGATTTTTCAAAAATTTCCAAACCTCTATGCTCATTGCTAGTGAAGGATGTGGTATTTGATTTTTCTTCTGAGTATTTAGAAGCTTTTAAGCAACTAAAGAAGGCTCTTACCTCTGCTCCCATTATCATATCTCTAGATTGGAGTTTGCCTTTTGAGCTAATGTGTGATGCAAGTGACACGACCATTGGAGCTATACTTGGACAAAGAAAGGAGAAGGTTCATGTGATTGCTTATGGAAGCAAATTACCGAATGATACTCGGATTAATTACGCCACAATCGAAAAAGGAGTTATTGGCTATTGTCTATGCCTTTTACAAATTCAGAAGCTACCTTTTGGGATCTCACACAACTGTTTTCACTGATCATGCAGCTATTAAGTACTTGATCACCAAAAAAGAATCAAAACCTCATCTTATCCATTGGGTACTGTTGTTGCAGGAATTTGACTTCACAATCAAGGATAAGCACGGGGCAGAGAATGTTGTGGCAAACCATTTATCAAGACTGGAAGGTGTTGAAAAGAACTGTGATGAGGCTTTACCTATAGCTGAAGATTTTCCAGATGAGAAATTATTTGTTGTGCAGGAACTTACTCCTTGGTATGCAGATCTGGTAAACTATATTGTAGGGGGTATTTTCCCCTATAAAATCTCATCACAACAAAAGAAGAAGTTTTTATATGAAGTGAGGAGCTATATTTGGGAGAAACCTTTATTATTCAAGATTTGTGCTGATGGTTTAATAAGAAGGTGTGTTCCAGAGGATGAAATGACCAGTATTATTGATCATTGTCACACTAGAAAGTGTGGGGGTCATATGGGACCATCTAAAATAGCAGCAAAGGTTCTTCAAGTTGGTTTCTTTTGGCCTACACTGTTTCATGATACAAGAAGTTTTGTGCAAGCCTGTGAGCAGTGCCAAAAATCTGGAAATATAACAAGGAGAGATGAGATGCCTTTGACAAACATCTTGGAGGTTGAATTGTTTGACGTTTGGGGGATAGATTTTATGGGTCCTTTTCCTTCATTTTACAAAAAATCAATATATTCTAGTGGCAGTTGACTATGTGTCAAAGTGGGTGGAGGCAATAGCCACTCAAACCAATGATTCAAGAGTGGTACTCAAATTTCTCAAGAATAATATTTTTACCAGATTTGGAGTACCTGGGGCATTAGTCAGCGATGGAGGAAGCCATTTTTGTAATAAGTTTATTAAAAAGTTGTTAAAAAAGTATGGAGTTCATCATCGAATCACTACTCCATACCATCCTCAAGCAAATGGACAGGTTGAAATCTCAAATAGAGAATTTAAGAGAATCCTTGAGAGAACAGTCAACTTGTCTAGAAAGGAATGGGCCAATGAATTAGATGATGCGTTATGGGCTTATAGAGCAACTTTCAAAACCCCATTGGGTACATCACCTTTCAAATTAGTTTTTGGGCATGTGAGTTACCTGTGGAACTCGAGCATAAGGCTTATTGGGCTACACATTTCATGAATTTTGATGCTCAGAGATCAGGTGAATCCAGACTGATGCAATTGAATGAGATTGAAGAATTCAGATTGCATGCATATGAAAATGAAAAAATCTATAAGGAGAAGACCAAAAGGTGGCATGATAAACATCTGCATCTAAAAAACTTTACAGAAGGTCAGAAGGTTTTGTTGTACAATTCTCGATTAAAACTCTTTCCTGGTAAACTTAAGAGTAAGTGGTTTGGTCCTTTTATGGTTAAGAAGGTTTTTGAGAAAGGTGGAGTACTTATTCAACATGATAATTCTCCAGCATTCACTGTTAATGGTCATAGATTGAAGCTTTTTGTAGAACCAGCAGGAGTTAAAGAAGTTCTTTACCTTGCTCCAGTTTCAAGTTAATCAAAGGAGAATGTCAAGCTACTGACAATAAATGCAGCGCTTCCTGGAGGCAACCCGAGTTTTTTTGTGAATATTTGTTTCTTTATTTGAGTTATTTGCTTCTAGATAGGGATTCCATGGGTTAGTGCGACGAGAAGAAAGAAAATTCTGATGTTTAGATTGAAACTGGCAAATTTAGTGAATTGGTCATTTGAAATTTGAGATGAACAAATTGACTCGACCATGCCATTTCAAATGACCAAATCTTTCCGAGAGCTTAGTCAATTAAAAATTTAGTTGACCAAATCGATTGACTCTACAATTTTAATTGACCAAGGGCATTCATAAAAAAGGGGGTGTCGATATTTCAGCCATATTTCTCTTGCACGCATCTGTCATTGTAATCCCTAAATTTGCGATTCTAGTTTTGTTCTACCTCATCGTGAATCTTGTTGGATCAACATTGACTTTGGCCAGGCATTAAAAATCAATTATTCTTCTCCAAGACTAAAGCTTCAGCAATGTCGAGTTCAAATGACCACCCCAACCGATCAAATGTCAGAGAAGTGACACCCGGATCGGTATTCCCATGGGAGCTTACGAAAATTCGACATCTCGTGGGCAGCTAATGTGCGGAGACTACTTGAACAATAGAATTTACACAAGGTATGTGGTGATCCTTGTCCTTTGTTGATGGAATTTGCACAAGAGTTTTACAATAACGTAGAAATAGAGGAGAGTCGCATGGTATCTAAGGTTGGGGGAAGGAAAGTAGTCGTGTCTGTTGCAAACATTAGGAAGACCTTTAACCTGCATAGCAATTGTTGTTCTTTGCCTACCCTAACTAAAGAGCAGTATAGTGAAGAACTCAATTATTCTAAACCCAAGGGGAATGTTAAAAGGTATCATAAAAAAACAGGGTTTACAAGGTATTTGAGATTTCTGGCCATTCTTTTTGGACGGTGCGTTTTCTCCTAAATGTTAGGAATTGATGCAGTCCTCACTACACACTTACAATGCATGTACAGCATCAAGGCAAAATTGCCAATAGATTAGGCAAAGGTGATTTTCCAACAATGGAAAAAGGCAGTTGACAAGAGGGGTTATGTGAGGATCTTGACTAAATTAGTGCAGAAATTCTATCCAAGCATTTATAAGGGAGCTGCTAAAACCCCTTACCCCAAGAATCTAAGCATTTATAAGTTAGTGGGACCAATTTTCCATAGAGTGAAACAACCATCTCCTGCAAAGATTGTACCAATTCCCCCACTTCAAATCTCCTCATCTGAGGAGGAAGAACCCGCAGAGGAAACCGCAGAACAAAATGTGAGGGAACCGAAGGAACAAAAAATTTCACAGGAATCTAGAGAAACTACTATGGAGAACTCTAGAATGGAAGTTGCCTTGTTGAAACTTCAGAAGAGTGTAAGGGCTATTTATGAGAACCATACGAAACAGATTACTGAACTGTTAATAATGGAGAGAGATCCTTCTCCTTTGGCAGTGCAGAAATATGCACCATTTGAGATTAAAAGGATTGAGCATCCTAAAAGTGTTATTCAGAAATGTCCAAAGAGAACTAGAGTTCCAATAAGGAGAACTCAGACAAGATCGCAAAAGAAGAAAACAGGGGAAATGTTTTTGGATTTGAAGATAGCTCCTCTTGGGTCCATGTTGGACATCATTATCACTCCAGGATTGGAAACAAAGGAGGCAAGAGAGAAGTATTACCAATTTAAGGATTCTAACCAGGAGATTTACAGATCAACTGGACATTATGAACACTTTCAGCCAGAAGATTTGAGAAGAATAGTTGGCGTGCAGAATTGGTTAGAGTCAAGTGATATAAGCAATTTTGGTTTTGCTTTAAGAGCTGCTATAAGACAAGAACCAGCTATTTTTAAACAAGGTGAAGAATGTGAGGTGCTTCCATTATTTTCAAATTCTCCTCTTCATTAAAGGATCTAATGACTCTTCTTCAACCATTTTGACAGGGAAACGAATTCAAAATAATGGTGGGAACAGTTATTGACGGTTGGATGGTTCTCACATGCGGGAATGGGATCTAAAAGGGGGAAATTGATGTAATTTGGGGATCGTTCTTTTGGGGGAAATGTCACGCCCCCGAATTCCAGGGAACCCGGAACCGGGTACATGACTTCCCCTTGCCCGCACCCGAAAGGTCAAGGGGTTGGTGACTAGCACCAATAGAGACTACACCGCGGGTGCTGTCTCAAATATGCAACCCTGTACAGTCATACATCAAGGGTAATCCTGTACTTTCCCATATATCATCATGCATACAAAGAGTCAAACAGTCATACAGACATCACATCATACAGTATGCAAATACAACTGTCCACGGACCCATGTCCGGGATATCACATAAAACAATACAAGAATATAATGGTATCATACATCGAGTAGTGGGCGTCCTCCTGGAAGAAAGTCCTCCACTAGTCTCGGGTCACACCTGAAAAGGGTAAGCAACAAGTAGGGGTGAGCGACAAGCTCAGTAGGTGACCCTAACACTCCACATCATGCAACACATATAAGTCTATACTATATGCTCAGTGTACTCGTGCACCGTGTAGTGTGCACAATCATCGGGACTCGACTGCAACAAACATCGGGACAACTTGTCCACGATCCTCCATGGGATCCCGACTCGAGCACTCGGCCCTAGCTCCACGAGCTCAACGGCTCAACTCGGGCCTTAGCTTGTCCACGCGCAATATGCCCGGCCACGGTCGCCACACAGGCCTACTATCGGTGCATATGCCGCCACGTCAACCACATAGCACCATCGGTGCATCACGGTGAGAACCCAAACAAGTCACGGAGTCCATGCCCCAATACCTCACATCAACATACTAACATTAGTAGGGCATGTCATTCTCAACATTTCCTTTAGAATTGTAGCCAGTCTTCACAAGTAAATCCTCAACCCTTGATTTATGAAGGAAGTACTCATAAGCGCTATTTTCTTGAAATTAAAAGTCCCAGGCATTGGGTTCCCTTATCATAAATAAGATAATCTGATTTTTGGGGATTTTTCCGAGATGTCTAACCCCACTTTCCAAAAAATTCACCACTACGAACTTTTGAGTTTTTCCGAGATTTTACACTAAAACCCAATTTTCACATTTTGAAATAGTGGGAATTAATTTTTCTAGTATTTTTCTTTGAATCCAAATGGGGGGTATTTTGTTATTTACATTGTAACTTAAGTATAATACTTAAATGTTCACTTAGTCCCGGAAACACTGTTCACTTAGTCCCGGAAAAACACTATTCACTTAGTCCCGGAAAAACACTGTTCACTTAGTCCCGGAAACACTGTTCACTTAGTCCCGGAAAAACACTGTTCACTTAGTCCCGGAAATACTATTCACTTAGTCCCGGAAAAACACTGTTCATCGTCGTTTTTGCCAATTTTCTCAGCTAGAACGGCAACCCAGCAACCCCAAACACTCATAAACACATTTATTTTGATATACACCCCATTACACGTCTTAAATAACTCTAAATTTCATGTAATCAACAGAAATACCTCTTTTATGCATTTAAATCACAAGATTGACCAAAAATTGGGTTTCCCCCAAATCTTAAGGTTCACCCCCAAATTCCATGATTTCACCCAAATTAAGCATGCTAAGCCTACTATGAATCATATAAGGAGTTAGAATCACCTACCTGGAAGATTCTTTGCGATCCACGAGCTCCAATCGCCCCAAAATCACCAAGAAAGCTCTTCACGCTCTTCACCTTCTCTCTCTCTCTCTCTCTCTTGCTCAAACACGCACGCACCAATAATTGGAAATTAAAGAGATAAGGCAGTTCTTAATTATATATATACCGTTGCCAATAATTGGCCTCCCAACAATAATTGACCCGAACGCAATAATTGACCTCCCGAGGTCACGAACTCCAAATTGAGTCAAATTACTGTCAAAACGCTCGAAATAACGAGCACAACATTGTTCAGATATTATCACACTCAAATGACTGCTCAAACGCAAAGTCAACCAATAAACCCCAAAAAGTCAACAATCGGGTCAAACGGGGCCCCGACTCGAAATCGGGCCCAAGTACAGTCAAAATGCTCGCATCGACGACTACACTACCGTCCAGATAGTTACATTCCCATAGAATGACTATCTCTCAAAACTACCCAAATACGAGTCTTTACAGGAAATTAGAGAGAATATTTTTGGGTTCCTATGGGAAGAATATTTGTATTATTTGGTACTATGGTAGCTTAAACCTCCATGGGAAGAGGATAGATATTGATGTAAGTTTATAATTTCTTTTCTTTTGGTATGTTAATTTAAATTCCCTTTCTTGTTTATCAAATCTCTTGAGTTTGCATGTGAGAATTGGGTTTGGCCATCTTAATTCTTGTTTAAGGTTATTCAATTATGGATTGAAAGAAGACATTGATAATCGAATAGTTAAGAGATTTGACTTGTGAAGAATATAATTTGCGAAAGCCAGTATTCTTGCTTGTAACCTAGTTAGGATTGGTGTGATGCCAATCTACACTCAAACAACTTGAGCACTTAATGGGTTGCTCATCCCCTGAGCTAGGGTATACACATGGCTAGATCACTCGAAAGAGGCTAGTTCATGCAAAGGTGTTAGGTTTTAGACAAAGAGGGTAAGTTTGAATTAACATGCTTTAAGAACTTAGAATGAATAATTACATCAATTGAAATCCGAATCCCTACTTCTCCATAAGATCATTTATATTTCTTTGTTAATTTCAAATACAATTTTAAAACTTCTAATTATTACAAAACCAATCTTCAAATTGAATTATGGAATTACTAAATATACTTTTCACTTAACCACCTTCCTTGTGGGTACGATATCCGGACTTAGGTCCACTTTATTACTTGTACCAATCCGTACACTTGTGGAATTGCTAACATATACTTGTATCAATGAATGTATAAGTACACAATAATGCACACAGTGTTCTATGCAATACCAATGAAAGCATAAACACACACGCGCACAGCAGTGTTCACACAACATAGTATAATGCAGTACAATGAGAGCATAGTCACATAAGATTCGCATAATCAAGTCACATAGACTTTACAACTCAGTGATCGGCACAAGGTAAGGCTCTTTATAGCACTGCCCGCCATAGTGGGATCATAGCATAAAGGCAGCCACCTATGGGACCTTCCACTATCAACTAGCCATGTAGGGGACCTTGGCCTCTAGCCAGCCCTAGATAGGACCTCGGTTGATCGGCCAATCAGACCAACAGAACCCCACAATCAAGTCCCCCACCCACCACGAGGTTCTAAACCTATAACCATATCCACTTCACATAACATTTCATTCCCAGGACACAACCAAATTCCATACATGAAATCTGGGTTGGAAGATAATATAATATAATAGGGATAGCTCTAAAGGACCAGCCCTAAAGATCTGCCTCGAAGACCCTGCTCTGAAGCTCGGAGCCCTACCTCGAAGCTCAAACCCGAAACTACATGTTGTTCCCATGGTCTTTTTGGTTGTCATTGTTGTCGCAGATATGCGAGAAGTGTAGTTGTAGGGTCAAAGATCCGTACTTTGTTGGATAACTTCATAGAGGGAGCTCATAAAGGGAGTCTACCTATGTATGTTGTTAATTTGCTTAGGGTCGAAGATCCGTAGAGTCAAAGATATATAGAGTTGAAGATCCACAGGCTCGAAGCACCACTAACTCAAAGATATGCGGGGTCGTAGATTCGTAGATCTCCTGGGTCGAAGATTCGAAAACCCAAAGTGCGGTCGGGTGAAGAGACGGTGACTCAAAGGTACGCAAGATCACGGATTCATAGATCCACAAGGTCGAAGATTCGAAGACCCAAAGTGCGATCAAGTGAAGAGTAGTGTCTCGGAGACTCGAAGACTTGCAAACTCAAAGACCCATCGGGTGTGGAGTGCTAGTGTTGCGAGTCGAAACCCGTAGGGTCAAAGATTGGAAGACCCATTGCAGAGAATAGAGACTCGTTGATGTGAACAGATGATTAGTCAAGTTAGGATGCAGCTGTCGCTGGCTCAAAATTGGAGATTCGTAGACTCATAGAGTAAGAAGTCAGTTGGTCATTGATTCTAACCTAGATTCGAAGACTCAGAGCCTTCTACGCTAGAGTTGGTCTGACTCGTAAGCTCGAAGGCTCTGACTCGAAGAGTCAAAGGTACAGACTCGAAGATCGTAGCATATACACTACATGGAGAATTAGTGAGGCTACGAAGCAATCGTCTTCGAGGTTGTGGCTAATCGAAGAAGTGAAACACAAACAAGGTCATCGTTTAAGTAAGTTATTTGGGCAACGTATCTGAGCACGCTAAGTACCAGAATATACACGTGGATGTTATCCGAGGCTAGATTAACATGTTTCAACAATGAAGATCTGAAGGTGGGACATGTTTAACCTACTAGGGAAGGGTCTCATGCAACGATCATCCTATAAAAGCAAGGAAGATGCCATACTTCAAAGTAGCGTCGAATATTACAAAATAAAAGAAATGTATCCGAAGAGATACAAGAGATGCGGGGAGTTTGTGTTGCTTACACGAGAGAGTAAGATTGAGAGCAAGATAACAATGAGTTAATATGTCTTCATTCCTCATAGATTCAACGAGCAGATAGTGAATTTGACAAAGGAGTGGGTGAAGGTCAAGAAGTGCAAAGCTGTCACGCCCGGATTTCCAACCCGAGGAAACCGAGTTCATGACTCCCCTTTACCCACCCGGTGGGCAAAGGGTTGGGATTAATTTCCACACGGGACTTTATGCACATCCACAATAAATATTCACAATAACAAAATCATATCTTTATTAATTTCAAACCAATAAATGTTTACAAACCAAATATGCCTTTATTACAGTCAAAACCCTTTTACAATCTTTTCCCACTAGAGTTACATCATTTTCCCACAAAATTTTATAACATAAAATAACATTTAAACAAAGCAACAAGAAGAACTATCTTCCACCTTGGTGTCCCCACCTAACGCCTGTAGGTCCCTGAAAAGAAAAGAAACACAGTAGGAGGGGTGAGCAACCACAGCTCAGTAGGGATCATGTCTCCCCAACTCATCCCATGCTCCTAGTATCTACATGTCAATGTGTACAAGTACAGTGTCGTGGCAATAATATGTAACAGGTTTAATCAACATCCAAAGAAATATGTCAACACAAACATTTCACAGGAACATGTACAACCACAGCCACATAGGCTCCACATACATAGCCACACAGGCTCTACAGCCACATAGGCTCCACATTCTCAGCCACACAGGCTCCACATTCACAGCCACACAGTTAATCACACAATCACAACACAACAGATAAACAGGTATTTAACAACCCACACACAAACCATCGTTAACATATCCACATCATCATCATGTCAAACATAATTAATGCATCAAACATAATCATCATGTCAAATATATATATTTCCCCTAGAAACCCCCAAGATTTTCCCACGAGACCCTACTGCGGGACGAAGCCTAATGAACAACGTAGACATCCCAACGGCCTCTAAGGCCCCCTGCCACGCAAACGAACCCGAGAAGTCCCCAGACCCCGGACTCAACGTCACAACCAAATAACTTGTCATTGAAGGCCAACATTCATATAGGAGATCACACCTATATGAATTTACATATATATATATTTATTAATAAACATGAATAATCTGCCAAAACATCTACCACAGGCCTTAACCATGGAATTGGGTTCGAGAAAGGACAGAATTCCCTACCTCAGGATGATTCCCCTTGCTCTTCCTCCCACGCTAGACGCCGTCCACTCGCAAGTCACCCCAGAGCAACGATCGGGAACTCTCTCTCCTTCCCTCGGCGACGGCTGACAACAAAAACCCTAAAACCTAAAACAAAGAGGGCACCTCCTGACTTATCAAAACGACGTAGTTTTGATAAATGAAGCCCAGCATCAAAACGACGTAGTTTTGATAAATGAAGCCCATCATCAAAATGACGTAGTTTTGATACATGAAGTATGCCACAACCTTCCCGCATCCACACAGGACAAAATACCCATAATTTGAACATGGTCCTTTAGGAAAAGATGATCAGCATAAAAAAACGAAGAAGACAGTGCAAAAACATGGCTGCACGTGACAAAGACCATTGTCACGTGCAAGCTCCAAATGCCCTAGGATTTTGCCACAAGCTTCAGAACTAAGTCTGGAAGGCTCCCATGCAAAAATAACACTATACGTGACAAGCCATTATCACGTGCATTCTCACGTGCAACCTCTAAAAGCTCCCTCTTGAGCTCATCTCTTGCCTCATGCTTGCTCATCTATATACAAGGTGTTCTA
This sequence comes from Taxillus chinensis, assembly GCA_023512835.1. Taxonomy (NCBI): domain Eukaryota; kingdom Viridiplantae; phylum Streptophyta; class Magnoliopsida; order Santalales; family Loranthaceae; genus Taxillus; species Taxillus chinensis. The sequence goes on from CM042084.1 coordinate 54,327,153, forward strand.
GCTAAAGTGTATGGGAAGAAAACTCCCAAAACCTGACAATTGCCACTCAAAAAGGCATAACTATGACTAACTCCTCACATCCCAAAACACGGGTCATTACATAAACAATTGAATTCAGGAGCGATTGCGTTAGACAGTTCATCACAGTGAGTAAGTACTAAAGTAATACTACTTTTTGTATTTTCATTTAAAAGAAAAGAGAGTTGATCCTATTGTAACAAGGGCAAGACCCTATTGTATTAAAAGCGTATAATGGATTGGACTCGGTGTAGGTACACCCTCACCACCGTGGAGTAGATCATATTGATCGAACCACGTAAACTGTGTTCTTTATCTTTTATTTCCCATATATATTTTCTATTAACTTGATCTTGCACAAGACATTGAAATACCACCCAAACAATAACCACATCTGCAAAAATACCTCTAAGAAGTAAACTACTCCTAAATCTAAAGGAATTACTTTTAAGTATACAGATTCACCCCCTCTCTATATACACACACAAATACCCACATGATCTTGCTTGGATCTTGGGAATATCACTTCAGGCCCGAAGATCTGCCCCGAAAATCTAGACCCGGAGCTACTAACTCGAAGGTCTGCCTTGAAGATCTGCCTCAAAGATCCTTCGACCCTCGACCTTTGACTCTTTGACCCTCAGCCCTTCGACCCTCGACCTTTGACCCTTGGCCTTTAAACGCATTGCCGATGTCCTAGTTCGCTAAAGGTATTGCCCTTTGTTGTCTTCCACCTGCTCTTCGTCTAGAACCATCCCAACAACCCCGAACATTCACAAACCTACTGTTTTACCTTAACAACTATGATTTTCACCACATAACGAGTCCTAAACGCCTCTAAACCGCATAACACCCACAAATACATATATAGATTCTGATCTAGATCTAGGTGATTAAGAGTAATAATTGCATGTTACTTGTGCTTAATAATAACTATTTGTGCGTGCATTTGGATTAATTTGATTATTTTAATTGCACTAACGGTTTATTGATTATTTTAAGCTTTAAGTAATTTTTGGTGTTAAAATACCGGTTTAAGGAATCTAAGGTGTATTTTGTGTGCTTTGGATTGATGTGCTTTCGTTATTAGTTTCTAGTGTCTTTGCGTTTGTGTAGTTTTGTTTGTGTTTTGGTTTGTTTTGTAGCTATTTGTTTTAGGAAAATGGAGCTAAGGATTGAGGTTCTTGAGCCAAATAAAGATCAAAGAAGCAAATACTTCCAGCCAAAATAATTCTCAAGGAGTTCAAAGTGTTCAAGGAGTAAGAAAGAGGCAATTATAGCATGTAGGTGTCCAAAATTGACACGTGCACAGACATGTGCAGAACAAGAATTGAAGGAAATTCAATTACAAGCAACTTTTGTGAATGTACGGATCAGAAAAAAAAAACATGCACATATCCACCTCAACACGTGCAGATGCCAGAATGGAAGGAAAATCAATTGCGAACAACTTTTATGAATGCACGTATCGAAAAAGCGATGCACGTGTTAAGGTGGATATGTGCATGTTTTTTTCCCAAAAACTTGATTGGTTGAAAATATTGAGCGCGCTAATGCTACCAAGTGTAGGAATATGTCGAGTAATAATTAATAACACAATTCTTAGATCGTCTCCCAAAGGAAAGCTTAAATTTAACCTTGTTAAAATAAAATAAAATCACTTGATGGTATATGTAACGAATGTGAAATTACTAGCCACAGGCTAGATTCAAAAGTTTAGGTTTTAATTTGAAACTATTCTACAGCTTGAATTGTTGTAGAAATTAATTCACAATAAATAATAAATTTGAAGAAGGAATTAAATAAGCTAAAATACGAATTAAAATAAACGAAGCAAGCAATTGATAAATACGAATAAAACTAATTAATATCAAACATAAAATCCTACAATATAAAAACTTAAATTAAACAGTATAACTGAATGTGACACGAGAAAGAAATTGAAATAGCAGATTACAATAATTCTTAAACTTGCGAAATTGAAATAAGCAATCAAAAAGTTATTAAACTTAAAACAGAAATAAAATAACAAAATTTTTTAGGAAAAATAATCTGAAACAATCTGAAAATACTGTTTCTCTTGAGCACAAAATAAACTAGGTTGATCTTCTCTCTGGTTATGCCGCCTTAGGTCAACTTGCAATTCCCAGCCGGCTCTGCACAATCTTCTATCACCAAAAATGTGCTCTGCTCTAAAAAATATCCCCTTTTTCTCTCCTCAGCCGTCATATATATAGTCTCATGGGCTTGTGTTGCTACATTAACCTAACACAACAAGTACAAGTATAATCTCCATTCTAACCTTACCTACGAAAAATACAAGTTTGCCCTTATACTAAACAATGTCGTTCTAAGGCCGAATAAAAGCGCACGTGCTCGGTGCACGTGCCAATGAATGTATCAATAGTGAACACATGCATCACTTTTTCTGATACGTGCATTCACAAAAGTTGCTTGCAATTGATTTTCCTTCTATTCTACATCTACACGTGTTGAGGTGGATACGTGCATGTTTTTTCTGACCCGTGCATTCACAAAAGTTTCTTGCAATTGAATTTCCTTCAATTCTTCTTCTGCACGTCTCAATTCTAGACACGTGCATGTTATAATTGCCTCTTTCTTACTCCTTGAACACTTTGAACTCCTCGAAAGCTATTTTGGTTGAAAGTATTTGCTTCTTTGATCTTCATTTGGCTTAAGAACCTCAATCCTTAGCTCCATTTTCCTAAAACAAATAGCTACAAAACAAACCAAAACACAAACAAAACTACACAAACGCAGTACACTAGAAACTAATAACGAAAGCACATCAATCCAAAGCACACAAAATACACCCTAGATTCCTTAAACTGGTATTTTAACACCAAAAATTACTTAAAGCTTAAAATAATCAAGAAAACTATTAGTGCAATTAAAATAATCAAATTAATCCAAATGTATGCACAAATAGTTATTATTAAGCACAAATAACATACAATTATTACTCCTAATCACTAGGTACAGGGTCCTTATGGTTGACTTCTCAACCCACATGAAATACACAGTTATAAAGTCCCCAGATCACATATACACATACTCACTACAATATGTCATCTTATTCACATATTACTTACTTAAATTACCATATTCAACCCTAAATTGGGTTTCCCCCAAAATCTAGGATTCATGCCAAATTTCATAAATCATGGCCCACTCATGCATATCAAAACAAAACTAAGGAAAAAAGTTTAGGATCACCTACCAGGTAAGGATTCACCGATGAATCAACCCCAAATCCAAGCTCCAAGCTCCAAAGTCAGCAAACTCCTTTTTCCACGCTTTACACTCTCTCTTTCTCTCCATGCTCTCTCTAAAACCAGGGAACGCAAGGACCTCCTCACTATCTCTTTCTCTCCCTTCCCTATTTATATTTTTTATGCTAATTTCTTAATTAATAACACCTAAAATTACACAACTACCCTTTCGGGGTCCTAAACTCCAAATTGGACCCAACTACAGCCAAAATGCTCGTATCGCCGAGCACAATACCAAAATGATATCTTCACTACCAAATAACGACTATCTCATAAAGCATCTAAATACAAGTCTCTATAGATCTGATGCTGTCCTTGACATCGAGCTCGAGATCCATGAGTACAGCATTCGGTAGACATTAACCCTCTCGAGCTAGTTATTGGTGTTGCCAACGTAGCGACTGGTAAGATCAATGTCGTGTTTGGCACAGATCACTTCCCAGAACTTGCTATGATCTATTATGCACAAATGAGGTGGTGGATGAGCAGAGGTCGAGAGAGAAGGATCGAAAAAGAGATGAGAGGACTTGTTTTGGGGTGAACATGAAAATAAGGATGCAAAGTTAAAATAATTTTGCCATAAAAATGGCGCAATTATTGGAAAATATAGCGCGAAAGCAAGACAATGACGACGCTTTCCTCGAATTGTCGTTAAATATTACTCATATGACGATGGGAATTTAGAAAGCGTCGTCTTACTAGACTTTTTAATGACACTTTTAATAGAAGCATCGTTAAATAGTATATATATTGTCATTAGCGAATTTCATCGGGGGGAAACCCGCTTTTGGGGATGTAGTTCTCCCACCCTTCACTCGAATTGTGATAAAAACATACGGAGTCGCCACTAACTGTTTTTGGGGTGCAGTTTGTCACCTAAAAATGATCTACGTCGCTAGAGCTGGGTTCGGGAGTTTGTTACACGCAGATACGGATTAACACTCCCGTAATGCCCTTTCGGTACCTATCTTAGAGGAGGGAAGTTTTTAATTTGTTTTAACTTTTTATTTTGATTTTCACTTGTCTAAATTTATTTTTCTAAGGGCCTAAGGTTCCTACACATTCTAAATTTTTGTTAAAGTTAAGTTAAATTAAGTTTTCCTAAAGAGATTACCTAAAAATCAGTTTTAAAAGTTTAAAGTAAAAGTAAAGTCTAAAAGGATAATTCTATAAAAAAAAATCCTAATTTGATTAATTTTTTTAAATAAAAAACATATAAAGAATTAAAAGAATTTCTAAAAGAACTTTAAAGAAATTAAAATTTTATTAAAGAAAAATAAAAACATTTTTGATTTGAATAAAAAAAACTTTTTATTTATTTATTTATTTATTTTTGGGAAAAAATATTTTTTAAGAAAAACAAACCTTTTTTAAAAAATAAGATCTAAACAAATATAAATTAAAGCGTTGTGTGTGATGAGTGACATTCACAAAAATAAAATAAAACTTTCATTTTTCTCGCTTCCTTTTTTTATTTTTACTTTTTTTCTCTCTCTTTTTCAAAATTTTTTTTATCTAATTCCTTTTTTCTTTCTTTCCTTTTTTTTCACTCATTTCTTTCATCTTTTTTTTCTCCACTATATGAGTTATTTACAAAATACAAAAAGAGAGGCCACAAACGACCTTATTACAACCAAAGAGGAAAGGGAAAGAGAATTACAAAACAACATTTAAAGTAAAGTAAACTATTTACTTCCTGCAAAACAAAAGTTAGAAAAAAACCTTGCAATATCACCCAAAAAACAAATGATGATGCAAACCAGAAAACATAAATGTGCAAAAAAGAGTAAAATAAGACCAAAAACTAAGACCTACTGATTTCCAAGGGACTAAGACCAAAAACCAAGACAAATTACCATTAAAAAAAGAAACAGGAATGACATGCAAACCAAAAAAAAACTAACTAATAACCATTAAAACAAATAATATAATGTGCAAACCAGAAACTAAGACCTACTGGTATCCAAGGGATCTATGTAAGGACCCGTATTTGAGGGGTTCTTGAAGTTAGCCTTAAGTAAGAGACCTTATCTTAAAGAATGAACATCAAAACAGTGATGTGCTAATCGAATGGAGAATTTTGACTATACTTGGGCTCAAGTTGGAGTTCGAGGCTCTCAGGAGTATTTTGGGAATTTCACATATCGTAAATAATATTTATTTGAGGGATTTATTTTAAATATTTGTTGGGCTTAATGAATTGGGCTGTTGAGCTTAAGAGATGGGTTAGAAAACCTTGGCCTTTGGGCTTATAGATGCTGGGCTTTAGATTAATCAAAACTACATTGTTTTGATGTAGGGATTCACTTAATCAAAAACTACGTCGTTTTGATTATGTGGGAAAATATATAAAGAACAAGGGCTTGAAAATTAGGGGATTTCTTATTCTAAAACCCTAGCAGCCGTCACCCCTTGAGAGAGAGAGAGAGAAAAAAAAACACGGCCAGAGAGGGAGACTGTCGGAAAGAGGGAGACACGGCCTGAGACGACGAGGACGATCCAAGGTCGAACGGGAGCCCGGAGACGTGATTGCTAGAATACAACGACCAGTTGTATTCTCCGACTTTGAGGTAGGGATTCGTTGTCAACCCTTGTACCTCCTCCAAATTTTGGAATTTCACCTGTTGTGATTTTCATCTGTTGTGATTCTTCTCTCAACCCCAATTCTGAATGAGATGATTAATATATATATATAAACATGTAGATGCGTGTCAGATTAATATGAGATTTTTAATATATATAACTGAGAATGATTGAGTTAGATGCCCTGGATTTGTCTGGATGGGTAGTTTGGCATGAGTATTCTTACTGGAATTGAAAAGTAAGCTGTGTATCCAATCTTTAAAACCTGATAACTCATAAACGAAAAGGAATTTGAGATGGATTCTTTAGAGAGAAGTCATTAGAATAACAAAACAATGATCACTGTGCAAAAAATATGGCTGCACGTCAATTTGAATGTCATATTCCCAATTGGCGTGTAGCTCCAAATTAGGTAAAATTTTTCCCCAAGCTTCCTTGCATCATGTAGAAGGCTGGTATGCAGTAATATGCTTGCACGCCAATTGATCCAATAGGCGTTCAAGGCCTTTGGCTCTGAAACTTTTGTGGAAGGTAGAGGACATCATTCTGAGAAACTTTAGTTTTGCACGCCAATTAATTTGAGGCCATCTACTTGGTCAAAATTAATCTCCAAAACCTGACAAAACAGCCTAAAAGCGCATGTATATGCAAATAGCATCTTTCTAGAGGTTAGTGCAAATATAATTGAAATATGATACAATAAGGCTCTAATCATGCTCTTAAACACCCCTAAATAGGCAATAGAATAACGGCATAAATGCACGTTATCAAGTGCAGTGTTGAGTTATTTTGTTATGCCTGAGTTGTGCTTGCTAAGCTATATTAACATGTTTGTATTGAGATATATTGTTAAGTACTTTGTCCTGAGTTGGGATGTACACCTGAGTTGCATTCTTGAGATATACTTGCGCATGAGTTGTGTTTGCTGAGATGTACTCGATGTACTTGCTTTGAGATCTTTGTGAATTTGTGATTGAGTTTGAGTACCCAAATACATGTGGGTTGAAGCGAGTTATGGGCAAGGCACAATTCTTTGGACCCTTTGAGATTTGGCCAGGGCTGCGGTCCTGAGTCTCGGTGTAGCACTCACGACGGTGGGCTAAGTCTGCACCCATTCCGAGGGTAGGTATGGCGTCGAGGAGGTGATGGCCATATCTCACTCGGGTGGAAAATGTTGCATTGGTGACCATGCAACATTCGCCTGGATGTGGTATGTCATGTCGCCGTGGTGGCGGGTGTCCTCTGCCCTCCGGTGTGGGCACGAGGTAAATGGTGTGTTCTTGGGTGATGTGTCTTTGTTTAGTTTTAGGCACTACATGAGCACAAGCATACATTTGTCATGCATATTGTAGAGTGGGATGGAGTGCGGGGAGACTTGAACCCTCTGAGCTATGGTTTGCTCACCCCTCCTATAAATTATTCTTCTGCAGGGTCTAGCGGGCGGTAGGTGAAAGAGGCGTGGTGGTAGGCTACGAGGTCGAAGACTTATTATTAATTTTATTGCTTTTGTGGACCTGTGTTTTATGGTTTGGATTGGTTATAAACAATATGATGTGGTTTGATGGGAGTTTTTCCCAGTTGAGTTATAATAAATTTGGAACTCTTCTTGAGATGTAATAGATTGAGATATGTTTATTGTTTGATCTATGTTTGTGCGTGTGGTTTGGGATCAAGAGCATGCCCCGTGACATGTTAGCCTGGTTGTACGGGTTTGGGACAGACCCGTGACATAAGTCCTTTGTAGGTGCTTGCACCAACCCCTTGACCCTTCGGGTGCGGGCATGGGTAGTTACTCCTCATTTCCAAGTGAGGGGAAATTGGGGCGTGACAATATGGTATCAGAGCCCAAGTTCATGGTCTAGTGGACTTAGGATAGTGGGAAGAGATAATTGCTTCTTAGACCCTCAGGAGGCAGTATAGGACACGTCTGATCACCGTGGTTCTATCTGGTTTTCTGGGGTGTACTCAGGAGTAGTTAGACCAAGGAGTAGGACATTTTCATTTAGGTTGGGGTGCATACATGCATTGGCATTAGGGCACTAGTTTAAATTCAATATAAATGTTATGAATGTTGAATTGAGATGTGAATGTTGTGATGCTAAGAATCTTGAATTGTGAGACTGTGAAATTGTTGCTGTGTGTGACTATGAGACTCGTGGTGTACTTGTTGAAATTCTGAGTACTTATTACGTATGCCTGCATAGGAAATGTTGCTTGATTACCTCATAACCCATAGGGATGAGGGTGTATAGCACCTGAGAGATGCTAACTCTAGTCTTGCTTAATATGTAGACTATGCCTCCTAGGAGAGATACCCGAGCTACCCCAGCTGTAGAAGATGAATCTTCTGCACGTGCTGGACAGGAGAGAGAATAGCGAGTAGAGGACAGTGATCCCCTGGAGCGGATCATGGCCCAAGTCCGGGCCTTAAGTGTGAACGTACAGGGAATGCATGAAGATCTTAGGGGTGAGATCCTAAACGAGGTACGTCAGGAGATGATGGCACGACAGGCAGTGCCACCCTCTCCACCCCGTGAGGAAGGACCTTCGTGTAGGCAAGAAGTGCCGATGAGGCGGGAAGAGGGAGATGTGGTGACACGGTTCCGAAAGGAACACCCACCAAGGTTCAAGGGAGGAGTCGAACCTTTAGCGACGAGAGCATTAGGCTGCGGCAGATCGAGCATACATTCTCCTTTCTCCGACCCCAGGAGGAAGACAAGGTAAGGCTGGCAGTCCGATAATTGGAGGAGGAGGCATTGGAATGGTGGCTTAGCATTTCAGGAAGCCGAGACATGGAGGCCATGTCCTGGAATGAGTTCCTCTAGTTGTTCCATGAGGAGTTCTTTCCCAAGTCGCTGCAGTGGCAGAAACGGGAGGAGTTCAGCAGTCTTAAGCAAGGATCACGTACGGTGGCAGAGTATGAACGAGATTTTAGAGGGCTGAGTCGGTTTGCTCCAGAAGCAATCTCAAGGGAGGACCTGAAGGCCCATAAGTTTACCATGGGACTCAGACCTGCCCTGAAGCAGAGGTTAGAGATGCTGCGATTGAAGACTTATGCTGAAGTCATGGATATAGCAAAGATTGTGGAGAGAGGATTAGAAGAGGGTAGACAGGCTCATCAAGAGCGGCTAGGACAGAGTACGCGTGACAAGCAAGGGGAAACCAAGAGACAGAGGGTTGAAGCTGGGAGTGGGACTCTTCCCAAGGACAGGGGCCAAGCTTCAATGGCTCCACCCAGATCTCGTTATTTTGGAGGACAAGGAGGCTCAAATGGGAGTTTCCCAAGCGGGTGTACCTGTTGTGGCCAGTCAGGGCACGTCAAATGTGAGTGCCCCAAGCAGCACCTGAAGTGTCACAGCTGTGGGAAAACGGGACACATCAGTACGGTGTGTTTCAGTAGAGGAAACAGCCGGGGGAGCTGGGAGTTTAACACAAGGAGGCGGGGGTGAGACCCAATTTCAAACCCCGGCTCCGAGGCTAGCACGTTCTTGGTAGGCCGGTCGGGTTGGTTCCGATTATACTAGACCACGGGGGGAGGCAACCACAAGGAGGTTCGGAGGGGCGTTCAAGTGGATTCCAAGTAGGGACTAAACGAAAGGCGATAGAGGCAAGCGGTGGGGCAAGCTAAGGCGAGTGTTTGCACTCACCTCGGACCACTGAGAGGGAGGACTTACCATCACACTCCAAGGAAGGTGGAGCTGGACCTTCGGTAGTTCGAGGTACTGTTTTAATATCTCGCACTATTGTTGTTGTACTGTTTGATACTGGAGCTTCGTGCTCCCTGATTGCAGAGTCCTTGGTTGAGAGCCTTGGACTTGATTGTGTGAGGGCTGATCGACCTCTGAGGGTCGAGTCACCAATGGGAGGTGTGGAGTCAATTTACCAAGTATGTCATGAGTGTGTGCTCACGATAGGAGATGTTGAACTCTCATTTGATTTGTACATGATGCCCATGAGAACTTTTAGTTTGATTCTGGGGATGGACTGGTTGATGGCCTTTCAGGCTAAGATTGATTGTTATAGACGACGAGTGTCGTTTATTTCACCCATAGGATCTTCTTGTACCCTAGTGGGTGAATGGGATAAGAATGCTGGGAGAGCTGGACCGACAAGGGAGCTATGGGGTAATATTACTTATAGACTTGCCACTTTAACCTTTGAGGAGGAAGGTAACTTAGAGAAAAGGGTGTGGCCAGATGTTGTTAAAAATTTTCAGGATGTGTTTCCTGGGGAATTGTTGGAATTGCCCCCAAACAGAAGTATTGAGTTCACAATTGAACTTTTGCCAAGGGTGGGACCCATCTCACAAGTAGCATACCGGATGGGACCTGCCGAGTTGCGGGAGCTTCAAAAGCAAATAAAGGAGCTTGGAGATAAAGGTTTCATTCGCCCAAGTACCTCACCTTGGGGTGCACCAGTTCTGTTTGCTAAGAAGGCAGACGGGTCGTTACGACTCTGTATTGATTACCGGAAGCTGAATCAAGTGACGGTCGAGAACAAATACCCTTTACCGCGGATCGATGATTTATTTGACCAGCTGAGTAGAGCACGGTAGTTCTCAAAGATTGATCTACGTTCAGGATACCATCAGTTGAGGGTCAGGAAGGAGGACATCCCTAAGACAACATTCAGGTGCAGATACGGACACTATGAGTGGTTAGTGATGCCTTTTGGGCTCACGAACGCATCGGCGGTGTTCATGCATCTGATGAATCAAGTATTTGCCCCATACCTAGATTCCTTCGTGGTGGTATTTATTGACGACATTCTCGTGTACTCTAAGACACGAACTGAGCATGCGGAGCACCTAACCGTGGTGTTGTAGACACTATGAGATCATCAATTGTATGCTAAATTTAGCAAGTGCGACTTCTGGATGCAAGAGGTGCATTTTCTTGGGCATGTGGTATCCGCCGAAGGAGTTAGGGTGGACCCAACCAAGATTGAGTCGGTATCATCTTGGAAGAGGCCCACGAATGTTTTTGAAATCCACGAGTTCTTGGGTCGCGGGGGGTATTAGCGGCGTTTTGTGGAAGGGTTTTCTCGGTTGGCAACACCGATGACGGCCACGACATGGAAAGGAGCCAAATTCGAGTGGACAGACAAATGTCGGCAAGCTTTTGAGGAATTGAAGACTCGTCGACTCTTGCATCGGTGTTGAGTCTATTGCGGGAGGGAGTGCCATTCGAGGTGTATTGTGATGCATCTCGAGTTGGATTGGGGTGTGTTACGATGCGGGAACACAAAGTCATAGCATATAGCTCGCGACAATTGAAGCCCCATGAGCAAAATTACCCAACACACGACCTGGAGTTAGCAGCAGTTATTTTTGCCCTCAAGTCTTGGCAACATTACCTGTTGGGGGAGAAATTTGTGGTATACACTGACCACAAGAGCCTACAGTACATCTTCACCCAGAGGGATCTGAATTTGAGACAACGGAGATGGGTAGAGTACCTGCAAATGTTTGATTTTACACTCTCCTACACGCCTGGGAAGGGGAATGTGGTTACAGATGCACTGAGTAGGAAGGGAAAAGCTAAGGTTTCCATGAGAGAATGGAAAGTGATGGAACAATTAGCAGTGCTTCAGGTACAACTTGATCTTAGCAGTGGGGAAGCAACCCTGTGTCCTATCACTGTGATGCCAGAGTTGTATCAATGTGTCCATGATGGACAGTTGGGGGACGTGGACTGTGAAGTAATCTGAGCCCAGATGGAGGCCGGAGAGATGTCAGAAGAGTGGACGGAAGGAGCTGACCATGAGTTGAGATTTCAGGGGCGCCTGATAGTACCGCCTTTCCTCCGAGAAGATGTGATGAGGGAGTTTCATCATTCCCGTTTGGCTGTACATCCGGGAGGGACAAAGATGTATCACGCCGTACGAGCACAGTTCTAGTGGCCGGGACTGAAGAGAAGTGTAGCAGAGTTTGTTTCCAGGTGCCTCACTTGTCAGCAAGTGAAGGTAGAGCACCAACGACCTGCGGGTCAATTGCAGCCTTTGCCGGTGGTTGAGTGGAAGTGGGAACATATTACAATGGACTTTGTGACCGGACTTCCTCCTACTTTAGGGAGGAAGGACATGATTTGGGTTATTGTAGACCAATTGACCAAATCAGCCCATTTCTTGGCTATTCAGGAGCGAGACTCCATTGGGACGTTAAGCCAGTTATATGTTGATGAAATTGTCCGATTGCATGGAGTACCCGTGTCTATTGTTTCAAACAGAGATGCACAGTTTACCTCACGATTTTGGAGTGGTTTGCAAGAAGCATTGGGGACACGACTTAATTTGAGTCTTGCTTATCACCCCGAGATCGATGGTCGGTCAAAGAAGACTATTCGGACAACTGGAAGACTTGTTGAGAGCCTGTACGCTTGATTTTGGAGGATCATGGGCTTCTCACCTTCCTCCTGGTAGAGTTTGCCTATAATAACAGCTACCAAGCTTCCATAGGGATGGCCCCGTTTGAGGCATTGTATGGTAGACCCTGTCGGTCTCCATTGTGTTGGGCAGAAGCCAGAGAGGCAGCTATGTTGGGACCTCAATTGGTCCAAGAGGCTATGGCAAAAATACAGCTGATTAGGCAGCGCCTTCTTACAACTCAGAGTAGACAAAAGTCTTATGCAGATCACTGACGCCATCCGTTGGAATTTTTGGTTAGAGACCACGTGTTCCTTCGTGTTTCCCCACGGAGGGGACATAAGCAATTTGGAAGGGGGTCTAAGTTATCTCCTAGATACATAGGCCCATTTCAGATATTGAGTAGGGTCGGACCTGTTGCATATAGGTTGGCATTACCTCCCAGTTTGAGTCGGGTGCATAATGTTTTCCATGTATCCCAGTAGCGGGCATATCATCCGGATCCCACACATGTGTTGGACTAGAGTACTCTGGATATTGAGGAGGATCTGACGGTTGTCGAGGCACCAATACGCATTTTGGATAGGCGCGAGAAGCAGCTACGAGGAAAGACTATTCCGTTGGTTCGGGTGCTGTGGAAACACCGAGGTATGGAGGAAGAGACTTGGGAACGTGAGGCTGCAATGCATGTTCACTACCCTGATCTGTTCGATGACGAACAACCCTGAAAGAGGGGAGGAAGGCAAGGCAAACATCAAACATCAACATAATCAGGTACTATTGATTATTTCTTTTGCCATTATATATTTTGTTCATTGGTTGTGGTCATTTCTTTTCAATCCCAATTTTCTTTTCGAGGATGAAAAGTCTTTAAGGGGGAGAGGATGTAAGGACCCGTATTTCAGGGGTTCTTGGAGTTAGCCTTAAGTAAGAGACCTTGTCTTAGAGAATGAACATCAAAACAGTGATGTGCTAATCGAATGGAGAATTTTGACTATACTTGGGCTCAAGTTGGAGTTCGAGGCCCTCAGGGGTATTTTGGGAATTTCATATATCATAAATAATATTTATTTGAGGATTTATTTTAAATATTTGTTGGGCTTAATAAATTGGGCTGTTGAGCTTAAGAGATGGGTTAGAAAACCTTGGCCTTTGGGCTTATAGATGCTGAGCTTTAGATTAATCAAAACTACGTCGTTTTGATGTAGGGATTCATTTAATCAAAACTACGTCGTTTTGATTATGTGGGAAAATATATAAAGAACAAGGGCTTGAAAATAAGGGGATTTCTCATTCCAAAACCCTAGTAGCCGTCACCCCTTGAGAGAGAGAGAGAGAGAGAGAGAGAGAGAGAGAGAGAGAGAGAAACACGGCCAGAGAGGGAGACTGCCGGAAATAAGGAGACACGGCCTGAGACGACGAGGACGATCCAAGGCCGGCAATCCAAGGTTGGACGGGATCCCGGAGACGTGATTGCTAGAATACAATGACCAGTTGTATTCTCCGACTTTGAGGCAGGGATTCATTGTCAACCCTTGTACCTCCTCCAAATTTTGGAATTTCACCTGTTGTGACTTTCATCTGTTGTGATTCTTCTCTCAACCCCAATTCTGAATGAGATGATTAATATATATATATATATATATATAATATATATATATATATATATAAACATGTAGATGCGTGCGGGATTAATATGAGATTTTTAATATATATAATCGAGAATGATTGAGTTGGATGCCCTGGATTTGTCTGGATGGGTAGTTTGGCATGAGTATTCCATTTGGAATTGAAAAGTAGGCTGTGTATCCAATCTTTAAAACCTGATAACTCACAAACGAAAAGGAATTTGAGATGGATTCTTTAGAGAGAAGTCATTAGAATAACAAAACAATGATCACTGTGCAAAAAATATGGCTGCACGTCAATTTGAACGTCATATTCCCAATTGGCGTGCAGCTCCAAATTAGGTGAAATTCTTCCCCAAGCTTCCTTGCATCATGTAGAAGGCTGGTATGCAGTAATATGCTTGCACGCCAATTGGTCCAATTGGCGTTCAAGGCCTTTAGCTTTGAAACTTCTGTGGAAGGTAGAGGACATCATTCTGAGAAACTTTAGTTCTGCACGCCAATTAATTTGAGGCCATCTACTTGGTCAAAATTAATCTCTAAAACCTGACAAAATAGCCTAAAAGCGCATGTATATGCAAATAGCATCTTTCTAGGGGTTAGTGCAAATATAATTGAAATATGATACAATAAGGCTCTAATCGTGCTCTTAAACACCCCTAAATAGGCAATAGAATAACGGCACAAATACACGTTATCAAGTGCACTGTTGAGTTATTTTGTTATACCTGAGTTGTGCTTGCTAAGCTATATTAACATGTTTGTATTGAGATATATTGTTAAGTACTTTGTACTGAGTTGGGATGTACACCTGAGTTGCATTACTGAGATATACTTGCGCTTGAGCCGTGTTTTTCGAGATGTACTCGATGTACTTGCTGAGATGCTTTGTGAATTTGTGATTGAGTTTGAGTACCCAAATACATGTGGGTTGAACTGAGTTATGGGCAAGGCACAATTACTGGACCCTTTGAGATTTGGCCAGGGCTGCGGTCCTGAGTCTCGGTGTAGCACTCACGACGGTGGGCTAAGTCTGCACCCATTCTTGAGGGTAGGTATGGCGTCCAAGGAGGTGATGGCCATATCTGACTCGGGTGGAAAATGTTGCATTGGTGACCATGCAACATTCGCCTGGATGTGGTATGTCATGTCGCCGTGGTGGCGGGTGTCCTCTGCCCTCCGGTGTGGGCACAGGTAAATGGTGTGTTACCTGGGTGATGTGTCTTTATTTAGTTTTAGGCACTACACGAGCACAAGCATACACTTGTCATGCATATTGTAGAGTGGGACGGGTGCAGGGAGACTTGAACCCTCTTGAGCTATGGTTTGCTCACCCCTCTTATAAACTATTCTTCTCCAGGGTCTAGCAGGCGGTAGGTGAAAGAGCCGTGGTGGTAGGCTACGAGGTGAAGACTTATTATTAATTTTATTGCTTTTGTGGACCTGTGTTTTATGGTTTGGATTGGTTATAAACAATATGATGTGGTTTGATGGGAGTTTTTCCCAGTTGAGTTGTAATAAATTTGGAACTCTTCTTGAGATGTAATAGATTGAGATATGTTTACTGTTTGATCTATGTTTGTGTGCGTGGTTTGGGATCAGGAGCATGCCCCATGACATGTTAGCCTGGTTGTACAGGTTTGGGACAGCACCCGTGACATAAGTCCTTTGTAGGTGCTTGCACCAACCCCTTGACCCTTCGGGTGCGGGCATGGGCAGTTACTCCTCATTTCCAAGTGAGAGGAAATTGGGGCGTGACAATCTAGACAGAACTGTGCTCCAATAATTTGAACGTTATACAATATATTTGGCAATGGACAACACAGACCGTGGTTGGCAAATGAATGTGCAGAAACTACGAACTAGAACCAACTGTAAAACAATACCAGTGACAACACCGAAATAATACCAACTGTGAAACCAGTGACTATAGATCCCTTAATCTGAAGTCAAAATCGTGGGAAATCACAATCCAGATGTTTATAACCATTTTGCAAACAAGAGTGTTCAGATAAGTGAAGATTGAGACTAACTAGCATGCACGTAGCCATAAATCAAAGCTTAGGATCAAAAACTCAAGCAAGGGCATGATCAAACGAGACACAGCAAGTCATTGTCACGCCCCGGATTTCCAACCCGAGGAGACCGGAACGTGACCCTCCCTTTATCCGGGTTTGGACAAAGGGGTAGAATACAATATACATTTCACATTTCTTTTCAGAAATCAAAAACCATATAATTATTTAATTGAAACCACATGCCTTTATTATGTTTCAAACTTCATTACAATATCTCCCCACTGGGGTTACAATGCCTCAACAAAATTACATGATGCAAATAACAAAACAAAGCCACAGAATGGAACTCTTCCACCTTGGTGTTCCCACCTAACGCCTGTAGGTTCCTGCAAGAAAGCACACCATAGTAGGAGGGGTGAGCATCCACAGCTCAGTAGGGATCATGTCTCCCCAACCCATCCCATGCTCCTAGCATCTACATGCCATGTGTACAAGTGCGGTGTCGTGTTACAATAATTTCAACAGACATAATAACAACCACATCAACAATTACAATCGCCACTGCCACACAGGCTAACACATTAACACAAGTGATTTAACCGCCTCTTCAGGCCAAGTTATTTAACCGCCTCTTCAGGCCAAGTGATTTAACCGCCTCTTCAGGCCAAGTGATTTAACCGCCTCTTCAGGCCAAGTGATTTAACCGCCTCTTCAGGCCAAGTTTCCACAGCCTCCCAGGCTAACACAAAACGGTCCCGGGCTTCCACAGCCACCGGGTGTACAAGCAATCACACAGCACATAAGACCATACAGGCATAACATCGAACACTTAATATGCTTAGTCACACAGGAATAACGTCGAACACTTAGCATGCATATATTCACAGGCTCACAAACCCAGCCACAACGACATTATTTCAAACACATAATATGCATAGCCTCTCAGGTATAAAACCAAACACTTGGTGTGCACCCGTTCACAAGTGCACAATCCCAGCCATTCAGGCCACAGAGCAAACACCCAGCATACATACATACCCTAAATCACAAGTTCAGCCACACAGGCATAATACCAAACACGTAATGGGCATATACACACAACTATATTCACACAGGCTTTTCATCAAACATATAGCATATAGACCACGAACCACACTAAAATGCCACTTGAGGCCAACATCCATATAGGAGATCACACCTATATGGATTACATATGTATATATAAACAAATACACCGGAATCGCCTAGGACCCTAGGACAGAGGAGGGATTAGGAAGAACAGAACCCCTACCTTAAAGCAGATCTTCCTTGCTCCCGCGCCAAACGCCGTCCTCCCCACGCAAGATGCTCCGGCAGCAACCAGCAACTCCCCTTCCCTCTCTCTCTCTAGCTCTCTCTCTCTCTCTCAGGCGAAGCAGTGCAAAGAAAGGAACACAAGAACCCTAAACTCAAACTCAAGCCCTCCTTATATAGACACCACCCACATCAAAACGACGTAGTTTTGATTAAGTAAACCCAGGGATCAAAACGACGTAGTTTTGATCACACAAGTTAGCACCTTTCCGCACCCATATAGGCCAAAATACTCGGAATTTCAACATGGTCCTTTGGAGAAAGATCATTAGAATGACAAAACCAAGGGAACCATGCAAAAATACACCTGCACGCCAATTTGCACGCCAATTCCCCAATTGGCGTGCAGCTCCAAATGCACTCAAACTTCACCACAAGTCTCCTTGCATCTTGTAGAGGCTTGAGGAGCAAAAATATGCTTGCACGTGAAATGGGTGAATTCACGTTCAGCTCCAAATGCTCTGAAATTTCTGTGGTAGATAGAGGACCTCATTCTAAGAAACTTTTGTTCTTGCACGCCAATTGTTTGAGGCCATCTACTAGGTCAAAAGTGAGCTCCAAGATCAGCCAAAACAGCTTAAAACCGCCTGTAAACGCATAAAGATCTTCCTAGGGCATAAATGTACGCTATCGCTTGGCACATGCACCTCTCAAAAGTCCCCTCTTGGGCTCATCTCTTACCTTAAACTTGTGTACCAACATCCAAGGTGTTTGTGGTTAACTCCTTACACACGGGTTACACACGGGTCATTACATCCTCTCTCCCTTAAGACTTTTCGTCCTCGAAAAGAAATGACATACGAGGAAAACAAACACAAGCTACCCATTTGCCACACGGCGAGCTACAACACCCAAATGGGTCATACACCGCGCACCGCACATAACAGCACATAACAAGGTACCACCATAATCCATAACCACATGCATCACAATAATGCATACAACACATATCCGCATGTCACAAATACACATCACAAATATGAACACCGCATGTCACAAATACACATCACAAATATGAACACATGTCCAAAAGACAATACAAATACACCAACCAACAGCCACCCCTCCACCCTTAAGATTGTTCGTCCTCGAACAACTCTGGGCGTTGCTCACGCATCATGGATTCACGTTTCCATATTTCCTCCATAGGACGTGTCGTCCGCGAAAAGACAATACACTTTCCATAATGCACATGCTGATGCACATCGTCCACAACCATTCACATACCCGCGAATGAAGATATCACACAATAACACACATGAAGGCACGTACCCACGTACCCAATACAACACAAAGATGATAAGGAAACACATATTCTAATCTCACCAACAACCCTTGTTCTCCTCACCTAACACATGTCACAAGTATTCACGCCACGACGGTGTACGACATATACGCCCATCCCCAACACGTACGTTTAACAAATCACATCATAAACACCACTACAAAGAACAAAGCACAAATAAAACACTACTACACGTTTAACGTTCCACTGCCCACTCGCTAACACCAACACATACAAACTCATCCGCAGGAGTTTCCTCACAACCTTCCCACCTTTGGACTTTTCGTCCCCGAAAAGAGAAACCAAGTAGTAAACAACGCGAAAAGATCAAAGCAACACATAATGTAGTCATTACCACAAATGTTGGAGATGCCAACTCGCGGCATGATGGGACCAACACTCCACAACGTAAAATACCCAACAATTGGGAGTTGAAGTCAACGCAGCCCTCGGCCCATAGGTAGACCACACCCTAACAAAGAAGCACAATGAGGTCACAATGAAACACAAACAAATAGGACAGCATTATGCAAACCACAATCACATTCCCACACAGGAGCTCACCTCGGCCAGACCATCATCATCTGCGAAAACCACCTCACTCAAGCAAGGAACATTGAAACCCCACCAACACCAATGGTGACGCAGAACGGAGTACAAGCCTAGACACAGAAACACGAGAATGGAGTGTGCCCTTAACCACTCGGTCGCAGTCAACCTGGCGCCCAACGGAGTCCAAGGATGCACTAAAAATAGTAAATGCAGCACCACACACACAACCATGGTAAGACCAAAACCCACTATCGGGCTATCACTAGTCACCGACTTTGAGAATCGACCTCCTTGATCACGGTCAAACAGAGATCCGCCAAGGTCCCACACGCCTTCACAACCGAGGCTTACCGTACGGCCCAAGAGATAATGCCTTACCAAGTCGGCCAGACGGACCACGCGATAGGAATCCCTTGACGCCAAGTAGCTATGAACATCATAGTCCCCCCCCCACACCGAAAACTCTCCTATCTGCAACCTGACCACAATGGAATCCTCTGTGTCACCACTCACAGGTCACAAGAAAATCCCTTGCCTCCAAGACATACTCCACCTCATGGCCCACCAACTCCGCTATATCAACTATTACGTTTCATCTCAACATACCAGCAAAACACTCAAATGGATCAAGAAATACTCAGGCTCTAACCGCAGCTTAATATGGTCACTGCAATTCCTCCGGGTAGGCACAAGAAACGAGGCATGCAAACCCCCTACGGGACATTCACGTAGCTCCCAAACACACCAACACTTTGATGGCGTGGACCATGTCACTTACCGCATCAAAACGCACACGAAAGACTTTCAAGAAGAACATATGTAGCATGAGGACCCCATGGTAGCCGCAGGACACAAATCTCCCCCCAAAGGGGTAAGACTAATATCCCTTACAAACAAAACTCACATCTGACTCCATTCAATGAATCACAACTCATCAATACTTTCACACTTTAACTGAGCATGCCGTCACACGTGACAAGGAATAGCATCAACATTACACATAACACTCCTCTTCATCCCACACCACACTTAATATGCGCAGGCATCACCTCCTACTCCTCTGCATATAAATGCCACGAGACCCACACATAAGAACTTTGCTATACCCCTTTACACATATGTAACACACACAACAAAACAAGGCGACCACAACACACGAAATAAACTCTCACGTAGAACACATGTAAGAGAGGACATACTAGCCCCCACCTCCTCGCCTCTTTTAAGCCTATTACCCACACGACATGGATTAACGGAATGGTCCTACCACCAGGAGTACATCCTCAACCCCTCGGAAGGTGTCTCCCAATTTTGAGGAAAAACCCAAACAAGGCCTGCCCAATCTCACTTACTTACCTCTTTTTTTTCTAATTGGATGCACCGGGCATGACCCTTAAAACCCACTCATAGCCGATTGTTCAGGTCTAGAACACCGCACATTTCGTACATGCACAAACTGGTTTCACAACATATCCTTCTCTACCCTACTCGGTGTTTTCGACACACCGTAAGCATGACACATGGCTACTGCTTGGCCATCAGAGAACCCAGGACACCTATATAATCACCAACAAGAGCTTGCAATGATCACTCCATCCAACAAGTCAACACCTCAAGGACCCAAGGGCTCAAGGAGTACTCCTTGAGCCCCAACGCTTGGAAAGGTAACCATAGGAATACCCTTCCCAAGTAGTACTCCAACACGTACATTTATTCGCATGAGAACATATTTCTATTGCTCAAGGTTGCCAAAGTGGGGCACACAATAACCCACAAGCTATCCTTTCACGCCTCAAGCTCTACTAGCTAGCCAATATAAATATTCATTTTTTATCCTCTTTTTTTTTTTTTTTTTTTTTTTTTTTTTTTTTTACAGGTTACCAACCACCTCTATTCGAAATGCCAACCTAAACAATCTCCTAAGTGTCACCTAACAGAAGACTGTGGCTCAAGAACCCTACCAACGAGAATACCCCTCTATTACAAGTGTCTTAATTTAATTGCTAGAAACTCAACAATTAAAGGTCCACCCATCCTCACCTCAGTCGGATCTGGGGACTCAACCAATCACTATCTTCCTGGAGATGTCCTACTTTTTCACGGATGCAACACTAATACGCTTCTGCTACACTCTTTTCCAATGTCCCAGGTTGTCCACGACGAAGAACAACCCTTTAAGCAACTGGTCTCAACCCGATTTGTTGGGGTGACCCCCATCTCGAAACTTGTGGCCATCCTTTGTTCGCCCCTCTCGCCCTTGAATCCTTCTTGCTAATCGGGACAACGGTGCTTCAATTGATCTTCATCCAAGTTTTCCCCTAAGGGTGCGGGTTGACAACTCTTGGCGTGCCTCGAGCTGCGGCTCCCCCCACTCGCCCGGCCTGGGTGGCGGACTCTTCTGTCGCACGGGTCGTAGTTTCTCGAAGGTTGGGTACACGATGAGATAGCGCTCTAGGTTAACACTCAATGCTCTCATTACCATTACCGACTAGACGTTTGGAGCTATAGCTGATCTCAAAACGCACATTATCACCACACAGTTTCGCAGATTCACATTTCACAAACTATGCAAGTTCACACCTTCACATAACACATATCATTTATACTCAAGTGAATGTTTTGAACACCACATTACTTATTCCACACAATACCATACAAAGGCACACACTTAAGCATTCACATATCTCACCTAGTCATTTTCAGAATATCAACAGTATTATCACAACTTATTTTATTTATTTATTTATTTTATTTATTTTCAGTTCACATTTCACAAGCTTCAAGTTCACAAGCACACAACTCAATACCACAAATTCTTTTCCATGTTTTCATGCTCGAACCATCACAAAATTTCGAGTTGCACAATTAAAACTTTATCATGTTCAAACCCTTTACCCATGCAATTACACACACCGCACACTTTTCGAGTTCTCATTAAACCACATTGCACAAGCATCCATTCCACAAGCACACAGTTCAATTAAACAAGGACCTTTCCTTGTAGTCATGCTCAAGGTACTTCAAATAAAATCAGAGTTGCACAGTTCACGCCTTATCACATTATTCATATTTTCTTTTATCACAATTATTTTTTTTTTTTTAGGTATCCACACCTTCACATACAACAACCAATGCAACTAGTGCCCTAATGCCAATGCATGCAAATCCTACCACAAGACTGGACTACCCCAAGTACACCTTGGAGGCTCCAAGAGGACCGTGTTGATCGGGCACGTCCCTCCAGGCTCCTCCAAAGGACCCAAGATAACCAAGTCCGCCCACTACCCTAGGCCAACTAGACCATGCTCTGATACCATATTGTCACGCCCCGGATTTCCAACCCGAGGAGACCGGAACGTGACCCTCCCTTTATCCGGGTTTGGACAAAGGGGTAGAATACAATATACATTTCACATTTCTTTTCAGAAATCAAAAACCATATAATTATTTAATTGAAACCACATGCCTTTATTATGTTTCAAACTTCATTACAATATCTCCCCACTGGGGTTACAATGCCTCAACAAAATTACATGATGCAAATAACAAAACAAAGCCACGAATGGAACTCTTCCACCTTGGTGTTCCCACCTAACGCCCGTAGGTTCCTGCAAGAAAGCACACCATAGTAGGAGGGGTGAGCATCCACGGCTCGATGGGGATCATGTCTCCCCAACCCATCCCATGCTCCTAGCATCTACATGCCATGTGTACAAGTGCGGTGTCGTGTTACAATAATTTCAACAGACATAATAACAACCACATCAACAATTACACCGCCACCGCCACACAAAGCTAACACATTAACACAAGTGATTTAACCGCCTCTTCAGGCCAAGTTATTTAACCGCCTCTTCAGGCCAAGTGATTTAACCGCCTCTTCAGGCCAAGTGATTTAACCGCCTCTTCAGGCCAAGTGATTTAACCGCCTCTTCGGGCCAAGTTTCCACAGCCTCCCAAGGCTAACACAAACGGTCCCGGGCTTCCACGGCCACCGGGTGTACAAGCAATCACACAAGACATAAGACCATACAGGCATAACATCGAACACTTAATATGCTTAGTCACACAGGAATAACGTCGAACACTTAGCATGCATATATTCACAAGCTCACAAACCCGACCACACGGACATTATTTCAAACACATAATATGCATAGCCTCTCGGGTATAAAACCAAACACTTGGTGTGCACCCGTTCACAAGTGCACAATCCCGGCCATTCAGGGCACAG
This sequence comes from Taxillus chinensis, assembly GCA_023512835.1. NCBI lineage: Eukaryota > Viridiplantae > Streptophyta > Magnoliopsida > Santalales > Loranthaceae > Taxillus > Taxillus chinensis. Next base: position 54,350,480 of record CM042084.1, read on the forward strand.
AGCAAACACCCAAAGATACATACATACCCTAAATCACAAGTTCAACCACACAGGCATAATACCAAACACGTAATGGGCATATACACACAACTATATTCACACAGAGCTTTTCATCAAACATATAGCATATAGACCACAGAACCACACTAAAATGCCATTGAAGGCCAACATCCATATAGGAGATCACACCTATATGGATTACATATGTATATATAAACAAATACGACCCGGAATGCCCTAGGACCCTAGGACGGAGGAGGGATTAGGAAGAACAGAACCCCTACCTTAAAGCGGATCTTCCTTGCTCCCGCGCCAAACGCCGTCCTCCCCACGCAAGATGCTCCGGCAAAGAACCAAGAACTCCCCTTCCCTCTCTCTCTCTAGCTCTCTCTCTCTCTCTCAGGGCGGTGAAAGCAAAGGAACACAAGAACCCTAAACTCAAACTCAAGCCCTCCTTATATAGACACCACCCACATCAAAACGACGTAGTTTTGATTAAGTAAACCCAGGATCAAAACGACGTAGTTTTGATCACACAAGTTAGCACCTTTCCGCACCCATATAGGCCAAAATACTCGAATTTCAACATGGTCCTTTGGAGAAAGATCATTAGAATGACAAAACCAAGGGAACCATGCAAAAATACACGGGCGCCAATTTGCACGCCAATTCCCCAATTGGCGTGCAGCTCCAAATGCACTCAAACTTCACCACAAGTCTCCTTGCATCTTGTAGAGGCCTGAGGAGCAAAAATATGCTTGCACGTGAAATGGGTGAATTCACGTTCAGCTCCAAATGCTCTGAAATTTCTGTGGTAGATAGAGGACCTCATTCTAAGAAACTTTTGTTCTTGCACGCCAATTGTTTGAGGCCATCTACTAGGTCAAAAGTGAGCTCCAAGATCAGCCAAAATAGCTTAAAACCGCCTGTAAACGCATAGCATCTTCCTAGGGCATAAATGTACGCTATCGCTTGGCACATGCACCTCTCAAAAGTCCCCTCTTGGGCTCATCTCTTACCTTAAACTTGTGTACCAACATCCAAGGTGTTTGTGGTTAACTCCTTACACACGGGTTACACACGGGTCATTACAGTCATAGCTAACGCATAGTTAAACAAAGATCTATACAAACAAAAACAAACACAATTAACAATGCATGAGAACTAAAATCAAAGCATGAAACGTGAACATCCAAGGAGAGACCAATGTCGGGTCTTTGCTGCTTCTGACTTTGTCATTCTCCAATCTCATAAACCCAGAAGGCTTTTTCTTGCTTCCTTGAGTGCCAAAGACAATGGGACAAGGTGGACAGCAGCAACGCCGATGAGGAATTGCCACTCTGGGTCAAACCAGAGGCGTTGTTGAGGCGACAACATGGATACAAAGAACAACCTGTTCTACTATGTTGTTGGGTGGTCGGCACTAGTAAGTTAACCTGACAACGTCATGGGGGTTGATGTAAGGACCCGTACCTTGAGTTAGTCACAGTTTTGCCTTATGAGTAGTTTTTCTAGATTTTGACCTAGTGAATGGGCTCAAATGAATTCACGTGCAAAAGGAAAGATGCTTAGAATGATGTCCTCTATCTACCAGGTTTTAGGCCAAACAGACGTATATGTGAGGTGCACGTGAAATGGGTCCAATTCACGTGCAAGTGTGGTTGTCTTCTAAATGATGCAAGGAGGCTAGGGGTGAAGTTTGAGCGCATTTGGAGTGCAATTGGAGTTGCACGTGAATTGGGGAATTCACGTGCAAATTGGCGTGCAGGATTATTTTGCATGGTTCCCTTGGTTTTGTCATTCTAATCATCTTTTCCCAAAGGACCATGTTGGAATTGTGACTATTTTGGTGTGTATGGGTGTGGGAAGGTCATAGCTTGTTCCATCAAAACTACGTCGTTTTGATCTTTGGGATTCACTTAATCAAAACTACGTCGTTTTGATGTTGTGTTGTCTATATAAGGAGGAGAGCCCTCTTGTTTTAGGTTTAGGGTTTGTTGCTCCACCAGCGTCCGCAGAGAGAGAGAGAGAGAGAGAGAGAGAGAGAGAGAGAGAGAGAGAGAGAGCTCGGAGAGAGCTCCGGTTGCCGGGCGTCTTGCGTGGGTGGTCGAGTCTCATGGGTGGACGGCGTTCGGCGTGGGATCGGACTATTCTTGTGTTGTTGCATCTTACTTGAGGTAGGGTTCCGTTTTTCCTAAATCCTCCTCTGTCCTAGGGTTCTAGGGCAGATTATGGAGTTTAACCTGTATATATATATGTAATCCATATAGGTGTGATCTCCTATATGGATGTTGGCCTTCAATGGCGGTTTTTGATGTATTCTAGTGTTGGATGGTGTGCATATTAAGTGTTCGATAAAATGCCGTGTGGATATGTCTGTGTGAATATGCCTAGTATGTGTTTGATAATATGCCTGGTGTGGCTGGGTTTGTGGGTCGGTGAATGTATGCATGTTAAGCGTTTGGTAAAATACCTGTGAGACTGTGCATGTCAAGTGTTTGATTTTATGCCTGATGGGCTGTGCGAACTAAGTGTTTGGTATTATGCCTGTGAAAGTGTGTATGCTACGTGTTTGGTTTAATGCCTGTGTGACCTTGTATCTTGTGTTTGTGGAACCCGGTGGTTGTGGAAGCCCTAATTGGAACTTGCTTTGTATGGCTAAGCCTATATGGCTGTGGATATGTTAGTCCGTGTGGCTAAGCCTATATGGTTGTGGATATGTTAGTCCGTGTGGCTTAGCCTATATGGCCGTGGATATGTTAGCTCGTGTGGCTAAGCCTTGAGAGGGTGTGGATATGTTGGCCGTGTGGCTAAGCCTAGTGGTTGTGGATATGTTAGCCTATATGGCTAAGCCTTGTATGGTGTGGATAGGTGGGTGCCATTTGAATCTGGAATACAACTTGTTTACATTTTATTGTCACTACACCGCACCCGTACACACTCATGTAGACGCTAGGAGCATGGGATGGGTTGGGGAGACATGATCCCTCTTGAGCTGTGGTTGCTCACCCCTCCTCCTCTATGTTGTGTTTTCTTTCGGGAACATACAAGGCGTTAGGAGGGACCCCAAGGTGGAAGACCTTATTTACTTTACACTGTCTACCATTTATGTTATTTTTATGAGAATTGATGTAACCCCAGTGGGGATGGATTGAAAAGAAGATTTTGTTGTAATAAAGACTGGTTTGGATTGTGGATTGCTTTTATGGACTTTACTGTCTTGAATGTGTTGTGGATGTTTAAAATGTATTGTTCGGGGTTTGCACCCTAACCCCTTTGCCCTCCGTGTGGGTACAAGGGGAGTCACGTACCGGTTTCCTCGGGTTGGAAATCCGGGGCGTGACAATATGGTATCAGAGCATGGTCTAGTTGGCCTAGGGTAGTGGGCGGATCTGGTTATCTTGAGTCCTTTGGAGGAGCCTGGAGGGGACATGCCTGATCAACATGGTCCTCCTTGAGCCTCCAAGGTGTACTTAGGGTAGTCCAGCCTTGTGGTAGGATTTGCATGCATTGGCATTAGGGCACTAGTTGCATTTCTTTGTGAATGTGTCTTGAATCGTGGATAAGATCATATGATTAAGTGAAATGTGCAACTCGATTTGTTTGGCAATGTGTTTGAATCGTGCAATGTGATTGATACGATGTATGTGTGCAATGTCATGTGATAGTGGAATTGATCGATGGGGTAGAGGTAGTGACGCGATAGATTATAAAAATTGTTTTGACGTTGTGCTTCTTACTTCGTGTAGTAAGAATGCCGCCGAGAGAGTGACACATGCGTCCGGGGGCGTGGGTGATGAGTCATCTGCCCCATGAGGGTCCGGGTGCGGGACCGTCCGTTGGAGGGCATGCGTTGTTGCGCACGGCTACGAGAAGGCATCCAACTGGAGGTACAAGAGCTACGGGAGGGACTCCGGCAGGACGTTCAGGAGCGAGGTACGCCGAGGGCTGTCAGCCCTCAACACTCCCGTTTGAGCCCCATTTCCCAAAGGGTTGCGCTTCTTGTGGACAATCGGGACATTGGAAAAGAGAGTGTGCCAAAGCGATCGGGTGTCGCCTGCGTGGAAAAGTAGGATGTCTTCGTACGATCTGTTTGGTAGGACCGGGAGTGATCTTTGGAGGACTAGCTAGTGAGGCCCGTAGAAGAGCAAGACAGAACTTCATTGGTGGTATCGTGCCCCTTTGGTGGGTTGTCGGTTGAGTCTCGTACTAGTTAGGTGAGGCGGGGGTGGACTTTATCATGTCACGTTTGAGTTAGCATTTCGAATGGATGTGGTTGGTGACTGTTAGGAAATAAATAAGTAAAAAGAGTAAATATAGATTCATAACGTTTGGAAGAATAATGAGTAACTAATAAAAAAATATGGGTGTTGATTTTATACGTGAGTGATATTCAATTTTGGCACATGTGGATAATCAAAGTAACCAAATCTTGTAGGCAACCTTTTTTTTAAGTGGGAGGAAATTTAGACTGGCTAGCTAGTAGAGCTTGAGGTGTGAGGTGATGGCTTGTGGGTTGTTGTGTGACCCCTCCTTGGCAACCTTGAGTAATATAAATGTGTTTTTCGCGGATAGATGTATGTGTTGGAATACTACATGAAAGGGATATTCCTATGGTTACCTTTCCAAGTGTTGTGGTTGAAGGAGGAAAACACGGCTAGTATAGCCGCTCCTTGGGTCCATGAGGTGTTGGCTTGTTGGCTAGGGTGGTCGTTGCTAGTTCTTGATTAGTGATTATATAGGTGTTATGGGTTCTCGGATGGCCAAGCGGTAGCCATGTGTCGTGCTTATGGTGTGTCGAAAAACACCAGTAACGTAAAGCAGATATGTTGTGAAACCGGTTTGTGCATGTATGAAATGTGCGGTGTTCCAGAATTGAACTAAGCGGTTATGAGTGGGTTTTGAGGGTTATGCCCGGTGCATCAATTTGGTAAAAAGAGGTAAGCAAGTGAGATTTGGCGAGGCCTTGTTCGGGTATCTTTCTCTAGGGGGCGGAGGGTGTACTTTGGCATGGTAGGGCCATTCCTTTGATTCGTATCTTGTGGGAAGTAGGCTTAGAGGAGGAGAGAAGATGTATGGGCTGGTACGTTTTCTACTCGTCGGGTGTTTTGTGTGTCATTGCTTGTGTGCAAAAAAATGTGGTATTGTGTTGTTGTATGTGTTGCATCTGCGGTAAATGCATATAGCGAGTTGCTACGTGTGGGTGTTGTGACACATATGTGTAGAGGAGGATGAGGCGTGGTGTAGTGGCATATTAAGCGTGGTGTGGGGATGAAGAAAAGTGTTAGATGTGATGTTATTAATATTATTCCTTATCCGGTGTGATGTTTAATATTAAAGTGTTGATAAGCTAGGAAAAGGGTATTAGTGTTATTTATGAGTCGGTCGGCCGTTTTTGCTTAAAAAAGGGTATTAGTCTTTACTCCCTGGGGAGAGATTTATGTCGGGCGGATATCACAAGGGTGTATGTTTTGGAGCGGTGGTGGTAGGCGGGTGATCTATATCTGTTCTCCTCGAAAACCTTTCATGTGTAGTATCACACGGTAAGTGAGATGGTTCACGCCATCAAGGTGTCGGTGTATTTGAGACTTTTGTTGGTGTATCGAGATGGAACGCGATGGTTGGTATAGGGGAGTTGGTAGGCCATGAGGTGGAGTATGTCATAGAGGCAAAGAACTCCCCTTGTGACTTGTGAATGGCGACACCGAGGGATCAATTGTCTTGTTGCGGGTGGGGGATTTTTCCTGGTCGGAGAGAGTTGTGTTAGTTATACTTCACCGATGTCGGAGGATAAGTTCCACTTCATTGCGTTTGGTGTTTGCCGACTCGAAAAGGTGTTAACACTTGGGTCATGTAGTGTATGCCTCGGTTAGTATGCGAGGGTGTGGAACCTTAGTGGATACCTATTTAACCGTGATCAAGGATGCTAGCACGAAGTGTCCGAGAGCTGTTATAGTGTAGTGTTCCGGTTGCGTTGCGGTTCACGACTTCTTTTAGTCGACCCTCACGGTCGGTGACGGGTGATAGCGGGATGGTGGATTTTGGTCTTGTTTGTGGTTGTGTATGGTACTGCATTTGTTGTTTTGAGTTACTCCTTGGACTCCGTTGGGCGTCTTGTTGATTGTGACCGAATTGGTGGAGAGCGAACTTCATCCTGTCGTAGTTGTGTCCTGGATTGTAAGTCATCTTGAGTTCCCTTTGGCATTGGTTGGGTTTTGTTGTTGCGTGTATCGTTATAGAGTGAGGCGGTTTTGTTTGTGATGCGGGTCTTCTTTGTGGTGATATCCCTTGTGTAGGATTTGCGATTGTGGTTTACATCATGCTCTTATCCCATTTGTTTGTATTTCATTGTGACCTCCTGGTGCTTGCTTTGTAAGGGTGAGGTCTACATCCGGGGTGTGGCCGCATGGTAAATTGTTGGTGTCCGTTGCATCCAATCTTGGTGGCGGGTTCTTGTTGGGGTACCTTTAATTGGGGAGTGTTGGTTCATTGTGACGCGCGTAGGCTGATGGTGTTGGCGAATGGGCGGTGGGAACGTTAAATGTGCGATAGTGTTTGTCTTGTGAGTTGATCCGTGACCGTCGTGCCATGTAATTACTTGCGACACGTGTTATGTGTGTTTTTGTGTGATATCTTCGATCGCAAGTATGTGGATGGTTGTGGGCAAGGTGCATCAGCTTGTGCGTTATGGAAGGTGTGTTGTCTTTTCGAGGATGGCACGTCTGCGAAGAAGACATGGGAACGTGAGTCCGTGATGCGTGGCGGCACCCGAGTTGTTCGAGGACCAACAATCTTAAGGGTGGAGGGGTGGCGGTCAGTGGTGTATTTGTATTTCCTTTCGACTTTTGACTTTTATTTATATTGAATGTGTTAATGAAATGTGCTTGTGATGGGTATTTGTGACATGTGGATGTGGACTGTGGTGGCACTATGTTATGTGCTATTGTGTACAATGTGCGGTGTATGACCCACTTGGGTGTTGTGGCTCGTCGTGTGGCAAATGGGTAGCTTGAGTTTGTTTTCCTCGTATGTCATTTCTTTTCGAGGACGAAAAGTCTTAAGGGGGAGAGGATGTAAGGACCCGTACCTTGAGTTAGTCACAGTTTTGCCTTCTGAGTAGTTTTTCTAGATTTTGACCTAGTGAATGGGCTCAAATGAATTCACGTGCAAAAGGAAAGATGCTTAGAATGATGTCCTCTATCTACCACAGAAGTTTTAGGCCAAACAGACATGTATGTGAGGTGCACGTGAAATGGGTCCAATTCACGTGCAAGTGTGGTTGTCTTCTAAATGATGCAAGGAGGCTAGGGGTGAAGTTTGAGCGCATTTGGAGTGCATTTGGAGTTGCACGTGAATTGGGGAATTCACGTGCAAATTGGCGTGCAGGATTATTTTGCATGGTTCCCTTGGTTTTGTCATTCTAATCATCTTTTCCCAAAGGACCATGTTGGAATTGTGACTATTTTGGTGTGTATGGGTGTGGGAAGGTCATAGCTTGTTCCATCAAAACTACGTCGTTTTGATGCTGGGATTCACTTAATTAAAACTACGTCGTTTTAATGTTGTGTTGTCTATATAAGGAGGAGAAGCCCCTCTGTTTTAGGTATAGGGTTTGTTGCTCCACCAACTGTCAGAGAGAGAGAGAGAGAGAGAGAGAGAGAGAGAGAGAGAGAGAGAGAGAGAGAGAGGGAAGGAGAGCTCCTAGTTGCTGCCGGGCGTCTTGCGTGGGTGGTCAGAGTCTCGTGGGTGGACGGCATTCGGCGTGGGATCAGACTATTGCTGTGTTGTTGCGTCTTACTTGAGGTAGGGGTTCTGTTCTTCCTAAATCCTCCTCTGTCCTAGGGTTCTAGGGCAGATTATGGAGTTTAACCTGTATATATATATGTAATCCATATAGGTGTGATCTCCTATATGGATGTTGGCCTTCAATGGCAGTTTTTGATGTATTCTAGTGTTGGATGGTGTGCATATTAAGTGTTCGATAAAATGCCTGTGTGGATATGTCTGTGTGAATATGCCTAGTATGTGTTTGATAATATGCCTGTGTGGCTGGGTTTGTGGGTCGGTGAATGTATGCATGTTAAGCGTTTGGTAAAATACCTGTGAGACTCTGCATGTCAAGTGTTTGATTTTATGCCTGATGGGTGTGCGAACTAAGTGTTTGGTATTATGCCTGTGAAAGTGTGTATGCTACGTGTTTGGTTTAATGCTGTGTGACCTTGTATCTTGTCTTGTGGAACCCGGTGGGTGTGGAAGCCTGGGATCGAGCTGTGCTTTGTATGGCTAAGCCTATATGGCTGTGGATATGTTAGTCCGTGTGGCTAAGCCTATATGGTTGTGGATATGTTAGTCCGTGTGGCTAAGCCTATATGGCCGTGGATATGTTAGCTCGTGTGGCTAAGCCTGAGAGGGTGTGGATATGTTAGCCCGTGTGGCTAAGCCTGAGTGGCTGTGGATATGTTAGCCTATATGGCTAAGCCTGTATGGCTGTGGATAGGTGGGTGCCATTTGAATGTGGAATACAACTTGTTTACATTTTATTGTCACTACACTGCACCTGTACACACTCATGTAGACGCTAGGAGCATGGGATGGGTTGGGGAGACATGATCCCCTTGAGGCGTGGTTGCTCACCCCTCCTCTATGTTGTGTTTTCTTTCAGGAACATACAGGCGTTAGGAGGGACCCCAAGGTGGAAGACCTTATTTACTTTCTTGTCTACCATTTATGTTATTTTTATGAGAATTGATGTAACCCGGTGGGGATGGATTGAAAAGAAGATTTTGTTGTAATAAAGATTGGTTTTGGATTGTGGATTGCTTTTATGAACTTTACTTGTCTTGAATGTGTTGTGGATGTTTAAAATGTATTGTTCGGGGTTTGCACCCTAACCCCTTTGCCCTCCGTGTGGGTACAAGGGAGTCACGTACCTGGTTTCCTCGGGTTGGAAATCCGGGGCGTGACAGTTGAGGTGATGGCAGTGAATGTGGTCGGTGTCGGCTGGCTGGGGGGAACAAAGGCAGGGGAAGTTTTGGAAAAGTGGTTCACTGGTTTTGATGGAAAAAGGGATGGCGATGGTTAATTTTAGTGACGGAATGATGGAGAATTACAATAAGGGCATGGAAACAATAGTGGCCGGGCAATTTCAATTTTCGGCCGGGGGAACTCTCTAGAGGGATTAAGGGAGGAGAGGAACTGGGAGATTGTGGCTTAAATTTTTGGGTTTGAGAGCCCCGTTTTTGTTTGGTGGAGGAGATAAGTATATACAAAGAGGAGATAGGCGAGGTTTTATGGTTTAATTGGGGCGGCGAGGAAGCATGGGAAGGTGACCGGCCATGGTTAGCTTCAAAGGAATTGGGTTATGGCTGTGAGAGAGAGAATGGGACCGAGACTTGACCACGGTTGGGTCATGGGGAGAAGAGAGAGATGGAGGTATGGGCGAGAGCATGATCGGCTAGACTTTCTTTGTGGTCCGCGGCATGGTGCTGGTGGTCCTATGTGTGTGGCCGGACGTGGGGAAGGAGATGGCGCGGGAGAGAGAAGAGGTGGAAGAAGACAACACGTGAACAACGTGAAGAGTTAAGGTGACCCTTTTGTGTGGTGATAATTTTTTGGTTTTTTTTGTTTTTATTATTTTGTTTTGCTTTTTGTATTTTGTTTTATTTGTTTTATTTCCAGCAAATCGGAGGCAACACATAGGCTTGAGATGTGCGGGAAAGAAGAAAATAAAAAAATTATTTTATTTTGGATTTTTGAGATCGGTAAGACAATCCGACTTCCAATAAAATGTGAAAAAATTATTTTTTGGACTCGGGGCATCACGACGAGTGATCCCATATCTTTTTTTCTTGAAAATAAGCTCGTTTTTGTGCCAAGATTGTATTACGCGTCCCTAAACCACTTTATTACGAAAAAAAGCTTTTTTTTAAAAAAAAATAAGTTTGTATAAGTGAATATATGCAATATATACGTTAAAATTCTCATAATGATGTGAGGATTAAGAAAATGAGATTCGTGACACTGTGCGGGGTGTTATTTTAAAAGTCAAGTGTCGTTTGCCCACCGTTAACGATCCGAAATGCTATTTTTCCCATAACTTTCTCATTTGACCTCGGATCTGAGCACGATCGAAGGCGTCGATCCTCAAATTTGATTCTCTATCACTTAGGACTGGATTCTCAGCATTTGATAACATTTTAAAGAAGTCATCGAGATGCATCCTTTGAATCGACGATCACATCTCTTTATTTATTTGTATAAAGTAATTAACAAATAAGAAAGAAATCTAAAGTGGCAAATGAACATCTATGTCTAATACGGACAAAAAGGGGTCCAACATATATAATGACGCTTTCCACAAATCGTTGTCTCATATTGTTTTTAATGATACATTTCTGAAGCGTCGTTACAAGAAAACATAAAATGACATTTTTATTAAAGGTGTTGTCATATTCGGGGGCGACTCTAGAATTTATTTTCAGGGTGTTCAATATTTATTATAAAAATTAAAAATAATATCATTAATAAAATATTACATAAATTGTTATAAAATCATAGAAGTCTTTAAATCTAACAACGCTAAAAAAAATACATGAAATGTCATAATCATAAAATCTTCCTGCGGGACTTCATAGCTTGATAACGTTGCATGATAGCTTCATTATCAATGTTATCAAATACCTCACTTTCAATGTATGTTACCAAACAATCATTCATCCATTGATCTCCCATTCGATTGCGCAGTTGATTCTTTATATATTTCATTGCTGAAAAACTTATTTCTACTGTAGTAGTTGCAACAGGAAGAGTCAACACTAACTTCACAAGCAAATAAACTAAAGGATATGTGATAACGTGCATTTTATGCCGTTATTCTAGTGTTTATTTAGGATGTTTAAGAGCATGATTAGAGCCTTATTGCTTCATATATCATATATATTTGCTCTAACCCCTAGGAAGATGCTATTTGCAAATACATGAGTTTTTAAGCTGTTTTGGCAGATTTTGGAGCTCACTTTTGATATAGTAGATGACCTCAAACAATTGGCGTGCAAGAACAAAAGTTGCTTAGAATGATGTCCTCTACCTACCACAGAAATTTCAGAGCATTTGGAGCTGAACGTGAATTCACCCATTTCACGTGCAAGCATATTTTTGCTTCTCGAGCCTCTACGGGATGCAAGGAAGCTTGGGGGAGAAGTTTGGCCGATTTGGAGCTGCACGTGAATTCATCATATCACGTGCAAAATGACGTGCAGAGATATTTTTGGACCGATCCTATTGTTTTTCCATGCTGATCATTTGTTCCTGAAGGCCCATGTCCAAATTGTGGATGGAAGATAGAGATTTTAAAGTTTGGAGTGTCACTTATCAAAACTACGTCGTTTTGATAGATGGGCTAGGGTACACACCTCAAGGCCCATCCAACCTCTATAAATAGAGGCTCCACGCCCCATGCTATGCATCCTAGACCCCCTACACGTTTTTAGAGAGAGAGAGAGAGAGAGGCTTCACGACTTGGAGGCTGCTCCTTGACCTAGGAGAGCAGCCGTCGCAGCCGTCGCGGATTTTGGAGCTTGGATTTGAAGTCTTGTTGCGTGTGTGGATTAGAAGAAGATATTTAGCTTTACTGCTATGGTTTTGCTTGTAATCATGCGTGAGTAGTTCTTATAATCTAGGGGAGCAATGTAGCCCCCTTGTTGCTTTGCTGTGTTTATGAATATTGGGTTTGGATGATTGAGTTTTGCATGTTTTATGAATCTGTTCTTGATTTCTATCTTTGGATGTACACCTTGGTATTCTTAGCCCTAGTCTGGGGCGGATTGAGATTCATAACTTATTTGTAATTGGTGTGATCATTATCCTTTTGCAAGTATGATTTATTGGCTTTGCATGTTTGTGTGTTTAGATGACCATTCCGCATACAACTCTTAAAAGGACCTCAATGACCATTTGTTGTCCTTGGCTTATATTTAGCATGTTTTCAATCAGACAACCTTAATACCATGAACCAGTAGAGATAACATAGGGAGGTGAAATTGTGACCCTAGATGCTTTAATCCTTGAATCTTAGTCCTAAAAACAACTTGCTTTCTTTGATATTTTAGAAAACCACATAAAAATTAGATCTTTAGTTTAAAAAAGAGAACTTTTTGCCAAGACATTTTATAGAACAAGAGTAATTGGGTGTTTTGATTTAAGAACTAGAAAACTAGGCTAATCCCTGTGGGTTCGATCCCTTGCTTGCTGCTATTCTTTTAGTGCAAACTTAGGGAATTTATTATCTTGAAGAGAGATTTAACGACATTAGTTATTTGCTCTTTTAGAGAGGCTAAAAATCTATCTGTCAAATTGATAACGTGCATTTTATGCCGTTATTCTAGTGTTTATTTAGGATGTTTAAGAGCATGATTAGAGCCTTATTGCTTCATATATCACTTTCAATGTATGTTACCAAACAATCATTCATCCATTTATCTCCCATTCGATTGCGCAGTTTATTCTTTATATATTTCATTGCTGAAAAACTTATTTCTACTATAGTAGTTGCAACAGGAAGAGTCAACACTAACTTCACAAGCAAATGAACTAAAGGATATGTGACATCCTTCTCTGTCTCTATCATCAAACACCACAAAATTCATTACATCTAACACTAGTACAACCACAAATAAGCAATACATTAAACACTACAAACATCAAAATATTTATGCATTCTAAAATTTTCTAAATTAAAATCAAATTAAAATTATTGAATAGCAATTAGCAATACAATATCAATTACCAAATTATCAATTATAAAAAACAAATTATTAACTATACATTTTAAAAGTATTATAAATTTTATTGACAAAGGGACAAACCTGTAGCGTGAACGTTACGGCAGTCGGTAGAATAGGCAGCCGGCGACGGACGACAGTGTTGCCAGCCGCAGGCGGGCGCGGGTGGGGGCGATCCAATGAGCCACGAGCTGGGTTGGGGCGGTGGGTGACAGACGGCCGGACGGGCGTTGGCCGTTGGGCACTAACACGCCTGGCCGGAGGCGTCGGAGTGAGGGCAGAGGTTGACGGGGTTGCAACAAGCAGAGGACAACAGTGACGGCGACGGGCGCAGGGCACTGGCAAGCCGTGTTGGCCTGTTGCGTGTTGCGTGTTGCCTTGTTGGAGCGCTGTGTCACGGTCCGGAGCCTCACGGCACATTTTTGTAACATATTTAAGTCATTTGTAATGATTGTATAGCTCGTAGAAAGAGTTAGCACTTGTATAGGCCATTGGTACTCTCGCACCAACTTGATGTTTCCTGGTGCCAGTTGTAAAAATGCTCTAAATCCTATATGTAGAGCAAGGCTCTAGTGTTGAAACTTGTACTTGACATTTGTGCTAATATAAGTTTTCTCACTTTCAGGCATTCTCTACAACTTCCATAAATCGTTGTCCGTTGTCCCGAACGACTCTAAACATTCACTCAAACTTAAACGGCTTACTTAGTTCATAAAGTTTCCGCTAAGCGACTAAGTGCCGCACGAGTTAGCTCGTCGTAAGACTAACTCCGTGACAGGTGGTATCAGAGCCAAGTTACGTCCAGTCGTAATTTGGTTGGTTGGGAAAAAGAGTCGAGACAATGGCACACGAGGAAGGGTTTCTTGCGACGGAGGAACCGCACACGGAGCAGCAACATGGCCGTGGGCGTGAGGAGCTGCGCACTCCAGCGCCACCGAAACGTGGGAAATCCAAGACGATGCTCAAGGATCCCATGGAAGCTCGGATCTCGCTACTGGAAGGGAGTCTCACAGCCGTGAACTCCTTGGTCGGGGAACTTAGCGATCAAGTCGACAACTTGATTGCGGAAATCGCTAAGGCCGCTAAGGTCATGATCCGCGAATGCAGCCAATCGTTCGAGGGGCAAATTGAAGCGCTCAACGAGAATCTGGCTGACCTGCGGAAATACGTGGAATGTGAGATCCACGACATCCGTAGGGAGATGGAGACATTCCGCCGACATAGTCCGCAATCGGTGGGAAATCTTTGGGCCGAGTGTTACTAGCGGCGGACATGGCCTCATGCTAAAAGTTCCGAAACCAGCGATGTACAATGGTACTCGCAATGCCACTGCGGTGGAGAATTTTCTGTTTGGCCTAGAACAATATTTCGAGGCCATGGGCGTTGTCGATGATGTGGCCCGGATAAGCAACGCCCCAATCTTCTTTCGGGAAGCGGCCCAACTATGGTGGCGTCGGAAGCACACCGAGCGGGAGAAGGGACTTTGCGTAATCGATACGTGGGAACAATTCAAAGCGGAATTACGCAAGCATTTCGTCCCACATAATGCGAGACGGAAGTTCGGGAAACTGCGTCGATTACGGCCAGACGGGTAGTGTTCCCGACTACATCAAGGAGTTCACTACTCTTATGCTTGGAAATCGATAATATGTCCGATTCCGATTTCCTGTTTTACTTCAAGGACGGCCTAAAAGAATGGGCGAGAGTAGAATTGGATCGACGCAATGTGCAAACACTCGATGATGCCATTGCGGCCGCCGAAATGTTGGTCGACTACTCGTCCCAATCAAAATTTGCAAAGAAGCCGTACGCGGGAAAAAGTAGGGGAGACAAAAGCGGACCGAAAAAGGATGTTGGCCACAAGGAGAGTGGACATCCAAAAGCCTCGAGCTCAACAAATTACAAACCGAAGTTCTTCGCACGAAGAAAAGAGGCACCGAAGCCGTGCTTCATTTGCGACGGGCCGCACCGGACCGAGAGATTGTCCGAACCGCAAGGCGATGAATGCCATCGTTGCGGAATATAACAAAGAGAAGGGCGAGGAGCCTCAAGCCGACCTCGGAGCCATCCAACACTTGAGCACTCTCTCAAAGCTCTTCTCGCCGAAGGACCAGAAAGAGAAAAATTTGCTATATGCGGACGTATCCGTCCGAGGCCAAATTGTGGGCGCAATGCTGGATACGGGAGCGACCCACAACTTCATTGATCTGCAAGAGGCCGAACGCCTAGGCCTCAAATTATCCGAAGGAACTGGCACGATCAAAGCGGTGAACTCCAAAGCCAGCCGGTCCACGGCATAGCAAGGGGCGTTACGGTGAAAATCGGAGATTGGCAAGGGAAAGCTCGACTTCACCGTCATTCCGATGGACAACTTTAAAATGGTGTTGGGACTTGCTTTCTTCGTCAGCGCTGGCGTTTCCTGTTCCAGCGTCCAGTTCCCTTGTGATCCTCGACAATCAGAAGATTCGAGTGATCGCACTCAAAGGCATGCGGAAGTCGAGTGCACCGATAATTTCCGCCATGCAGTTCAAACGGGGACTCAAGCAAGACCCAAGTTATATGGTTTCGATGAGGGAACTGACGGAAGAGGAAGGGTTGGTGACTCCAACATTGCCCGAGCCGGTGGAAGCGGTTCTAAAGGAGTTCCAAGACGTTATGCCTTCGGAGTTACCAAAGCGGCTGCCGCCGAAGCGAGATGTGGATCACCACATCGAATCGGGAGCTTGGCACGAAGCCGCCAGCCATGTCACCTTACCGCATGGCACCCCCGGAGTTGGCAGAATTGCGGAAACAACTCCAGGACCTAATCGAAGCGGGCTATGTTCGACCGTCGAAGGCCCCGTTTGGCGCCCCGGTGCTATTCCAAAAGAAGAAGGATGGCGGGTTACGAATGTGTATCGACTATCAAGCGTTGAACAAGATCACTATCAAGAACAAATACCCAATACCCTTGATAGCGGACTTGTTCGACCAACTCGGGAAGGCGAGATATTTTACCAAGTTGGATCTCCGATCGGGATATTATCAAGTCCGAATAGCGGAAGGGGACGAGCCGAAGACAACATGCGTGACGAGATATGGAGCGTTCGAATTTTTAGTCATGCCCTTCGGCCTCACCAATGCACCAGCCACTTTTTGTACGCTAATGAACAAGGTACTTCATCCGTTCCTTGACAAATTTGTAGTTGTTTATTTGGATGTCATTGTTGTATACAGCAACACGCTTGGGGAGCATATCGCTCACCTAAAGCAAGTCTTCCAAGTCTTTGGGGGAAAATGATCTATATGTCAAGAAGGAGAAGTGCTCATTTGCGAAGCAAGAAGTGGACTTTCTCGGACACCGCATCAAGGACGGGAAACTAATGATGGATCCGGCGAAGGTGCAAGCCATCCAAAAATGGGAGCCGCCGACAAAAGTCCCGAGCTACGATCATTCCCTGGGACTCGTAAACTACTATCGTCGGTTCATTGAGGGTTACTCCGCCATTGCAACACCCTTAACCGACTTGCTAAAGAAGAACCATCCATGGCACCGGCGGACGAGTGCCAAGCCTCCTTCGAGCGATTGAAACAAGCGATCTCGGAGGGAGCCGGTTGTGGTGCTGCCCGATTATGACAAACCCTTCGAAGTCCACACGGATGCGTCCGACATTGCCATTGGGGAGTCATAATGCAGGACAGACACCCTATCGCCTACGAGAGCCGCAAGTTGAACGACACCGAAAGGCGATATACGGTGCAAGACAAGGAAATGACCGCTATTATTTATTGTCTTCGCACATGGCGACATTATCTCGCTTGGAAGTCGATTCGTAATCATGACGGACAACATCGCAACGAGCTACTTCCAATCGCAGAAAAAGCTGAGCCCCAAGCAAGCTCGGTGGCAAGACTTCCTGGCCGAATTCGATTACAAACTACAATACAAGCCGGGTAAAGCTAATGTTGTGGCCGACGCACTAAGCCCGGAAGACGAAGTTAGCGGCCTTGTCTTCCACCGAAGACACACAGGAGCGACTTCCTTGATCGAATCAAGGAAGGAATGACACATGACCCTGTAGCCAACAACTTGCTTAAGTTGGCTACCGAAGGAAAGACTCGTCGGTTTTGGGTTGAAAATGGCGTACTAGTGACAGTTGGCCAACGAGTCTTTGTTCCGAGATGGGGGAACTTGCGGAAAGATGTTATGAAGGAGTGTCACGACGCATTATGGGCTGGTCACCCAGGCGTGGCACGAACACTGGCCCTCATCAATCGCTATTATTATTGGCCACAAATGCAAGATGACGTTGAGGCGTACGTGAAGACTTGTCTTGTTTGCCAGCAAGATAAGATTGAGCAACAACAACCTGCGGGACTTTTGGAACCTTTGCCGATTCCGGAGAGACCGTGGGAAAGCGTCTCAATGGATTTCATCGTGGCCTTACCCAAGTCCGACGGATTTGGGAGCATCCTGGTGGTGGTGGATCGATTTAGCAAGTACGCCACATTCATTCCAACATCACCGGATTGCAAAGTTGATGAAGCAGCTCGCTTATTTTTCAAAAATGTGGTGAAGTTATGGGGAGTTCCAAAAGCATCATCGGTGACCGAGATCCCCGCTTCACCGGGAAATTTTGGCGCGAGTTGTTCAAGTTGTTGGGGACGGAGCTGAATTTTTCCACAAGTTTTCATCCTCAAACAGACGGCCGACGGAGCGCATCAATGCCCTTTCGGAGCAATATTTGCGGCACTATGTGAGTGCCCATCGGGAGACCGGGCAAAGTTGCTCGATGTTGCTCGGTTTTCTTATAATCTCCAACGGAGCGAAGCGACAGGGAAGAGCCCGTTCGAAATTGTCACGGGGCAACAACCACTTACTCCAAGTCTTCGTTGTCTCGCCATACACCTGGTAATAATCCCTCCGCTTACAAAGTCGCGAAAGAGTGGCTAGAAGAGTCGGACATTACGAGGCGTGTCTTGATAAGGTGCTAAGCGGATGAAGAAATGGGCCGACGCCAAGCGACGTCCGAAGGAGTTCGCGGTAGGAGACAAAGTCATGGTGAAGTTACTCCCAAACCAATTCAAGTCTCTCCGCCAAGTGCACAAGGGCTTGATCCGAAGGTACGAAGGCCCCTTTCCGATCATCAAACGGATAGGGAAGACATCATACCAAGTCCAACTTCCTCCAAGACTGAAGATCCACAATGTCTTTCACGTGAGCCTCCTGAAGACCTTTCATGAAGACGCCGAAGATCCAAGTCGGGGAGAATCAAGTCGAGCACCAACCGCCGTCGTCACCGCGTTCGACAAGGAAGTGGAGCACATCCTAGCCGACCGAGTGATACGAAGACGAGGAGTTCCCAACTACTCGGAGTACTTGATCCAGTGGAAGGGCCTGCCCAATCAAGAAAACAGTTGGGAGCGCGAAGACCCGCTGTGGCAGTTCGCGGACCACATCAAGCGCTACAAGGAAGCAGACGTGACGAGGACGCCACGAGCTTAAGTGGGGGAGGATGTCACGGTCCGGAGCCTCACGGCACATTTTTGTAACATATTTAAGTCATTTGTAATGATTGTATAGCTCGTAGAAAGAGTTAGCACTTGTATAGGCCATTGGTACTCTCGCACCAACTTGATGTTTCCTGGTGCCAGTTGTAAAAATGCTCTAAATCCTATATGTAGAGCAAGGCTCTAGTGTTGAAACTTGTACTTGACATTTGTGCTAATATAAGTTTTCTCACTTTCAGGCATTCTCTACAACTTCCATAAATCGTTGTCCGTTGTCCCGAACGACTCTAAACATTCACTCAAACTTAAACGGCTTACTTAGTTCGTAAAGTTTCCGCTAAGCGACTAAGTGCCGCACGAGTTAGCTCGTCGTAAGACTAACTCCGTGACAGCTGGATGCTGAGGCCTAGAGTGGAGCGTGCCTTGCGTAGAGAGGAGAAGAATAGAATTAGAAAGAGAGGGTGTGCGGCGGCTAGGTTTAGGGTGTGCACTTTTTTTTCCTCTTAATATTTTAATTAAATATTAATATTAATTTTTTTTAAATGGGCCAGGGTGTGCAAGTGCACACCCTCAGCCCTATGTAGCGCTGCCCCTGGTCATATTATATTTTTAATAACACTTTTAGAAAGTGTCGTTAAATGTAAAAAAAGAAAGCGCCATCTTTGATAGTTTTTCTTGTAGTGCAAGGCATTTAAGATTATATTTTCGAGAGTCCAGCATTTAAAACACGCGTTTTGGACCGTTGAAATCCATTTCCGAAAAAAAAGCAGCACTTAATATGTTGGGCACTTAATAAAATCGCCAAAATGGTGTCATTTTGAGGTTGTTAACGGGAGAAAACTCGAAGATTCAACGCTGACCTAGATATTTGACTTGGAAACTTAAAGGTTTGACTCAAAGACTCGTAGATTTAAAACTAACTTGAAGACTCCAAGTTTTGACTCAAAACTTGAAGGTTTGACTCAAAGATAAGACTCGAAGCTTTTAACTCGAAGCCCCGACTTGGGGGTTTGATTCGAAGATAATACTTGAAGACTCGAGAGATAAGGGTCAAGATTTGAAGTTTTTTAAAACTTTTAATTACTTTTTTTGTTATTGCCAAAAAATGCCAAAATGAGATGTCTCGTGAGGATGATTTGGGAAGACCCGTATTCGCATAAATTGATGTTTCGAGAAATTTCATGACCACATTTTTAAGCGGTTTGACTAAGAGCATTGAACGTCTTTTGGCAAGTTTGACTTTTTCTTACAAAAACTATTTTAGCCATAACTTCTTCATTTCACCTCAAAATTGAGCATGATCAAGTGCATTGGTCTCTAATTTTCATCATCTATCCTTTGGTGTTGGCCTCGGGGCATATTGAAGTCTTGTAGAAGTGGTTCTCAATCTTAGACTTCTTTGCTGAGTATGTCGGCGATCTGGCCTGGTCAAAATTGGGTCCAACAGTAAATTATATTTAATCTCGTAACATTACTTATTTTACCAAAAACAATGATGTTGCATTTATTAAGCCTTAATATCACGTGGATTGTGTTCTTCCACCATTTTCATCTTTTTGTGTTAAACTTTTACTAAAACTCATTCATTGAATTATCATCATTATTAAATGCTAGTTGACCCACCTTGTAATAAGTGCTTTAGATATTAGGGGGCTCTGAAACCACACTTCTAGTTCCATTGTCAACCAATTTTTTAAATGTTTTTTCACCAAATTTAGTAAGTTTTGGATCTCTCACACCTTTTTAATTATTTTTATTTATTAATATTATATTCATTTCAATTATTACTATTAGGTTTCGAACCCTTCACCTACGACTTCAGCTTCATTAGATCTTACTTTCTACCGGTTAAATTAATCCTTGGCCTTAAACCAATTCATTAACAAATAATGAAGCACCCCCAGGGTCAAGGTCGGTCATGAGATTCAAAAGGCCTACAGTGAAACTTAAATGGAGTACTTTATCTCCTAATATTCTAAAATAATAAAATTATTTGTATATGCATATTAAAATATTTTTATTATTATTATTACTTTACTAAAATTATAAAAACAACATAAAATTTTAAAAATATATTTTATTATCAAAATTGTAAATTAAAAAATATAATAATAAAAGATGCTAATGATAGAAATTATTGTTTTTATTAGTATAAAATAAAAGAGGACGAGGCATTGAAACCAAGCAAGGCCATAGACAAAGCAAACTAATCAAATTACATTTTAAACAACCTATAAACAAATCATAATAAACGCAATAAACAAATCACAACAAACGCAGTCAAACAAAAGCTTAAAATTACCAAAGTCACACAATTAATTGCCTTTTAATTTTGAAATCACACAAGTTTTTTTTTTTTTGAAAATAAAAATAAAAAATCCACGTGATCATCATTCATCGCCTCCGCGGCCCCCTGCACGGCCTTTAAAAAAAACAGATTGGACGGTCCCTGATTCGTCAAAATCAAGTCCATCGAATCACAGCCGTCCGTCTGCTGCTACTGTGCCCAAAGCAAATCCCTCGCTGCCGTCCCATACACACACACTTATCCACGAACGCGTGCTCCGCACGCTCTGCTTTTCTGAAAAAACAAAAAGAAAAAAAAAGAAGAGATTAAATTTGGGGAATTCCCCTTTGCTGATTCGTCAGTCCTCACCATCCTGACGGCGACCCTCCCTACGGATCTCCACAAGCATAACCCACGAAACAAACGACGATGTGTTACTCCGTCCATTGTAAACGGCGAAACGTGACCCTTCTTATTTATTTGCTTGTTATTATTGCTATTATAACAGTAAACATAATAAATTGTTATTTATTTATATACAGGAAAGATGAGTAAGTAGGGTGTAACGACGTAACGACACCGTTTTATTCCATAAAATATGCTCCATACTCGTTACATATAAGAGTAAGGCCTGTCGCGCTGATTCTGTTATGTCCCTTCTCTTTTCGCTCTTCTGCTCGGGTGTCGAGTCCCTAACGTTCGTATCCTTATTTGAATCCGACAATCCTCCATTGTTATCCGGAGAGGATCTCGTGGCTCTTTTCATTCTGCATTTGGGGGGCCAGAGCAGTGCATTTTTCCTGTCAAGCGCTTCGCGACGGGAAATGAAAACATAGACGGTTCGGTACGTCCTTGTTAGGAGGTTTCTGGGTCTTCCATCGCCATTCATTTGATAGAACATTTCAATGTTTTGTCTCGATTTGGAGCTTCCTTCATTCACTTGAGTGAGCTTTCGACAGCTCGCCTCTGGGATTTCAAGGAGAGTTTTTAACTTCGCCACCGAAAGAACCCAAGGTTTCGTTCGATCCATCGAACGATGGAGGTAAATATAGACTTCTAATCGAATCGAGAATGAGATTTGTGATGTTTTAATAACTCCTGCTCTCTATTATCTGCGGTACGGATTTTGAACACTAAATGCCTAGTCCAATCTGCAGCCGGGCAAGGCATTACTTGTTAGTTCCTCTAATTAGTCTCCTCTGATTTATTCT
Organism: Taxillus chinensis; assembly: GCA_023512835.1. NCBI lineage: Eukaryota > Viridiplantae > Streptophyta > Magnoliopsida > Santalales > Loranthaceae > Taxillus > Taxillus chinensis. The sequence continues at coordinate 54,372,247 of CM042084.1, forward strand.
CCTCGATATTCTGTAACGGTAATAATAATGAGAGATTTTTGCTGCCAAATTTTACACGTTTTCTTTTAATGTTTTGTTTTTGGTATATGTTATTGATGAAAACAATTTTAAAAATAAAACTATAGGAAGAGTTTTATTTTTATTTTAAACATGTTTATGGTCGTGTGTCATTCGCCAGACATGGCCGCCGTGAATTGAAGGAGAAAAAGCCGAAAGCCAAAGCCCAAATAAAACGCTCAAGGCTAAAAGAGACAAAGCGAAGCCTGTTTGTGCCGCGTTGCCGGTTCCCGTTTGGTGAGTCAGTTTCGAATATATATTATAAAACATCATGTCCATTTTCCTATAATCTCCCATTTGACCTCTTCTATTCTTGTGGCATGAGGTGATTCTTATTCTGCATTTCGGTCTCCGTGTTGAATCATCCATTGCTTTCATTCTTGGACACAAAGAACACACAGTGGCCCATCTCGCAGCCACATAAAGAAACAAATAGATTCTTTCCCTGTTTTTTTTTATTATTATGTATAATAGTCTTTTTTTTCTTTCTTTTTTTTCATTTATTTCCTTTTTCTTTTTGGATCGCTCTCTTTTTTAAGCCTGCCTTGCTTTGCTTTGCTTTGTTTGGGATTTTGTTGAATAATGAAAGTGAAATTAGACCCATTCGGGATTTGGAATATAAAGATATGAGAAATGAGATTGTTGGCTTGGGTTTGATATTTGTCGGGGAAACTTCGACCCTCACTCAATCTCTGATTCTTTATTCGGGCATGTACGTAAAGGCTCCCTAGTGTAGTCTAGGGCACGCATACACAGCCTCCACAAAGCCTATCACCATCCCACTAGAGACCCACTTTCAGCTTTTCAGGTCACACCATCCACTTTTAATTGTTTCATTTCATTTTTATTTTTGGTTATGGTTAGAATCTCTCTCATCCCCAGCTTCGTTCTTGATCTCCCTGTCCCCTCTCTCTCTCTCTCTCTCTCTCTCTCTGTTTTTTTGGTCCTACTCTTCTGCCGTCTAAAGTTGGGATCCGGACATGTTTTTTATTCTGGGGTGGGGGGGTTATGTTTAGGGTGTCACTGCGTATTGTGATGGATTTATTTACGGACACATACAGACAATCAGCTTGTGGGTATGCCACGTCTGCAAAAAACCAAGCACATAAAGCACATAAAGCATGTCCTTCCCCTACACGAATTCCATCATTTTTGGTGTCATAATAATGAACCTACGGTGATCTTGCTTTTACGAAACCAATTTTCTATATGTTTTAAAAAAAGTAGAAATGTACTGTTTCTACATTACCTTATAGTCTTTATTGATTATGAGTTGTTACTTGTTTCTTTTTCTTTTATCAAATCAAAATGTAGGGGGGACAGGAAGGGTTAAAGCATATTAATTAACGAACAAAGAGGGCGAAGATGCTAACATGCATAACGTGTTCAAAGCAAACGGATGAGAAGGAAGAAGAGGGCACGCGCGGCACTCCCAGCTCAAAACAATCCGTCAAAAGCCTGACAGCACAGGTTCGCACACCCTACAGCCCCCCTCTCACTCCACCACTTTGCTGTTTGTTTGTTTGTTTGGTTTAAACCGAAAATTCCACCTCGTTAAAAGGAAAAAACAAAATACCATTTATTTTATTTTTGGTTTTAGTAATTGGAATTGGACAGCACAAATTGGCGCCTCCCTGTTTTTCCGTTTTCCGCTTTCCTCATTTATTTTGTTGCGTGGAAACGATTCCGTGTGGAGCAGCGTAGCTCCGTGTGGTGTACCAGCAATGGTTAGTGACTAGTGAGTGAGTGTTTCTTCTGTTGAATAAAATTTGATTTCTCCCTTAAAAAATAGTCACGTGAGCATCGACATCGCACGCACGGAAACCGAGACATAAAAAACAGAGTTTGTATCTCTGGCATGCAGTATTTTTTAAAAGGTTTTTTAATTATAATTTGATATCGGTTAAATAAACGGTATGCAGTATTTTAAAAATAAATAAATATATATATATTAGAAAACATTTTACGAGTAAGGCGTTGTGGTCCGGTCATGAGCGGACAACTTTTCCAAGATGGCTCGCACCTATGGACCCACCACACCCCCGCCTCCCTCCCTCAGTCCCTTGACCTGACTGCCACTTCCTTGCCTCAAAATGCGCAACTGTCATTTCCAAAACTCCGTTCCCAACTCACAATGCGTTTGCGTAGGAAACGAACGTATCCCACCACCACAGTGTCTCAATCCACGTTGCCCAGTGTCCACATGATTCGCACATAGTTTCTTTCTTCTTTCTTCTTTTTCTGTTTTTTGGTATTTATTTTTGCCGTTATGGTTGAAAATGGTAGGTTGCATGTTTGAGTATTGAAGCGTAGGATAAACAACTTGCAAAAAGAAATAGTATGGTCCGGGCATATGGAAATTATTCTTCTTTCATGTCTTGATTCTGTTCTACGTAGGTACGTACGTAGTATTTTGAATACGGCAACTGTAAAATGCCCGGACACACTGACAAATTGAACATACACATATACATCTTTCCCTTCGTCATACGCGCTTATTAAGTAACAATTAATATTAATCTCAACAATGTCAGCTCAAAGACATTGCGTTGAAATTCTCTGGTTCAAATCGGCAATGCAAACCTGGGACGGGCACGGGCATCTACAAGGCAGGCCAGCAACCTTACCCGGAATTTGATACCATCTCGGAGAGTGTTCCCTACTCGTATTTTCAGGCAGGGAGCTCTAGCTCAACCCCGGCATGGGATTTTTCAAGCACTGGCCACAGGGCCACCAGGCCCGACTCAAGGTTCAGTGGGGTGTTGACGGGTGACCAGAACCCTGCGGGGAGAGAGTCAATTTCTGCACAGTCTGATGTGATGCCAGAGGATGATCAGCCGAGAGAATGGATGGCTCAAGTGGAGCCTGGTGTTCACATCACTTTTGTGTCTCTTCCAAGTGGTGGTAATGACCTCAAACGGATTCGCTTCAGGTACGAATTTATCCATAAAGGTTGATAGAATGTGCAGGGAAATTGCTTTTATACTCTGCGACATGAAGCATGTAAATGCATAGAAGGATTGCTGCTATGATAAATTTCCTGTGGCCATCACTTCAATTTTGGTAAATTTTAAGACATTATATCTTTATGAGCATGAACTGACATCACTTGAAACTGCGAATTTAAAGCCGAGAGATATTTGATAAATGGCAAGCTCAGCAATGGTGGGGTGAAAATTTTGACCGGATCATAGAGCTCTACAATGTCCAGCGATTCAATCATCAGGCACTTTACACCCCATCGAGGTCCGAGGAAGAGGTAAAACCCTTTCAATCCATCTTCTAGTTCTAGATTACCTTTGTTTTTACCTGTTTTGGGGATTATTGAATCAGGTCGTTTTAGAATTGTTTAGGTAGCACTGTTGGTTCATAAATAATAAATAAATAATTTCTAGTTAATAATGTATTATTTAGGCAGCACTGTTCATTATCTCTCCCCTAATTTTACATAATTGTTCACTTGTTCTTGAACTTTTCTTTACATGTATCACTAACAGCATAAGCAACTCTTCAATGGCAGAGAGATTCTTCATTTTCAAGGTTTGGATCTGCAAGAGAGAGTCCAATAGGGCCATCATCAAACAAGGATTGGACCCCATGGAACAACTATAGAGCCTCTGGCAGCAAAGGGTATCTTCCTTCTGACCCTCCAGACCACAGTGCTAGCCAGCACTACTACCCTCCAAGGACAAGTTCTCATTATGGCGTTGCTGGCACAAGGGGTGAGGATGCATCGTGGACCACAACTACTTCGAGAGATGAGGCTTCTGTGTCGATTAGTAATGGCAGTGACATGGAGAACGAGTGGGTAGAGGAAGATGAGCCTGGGGTGTACATTACGATTAGACAATTAGCTGATGGCACTAGGGAGCTCCGGCGTGTAAGATTCAGGTAACTATATTCTCTCCCAATTTTGAACAACTTGAATTCATAATGGTATTTGAACGTTCACAAATATATGCATATATATATATACACGGATCTCAGTTGTATGTGTGTAGACGGCACCCACCAGAACAACTGTCGGACGATTAGGTTCATTTTTCCTATATTATAAATATATATTCTTGTAAAATTTTCATGGCGCTATATTTACTTTTAAAATAAAATGCTCTTAAATTCTCAATGTTTTGAAAGGACATAATTACAAATTAAATTTTTTTCATAGAGATTTTTGCCGCGCAAATGATTATTTTATAGTAGAAAGCTGCTTGAAAAAATTACTAAACCCATTACTTCGGTATCGTAGTTTTTAAATGTATATATATATATATCGATTATAATACTGTTGTTGCAAATTCTCTCTCATCCAGAACATTTTATTGACAATTTCTGCTAATTAATGCTAAAACACAATTTTCCTTCTGGTTTATGCAGCCGAGAAAGATTCGGGGAGTCGCGTGCCAAGCAGTGGTGGGAAGGGAATAGGGATAGAATACAAGAACAGTATCTATAAATCACCATTTCATACCATTACATGGTTACTTTTAATGGCTTGCTACAAAGCACTAATTTACAACTTCAAATTCTTTACTGAAAGATAGGAAATGACCTAATCCGCCAAACTTCCCATATTCTATCCCAGCTATGGACTTGCTATTTCTGGTCTCCAACCCATGTTTCTGTCCCTGCCCCCCCTAAGGTGGGTTATTGTTTTATTTGTTTAAATACCAGATCACATTGAGATATTTGCCTGCAGGGCATGTGTAGTTTTTGGAAGATTTTTGAGCTTTGAATACTGGAGCTACGTGCGGTTCATCTGCATGCTTAGCTTACATATGAATGCCATTACTAGTTAGCGCAGCACTGCGTCTAAAAATCAATGGAATTATAAATTTGTTCTCAGATGGGTTTCGACGTTGCCTAGTAGTTTTTTCTATCAAGTGTAGTATAAAATACGCCTTTGTGGGCAAGGGTAGACATTCATTCAGGGTTGCAAATTCTTTCAACCCATACTCCTCCCACAGCATCATGCATAATGAAAAATCGCTTAATGAAAAATAATGCATTACACATGTCCATTCAAGTGCTCATGGCATTTAACATGCCATGTTGTAATGATGTCATTAAGGAATTTTCTCCAATCCGTCCGGATTGAATTTTTCCACCAACCCAATTGCCACGTCCATGGATTCCTCCGGGTTATAGTCAATTTAAACAAGTAAAAAGATAATGTATCATGCAATATTTTAAAACAGCATCGATCCTGTGAATGAATTTAGCAAGCTATTGAGCGCAAGAAAATCGCACATAACATTATTTAACATAGCTACTCTTAAAATATTCCAACGACGATTCACATACACTATTAAGCAAATGATTTCCATGCATATTTAAATGAGATGAGTCAAGCCACTCCACTTATCACTCTTATTTAAACAGCCATGATCTCAGCACCGAAGACAATAAAAATAGCAGCAGACGAGATAATCCAAATAAGAGAAACAGAAGCTAAGAGGCACCTCAGCGACACTGAATGTATGACAAATAGCTAACGTAATGTTTAATATACGACAGCACGAACGTAGCACAATTGTTTCTCGTTTCCACAAAAGGTTCCCCATGTCTCAACCAGCAACTTTCCGGGTAAAGGTTCGGCCGGATTGAATATCCTGAGGCCGCCCAAGAAACATATCAGAGTGACCATGCCATCCTCCAGCTTTCAGTGGGGGTGCCAGGGGCTGCCTCAGTGCCTGCCTTCCAGTACCAATAGTCATATTTGTCAGTTTGTCTGCCATATCTGAAGCTCCTCGTACAGCCCTACATGCATAATTGGAGGCTGGTGGCAACCAAAACACAAGCTTTAAGATAAGTTGAACAAATGCATCCACCATGGATGAAATTGAAGTACAAGAATATTATCAACGTTTCGAAGTTTTGATAATGCAAAAAATCATATCAAAATCGATCAACATACTTTATTTTATATTCGTTCATCTGTGCTTGGATACTTAAAAACTTTTATGAGTGAAATTTAAGATGAACCTCCGGGTATAATTACCTATGGGGTCCATCAGGCCACTCTCATTCTCACATATACACAACACGCATGCACACTACTTACTTGGACTGCTCCTGGCAGGTGGCCGATATTTTGGTTGTTTCCTAGTGATCTTCAAGCACTTCTCACTTTTGTTGGCATCCTATTGACATCATCGAAATAGACTAACATCAAAAACATGCGTTTAAAAGCGTAGAGCTTCTGTAAAGAAAACGAGAAGCTGCGCCCTAAGGGCACCATTTTAAATGACTTCTGAAATGTGTTTGAGATGGCGTCTTGGGAGTCCATTTTTGTTCTTAAACAGAACTTAAAATTTTGAACGATTGATTTGTTAGTGTTTTTGTTCATAACAAATATATATATATATATATATATGTACACACACCCCTCAGCTTCATATACATTTCATACAACATATTACTCTGAATGTCTCACCCGTTTATCCATTTCCATCTCCATCTTCCGCTGGAAACCTGGAGTAATATTTGAAAATAGTGAGCATATAATATAAAGTATTGCAATACAAATCATCGCACATCCAAAATGACAATCCTGCACTAGTAATCAAACTGTACTGAGAATCCCAACAAATAAATCTTTGGCAGTAACACATGCACCATAATTGATTGGTAAAGAGATTTAACGTTTGTCATCACAAATTGGATTGCTGCTAAATCAGATGAAATCTTATCCAAACCCAACCAATCCTGAGCTCATTCATTCATTCCCACTTCCAACAAAAAAGGCAAAGAAAAACACTAGAGGAAAGCAACAGTAGGATATAAATTAGGCTGTAGGAAAATTTTCATCAAAATGTGACCTGTGGTTGAAATAGTTATTTTTCCAGAAGTTATGATGCCAGGAGCCTTTGAATTAGGCAATGGAGCACGATATCTCTGGGTGCATTTCTCTTCAACATAAATCCTTGTCCCAGCTGCAAGGATTTCATAAAGATAAAACATTATCAGGTAGAGCATACGGTGTAAATTCAGGCATGCAACGGATAGCATCTATTAAAACACAAAACAACACATATTATTAGCCAATGAGTATTGGATGCTACATTCAGCTTTTGGAACAATGAAAAAGGCATTATGGAGAGAGCTGATAAAGCTACTAAAAGACAACACATTGACAATTATATACATTTGACGTACTGTATATTTCCTTAAATTTAATAATTTAACTACTAAAAGACAACACATTGGAAGTTCCAATTTCCAACAAATCCATGACAAGAAGCATAAAAAAGTTTACATGTGTAAAATAACTATTTTAAAAAATGAGTAAGAATTAAGAAAGATGTATAAGTGAAAATTACTAGGTTGCAGTTCATTGTTCTATGAAGTATGATCACTAAAGCAACTAATGCATAGTAGATGCAACAGACTTAACGTAAGGACAATCCCATCAATGCAACATAATTCAAATAGAGGACATCGTGTTTGTTAATTACTTTAGCAAAAAGCACTTTAGGAAAAAGGATCAAAAATAAGGGACTGGGGCCATAAAATAATAGTAACCATAATAATAAGTCACCAATAAATGTTAGAACATACCAGATGGGGGTATCCTAGAAACTGTAGCTCTGGAGCGGAGTGATGGAGGAACATAAAAGCAACTCTGGATCAAAGCAAAGGAAAATTCAGATTCGAAGGCAAAATATTTAAAATACTTGATCTGACGAACAAATGCAGCTGTGTTCACATAAAAGCCAATCTAATAATCCTGGCCAACTACTTTAAAACCAGATATTAGGTTCTGTAAGAGGCACCTGGAAAAAGGGATGCTGGAGGGCCTCAGCTGCTGTTGGCCTACTTTCAGGGTCCCAGGAACAAAGAGCCTGCATGTTGAATTCTAACAAAATTAGAATGCAGTCATATAATGAAGGCAATCTGGTAGCATACTCACGAACATCACTAGGAAATAGGCAATTGCAAAGACAAAAGATAATAAAGAAAAATTAAAAAGGGAAAGAGATTAATGGGTACTAACTTGAATCAGGCTGATAGCATTCTCACTAGCTGAAGGTATCAAGGAAAAGATATCAACAGCAGAACACTGCAAAGTCAAAGCGCACACATTGAAACATTTGTCAAAGTCACAAATTTTGTATACTTCAAATCATAGTTTTCAAGGCTACCAGGTGACCCAGGCATTGGAGGAGTGGCTATCACCTTGGCAGTAAAGGCATTTGTAATACATATTTTTTTACATAAAAGTTTTTTGTAATTTGTAACATTGTAACAAAAATAAAATTGGAACAATTAAACTCAATGCATAAATTAATAAATTTTAAAAATTTAACATAAGTTTACAACATTAAATTATCAATTATAAAACAAGTTCTTATTTTTGCCAGTCAAATTTGAATTGGAAATGAGCCAGCCTGCCACATGTTCTGCATTTGAGCCAGTCAACACGTCCTCAATAGGGCCCAGTGGGGAGCATGTTTCGGAGCTAGAAGATGCTGCAAATTCATATGCAGCATTATTATCATCATTAATATTGGAAAGAAAACATTAATGCCTTCCACCGATAATTCATTTCCAAGGGCCTGCGTGCACACTGCACTAATATCCAAAGCAGCAACCAGCGGAGGGAAATCAGCCAGAAAGGTGCCTCTCTATCTAGGGCCAGCTGAATTGCTCCAGTTTGATGTCATGAGGTCGGTGCTACCACATGGACAGTGTGATGTGATCTCTATCATGATTGCCAGATTGGTAAAGGGTGTTCACCAACAGCGCAGCCATTGATTCCAACTCGATGGACGACTTCTACATCAGTTGGCTTTCACTATCGCCCCATGCAAAAGCCAGAGCTGATTCCTTTTTCATTGACTAGTTGAGGAAACAAATGCAGGACCTCTGGGCAGTTGTTGCCAGTTGCAAGACCTTTGCCATGGATGAGGCTCAGTGGTTCATGTCCAGCCACCATCATTTCCATGGGCGGCTCAACCAGAATCAAAAAAAATCTCGGTGCTTTGATTTTGAAAATTTAAATAAATAAATAAGAGCAATATGCCACTTAGGCATCACCTGGGCAAGCCCCACACCTTGACGAGCACCTGATTGTCTGGGTGGGAACCTTTCGGCGATAAAGCTAGGCTCTCCAGCACCTTGCTGTCTTCAGAACACCATGTCGCCCAGGCACTGCCTGGGAATATGGCTTAAAAACTATGTTTCAAATTTCATCAAGTAGAACTTAATTAATTAATTTTTAAAAGAACAATCTAAATACTCCAAGGAATGCATTAAAAGGTTGTTACACAATTCACTGGCATACACTTAATTGGAGCTATTGATAAATTTTATAATATTCCACAAAACCATTAATAATGTGGCGTCACATGCCTTTCAAGGCCAATAAAGCCCTAATGTAAGACAAAACATGGCCATGAATAATTCACCCAACCCTCCTCTTTACAACTCTAAGAAAATTCCTAGATAGGTTTCGGGTTTCAACTATATCACTCACCTGAGGAAATTGATAGTTGATGGCGTCGGCAAGTTGCCAACCCTCAGCCCATGAATACTTGTTAGGACTGCCAATTACACTGCATATTTTCTCAATTTCATCGGCTTCACTGCATCCAAAACAAGAACATTGTTAATCCTGTAACATGTTAGCCGAACAGGAAATGTTTTAAATAAAACTTGCATAGAAAACAGAATCACAATATAAAACATGCAGAATATAAACTTAATTTGTGGATAACTACAACAATGATTTTTGCTACGTGAATGCAAATAATTACATCTACAGAGCTGTAAACGAAACCATTCACTAGCAAACATGTTAAATGAGGAAAACTTGTACCTCAATCCTGGAAAAAGAGGACACAGTGTAAACAATTCAGCCATTATAGCCCCCATCGCCCACATATCTAATGTTATGAGAATATGGGATTAATAGGAATCAACAAACCAAAAACAAATTGAAAAGAGCAAGTTGCTAGTCTGCTATTGGTCTACACACCAACTGAAGAATGATATACAGAAGATTGAAGCAGTACTTCAGGGGCACGATACCTGTCGTTGAATATTGAAAGTTCAATATATTAGTGGAGTGAAAGCAAAACCCTTTGAAGAATACGGCCTCCATAACATCACCAATATTACCAATAAATTAAAAGGAGATTGCCAAACACTGTGCAAGGCGAGAAACCTACCAGCGTGTTGAGACATACTCAGTGTATGGTGGTTCTGAACCAATCTCACGAGCTAGACCAAAATCAGCAATTTTTATGGTATCCTTTGTAATCAGTAAGTTCTCTGTCCCACGTAAACCATGCAACAATTCAAACAAGTATAAAAGTGCAATTCCTAAATGTAAATATAATCTTGTGCCCAAGAAAACTCTAGCATCTGAACTTCGATTCCCTCTTTAAGAAATGAATAAATTACTAGAATTTAACAATATGATAGAAATAAACTTCAAATGAATGTTTTACATTTTTCCTTTTTAAAGTGATTCTCATCAGAACTGGGAATATGGCTCAATGGTCACCTGTAACGAAGCATGAAAGCAGAAGCTCTGAAACAGTTTCATAATATATATATATATAAACACACACATATATATGCATAACTGTACTCAATGCAAATGAAGCAAAGAAACTCCTAGGGACCAACAGAGATGGATGCCATATACACCGTGAGCTTGTCATATAGTTTAATTTGTAGTCAAGATCTAAAACCAACGTATATCAAACCTTTCTTTTCCATAAAAATAATGATAAAAAGGAAAGAATGCAATGTTTGAAGTAAATGTACATAACAGTCGCTCCTTTGTTTATATATTCAATTTCTAAATTAGAATTTATTCAAAGCAAAATGTAATAGCTACCTGGCTTAAGATCACGATGAAAATATCCCTTCTGGTGCATGTATGCCAGACCTTGAAATACCTGGAAGCACCAGTTTCTAACTTCAGCTTCTGAGAAAGGTTTCTGTCCCTGATTCACCATCATTTGGTATAGATTGCATTCCTGAAAGAGACAAATACAGAATTTAATTGACAATAACAAGCCAGAAAACTTGAATAAAAATAAATAAAAATATAAAATTTTAACAGACCATATATTCAAACACAAAGTAAAGCATGTCATTTTCCCTAATGACTTCCTTGAGCTTCACAACATTTGGATGGTTCATCTTCCTCAATGACTGCAAATTAAGGGACACTGCATATAAGATGTTGAACACAATACAGGAATCCCTGCCAGGAAAGAAAATCACAAACAATGCTACCTTCACTTCTCTCAGATTCAAGCACTCCTCCCATGAATAGTACTTTTTCTTCATTTTTTTAATAGCAACCTACGATAAATCAAATAAAAAGTTATAGATTTTTTGAGGCTAGCATATCACAAATGAAATCATAAAAACACATACAACTTCACAAGTTTGTTTATTTATTGCTCGCCACACACTCCCAAAAGTTCCATTGCCAACTTCCTTGATTATTTTGTACCTATTGCAGATAAAAATAAATTATGTTAATCAACACTCAAAACATGAATATTAAAACACTAGTGTATGTCAGATCGACTTACCTCTCCATCTTTCCCGCGCACAGGTTTTCAAGGCTTTTCAAGGCATGTGGCTTTGTTGTTATTCAAAAACTCAAAGATACATAAAACAATACACCCAGTAACTGAGACTACTGATAAACTATAGACAATCTCACTGTAAACCAAGCTTAATCCAACAGAAAACTTCCGTAGCTACATGAAAGTGCACCAAAGCAAAATATAATCCGGATGAATGGTAGCCTTTACAGCCTTATTTCATATAAGCAGCTCGGACACCAAGCACCAAAGAGAGAACAGCATGCTACTGCAGAGCATCTTGACACCATTTCAAAATCTAAATTGAACAGACAATAGCCTCAGCTTTTGGGACAAATCTTGGCATAAATTTGGGAATCCAAGCCTACTCAAAAATGAAGAGCCACTCTTAACAGATTGGAAGCAAATGAAGAAGAGTTAAGCAAACTACTTATTCCTCAGATTCCAATGCATCAGAATTGGCTAATATTAACTAGGTAGCCAGCTACCAAGTGTGCTTCTTGCAAATATCAACCCTGCAGCGAAGGAATAAATAATAAGTAAATATTAGCAAATCTTACAACAGTGGAGGTAGTGATTAAGCACGCAATAGAGATTATAATCGAATATAATAACAATACCCCAGAAGGTGTTCTACAGAAATGATTGACTGGATGTTGTATCGACAGTGCACTAACAACAGAAAAAAGATGTTAATAGACAAAATCTAATAATTAACCTGTAAGATAAAAGAAAAGAGAAAATGGCATACTTGCATGGGTGCACTAAAGATCCAACGCCTATCTCAAAGAGAGTTTGCATTAGGCCTCTTGCACCAATCATATAAAGAAAGCTGACCACTAAGTGCAGTTGACAAATGAAACAAGAAGAAAATCACCAATACTAAGGAACCGCCAATCAAGTGCTTCTTGGAATGAAAAAGCCCAGTGCTGGTAGCAGTTTGACCAGAAGCACACTTGCTCCATCCCTTAAGAAAGGAAATTAAGCTACTTAGAACAAAATCCAGTGTAACCTGCCATAAATAAAACATTAAACTCAAATTAGAATGATAAATACATAAAGCCTAAAACTTAGTCAAAATTTGGAAATTATAGGTAAAAATATAATGACATCTAAAACTAAAAAGTATAACTAGGAAACTACAAAAGCAATAATACTCGATGTTTCACTAATTGCTTCAGTAACTAGCTTAAAACAACCCAACATCCAGAGATACTATTCCTTGTGGTGAATAAAGCAGTGTATAACGCACTGGATAAGTACTTAGAAATAACTGGATCATAAAATGTTTTTCTACGCCTAAATGTGCCACAGAGTGCATCAGTAATACTAGAATTTTAAAGACTTCAAGCTATGGCTATACGATGCATGCCAATCCTAAATTGGCTCATGGGATCACACAAGAATCCCTGAAAAATGTACGAGGAAACAGAGAATGTGATATATAAGATACTGAAAGACAAGATAAACAGAAATCTTTCGAGATAATATTTTGAAATTCTCTTTTTTGCCACAAAGTCTGGTCTACAGCCACTTTCAGTATGACTGCATGACTGATTTTTTGTGCACTTAAATTTTCAGTAACATCAACGACTAATCATTTAGTAACTTAAGCAAGAGCCCAAAACATTACGCACACACTACCAATTGGCACTTTGGGAAATCATTAATGACAATATCACAATAGTAATATAGAACAATAACAGATATAGAATGAAAAAGACAAAAGTTTGCAAAGTAAGGGGTTTCTACAATCTATATCCCAATAAATAATGGCAGAATTTAAACTCTTCAACTGAAATTTTGATAGACCTAGTCTAAAACACTTTACACATTCAGATATTCTCTGGTAATAAATCTCCCACAAAATTGTAAATCATAAAAAGGAAAGACAATATTTACTAGGCGTGTGAGCGTTAATGATAGAGATGAGAAGAAGATGAAGTGGCAGAGATAGACAAGGGTGTAAAGGAAAGAAATAAATAAAAAGGATATCATGTTGGCTAATAGATTATGGACAGCGAATAAGGCTAGAATTTACAAAACCACAACCATTTTTACCAGTTTTTCCAAATCAAAAATCTACCAAACTGTTTAGACTGAATACAGTTAGTAATGACATAATTGATTTTCCCAAAATAATGAAATACACTAAGTCACTAATCACACGACAACCATGGCATGTGGAAAAGGGTTAAGTTTTTCAAATTACACCTGCTTCAATGTAGAAAAGATTTTCATCAGGGTATATGATATAAAAATGAATTATATTTACTGATACTGAGAATATTAATGTATTAATTCAAGATTTTATCTTCCACACAATTAAAATACAAAATCCCACAAAACATAAAAAAAATTTATACACCTAAACATAAAATCAACCAATTCCAAATAACATAAGTAAATAGTAACTATATCCGGAAAAAAATCATCAGAAACCAAAAAAAAATCATTCCTCAAAAAGAATAACATAAACCAAAAAAGCATCCCAAAAGCCCATAACAAACTAGCATATGACTACAATCAGTCGATAAAAAAAACTGTAAATACAATGAGATATAATTTCAGGAAAGTTCAACCAAATAATACAATTAAACCTGAAACCCCACCCAAATCCATCCATTAATATCAGCCCATTGGATCCTATATTTCCATCAACCAAGAGGACAAACACAAACTATCTTCAAAAAACAAACACAGGTCATAAAATATCATTAAAAATCACACAAAAATAGAAACAATAATCCTAAAAACAAAAACATCTAGACATACCAACACATTCAATGAATCAACCAAAACCCAAACCCAATATATTTTTACACAAATTAGCACCCACTTATAACAACAAATAAATGAAGCTACCTTCTAAACTATATGTATAAATCAAAACCTAATATCATGGTACCAACAACGTAGTCAATGAATGAAGAAAAACCCTAACCCCAATCACAAGAAACAGCATCAAACAATCCATATAATCAATTGATCTAACGAAAACTTAATCCTAATTCAAATCACATGTGACCTATTGACCATCAGAAACAAAACTCCAAATTAAGCAAACAACAATAAGAAAAAAAAACAATGAATCAAAACACAATGAACAGATATGATAATTGATGGGTCAAGGGAGAGAGAGACCAGCGAGCCTACCAGCATAACCTCCCTCGCCGCGAACGGGCAAAGGTCGACTCCAGAGCTCCCGTCAGCCTGCAACCGAAACTACCTCCCACCCCCCCTCTCTCTCTCTCTCTCTCTCTCTCTCGTTTTGGGACAATCAATCCTCCAAAACTTTTGTGAGCTTAGCGGCCAATATATATTCTTTGGATGGCCTGAGTACCCCGCTCTCCTCGCGATCCCCTGCTTCGCGACCCTACTCTTAGCCTACGACCGTACCTCCCAACCTTGATCTCGGCGCAAGGCGGGGGGTTCCGCGCCCACTCTTCCCTTTCGGGGTAGAATCCTGTGCCCTGCGGCAAGCTGTCTTATGCTGCAGCGCAGCAGATTGGCATTGTTTCTTGTTAGGCGCCGCCACAATCACTGATCGGTTCATACGTGGATTTCCTTGGGTCGCACGCGTAGCATGGGCCAAGCGGCTGGCCGACGGTGATTGTTGGTTGGGGAAAAAATATGTATTATATGTATTGGTATGTTAAAAAAAAAAAAAAACGGATACGAAAACCAATAAATTCAATCGAATTAAATTATATAAATCGAATAGGTTATTAAAATTAATTTGATTTATTTAATTTGAAATTTAAAAAAATTAATATATTAATATTATGATTGATTTATGATTTAGTTAATTTATTAACGGAATCAATCAAATATAATATAATATATATTTAAAAATTTTATTTATTTTTTTTATCTAGATCACTCACACTCACACATACAATTATATCTCCCGTGAATTTATATTCTTTTATAAAATTATATTAAAAAATTAACGCTAAGAGCATCTCCAATCCTACCAAGCTATAATACGTAGTTAAAGTTAATTTTAGCTTATACAGTACCATTATAGCTAATAATACTCCAATGGTACATTAATTATAATTTTATTTAATTTTTATTTTCCCCCGATTACCCTTATTCTCCCAAATTCAAGCACTCCAAATCCCTAATTGTACAGAGCCGTCGCGCGATGTTGGGCAGGGGAGAGAGAGGGGAAACGGCGTAGAGGGCTATGGGGCGCGACAAGGAGCGACACTAGGGCAGGCGTCGCACAGCGAGGGAGCAGATTTGGGGCGGGGGAGGGGATAGGGGGCCTGACGGGGGAGTTGGGGGCGAGGGGGGGGGGGGGGGGGAGGCTTCTTCTTCTTCTTCTTCCAAGACTTCTTCTTCTCTCACTGGATCTCCATTTTCTAGGGAGAGAGAGAAAGTGTTTGGGGATAAGAGAGAAGACATACCAGACCTTCAATGGTGGGGAGTCGTCTCGCTTGGGGAGGGAGAGAGAGAAAAAGAGAGAGAGAATGGGCTTTGGGTGGGGGTGACGGCGATGGGGGAGGGGAAGAAAGGACTAGGAGTGATGAGGGTGAAGGGTAAAAAAGGTAAATGTTAATTAGGGTTAAGTTGGCATCATCAGCAAAAGCGAAAGCTAAAGTTATATTTGACTTTTTTTATTGCTTTGCTGATGGTTTACCTAATACATTGGAGTTGATTTTTAGGTAAAAATTGCTATTACTTTTACTTTTCCTAATAGATTGGAGATGGTCTAATACATTTGTAAAAGCATTAATAAATAGATCGAGAGTATTAATGATAGACAAATCCTTGTTGATGTCATATATAATTACATAGTTCCTAACCAATGTACTTTATAAAGTTATCGATGTGTCATTTACTACTTTAGTAGTTCTTGATTAAGCGTTAATGATGGTCAAAAACAAACTAATTGAACCGAACTGAAAATTAATAGTTTTTCACTTTTGTAGGT
This sequence comes from Taxillus chinensis, assembly GCA_023512835.1. Classification (NCBI taxonomy): domain Eukaryota; kingdom Viridiplantae; phylum Streptophyta; class Magnoliopsida; order Santalales; family Loranthaceae; genus Taxillus; species Taxillus chinensis. Next base: position 54,388,819 of record CM042084.1, read on the forward strand.
CGGTTTTAGTTTGTTATTTTTTCAAACCAAAAGTTTTCAATTCAGTTTAAAAATACTACATAAACCAACCGATGATAACAAATTATGTTTGTGGTAAATTATATATATATATATTCAAATTTATTATTGCAGTAATTAATTTTAAAAATTTGTTATAAAATAATAATGATAGTTATAAAATAATTTTAAACATATCTATAATATTTTATAAAACTATTATTGATTATGACTAAAATGACTTTGAAAAAAGTGTATATATAATTTATCACATAAAAATTACCAATCATATTTTTTAAAATAATCATGGTTAGAAAATTTATTTTTCAACGGGTTTTATATAAAAGTATTTATATTATATATATCCTTTCACAAAATTCATTGGAATTAATTATGCTTTTTTAAAAACTATAACATTACAAAATATATATATATATGTACATATTTATTTATAATTAATTTCAAATCATAATTTTAAAAAATTACCAAACATAAGTATATAAAGAATCAATTATATAAAATTTATTATATAATTATAGTTATATAGTGAAATATGTATGTAATTTATCAATTATTATCTATAATTTATTTATAATTGGTGGTTGTAGAAGATTATGATTCATTAAAGCTATATCTAAAGTAGCTAAGTTAAAATTTCTAAAGTTATATCTCTCTCAAGTAGCTAAGTTCAAAGACTCAAAGATCGAAGGTCGAAACTTTAAACACTTGAAGTTATCACTATGAATAGTCAAGTCCCGAGACTCAAAAATTGAAGGTCAAATCCCGAGCCACCGAGGTTGTCACATATGGTTAAGCCCGAAGACTCAAAGGTCGAAGACTCAAAGAGTCAAGTGTTGAACTTCAAAGCTTGAAGCTATTGAAGTTGATGTTAACTCATGAAAACTCATAGATTCGAGGTTCGAAGCTCAAAGGGTCAAAGTTCAAAGCTCCTATTGATTAAAGCTATCAAGCACATGGCTAAGTCCTGAGAACTTGATGATCAAAGAACAATTTCGAAGTTCGGGTCGAAACCCGAAGGCATGTTGGCTAGAGAAGCTATCAATAGAATTGACTAAGTCCAACGCTTAATAGCTTAAAGATCAAACAAAGTCGAAGCTCGAAGCCTCACTCATGAAGGAGACCAGTTGGTAGGCTTCGAGGTAAAAAGCTTCGAGGTTCGAAGTTCAAAAGTCGAACAATGTCAAAGTTCAAGCCCCAATTTAAAAGGAAATCGGCAAAGGAGCTTTAAGGCAAAAAATCTTCAAGGTTCAAGACAAGCCACTTTAGAGCAAGATTGGCTCGAAAAATGAAGTGTTTAAAGCTAGAACTCAAGAATAAACTATTCGAGGAGAAGCTTTGAAGTTTGACGTTCGAGGCATATACTATCACACTCCCAAATTACAAGAAACCTAAAACTAGTGGTGTAAAATGGGTTAGACAGGCCTACGAAATTTATTTATTTATAATATTCAATAGACAATAGTGACCAAATCTAATATTTTAACATGGCAAAACTGACTTGAATTATGGGTGAATAACTAATTAACTGATATTAATTTAATATAATTACAACACTAATGTCCAATTATTCATTAAACATAGCAAAACCTTAAAGGCAAACAGAAAATAGTGATCATACACACTAAACTATTTTAAAACAAAGAAATGTTTATTGTGTTAATTTGTCCTCTACTAAAATTTGTAAGCTCATTCACTGTCAAAGTTATCATCCTTATCAATCATCCCTTTGATTTTGAATAGGTCATTATTAATATGTAAAATAATAATACTAAATAAATAATCTATACAAGCATGAAAAGACATGACGGTCCACTATTTTTCATCATTATCCATAGTTATAATACATAATGTAATGCAAAGACAAATTGTCATGCCCCAACTCCAGGAGACCCGGAACTAAGAACACGACCGCTCTATGCCTGCACTTGAAGGCAAATGGTTGGTGACTAAGACTGAAGGGACACCCACAATGGGCATTGTCCGAATACGACATGAGTATTCTTATACAACCCCAATGATATGCAACAATTCAATGTCATCAACTCATAACATACACCTCATATGTCAAATCGGGCATCGTTGGTCCTGGGGAGCATAGAGGGGTGAATAGGCTCTTTCTGAAAACTCTTTCTCATTCTTTGACGCAACACTTAATCTGATTAATGAATAAAATCAATGTGGAAGATAACCAGATAGTGAAAGTATTCTGTTTATTATCAAAAGATAATTATAATAAAATAGTAGCAGAATAAAGTTGATTACGAGCTTTTGAATCTACTGAAAGAATATGTCTCTTTTGTTTACAAGTAAGATTTCTTTTTTACAATTACACACACTAGCTAGAAGTTGATTTCTCTAAGCTCTTTCACATGCACGTGCAACTTTAAAAATATACAGGGCTTAGTATATATAGACATCCCTAGGAGACATTCTGGGAACTGGATTTTTCGAGCACCATGTAGCATTGAAAAACTTCTCGAAAAATGCCTTTGCTCTAATTGTTGTGGATGTGGAGTTCGAAATATTGGGAGCATAAGTATATTGAATTTCTTCGCGTGATCCCAATTGCATTAAAAACTTTGTCCACACCTCCGTGTGTTCCACGTGTAAGATGTTTTAGGTCTTCAACAAGTTTCTCTTACATCGGGACACATCGAGCTGATGACTTGAATGCGAAGTTGATAAGTAGGAGCAACATCTTCTTAGTCCGTTGTAAGGTTCCTCACTCCGTGTTAGTGAAGCTCGGATCCTTACTCCGTGTCAGTGGTTACTTACTCCGTATCAATTTGATACTGGAATCCTTATTCCGTGTTAGTGCTTACTTACTCCGTATGAATGAAGGATTCGGAGAGCTTACTCCATGTGAATGAGAGATTCGGAAGGCTTACTCCGTGTCAGTGTTTCCTTACTGATATTCCCAAGATCTAAGCTAGATCGAGTGGGTATATGGGCTTGTATACAGAGAGGGGGGGGGGTGACCAGATACTTAAAACTATTTCCTTGCGTTTTAAGAGTAGTGTAATACTCAGAGGTATTTTATAGATGTAGTTGGTATTTAGGATGGTATATTAGTGTCTCATGTAATATTGGTTAACAGAAGGTATGTATGGGAAGAAAAAGACAAAGACACACGGATTACGTGGTTTGATTAATGTGATTTACTCCACGGTGGTGAGGGTGAACCTACACCAAGTCTAATCCACTATATGCTTTCAGTATAGTAGGGTCTAGCCCTTGTTACAATAGGATTAACTCTCTCTCTTCTTTTAAAATGCAAATACAAAATAGTATTACTTTAGTACTCACTCACTGTGAAGAACTATCTAGCATAATTTGCTCCAGGTAAGATTCAACCGTTTTGCGGTGCTTGACCTTCAACCACTCCTTTGTTGAACTTACACACTGTTTCATCGAATATGTGAGGAAGAAGAATAGATTAACTCACTATTATCTTACTTACAATCTTCCTCTCTCTATGTATCCCGAAAGAACTACTTTGTCTCTTTTGTATCACTTCAGATACATTCCTTGTATTTTGCAATATTCTGACGCTTAGTTTAAGTAAGGCCTATTCCTTACTTTTATAGGTCTGCCTTAATAAGAAACCCTTCTGCTAGGGTTAAGCATGTTTCACCTTTTGATCTTCACCGTTGAAACATGTTACGCTACCTTAGATGACGTCCACGTGTTTCCCAGCAATTAGAGTGCTCAGAGATGCTGTTCGAGTGATCACTTACTTAAACGCGATCTTCAATGCATTTCGCATCTTTGACTAGCCACAGCCTCGTAGATATATATACCTCGTAGCTTCGCTGGTACTTTACAAGCTACCACAGAGTCTTTATCTACGAATCTTCGAGCCTGAGTCTTCAAACCTTGAGAACTGATCTTTCAATTCTTCTGTTCTCTGGCTCCGAAGCTAGGTAGAACCGGTGTTCAACAGACATCTCACTCTACAAGCCTTTAAACTTGTGTCAGGTACACCCGCACTCTTCCTTGGCTAATCATCTGTTCACCTCAACAGGTCTACTAATCTTCGACCCTATGAGCTTCGACCTGTGAGCTTCGACTCTACAACACTGCTACTCGATACCCGATGGGTCTTCAAGCCTGAAAGTCTTTGAGTCTTCGAATCTTCGACCCTGTAGGTCTATGATTTTGCGACCTTGTGTACCTTCAGTGGTGCTTCGAGCCTTCTAGCCTGATGATCTTCGACTCAGCACCTTTGAGTCATTTGATCTTTGACCTAGTAATCTACAAGTCATCTGATCTTCGACCCAATAATCTACGAGTCTTCGACCCAGATCTTCGACATTGATGAGTACATAGTTAGACTCCCTCTAAAAGCTCACTCTAAGTGATCACTCTACGAAGTTATCCAACCCAGTACGGATCTTCGACTCAGTATATACCCGCTGCCACATCATGTTGACAACAATGACAACCAATAAGATCATAGGAACAACAATCTCCCCCTTTGAAATTGTTGGCAACATATGTGAACATGCTCTGAGCCTACGAACCACCGAGGCTCTCCCCCTGAATAGCTCACACTATACTCCCCCTACATACAGTACACTCTTTTCTCCCCCTTTGCCAACCAATTGCAAGGAGAGAAGGGGAACCCCCTATAATACCATCAAGCATGAGGAGGGAACTGCACAGACAATCCGCGTCTGTGTCTATCAAACAATTCGATGGACAGAGGTTTGGTGAGGATATCAACAGTTTAGGCCAGCGTGGGAACATACACCAGTTGCACATTCCCCTCTTCCACTTGCTCCTTGATGTAGTGGTAGCGATAATCAATATGCTTAGTCTTTGAGTGATGAATAGGATTTCGATGATGTTAATCGCACTCGGTTATCACACCAAATATTAACAGCAACTCCACATCTACTCCCAAGTCCGACAGTTGTGTGTTCATCCATACTCGGCGTGAATGAAAGGCTCCGGATTCCTTTACTCGTGTCTTCTTGTCCTTAGTCTACGTGAGTGGAAGGCTTAGCTCCTTATTCCACAATTTCTCTTTTTACTCGCGCTAGTTGTAGACTAGGATTATAAGTCCTGTTTAAGTGATAAACTTGGATTCCTTAGTCCATATCTTTAAGTGAATTAGTCTCTTAATAATCCTTACTCCGTATCTTGAAATGACTTGGTTATTTACCAAGTAGATTGACGACACTCACTTTGGTCCGGATCAGGATTATGGATCCTGTCCTTAACTTTGTTCTCACGAGTGAGGATCCAGGATTAACACTTGTCTTCTGCAACATATTAGAAATTACATTGAAATATCTCAAACCAAATTACATAGGATTTTGTCAGCATCATTGAAATTCTGGGTTCGACCCAACAAGTACAATAATCACAAACTCATATCTGGGAAGAAATAAAATAATCATAATACAAACCAATCAATCAAGATAAACATAAAAGTTCACTACATTAAAAAGGTCTTATAATGACCGTGTTTAGAGACTTGAGTTAACCTAGGAATGAGGTAGAGGTTATAGATACGACATTTTGTGTTTGGGTAAGGACTCTTGACCACTTCATTAGTGGGAGTCTGAGGGCACAATGCCTTGGTGGGCGCAGCTCCAAAAGCCAAATTATTTTTGAGAGACTAAACTAGATTGTTAATTGAGGGCTTGGTCGACACAACTTTTGGTTGATGCGGGATATTGTGGTTGATCTGTAGTCGATATCGACTAGAGGGAGACTTCAAAGAGTTTTTTTCATGACTTGGTCAATACGAGGAAGATTTTTGATGTGTGATCGATATATGGTTGATATAGCATGTTAGTGGTCGATGTCGATCGGAAGGAGATTCCAAAGAGTTTTTCTCAAAAGTGGTCAACCTAGCTTGATTTTCGATGTGAGGTCGACATGGTTGATATTGTTGGTCCCGGGGAGCCTAGAGGGGGGTGCATAGGCTCTAATAGAAAACTCTTTTCTAGTCTCTAGCACAACACTTATCCGGTTAAGAGATATAATCAATGCGGAAGATAACTAGATAGTGAAAGTATTTTGTTTTATTATCAAGAGATAATTACAACAAAATAGAAGCAGTAAAGCTTGTAAAGCTTTTCGATCTACTTAACAAATCTCTTACACTCGTTTATAGTTACTCACACACTAGCCAAATATCTCTATGAGCTCTTGTACATACACGCACGTATTAGCTCTTTTACACTTTTTGTTTTTGCGCGTATGTACTCCTTTTTCGCTCTTTTATAAAATATACCAGTGTTACTATATATACCCATCCGTAAAAAATATCTTTGGAACTTGTTCTTCTGAGCAACGTGCATCATTGACTATTCCTCGGAAATCTCTCAAACTTAATTGCTACGGATGTGGAGTTCAAGATCTTGGGTTTGTGAAGCATAAGTGTCTTTGCGAGTTCCCAAGTGCAGTTAAAGTTATGTCCACATATCCGTATGATCCGCGTGTAAGATCCTTTAGGTTATTAATGAGTTTGTCTTACATCGGGACGTAGCGAGTTAGTGACTTTGAATGCGAAGATGATAAGTTGAAGTAGCATCTTATTAATCCGTCGTAAAGTTCCTTACTCCGTGTTAATGAAGCTCAGATCCTTACTCCGTGTCAGTGGTTGCTTACTTTGTGTCAGTTTGATACTTGAATCCTTATTCCGTGTTAGCGCTTCCTTACTCCGTATAAACGAGAAGTCCGGAGAGCTTACTCTGTATCAGCGCTTCCTTACTCCACACGAGTTCCTTACTTCGCATGAGTTGAAAGGACCAGATGGCTTACTCCGTATTATTGCATCCTTACTCCGCATGAGTAAAAGGTTCGGATTCCTTACTCTGTATCTCTTTTACTTAGTCCATGCGAATAAAGGACTTGGGTCCTTATTCTGCACAAGTCATTCCTTACTCCGCATGTTTGAAAGATTCGGATTCCTTACTCTGTGTCTTCTTGTCCTTAGTCCGCTTGAGTGGAAGACTTAGCTTTTTATTAGGTGATAATTGTCTCTTACTCCATGCTAGTTGTAGACTAGGATTCTTACTCCGCATCTATTTGACTTAGTCTGTTTAAAGTGTTAGACACATATTCCTTAGTCCATAGCTTTAAGCGTTTAGTTCGCACGAGTGATTCTTATTCCGTATGAAGTGTAGACTTGGTTATTTACCAAGTGTTTGTCAACACTCACTCTTGTCCGGATCAGGATTATGTATTTTGTCTTCAGCTTTGCTCTCATGAGTGAAGGTCCGGATTAAGATCATATCTTCTGCAACAACTTAAGATAAAACATGCAATCTCTCAAATCAAATTACATAGGGTTTTATCCGCATTATCCAAATTCTGGGCTTGATCCAACAATCTTCCCCAATTATGGATAGGCCAAAACCCTTTGTAATTTGATCCGTAAGTGAAGCAAAAAATAACATACAGAAATAAAGGATAACTTCCATTTTCCATTAAGTCAGCAACATCAGTACAATTCAACCTTGATACAAAATTTTCATTAAGGTACATAAGGCTTACTATACTTGAAGATCATTGTTATTGCCTTCTCTCTAAGCTCCATTGCCTGTTCCATCGTATAGTTACGGATGTTGTTCCAGTTTTCATCCACCCTTATGAATGACTTGATGAAGTAACAGACAAAAGCTCTGCAGCTATCTCCATCGGGCTTTTGTGGCACTTGCTTCTTGCTCCAGATCACCGCCTTCAGCTTTTCAGTTGGAGCCAAAAGAGTTTGGCCTATTTCTTCATAAAGCCCGGATTGCTTTACTACTTTTGTCAATCGAAGACGCAATGGTTCCCATTGATTCTTTCTAACATTGTTATCCACAACTTGATGAGAATCAATCAAGAGCATCTGCTTGGACGGAATCAGGAAAGACAACCAGCATGAAGTGTGGCGTCATGACCCGGTACGGAATGAGGACGGAGGAAAGATTTTTCCATGGTATGCTGTCCTCAGTAGTTCCGTCGATGAAGGTTCAGATGTGGGCTACATTTGGAAGATACCTCTCAGACCAACATGGCAAGACGTCAGACAAGTATCCGTCCTTATACAGAGACGGAAACAGCCTCATCTCCATCTTTACCACCCGAGAGAAGTTGTCTATGTCTTCTGTGGTAAACAGGCCCTTCTTAGAACGTAGAGTCTAAATATCTTCTGGGGAGAAGGGGTACAAATCAGATAGACATCTTCGCTTGGCAGTGGACATGGCATACTTAGCCATTTCATTAAAGACACTTCCATTTGCATCATGTGGATCACGATCCGCGTATGATGGGAGGAAGGTGACAGCCGCGGATGGAGAGGATGAAGGAGGAGCTGCACTTGAGGAGCTGGGCTGAGAGAAGCGGTTGCGTTTGGGGATAGTAACTCCCGAAAGCAGTGTAGATGCAGGCCGCTTACCAGTAGGAGCTGAGGAAGGTGAAGGAGGATCAGATGACATTTTCTTCCCCGTTTTAGCAGATTGCCGAGGAGCGGCAGGAGGACGAGCCATCGTGTGCGCTAGGTCCACGAATGAGGTTGACAGGGGATGCACGGACGAGGCGACAAGATCCATCTTCTCGCTCGATGGAAGTGGAAGAGTCGATGAGGGCGAGAGAGGAGTTGGGCGCCGAGAGCATCAACCTTGATGGCAATGGCGGTAATTTGGGCGCTCCTGGGCTTGGGCATGCCGGTCTAGCCGTGCAGAGATCATAGCATCGGGAGTGAACCGTGCCAAAAGAGGTGCGCCCAAGAGCAAACTCTAGTGCTTTGGAGGACTCTCCCGCATGAAGGAGGTGCAGTGTGCGCTGTAGAGAGGAGTCGGCGGCTAGAGAGAGGGGTTGGTCAGCAGCGACGAGAAGGAGCATCCGGAGCATCGGAGGCATCCAGAGTAGCAGATTTGCTTTAACTAGAGAGGCCAACAACGGGAATGGCCTTAGCAGGAGAAGAGGGTCCGGCCTCAGCAAGGGAAGGATCTCGTGCGTCATGGGCTGTTCCAGAGGTAACAGCAAAAGAAACGTCAGGAATAAAGGCAGGCGCAAGGAAGCCGTAGTTCAGGTTCCAGACGATCATTTCCTCTGGGGTTTTGGTGTTATAAGTGTAATACACCCAGAGGTATTGTCGGGGATGGTGGCTGTGCATGTGAGGCTGAAATAGAACCATAGGTCCGTTATGGTGTCGGCAGGGAGATGGTCTAAGTAGTCCCGTGGTTGAGGAAGTAGGGGCAAGGGTGCTTCCGGAGGAGAGGTAGGGACATCAGCCACTGCTGCAGCGACAACAGCATCAACAGCGGTAGCAACAATGGGAGAGTCGGGTGCGGGGGCATCAGCAGCAGAAGGCGCTGGAGTATTAGCTAGAGGAAAACTTGGCTGAGAAGGCCCCACAACCTTGGATGGGTCAGCGCGAACGCTGTGCTGGGAGCCTCGGGAGATGGAGGGTGCAGTTATGGACCGAATCCGTGAGGACCGATGGGCAGAGCTAACCGCGGGGGCAAAGCTGTTGGCTGGGTCACCAAACGAAGTACCCTGTTGTTCCGGAGCAGTCGGAGGAGGCGGACAAGAACAGAGGGCCAGCGGGCAATCAGATTTCCATCGGGCATAAGATGGCGAAGGTAGAAGGCTTGGGGAAAGGGGATGATGCCATGTCCGTTGAAATGGGATGGACGCAGTCTTGGAAGATGATGCTTAGGATCCGCCCAAAGGATTGATTCTTCGGGTTGTTCCCCGGCAGGCCTGAACAAGAAAGTCCCCCAATCCATTGGGAGACCCTCAAAGACTCTGTACATTGCGAGAAGCAAATCGTACAGGACGGAGTCTAGGGTTGTTGTGCGAGCCAGAACACACCAACTCAAGATGGTCGTCATACATCTAAAGCGACCCTAGAAGGACTTCACCTTGTACTCCTTCCTTTTATAAGTGCAGCCCATGGAAGTTGCCATTTGTTCGGGTTTCGGGCGCTGATGAGGACTGGAGGGGAGATGGAGATTGGCGCGGATGACGTTTGGGGTGATAACGATGGATTCACCCCGGACAGTGGAACGTATAGAATTGGTGGTGCATCTGATGTTTCGTTAGAACTCAGTGATGTCGTCGATAAGGAGATCGATGGGATCGGAGACCAGGTTGAGGATGTGGCTTGCTTCCAGGAGTAGGCGAAGCTCCAGAAACCATGCCGGAGGATTGGAGACAACGTTCCAATCGACCAGATGGCCGGGATTAACACCTGAGAGAGGTCTCTTAGGTGCCATTTGGAAGTGAATGCAGAGAAGGGAAAGGATTTTTAGGGTTTGAGAAGATGAAGAGCGACTTCGAAATATAAGAGTGATAAGGCGCTCTTGCATGAAGGCTTAGGATATATGTGATGGGTCAGTGGATGCTGGCAGGTCTAGGGTTTAAGCGAAATGAACAGTGAACCGCCTGACAATCTAATGTTATTAGTCTTGATAGTTGCACGCCTCCAAATAAAGAGATGACTGGAGGCAGCATAACCAAGCATTTATGATAGCTGTTTGCCTTCTTCCGAAAGATTGCTTGTCTCGAGACTTGCATTTAATGGACAATCATTATTGTTGGATCAAACCGAGAATTTGGATAATGCGAAACAAACCCTATATAATTTGACTTGAGATGTTTCATGTTTACTATTAAGTCTGTGCAGATGAGTTAACTCTAAATCCGGATCTACTCATGTGAGGACAAAGGTAAGGACAGGATACATAATCCTGATCCATCATGAGTGTCGTCATTCACTTGGTATATAACCAAGTCATCATCCGGAGTAAGGACCCTTCGTGCTGATTAAACACTTGACAAAACGACTAGGAACCCGCGTCTAACACTCAACAAGATTATGTCAATTAATGCGGAGTAAGTTCCTGAGTCTACATCTTGCACGGAGTAAAAGAGACTTGTGAGAGAGAAAGAATCGAAGTTGTCACTCCACCGGACTAAGGAAAAGAAGACACGGACGAAGAAATCCGAGTCTGTCATTTGAGCGGAGTAAGGGCAACTATTGCGGAGTAAGGACATCAAATGCGGAATAAGGAATCCAAACCATTACTCATGCGGAGTAAGGAAGCACTGATGTGGAGTAAGCTTTCCGAACCACTACTCATGCGGAGTAAGGAAGCGCTGACACGGAATAAGGATTCCAGGACTTCATTCATACAGAGTAAGCAATCACTGATACGGAGTAAGGATCCGAGCTTCGTTCATGCGGAGTAAGGAACCTTGCAACGGACCACGAAGACGCTGCTTCGTCTCTCTAAGCCGCAATTAATGCTAGCAGCTCGCTACATCCCGATGTAAGACAAACTCATTGAATACCTAAATTGTCTGACACGTGGAACACACGGAGATGTGGACGCAGTCTCAAATGCAATTGGAATCAAGCAAAGACTTCATTACAACTTATGCTTCCAATATTTTGAGCTCCACATCCGCAGCAGTTAAAGCTTCAGCATTTTGCGATGAAGAACTTCAATGCTCCACACTGCTCGGAAAATGCAGTTCCAAGATAGATTCCTAGGATGTCTATATATATGCCTGAAGCAATGTAAAGAAAAGATGCGCGTGCTTACTTGTACTTATACACTCATAAGCGTATATCTTGTAAAGAGCCAAACACAGAGATTCACTGCCAAGTGTGTGTAACTATAACAGAGTGTTGTGTTGTAATCAGTAAAAACGCTGTTTTGCATTGTTGTAATTATCTTCGATAATAAAGCAACATACTTCCACTACCTGGGTTAATCTTCCGCACTAATTTTATCCGTTTAACCAGAGTGGGTGTCTAAGCCATTAAGAGAGAGAAAGAATTTTCAAAGAGCCTATTCACCCCCCCCCTTTAGGCTCTCCGGGACCAACAAGTTGTCACGCCCCGGTTTTCCAACCCGAGGAGACCGGAACGTGACCCTCCCTTTACCCGGGTTTGGATAAAGGGGTAGAATACAACTTACACTTCACATTTTATTTTCAGAGACCAAAATCACATAATTAATAAATTCAAACCACATGCCTTTATTATGTTTCAAACTCCATTACAATATCTCCCTGCTGGGGTTACAAGGCCTCAACGAAATTACATAACACAAATAACATAAAATAAAGCCACAAAACAGAACTCTTCCACCTTGGTGTTCCCACCTAACGCCTGTAAGTTTCTGCAAAAAAACATACCACAGTAGGAGGGGTGAGCAACCACAGCTCAGTAGGGATCATATCTCCCCAACCCATCCCATGCTCCTACCATCTATATGAAGAAGTGCTCAAGTGCGGTGTCGTGGCAATTATTTTCTAGACAGATCATAATCAATACTATACACAGCAAGCCACCAAACAAACACAACCATTGCCACAAAAACTCCTCAGTCAGTCCCAATGACAGTAACTCAGCCTCTTAGGCTCCACAGTCAGTCTCACTGACATTAACTCAGCCTCTCAGGCTCCACAGGTACACAAGCATTGCCTCAGCCTCTCAGGCTTCTTAGGCTCCACAGGCACAACAACAGACACTTAACATATATCTTAGTTATTCAGGCATAACAACAAACACTTAACATGCATATCCACACTGGTATAACATCAAACACTTAGCATGCATAGCCACACTGCATAACATCAAACACTTAACATGCATATCCACACTGGTATAACATCAAACACTTAGCATGCATAGCCACACTGGCATAACATCAAACATATACACGCCACTGAAGGCCAACATCCATATAGGAGGTCACACCTATATGGATTTATATATATATATATATATATATATATATATATATATAACCAAAAACAAGTAAGGATTGCTACCACCAGGCCAGAGCCCCGGATAGATCTAAGGGAAAACATAACCCCTACCTTGGAAACGCCCTCCTCGCTCTTGCTCCGCGCTAGACGCCGTCCTCCCCACGCAAAGACGCTCCGCGGCAAAGCAGTGGCCTCTCCTTCCTTCCCTCTCTCTCTCTCGCGACGGCCAGGTGGCTAGCCAAAAGAAGAACCCTAAACCTAAGAGTCCTTCACCTCTTATATAGGCACACCAACATCAAAACGATGTAGTTTTGATTAAATGAATCCCAACATCAAAACGACGTAGTTTTGATTACACAAGTTGTAACCTTTCCGCATCCACACACGACAAAATATCCACAATTTCAACATGGTCCTTTAGGAAAAGATGATTACAATAACAAAACCAAGGTGACGGTACAAAAATATGGCTGTACGCCATATTGCACGCCATATCCCCAATTGGCGTGCAGGTCCAAATACCCTGAAATTCTACCCCAAGCTTCCTTGCATCATGTAGAAGGCTGATATGCAGTAAAATGCTTGCACGCCAATTGGTCCAATTGGCGTTCAAGGCCTTTGGCTCTAAAACTTCCGTGGAAGGTAGAGGACATCATTCTGAGAAACTTTTATTCTGCATGCCAATTGATTTGAGGCCATCTACTTGGTCGAAATCAATCTCCAAAACCTGACAAAACAGCCTAAAAGCGCCTGTATGTGCAAAAAGCATCTTCCTAGGGCATAAATGCACGTTATCACTTGTCACGTGCACCTCCCAAAAGTCCCCTCTTGGGCCCATCTCTTGCCTCAAACTTGTGCACCAACATCCAAGGTGTTTTAGCTAAAGTGTGTGGGAAGGAAACTCCCTAAAACCCAACAATTTCCACTCACAATGCATCTGTGGTTAACTTCGTACATACCGCAAAACACGGGTCATTACATCCTCTCCCCCTTAAGACTTTTCGTCCTCGAAAATAAACAATATGCAAGGAAAACCAACACATGCGAGCCACAATGCCCAGATGGATCACACAATATAACAAGACATCTCAAACACATTGCAAGCAAATACAAGTACAAATACAAATACACCAAACCATGAACCACAAGAAAACACATCACTACAGCCACCTCCCACCCTTAAGATTGTTCGTCCTCGAACAACTCTGGGTGCTGCTCACGCATCACGGACTCACGTTCCCATGTCTCCTCCTCAATGCCACTGCCGCCACGACGCGAACCAAAGGAATAGCACGACCACGCAAAAGCTTCTCCCGCCGATCTAGGATACGGATAGGGGCCTTAACAACGGACATATCATCCTCAATGTCCAAAGTCCCCCAATCGATCACATGAGTGGGGTCAGGATGATACTTCCTCAACTGGGACACGTGAAACACATTGTGCACCCGACTCAATCGCGGTGGCAATGCTAATCTGTAAGCTACAGGCCCCACACGAGCTATAACCTCAAATGGACCAATTAACCGGGAGAGAGTTTGGAACCTCTCGCAAAGCGCCGATGTCCATGTCGTGGAGAGACACGGAGAAACACATGATCGCCCACGAAAAACTCCAAAGGTCGCCGCCGCCGATCTCGCATAAGATTTCCTGGACTACGGGGCGATAACAAGTGCTGACGAATCAACTTGACCTTCTCAGTAGCCTCTTGAACCAACTGGGGTCCTAAGAGAGCTGCCTCTCCTACCTCAGTCCAACACAAGGGTGAGCGGCATGGCCTGCCATACAACGCCTCAAAAGGAGTCATCCCAATGGATGCTTGATAACGCTGTTGTGGAAAACTCCACCAAAGGAAGATGAGTTGCCCACGAACCCCCAAAATCTAGCACACAGGCCCGCAACATGTCCTCCATGGTCTGATTCGTCCTCTCAGTCTAACCGTCAGTCTCAGGGTGAAAGGCTGTACTCAAGTGAAGTTTGGTCCCCATAGCCTCCTGCAAACCTGCCCAAAAACGGGAAGTGAACCTCGAATCCTAGTCAGAGACAACCGATGAGGGTACTCCATGCATTCTCACAATCTCGTTCATGTATAGCTGACTCAAGGTCCCAATAGAGTCCCGCTCGCGAATAGCAAGGAAATGGGCCGACTTTGTGAGCCGATCCACAATCACCCAAATCATATCTTTCCTCCCTGTGGTAGGTGGAAGACCAGTCACAAAATCCATCGCTATGTGGTCCCACTTCCACTCCGCTATGGGCAATGGCTATAACATGCCCGCCGGCCGCTGATGTTCAGCCTTCACCTGCTGACATGTGAGGCACCGCGAAACAAAGGCAGCCACATCGCGTTTCATCCTAGGCCACCAAAAATGTCCCCGAAGCGCATGGTACATTTTCGTACCCCCTGGATGCACAACAACTCGAGACTGGTGAAACTCCCTCATCACCTCATCCCTGAGGGAAGAAGCCACTACCAGGCGCCCCTTAAAAGATAACTCATGCTCAGGACCCTCTGTCTAGCCCTCAGATAGCTCACCGGCCTCAATACGAGCACGGAGGACCTCACACTCAATGTCACCCAATCGTGCCTCCCGGGACGTGCCGGTGAAAGCTCAAGCACAACAACCAAAGGACGCAGGACTGTCCTACCATCACGAACAATAGGCTACAGGCCGTAACACCGCCAACCGCTCCATCGGTTTCCACTCTCTCACGGCCACCTCAGCCTTTCCCCTTTACGCTCAACGCGTCGCCCACAACATTACCCTTGCCCGGGTATAGGCAAGAGTGAAGTCAAAGGTCCGCAAATACTCTACCCATCTCCTCTGCCTCAAATTCAAGTCCTTCCAGAGTAAAGATGTACTGAAGGCTCTTGTGATCGAAAAACACTACAAACTTCTCCCCCCAAAAGGTAATGTTGCCAACTCTTCAAGGCAAAGATGACACTCGCCAACTCAAGATCATGAGTAGGATAATTCTGCTCATGAGGCTTCAGCTGCCTCAACCCATAAGCTATCACACTGTGCTCCTGCATAAGCACACACCCCAAACCAACCCTGGACGCATCGCAATATACCTCATATGGGATATCCTCCCGAGGTAACCTCAACACCGGTGCAGTGGTCAAACGGGTTTTGAGAGCCTCGAACACCTGCTGACACTCGTCAGTCCACTCAAACTTCACTCCCTTCCGATTCAACGCCGTCATAGGAGCTGCCAAACGGGAGAATCCCTCTACAAAACGACGGTAATAGCCTGCCAAGCCAAGAAAACTACGAATCTCGAAAACATTGGTTGGCCTCTCCCATGATGACACCGCCTCAATCTTGGCTGGGTCCACTCTAACCCCTTCAGATGACACTACGTGGCCAAGAAAATGGACCTCCTGCATCCAAAACTCGCATTTGCTAAACTTAGCAAACAACCGCTGATCCCTCAAGGTTTGCAACACTGTTGCCAAATGTTCCATATGCTCCCTCTCTGTCTTGGAATATACCAAGATATCGTCTATAAACACCACTACGAACGAGTCTAAGTATGGGGCAAAGACTTGGTTGATCAAATGCATAAACACTTCCGGCGCATTAGTGAGTCCGAAAGGCATCACTACCCACTCATAGTGCCCATACCGGCACCGAAAAGCCGTCTTAGGGATGTCCTCCTCCCTAACCCTTAACTGGTGATACCCCGATCGTAGATCTATCTTGGAAAACCACCGGGCCCCACTCAACTGGTCAAACAGTCATCTATCCGAGGCAATGGATACTTGTTCTTCACAGATACCAAATTCGACTTTCCTGTAATCAATGCATAGGCGAAGTGTGCCATTTGCCTTCTTTGCAAAAAGAGCACCGGAGCACCCCTAGGGTGAGGTACTCGGTCTGATATACCCCTGGTCCACCAACTCCTCTATCTGCCGCTGAAGCTCCCTCAGCTCGGCTGGCCCCATACGATATGCTACTTGGGAGATTGGACCAATCCCCGGTACCAACTCAATGGTAAACTCTACACTCCTCTTAGGAGGTAAACTCCTTAACTGGTCAGGGAAGACATCCTGGAATTGGTCAACAACTGCTGGCCACACTCTCTTTTCCACTTTCCCTTCCTCAGCAAAGGTCAGGGCTGCCAACCTGTGGGTAATGGCACCCCACTGGTCCAACACTGGCCCAGCCCGACTCGCCTCACAGTCCCACTCCCCCTGGAGGGTGCAAGAGGTCCCTGCAGGTGTCATGAAGGATACACGCCGCCGGTAACAATCTATCTTGGCCTGGAAAGCCATAAGCCAATCCATACCCAAGATCAGATCAAATGTACGCAAGGGCAATACATGCAGGTCAAAGCTCAGCTCCACACTTCTTATGGTTAACACACAGTCACGGCAAACACGCCGCACCTCAATCATACCCCCCACTGGAGACTCAATAACTAGGGGCTTCGCTGCCTCCACACAAGCTAACCCCAAGCTATCTATTACAAGCTCAACAACAAAAGAACATGATGCACCCGTATCGAAAAGAACAGAAGCTAATGTACGGGAGATCAAAAGGGTACCTCTAACCACCGATGGTCCTGCTCCACCCTCAGCCGGTGGGGGTGGTAGCTCAGCTTCCTCCTGGTACATCGCCTCCAGCGCAAACACCCTCCCTTGGCCTATGCCACTGGTCGGCTCACTCCCTGGGTGCTTCCCGCCATGGCTGCCTCCAGCTTCAGTCTGCTGACGCTCTTGCCTCCCCTGAGGTCGGGTCTGGCTAGATCCTGCCTGGCTAGCCTTCCACTGACGGGTTGGCCTCTCCGCTAGAGCGCGAAAACTAGCATCACTCCTCATGCTAGATGCCACGCCTCCTGCTCCCCTGTTACCACTCCTGCACACCCGGCTCAAGTGGCCCTCTCGCCCACAGCTGTTGCACCGCCAGTCCTTCTTGGGACATTCCCTCTTGAAATGACCTTGCCCCCCACAACAAAGACAACCGCTGGGGAGACCTCTTGCTAAACCTCCCTGCCCACTACCGCCATGGGTGAACCTCCTTGGGTTCACAGATGGTAGACCCCGGCTGCGGAAAGAACCACTATCTCTCTCCTCAGTCTTGGGCCTCTTGGACCCAGAATCGCGTTCAGACCCACCTTGCAACTAGCGACCCTGGTGGACCTGCCTCCCATTATCCGGTTCCCTCTCGCCTATGCGTCTTGTCTCAACAACCTCAAGATAGGTCCTCAAACGTAGAATCATCACCCTCTCGCTTAAGAGTCGGCCTGAGACCCAAGGTGAACTTGTGGGCTTTCAGGGTCCTCCTTTGCCACGGTCTCGGGGCAAACCTACTCAGGCTCCGAACTCCCACTTATACTCGGAACCGTCTTTGATCCTTGCTTCAGCTGCCAAATTCTTCTCTCTTCGCCATCTCAAGGACTCAGGGAAAAACTCATCGTGGAAGAGTTGTAAGAACTCCTCCCACAAAGATAAACCGCACCGCACGGCTCCCCTGCGACACTCGCCACCACTCCGGAGCATTCCCCTCTAGCTGCCGAATGGCCAGCCTCACCTTATCCTCCTCCTGGGGTAGTAGGAAGGAAAACACATGCTCAATTTGCCTCAACCAGTGCTTAGCCACCACGGGTTCCTCTTCTCCCTTGAACCTTGGAGGTTGTTCCTTCCGGAGCCGTGTCACCACGTCATCCTCTGCACGAATCGGTATACCACCCGGCGAACCCTCACGCTGCCGGGGTAGCTCCCCCACTGGTGGTGGTGGTGGTGGCACCACCTGCTGGGCTGCCATCTCGTGGCGCACCTCCTCCCTCAGCTCTCAGACTTCCAGCTGGATGCCCTCACGTAGCTGTGCTAGCAACAACGCATGTCCCCCAATGGACTGCCCCGCACCCAGGCCCTCATGGACAGATGACTCATCAGCCACTACCCCGGACGCACGTGTTACTCTCCTCGGTGGCATTCTTACTACATGAAGTAAGAAGCACAAACGTCAGAATGCGTTCGACAATTATCAGGTTTTGCTACCTCTACCCCACTATCAAGTCAAGTAGTACATGGCATCACACACATTTTACACATTGCACCAATCAACATTGCACACAGTTCAAATAAACAAGGACCTTTCCTTGTAGTCATGCTCAAGGTACTTCAAGTAAAATCAGAGTTGCACAGTTCACCTTATCGCATTATTCACATTTTTCTTTTATCACAATTACAATGT
Source organism: Taxillus chinensis (assembly GCA_023512835.1). Classification (NCBI taxonomy): domain Eukaryota; kingdom Viridiplantae; phylum Streptophyta; class Magnoliopsida; order Santalales; family Loranthaceae; genus Taxillus; species Taxillus chinensis. Next base: position 54,407,769 of record CM042084.1, read on the forward strand.
TAACAGGTATCCACACCTTCACATACAACGACCAATGCAACTAGTGCCCTAATGCCAATACATGCAAATCCTACCTCAGGTCTGGACTACCCCAAGTACACCTTAGAGGCTCCAAGAGGACCGTGTTAATCAGGCACATCCCTCTAGGTTCCTCCAAAGGACTCAAGATAACCAGATCCGCCCACTACCCTAGGCCAACTAGACCATGCTCTGATACCATATTGTCACGCCCCGGTTTTCCAACCTGAGGAGACCGGAACGTGACCCTCCCTTTACCCGGGTTTGGATAAAGGGGTAGAATACAACTTACACTTCACATTTTTTTTTCAGAGACCAAAATCACATAATTAATAAATTCAAACCACATGCCTTATTATGTTTCAAACTCCATTACAACATCTACTTGGTCGAAATCAATCTCCAAAACCTGACAAAACAGCCTAAAAGTGCCTGTATGTGCAAAAAGCATCTTCCTAGGGCATAAATGCACGTTATCACTTGTCACGTGCACCTCCCAAAAGTCCCCTCTTATGCCCATCTCTTGCCTTAAACTTGTGCACCAACATCCAAGGTGTTTTAGCTAAAGTGTGTGGGAAGGAAACTCCCTAAAACCCAACAATTTCCACTCACAAGGCATCTGTGGTTAACTTCGTACATACCGCAAAACACGGGTCATTACACAAGTGGTATCGGAGCAAGTTCTACCTGCTCGTAGAGATCCCTCACTCCCTCTCAACTTAACAATGGCCGAAGAAAGCAGCATGCTATTCAATACCCGCCTTAACTCTGGGGGAGCTCAAGAGCCCCTTCCCAACCGAAGCAGCAGTGAAAATGTTGATCCACCTGAACCTGCTGTTGCCGCTGCTCCTCAACCACGGAGTTCAGGCTACACTTTAAGCAAACCGCCAAAGTTCACACCAGAGCTTTTCTCCCAGTGGAAAGCTCGCATGAAGATGTTCATGACTGTCATGATTATCTAATGTGGCCTTGTCTTCATCGGAGCTTCCCATTCCGATGACCATCGGAGAAAATGGGGTTAGGAGGCCAAAGACCGATCTTTGAACTCACTCACGATGAAAGAGCCTGGCAATACGCCAGGTGAAAAGCTCTAGCTTATGTGACATCGTCCTTGGATTCGGAGGCTTTCACGGACGTCCAGGGGCGCACGATAGCAAAAGTCTGTGTGGGACAAATTGACTATTATATATGAAGGAAGTCAGTCCTAGATGTAGAACGTCATTTGCGCTCTCGGATAGAACTTTGAGAGCTTCAACCACAAACCTGGCGAATCCCTGGAGAGCATCTATCGGCGATTCGGCAAGCTCATCCTGGAATTGAAAACCGTCAACGAGCACTACACTCGGTTCCAAATAAATGACAAGTTCTTTCGTTTCTTGCCGGATCGCTATTACTCCAAGCAGCTCTAGATGCAATCCAAAGACAATCGCGAGATGCTCCCCTTGAAGAGCTATATGGAGAGCTACGACTCATGAGGTCAGATTCAAATACATTGATCGAGACGAGAAGATAGCTCGGAAAGAAAAGGGGGTAGCTCTTAAGGCTACTGCTGGACCAAGCATGCCGACGGAGGATGATACGGAAGAGTCGAAAAACTCGACTCGGACATGGAAGAAGAAATAGCACTCCTGGTGAAATCCTTCACACGATTTCTACGGAAAAGCGAAAAAGGATTCAGAAGAGGTTCTTCCTCATCCTCAGAAGGAAGGAGCGGTCGGAGTCGACATCCCAAGACCGCTACAATTGCGGGAAACCTAGTCATTAGGCCAAGGACCGTAGATCCAAACCCAAGATGGACGACAAGGATGACAAGGTTAAACCCCGACGCTCAACCTCGGACAACAAAGAAAATGAAGAGGAAGGCGTTCGTCTCAAAATACAATAGTGGCTCGGAAGAAGAAGAGGAATCTTCGGACGACGAACCAACGGAAAAAGGCGAACGTCTACCTCATGGCAAACGCCGAGGTACCTTGTATCTCCGAACTCTTGAGTAAACTAGAATCTCTTACTAAGGAACGTGATGATGAAAAGAATGAGAGATTAATAATTACTCAAATGTATCAAAATATGAGTGGTCGACTAAGCGCCTAGAACTTACTCGTTTCTAAACTTGAAAAGGACATAGTTGACTACCGGGGCGAGGGAGGTTTGGTATCACGACCTAAGAGCTGAGAATCACCTGCTGAATACCAACCTCACAGACATGAATGTAAATCTTAAAAGACTTGAGATTGAACTTGAGAAGGAAAAGGAAATAAATCGTAAATGGCTAAAATCCGGAGAGATAGCCTCTACATTTAGAACTGATCCTGACAATATCCGAGTCAAACCTGGCCTAGGATCCGAATCCACTTCCATCGCTCCACCTATCGAGTGCCCTCCGAACTATACTCCAAAACTAACCAACCTATATCCCGTTAGTACATCTAAACCGTTGGATGGTTTTGTTTCGGTGGCACCATAGTCTATGATTGTGGAACAGGGTCAGCATCGCTAATCCCGAAGTAGTAGCACCCGTACCAAACGATGACGGGAAGGTTGCTGCAGTTAAAGCCGAAACTGTAGCACCCATAAACAAAGGAAAGGCTAAGGCTGACGCATCCAGGGCCAAGAGCGCGTCACCCGTTCATAAAGGATTAGGCCATAGGGAACAGAGTAGAAAACCTGCAAAACCTAAGAAACCGTATCCCCGTTGTAACTCCTTATCACGATGTTTGTTCGATATGTTGCGAAATAGGTCATTATCACTATGAGTGTTGGAGTCTATCTCGATGACCGGTTATATAATTATTCTTCAATCAATAAAAATCCGGTTGTCAAAAAGGGTTCTTCTCGGAAAGCTAAATCTAAAACTCCTTGAAGTATTTCACCTAAGAAAACCCAAGTTGAAGAAGCAACTAAGACGGAAAAAGCTAAGTCAACTTGGAAAGTTAAAGTTCTTAGAAACATAAAATCCGGAATAGTTGACACTGTTGCTGCTTCTCCTAACCGCCCAAAACAAGTTTGGGCACCAAAAATGTAATCTGTTGTCTTGCAGGAGCATCTATGGAATTCACTTGTCATCTCACTTGAAGTCAAAGATCAATCAAAGCAAGTGGATACTTGATAGCGGATGCTCCGGACATATGACGGGTGATAAGTCTCTACTCGTGGATGTTACTGACAAACGAGGCCCATCCGTAACATATGGTGACAACAGTAAAGGTAAGATTGTGGGGTATGGCACTTTAACCAATGACTGTGTATCAATTACTAAGGTTGCATTAGTCGAAGGTTTGAAGCATAATCTGCTGATCGAGTGTCAGTAATTTATGTGATAAAGGATTCACAATTTCCTTTTTGTCAAACACTCCGGATGCTAGAGATAACTTATTCAGAAATATTAAGTTATCTGGATCAAGAGATGGGGACATATATTTTGTGGTCTTGAGAAACAATTCTTCTGACCCTGTATGCTTCTTCACTACAGCATCACATGAAGAAAGTTGGTTATGGCACAAGCGTTGTGCACATTTAAATTTTAAGACCTTGTCTAAATTAGTGTCGCTTGATTTGGTCACTGGTTTGCCTAAACACAAATACTCCAGACACTCTCTGTCGAGAATGCCAACTTGGCAAACAGACCAAACATAGTTTTAAGAGCAAAACAATTAATTCAATAACTGCTCATTTACAACTTCTTCACATGGACCCATGTGGTCCCATCTCTATTTCTTCACTTGCTGGTGCGAGATACACCCTAGTAGTCATCGATGACTTCACCAGATACACATGGGTGTTGTTCCTGAAATCTAAGGACCAAACCTTTGAACACCTTGTCGATCTCTTCAACTGGATAAGCAATTCACAAGGACTGAGCATTAAATGCATCAGGAGTGATCATGGTACGGAATTTGATTTCTCGATATGAGGTCATATTGTTCCGAACAGGGCATTCAAGACGACTTCTCTGCGCCCGAAACTCCACAACAAAATGGGGTAGCTGAGCGCAAGAATTGCACTTTAGTCGAGGTCGCGGATCAATGTTAGCAGGGGCAAAGCTTCCTCTCGCCTATGGGTCAAGCGGTGTCTCATCGCTGCTATGTTCGGAAAGAACTCTTATAAATAAACTTACCATGAAAACACCTTATGATATGTGGAAGGGCAGAAAGCCTTCTATTTCACACTTCAAAACTTTTGGGTGTACCTGCTACGTACTGAACAATGGAAAAGAATCCCGGAATAAATTTGAACCTAAATCTGATGATGGGATATTTTTTGGATACTCATTATATAGGAAGGCTTATCAAATTTTCAATAGAAAACTTTTCAAAGTTGAAGAATCTATCCATGTGACTTTTGATGAAGCTAAAACGGATTGGTCGAAAGTTGGTTCTTCAAGTTCTAATGTGCAGGATCAAGACGACAACATTGACTACTCAAAGTTTATGAATGTTCCTGTCACTTCTACTGACCAACCATGTGACACCAATGAAGAACGAAGAAATGATGCAGATGATGCTACGGATGAATCGGACTCGGGACTTCCACTTAACTCCGGATATATTCCTTTGGATATTCAAAATACCGGAGTACCTTCCAGTCCATTCGGACCAGTTGATACGGAAATGAACAATAATGGAGAACCTCAAAATACTCCAGAACCTGTAAATTTGAATAACGCTAGCCCGGAAGAAGCTCAATCAGTGGACGACCAAGGACCACCTAATCTGACAGAGCTTCAAATCATTGAGTATTCACCACCACTTGCGCAAAACTATAGGTGGACTCAAAGCCACCCTCAAAAACAAGTGATTGGTGATCCTACTGTTGGTGTTAGAACAAGAGCAGCCACCTCCTGACAGACAAGATTTTTAGCCTCTCTAAAAGAGCTAGCTAATGTCGTTAAATCTCTCTTCAAAATAATAAATTCCCTAAGTTTGCACTAAAAGAATAGCAGCAAGCAAGGGGTCGAACCCACAGGGATTAACCTAGTTCTCTAATTCTCAAATCAAATCACTCAATTACTCTTGTTCTATAAAATGTCTTGGCAAAAAGTTTTCTTTTTTAAACTAAAGATCTAATTTTTATGTGGTTTTCTAAATAAACAAAGAAAGTAAACTGATTTTAGGATTAAGTTTCAAGGATTAAAAGTATCTAGGGTCACAATTTCACCTCCCTATGTTATCTCTACTGGTTCATGATGTTAGGGTTGTCTGAATGAAAACATGCTAAACATAAGCCAAGGACAACAAATGGTCATTGAGGTCCTTTTAAGAGTTGTATGCCAGAATGGTCATCAAAACACACAAACATGCAAAGCCAATAAATCATACTTGCAAAAGGATAATGATCACACCAATTACAAATAAGTTATGAATCTCAATCCGCCCCAGACTAGGGCTAAGAATACCAAGGTGTACATCCAAAGATAGAATTAAGAACAGATTCATAAAACATGTAAAACTCAATCATCCAAACCCAATATTCATAAACACAAAGAAACAACAAGGGGGCTACATTGCTCCCCCTAGATTAAAAGAACTACTCACGCATGATTACAAGCAAAACCAAAGCAGTAAAAGCTCAACATCTTCTTCTTGATCACGCGCACAAAGCAAAGCTTCAAATCCAGGCTCCAAAATCCGCGACGGCTGCTGCGACGGCTGCTCTCCTAGGTCAAGGAGCACCTCCAAGTCGTGGAGCCTCTCTCTCTCTCTCTAAAACGTGTAGGGGGGTTAGGCATGGCTAGCAGAGGCGTGGAGGCTTATATTTATAGAGTTTGGATGGGCTTTGAGGTGTGTAACCTAGCCCACTTATCAAAATGGCGTAGTTTTGATAAGTAACACTCGAAACATTAAAAACTCTATCTTCCATCCACAATTTGGACTTGGGCCTTCAGGAGCAAATGATCAGCATGGAAAAACGATTGGATCGGTCCAAAAATATCTCTGCACGCCAATTTGCACGTGATATGGTGAATTCACGTGCACCTCCAAATCAGCTCAAACTTCTCCCCAAGCTTCCTTCCATCATGTAGAGGCCTGAGAGGCAAAAATAGGCTTGCACGTGAATTGGGTGAATTCACGTGCAGATCCAAATCAGCTCCAAATGCTCTGACATTTCTGTGGCATGTAGAGGACATCATTCCAAGCAACTTTGCTTCTTGCACGCCAATTGTTTGAGGCCATCTACTATGTCAAAAGTGAGGTCCAAAACCTGCCAAAACAACTTGAAAACGCATGTATTTGCAACTAGCATCTTCCTAGGGGTTAGAGCAAATATATATGAAATATGAGGCAATAAGGCTCTAATCATGCTCTTAAACATCCTAAATAAATACTAGAATAACTGCATAAAATGCACGTTATCAAATACACCACACTTGAACCATTGCTTGTCCTCAAGCAAAAACATACAAGCATGCAAAAAATAAAATAAACACGCGATCAAACGGAAGAAAAATAAAATAACAATCAAGGAGAATCATGGTTTCCTAAGCATGCAACTCTATCATGATGAGATGGGAATTTAAGCATCAAAATGAGTCATAACTCAGTTCATTCATGTCCATATCCCTAGTCCAACAACCATGCAATATCTCCACTTAAATTTCATATATGAGCAAGCAATCCATGATAAAATAGCACCTAGTTTCCCTTTAAGTTCTTACCAAGGATAAGCAGCCTCACTCAAATATAATAATTCTCAAGCCCAATACCTATCAATGAACAATGGATGGAAAAATCTATCTCTACACTCACCATCAGCTATTAATTAAGTACTTGCCAAGCAATCATGAGAGTTCCCTATTGTGCTCATCAAAGAAAACACACTCTATTCTACTTTATTTGAACTCACACGCTAGTCTAAACTCAATAAACTCACACTCTATTCTAATAACTGATAAAACAAAACCATGAGCTAAAGAATTGAGCTCAACATTCTTAAAACAAAACACAATTCAGCCAACGTGGCTTCACAAATAAATAATCACACATAAACATCAGGCCAGTGTGGCTTTTATTCTGAATCTTTCTCTTTTTTTTTTTTAAGTAATAACCTTACAAGGTTGCATTTTATGCTCTCCCTTGATGGATTATTCACTCTTTTTTTTTACTCATATAACACATAAATAAGACTGATTTTTCTGATGTATGCCCCTTGCCATTTTGCTACATAAGGAGAGACAGAAATTCATTGATGTCTCACATCCCATTTCCCAATTAAGTGATGGCTTTTTCACATTCTATATCACGACCTTTTCCAATAATATCACACAATAAAGAAAAGAATGCAAAGACAATACAATGACTTAGAGGTCTTGCATCCTAACTCCACACACCAAACACTGAGCACTAATAAGTAATCACATGCTTACTTGACTCCTACCATTAAATAACCAATGTTGAATGCAAGATGAGTAGCAAATCAAACTATTACCCATACCCTAAATGTCACTCAAGGGCTAAAAAGAAGTCAGCTCTCATTTTTTCATTTCTTTTTCACTCAACTTTAAGGGTTACTTAGGTCTATTATAAGCATTTCATGCTCAGCTAATATTCAAAACTCAGCTCCAAAAACATGGTGATATCATTCAAAAGATAAAGACATGATTAAACCAATTCAGAGCACATTTTAACTACTTTAATACCCTTATCACAACATGATACTAATGTGGCATAAAAATTAAATTTTAAGCCAAAATTGCATACTTAATATCCATGCCTCCACAAGCAAATCATTCAAGCAAACAACACAAACAATCATGCAACTAAAAACAGTTTTTTTTTAATTAAATAAAACATGCAATCACAACATAAAAGACAAGCAAGTGGCTCAAGTCACTCCCATACACCACACTTAAAATATGCTATGTCCGCATGGCATAAAAGAAGGAGTAGGAAAAACACTTACCCCTGGTTTGGCACACTGTAATAGTAGATGACATTGGCCACCATTCGTCGCACCTGAGCCACAAAGTCACCCGACGTCTCGCCGCGCACTTCCCAATTTTCCTTCCCTTCAGAATACCCATCATGTAGTAGAAACAAAGATCCCACAACTGAATTGGTCAGGTCGTTGGGAATTTGCATTTCATTGTAGTGAATAAGAGGGAGCTTGTCCGCCAACAAGCCTTCTTTGATCATTGCCACTTTCATGCGTTTGATGAACCCATGCACTAACCGTCTTTTTCCGTCTAGCAAACCCTTCGCCTTGGCTTGGATCATATAAGACAAAGATGGCCTACATCCGGATTCACACGGACAAGTACATAGTGGCGGTCAATGTGCACCGGAATCGGCACCTCATGCATACCATGCCAAGGGCGGTGCCCTTCATTCTCTCCATTAATGCGTTGGCGCCACACCTCTTCGGACAAGGGTTGATTGAAAAGCTCACACAAAGATGATGGAAGTGTACCCGGCTAAGGGGTAATTATGAGGCTTAGCCTCCACTACATACCGCATGGTCCTGCAGAAGAGGTCTATCTCGTCGGCATAGAGATATTCATCGCCTAAAATCCTTTGAAGGACAAACGAGGTGAAGAGGTCCATGTCCCTTGCAAATCGAGCCCTTAACACCTGAGAATTAATGAAGTCTTCAAATGCTACTTGACTCTCAGCAGATGATATGGCTGGATCAATAATTAAATAGATAGGAGGGCCAAGGAGGTCTTCAGGTTCGGCGGCATGTAGGTACCCCAAGAGACAGGGATGTATAACAGGCACAATAGCCTTGAGAATATGCAGGATCGGTAAAAGGCCGGAAGGGTGAATACCCTTCGCCGGCTTTGTCTCCTCTTGAGGCCGGAAGGGTGAATACCCTGTTGCTTGCGCCGCCTCCTCTGGGTGAGAGTAAGATGGCTGAGCTGAAGGTTCTGGTTGAGGTGGATCTGCCTGGGCTGGATAAAAATCTTCAGGAGATGGAGAGGGTTCTTCATCAGATATCTCCACTATAGGAGAATGTTTTGATGCTTTCCTCTTGCTCAAAGCCTTCCAAATTTTGCCTAGGAGGCCTTTGACTTCTTTGTTGTCCTTCCTCAGGGCTTCCACTCGCTACTGGGTTCTGGCATTCGCCTCCCCGAGCCGCTGTGTTTCTTGCCTCCAAGCTTCGTAGATGCAGGGGATGAGCTTCGGGGCCTCCCATGCTCTAGGTGATGCATGAGCAGCTACATCTGGGGCCTCCCACGCTCTGGTTCTAGGCTGTGAAGTAGCTTGTTGGTCTCCAGAGATGAGTGACAGACAAGATTTTTAGCCTCTCTAAAAGAGCTAGCTAATGTCGTTAAATCTCTCTTCAAAATAATAAATTCCCTAAGTTTGCACTAAAAGAATAGCAGCAAGAAAGGGGTCGAACCCACAGGGATTAGCCTAGTTCTCTAGTTCTCAAATCAAATCACCCAATTACTCTTGTTCTATAAAATGTCTTGGCAAAAAGTTTTCTTTTTTAAACTAAAGATCTAATTTTTATTTGGTTTTCGAATAAACAAAGAAAGTAAACTGGTTTTTGGATTAAGATTCAAGGATTAAAAGCATCTAGGGTCACAATTTCACCTCCCTATGTTATCTCTACCTGGTTCATGATATTAGGGTTGTCGATTGAAAACATGTTAAACACAAGCCAAGGACAACAAATGGTCATTGAGGTCCTTTTTAAGAGTTGTATGCCAGAATGGTCATCTAAACACACAAACATGCAAAGCCAATAAATCATACTTGCAAAAGGATAATGATCACACCAATTACAAATAAGTTATGAATCTCAATCCGCCCCAGACTAGGGCTAAGAATATCAAGGTGTACATCCAAAGATAGAATTAAGAACAGATTCATAAAACATGCAAAACTCAATCATCCAAACCCAATATTCATAAACACAGCAAAGCAACAAGGGGGCTACATTGCTCCCCTAGATTAAAAGACTACTCACGCATGATTACAAGCAAACACAAAGCAAAAAAGCTCAACATCTTCTTATTGATCACGCGCACAAAGAAAGCTTCAAATCCAGGCTCCAAAATCCGCGACGGCTGCTGCGACGGCTGCTCTCCTAGGTCAAGGAGCACCTCCAAGTCGTGGAGCCTCTCTCTCTCTCTAAAACGTGTAGGGGGGTTAGGCATTCAAAGCATGGGGTGTGGAGCTCTTATTTATAGAGTTTGGATGGGCCTTGAGGTGTGTAACCTAGCCCACTTATCAAAACGATGTAGTTTTGATAAGTAACACTCGAAACATTAAAAACTCTATCTTCCATCCACAATTTGGACGTGGGCCTTCAGGAACAAATGATCAGCATGGAAAAACGATTGGATCGGTCCAAAAATATCTCTGCACGCCAATTTGCACGTGATATGGTGAATTCACGTGCACCTCCAAATCAGCTCAAACTTCTCCCCAAGCTTCCTTGCATCATGTAGAGGCCTGAGAGGCAAAAATAGGCTTGCACGTGAAATGGGTGAATTCACGTTCAGCTCCAAATGCTCTGAAATTTCTGTGGTAGGTATATGACATCATTCTAAGAAACTTTTGTTCTTGCACGCAAATTGTTTGAGGCCATCTACTATGTCAAAAGTGAGGTCCAAAATCTGCCAAAACAGCTTAAAAACGCATGTATTTGCAACTAGCATCTTCCTAGGGGTTAGAGCAAATATATATGATATATGAGGCAATAAGGCTCTAATCATGCTCTTAAACATCCTAAATAAACACTAGAATAACGGCATAAAATGCACGTTATCAAATACACCACACTTGAACCGTTGCTTGTCCTCAAGCAAAAACATACAAGCATGCAAAAATAAAATAAACACGCAGTCAAACAGAAGAAAAATAAAATAACAATCAAGGAGAATCATGGTTTCCTAAGCATGCAACTCTATCATGATGAAATGGGAATTTAAGCATCAAAATGAGTCATAACTTAGTTCATTCATGTCCATATCCCTAGTCCAACAACCATGCAATATCTCCACTTAAATTTCAGATATGAGCAAGCAATCCATGATAAAATAGCACCTAGTTTCCCTTTAAGTTCTTATCAAGGATAAGCAGCCTCACTCAAATATAATAATTCTCAAGCCCAATACCTATCAATGAACAATGGATGGAAAACTCTATCTCTACACTCGCCATCAGCTATTGATTAAGTACTTGCCAAGCAATCATGAGAGTTCCCTATTGTGCTCATCAAAGAAAACACACTCTCTATTCTACTTTATTTGAACTCACACGCTAGTCTAAACTCAATAAACTCACACTCTATTCTAATAACTGATAAAACAAAACCATGAGCCAAAGAATTGAGCTCAACATTCTTAAAACAAAACACAATTAAGCCAATGTGGCTACAAATCTAAACAATTACACAAACATCAGGCCATTGTGGCTTTTATTCTGAATCTTTTTTTTTTTTTTAGTAATAACCTTACAAGGTTGCATTTTATGCTCTCCCTTGATGGATTATTCACTCTTTTTTTTTTACTCACATAACACATAAATAAGACTGAATTTTTCTAATGCAAACCCCTTGCCATTTTGCTACATAAGGAGAGACAAAATAATTCATTGATTCTCACATCCCATTTTCCAATTAAGTGATGGCTTTTTCACATTCTATATCACAGCCTTTTCCAATAATATCACACAATAAAGAAAAGAATGCAAAGACAAATACAATGACTTAGAGGTCTTGCATCCTAACTAAACACACCAAACACTGAGCACTAATAAGTAATCACATGCTTACTTGACTCCTACCATTAAATAACCAATGTTGAATGCAAGAAGAGTATCAAATCTGACTATTACCCATACCCTAAAATGGCACTCAAAGGCTAAAAGAAGTCAAGTTCTCATTTTTCATTTCTTTTTCACTCAACTTTAAGGGTTACTTAGGTCTATCATAGCATTTCATGCTCAGCTAATATTCAAAACTCAGCTCCAAAAACATGGTGATATCATTCAAAAGATAAAGACATGATTAAACCAATTCAGAGCACATTTTAACTACTTTAACACCCTTATCACAACATGATACTAATGTGGCCCAAAAAATTAAATTTTAAGCCAAAATTGCATACTTAATATCCATGTCTCCACAAACAAATCATTCAAGCAAACAACTCAAACAATCATGCAACTAAAAACAGTGTTTTTTTTTTAAATAAAACATGCAATCACAACATAAAAGACAAGCAAGTGGCTCAAGTAACTCCCTATACACCACACTTAAAATATGCTATGTCCTCATGGCATAAAATAGGGAGTAGGAAAAACACTTACCCCTGGTTTGGCACACTGTAATAGTAGATGACATTGGCCACCATTCGTCGTACTTGAGCCACAAAGTCAACCGACGTCTCGCCGCGCACTTCCCAAGTTTCTCTCCCAGCGAAATAGCCATCATGTAGTAGCAAGCAAAGATCCCACTGGAGTGATTTTGGTGTGGAAGCCTTTGAAGATGGCCTCTCTTTATTAGTTAAGAAAGAAGCAAAGTCTCCTGCACAATGGTTAGCTTGCAAACAATTTATTGAATAAAATAAATAAAAGAAAATAACATAAAATAAAACACAACAATAAACATTGGGTTGCCTCCCAACTAGCGCTTTATTTAAAGTCTGTAGCTAGACTTTGTCATACTAAACTCAACCAATGTATGAAAGGCTTTCATCCTTGCATTGTAAACCTCAGCAGTCTCATAGACCATAGCAATCGGATGAATGAACCGCTTGTGGAAGCCACTTGAACTCCCGATTCAATTGTTGATAGGGAGACACCTCCACAAACTTATGGTTCTCCTTCCTCTCATTCCATCGAGGTGGTAACACAAATTCAACATACTCCACAATTGGAGTAGTCATGATGCACGCATGGTTACCTCCTTTGTCAAGCACTTCCTTCTCTTGTATAAGGGAAGATGATTCCAAAGCAAACATAGTAGTGGTGGGCTCATGTAGCTTGTCTTCATAAAGAGTACCTTGGTTTGATGTGCCTTCAGATATGAGAATTATAGCATCATCATCCAAGATTTGTTGCTGCATCCTTGGGTTGTCATTTATTGGTTTCTCATGTTCTTCTAACACCCCAGAACAATTCAAGTCTTCCTCTTCTTCTTGGATAGAAAAATTGTCCTCATAAGCTCCAACCATGGGAAGAGTTGAAGTGGATACATCACATGGGCTATTAAATTGTGGTGGAGGGACAACCTCATCATAATGAACCATTGCCCTTGTATCCACTCCTTGTTCTATAGCATCATTAATGGTTTGACCATCTAGAATGCGAGCTTCATCTTCAGAATCATTATTAGTAGAAAACTCCCATTCTTGTGAGGCAGACGTCAAAGATTGATTAAGTACTTGCCAAGCAATCATGAGAGTTCCCTATTGTGCTCATCAAAGAAAACACACTCTCTATTCTACTTTATTTGAACTCACACGCTAGTCTAAACTCAATAAACTCACACTCTATTCTAATAACTGATAAAACAAAACCATGAGCCAAAGAATTGAGCTCAACATTCTTAAAACAAAACACAATTAAGCCAATGTGGCTACAAATCTAAACAATCACACAAACATCAGGCCATTGTGGCTTTTATTCTGAATCTTTTTTTTTTCTTTTTCTTTTTCTTTTTTTTAGTAATAACCTTACAAGGTTGCATTTTATGCTCTCCCTTGATGGATTATTCACTCTTTTTTTTTTTACTCACATAACACATAAATAAGACTGAATTTTTCTAATGCAAACCCCTTGCCATTTTGCTACATAAGGAGAGACAAAATAATTCATTGATTCTCACATCCCATTTTCCAATTAAGTGATGGCTTTTTCACATTCTATATCACAGCCTTTTCCAATAATATCACACAATAAAGAAAAGAATGCAAAGACAGTCACAATGACTTAGAGGTCTTGCATCCTAACTAAACACACCAAACACTGAGCACTAATAAGTAATCACATGCTTACTTGACTCCTACCATTAAATAACCAATGTTGAATGCAAGAAGAGTATCAAATCTGACTATTACCGCATGTCACGCGTTGTAGTATAGTGGTAAGTATTCCCGCCTGTCACGCGGGTGACCCGGGTTCGATCCCCGGCAATGGCGCCAATTTGACAGACAAGATTTTTAGCCTCTCTAAAAGAGCTAGCTAATGTCGTTAAATCCCTCTTCAAAATAATAAATTCCCTAAGTTTGCACTAAAAGAATAGCAGAAGAAAGGGGTCGAACCCACAGGGATTAACCTAGTTCTCTAGTTCTCAAATCAAATCACCCAATTACTCTTGTTCTATAAAATGTCTTGGCAAAAAGTTTTCTTTTTTTAAACTAAAGATCTAATTTTTATTTGGTTTTCTGAATAAACAAAGAAAGTAAGTTGATTTTAGGATTAAGATTCAAGGATTAAAAGCATCTAGGGTCACAATTTCACCTCCCTATGTTATCTCTACTTGGTTCATGGTATTAGGGTTGTCGATTGAAAACATGCTAAACATAAGCCAAGGACAACAAATGGTCATTGAGGTCCTTTTAAGAGTTGTATGCCAGAATGGTCATCTAAACACACAAACATGCAAAGCCAATAAATCATACTTGCAAAAGGATAATGATCACACCAATTACAAATAAGTTATGAATCTCAATCCGCCCCAGACTAGGGCTAAGAATACCAAGGTGTACATCCAAAGATAGAACTTAAGAACAGATTCATAAAACATGCAAAACTTCAATCATCCAAACCCAATATTCATAAACACAGCAAAGCAACAAGGGGGCTACATTTCTCCCCTAGATTAAAAGACTACTCACGCATGATTACAAGCAAACACAAAGCAGAAAAGCTCAACATCTTCTTCTTGATCACGCACACAGCAAAGCTTCAAATCCAGGCTCCAAAATCCGCGACGGCTGCTGCGACGGCTGCTCTCCTAGGTCAAGGAGCACCTCCAAGTCGTGGAGCCTCTCTCTCTCTCTCTAAAAATGTGTAGGGGGGTTAGGCATGGCTAGCAAGGGGCGTGGAGCTCTTATTTATAGAGTTTGGATGGGCCTTGAGGTGTGTAACCTAGCCCATCTATCAAAACGGCATAGTTTTGATAAGTGACACTCGAAACATTAAAAACTCTATCTTCCATCCACAATTTGGACTTGGGCCTTCAGGAACAAATGATCAGCATGGAAAAACGATTGGATCGGTCCAAAAATATCTCTGCACGCCAATTTGCACGTGATATGGTGAATTCACGTGCACCTCTAAATCAGCTCAAACTTCTCCCCAAGCTTCCTTGCATCCTGTAGAGGCCTGAGAGGCAAAAATAGGCTTGCACGTGAAATGGGTGAATTCACGTTCAGCTCCAAATGCTCTGAAATTTCTGTGGTAGGTAGAGGACATCATTCTAAGAAACTTTTGTTCTTGCACGCAAATTGTTTGAGGCCATTTACTATGTCAAAAGTGAGGTCCAAAACCTGCCAAAACAGCTTAAAAACGCATGTATTTGCAACTAGCATCTTCCTAGGGGTTAGAGCAAATATATATGATATATGAGGCAATAAGGCTCTAATCATGCTCTTAAACATCCTAAATAAACACTAGAATAACGGCATAAAATGCACGTTATCAATGAGGGCCATTAATTCTTCAAATTGGGCATTAGTGATGTGCCCATTAGTGACTGCCCAATTGATGACCTCCACTTCGCTCACCACCTGCCCACTAATGCCTTGAAAGAAATTGAAAATGTCTTCTTTGTGTACATTGAACTGCATGTACATGGCAGTGAGTCTGTATAAAGTCTGCTTCCTTTGATCCAAATGAGGAGAAGTCTCCCTTGCAAAGTCCGTGGATCGCTCCACATGAACACTGTGCCTAGCGGGCTGTAATGGAAGAGGAACATTGGTTGCCCAATGACCTCCTGGTACTGACCCCCAAACCTCCTTCACTTGCAATACTCTTAACACCCAAGGAGAAGGAAAAGTAATGCTCTCCATGGAGGAAAATTGCAAGCAGCATGCTTTGAAATATCACACACAAAATTCTCGCCATTTATCTGCTTGGATGAGTTTTTCTTCCACCATTTAAAAATGGTAGTGGCCCAATCCACATTTAGCATATGATCAATGCTATACATGAACTCCATGTGTGGCTTAGGCACACTATCTAGCCCAATGATCCGAATCAATAAGCATTTCCCTACCAGGTAAGCTAGGCATCTAAATTTTCCAACAAAACCATTCTTGGTATACCGCCTTCGACTTTGAAATTTTCTAGTATAGTTACATGCGACCAAATTCTCCTAGGCTTAGGCGAGGGAAGCTATTACTAGGTTCAGGGAGGTTAAAGCAATGTCTAATAATTTCAGGGGTAATCCCGACATAAACCCCTTGCACAACCCCTATCGGTTCATCCTCACTCCCAAGAGACAGATGCATAGAAGTCTTGTAGGGCAGAATAGGAAATAGCCGGGTCGGGCGATACTAACCTTTGTAATCCCGAGTTTGAATTTTAACAGGCCACCTCTCTAGCCCAGGCCAAATCCGAAGCCTCCAAAGCTGCATATCAAGAGCATGCCCCAAGAGTATCTCCTCCTCGGTTTGGCTATCAGCAGCTAGGTGAGTGCACCTCCTCTTGGCCAGTCCTCCTTGTGCGCACCATCTTTGGAATGAGAAAATAAGAACAAGAGCGAAAAAACCAAGAGCAAGAGAGCAAAAGGGCGAGCTTCTCTAATACTCGGATCCGGGAGTGATTTTGGTGTGGAAGCCTTTGAAGATGGCCTCCCTTTATATAGCGTGCGAAGGAAAGATGCTCCAATTGGCGTGATACACGTGCCCCTAACTTTTCGGAGTGTTCTGACCAAAATACCCTCTCGCACGTGATTTGGCTGAATTGGCGTGCGAGTCGAATCGTCCCAAACTTTGGTGGTGGGTCCCCACCGATCCGGCAAGCAATACTTCCTTCGCACGTGAATTGTGGGAAGCTTCAAGGAGGGCTAAAATCGGTATTTTGCATTTTTGGGCCTCCATATGACAAATAGCAATTCACGTGCATGAGTAAACGTGATTCACATGGTCTTCATCTACCATTCCAGAGTTACAACAAAAGGAGGTGCACGTGAATTGGGCAATTCACGTGCAAATTCACGTTCAGCCCAAACCGGCCCAAATTTCTCCACCGAGTTGCTTATGCATATGGACCATCTTTAAGTCTTGCACGTGAATTGTTTGAGCCCATCTTCAAGCACTTTTGGGCTTCACTTGCTCCTTGCTCCTTGACTTTGACTTTAAAAACAATTCCACAAGTTCAGGACCCAAAAATTTGCTCATCCTGCACATAGTTAGCTAAGAAAGGAACAAAGTCTCCTGCACAATGGTTAGCTTGCAAACAATTTATTGAATAAAACAAATAAAAGAAAATAACATAAAATAAAACATAGCAATAAACATTGGGTTGCCTCCCAACCGGGCTTTATTTAAAGTCTCGTAGCT
Source organism: Taxillus chinensis (assembly GCA_023512835.1). Lineage (NCBI taxonomy): Eukaryota > Viridiplantae > Streptophyta > Magnoliopsida > Santalales > Loranthaceae > Taxillus > Taxillus chinensis. Next base: position 54,425,245 of record CM042084.1, read on the forward strand.
AGACTTTCGATTATGATCATGCAATGGTGAAAGAGAGGGAATCAACTATCTCCCTCTGAGTTGAATCAAAGTATGGTTTCACCTTTATTGCCATTCACCCAAAATTTCTTGCCATCTACACTTGGAGCTCAAAGCTCCCATATGGCTTCTTATCAACTATTACAAAAGGTCCCATCCACTTGGACCTTAATTTGCCAGGAAATAACCTCAACCTTGTGTTAAATAGAAGAACTTTCTGCCCCTAAGGTTAAAGGTTCATTGTTGAGTTGCCTATCATGCCATTTCTTAGTTCTTTCTTTGTAAAATTTAGCACTATCATAGGCATCCAACCTAAGCTCATCTAACTCAATTAATTGAGTCATCCTAAGCTCCTTGATCTCTTGTGGGTTGAAATTTAACTTCTTCAAGGCCCAATGAGCCTTGTGTTCTAGTTCCACGGCAAGTGACATGCCTTACCATATAGAATACGGTAAGGTGACATCCCAATGGGAGTTTTATAAGCTGTCCTATATGCCCATAAGGCTTCATCAAGCCTTTGAGACCAATCTTTCCTATTGGCTCCAGCAGTTTTCTCTAAAATGGCCTTAATCTCCCCTGTTGGACACTTCGCTTGTCCATTAGCTTGTGGGTGGTAAGCTAAAGAGTCCCTATGAGTGACACCATACTTGTTCAATAATTTATCAAACAATTTATTGCGGAAATGACTACCCTCATCACTGATTATAGCCCCTTGGTGTCCCAAAACGGCTAAAGATGTTCCTAGTAAGGAAGTGAGTCACAACCCTAGCATCATTCACTCTAGTAGGAATAGCTTCTACCCACTTAGACACATAATCCACAGCAAGCAAAATGTATGAATACCCATCGAATTGGGGGAATGACCCCATGAAGTCAATGCCCCAAATGTCAAAAATTTCAACTGGAAGAATTCCGTTAATGGCATCTCATTTTTCCTAGATAGACCACCTACCCTTTGACATCTATCACACTTTTTGATGTAGACATAGGTGTCTTTCACCATGTGAGGCCAATAAAAGCCACACTGCATGATCTTAGCCACGCTTCTTTGCACCCCAAAGTGGCCCCCATAATGTGATGCATGACAATGATGTATTATGTCATCTACCTCCTCCTCAAGGACACACTTTCTTATGATTTGGTCTGGACACCTCCTATAAAGAATTGGGTCTTCCCAAATGAATTTCTTAGCATCCACTACCAATTTCTTTCTCTGGTGGTAGTCTAACCGCTGGTATGAACCCAGTGGCTAAATAATTTGCTATGTCAAGAAACCAAGGAAGATGATGCACCTCAAACAACTTCTCATCAGGAAAGTCATCTACAATGGGTAGAGACTTAGGTGCATTCTCCACACGTGAGAGGTGATCAGCCACAAATTTAGGGCTCCCTTTGTGTCTCTAATTTCAAGGTCAAATTCCTGTAAGAGGAGAACCCATCTAATCAAGCGTGGCTTAGCTTCTTTTTTAGCAAACAAATATTTCAATGCAAAGATGATCGGTATAAACAATGACTTTAGACCCCAAAAGGTAGGGTCTAAACTTGTTGAAGCCATAAACCACAGCTAAGAACTCTTTCTCGTGGTGGTATAGTTCGTTGAGCATCATCTAAGGTCTTACTAGCATAGTAAATGACCCTAAACACCTTTTCTCGCCTTTGCCCTAAGACTACCCCCACAAAGATAATCACTCGCATCACACATTAGCTTAAAAGGCCGAGCTACCAGGTGTGACTATAACAAAGAGGACTAACTTACCCTTGAGGATGTTAAAAGCTTCTAAGCAATCTTCATTAAACTCAAAGCTTGTGTCTTTTTCTAACAACCTACTCATGGGTTTTGCAATTTTTGAGAAGTCCTTAATGAATCTCCTATAAAAGCCAGGCATGGCCAAGGAAACTTCTCACTCCTTTTTCATTAGTTGGAGGTGGCAGAGTCTCAATAGTGGAGATTTTTGCCTTGTCTACCTCCAAACCATGTGCGTACACCTTGTGCCCTAGAACTATCCCCTCGTTACCATGAAATGGCATTTCTCCCAATTTAGGACTAGTTCCTTCTCCTCACATCTCTCTAAGACCACATCTAGATTTTTCAAGCACTCGTTGGTAGGAGGAACCAAACACCGAGAAGTCATCCATGAAGACCTCCATGATCTCCTCAACCAAACCCCGAAAAATAGCCATCATACACCTTTGAAAGGTGGCAGGGGCATTACAAAGCCCAAATGGCATTCTCCTAAATGCAAATGTGCCAAAAGGGCACGTGAAGGTGGTCTTTTCTTGGTCCTCGGGCTTAACCATGATCTGATTATACCCTGAATAGCCATCTAAAAAGCAAGAGTGACTATAGCCAGCTAACCTATCCAACATTTGGTCAATGAAAGGAAGAGGAAAATGATCCTTCCTAGTGGCCTTGTTCAGCTTCCTATAGTCAACACACACTCTCCATCCCGTCACGAACGAGATGGGATCAATTCATTTTTCTCATTCTTAATCACAAATTATGCCCCCTTTCTTGGGCACAACATGCAATGGACTCACCCACTCACTATCCGAAATAGCATAAATTATACCCGCATTTTTCCATTTTAAAATTTCTTTTCTAACAACTTCTTTCATAGCAGGTTTAATCTTCTTTGTCTTTCGAGAAGGGTTTAAAATCATCATTCATCAAAATCTTATGCATGCAAATCCCTGGACTAATACCCCTAATGTCTTCAATGTTCCATCCTAGGGCCTTTTGTGTTTCCTAAGGACTTCTAACAATTGAGTACACTCCACATCATTCAAATTAGAAGCAACAATGACAGGGAATTGATTTGTAGAGTCTAGAAATTCATACCTTAGGTGTCCAGGCAGCTCCTTCGCTTCGGAGCTGGATGCACGTCATCTTCTTTCTCCTCCTCGGCTTGCTCCAAAGAGTTTGTAGTTTGCTCATCTTTCTCAGCCGTCAAGTACATCTCTTCATCTTGTTGAGCTTCTATAAGCTGAAGGGCTTCATCATTGGTGGTGGTAATTTCTTCTGCCAAGTAATCTTCCACCAATTCCTCAAGGTCTTCAACCCAAAGGCAATCCTCCTCCTCTTGACCTTGCAGAGCCTTCCCCATGTGGAAGACTAAGGTCTCCTCATTAATTCTCGAGTTAGCTGCCCTTTGAGCAACATCAATCAATGCACAACCCGTTCGAGAAACGGTCTTCCAAGGAGTAACTTGAACTCCTCTATCTTCTTCCATCTCCAAAACAACAAAATCCGCTGGAAATATGAAGGAGCCCACTTTAACTAAAGACATCTTCAATGATTCCTTCAGGTCTTCCAGTGGACCGGTCTGCGAACTGCAATGATATGGAAGTGGGCTTCATGCCCTTAAGCCCAAGCTGCTTGTACAAAGCAAAGGAAATCAAATTGATGCCTCCTCGGTCCACTCACCCACAAAGACACCCCGCGTGCCCTCTGGCGTGAGGAACGTCATACACCGTCGAAAACAATCAATCTTGGCCTCCATGGAGACCAACCAATCCATACCCAGGATAACATCAAAATCATCTAACTCCATGACATATAAATCACACATCAGGTTAACACCCCAAAGTGTTACCTGACAAGCACGACAGATACTCTCAAGTATCACAATTCCACCCAAAGGTGAAGCTACCATCAAAGACTGACTAACTGTCTCCTGGTGTAACTCCAAGCCAACCACCGTAGCATACGAAATAAAATAATGGGTAGCACCAGTATCAATCAAAACTGAACAGATAGTATGAGAAATGATAATGGTACCTCTCACTACTGAACGTCCTGCTCTTGCTTCGTCCACTGGTGAAACCTTTGCCTCTCTGCTGGTAAGGGCAAAAGCCCTCCCTTGTGGCCCACTGCCACTAGCCTGGCCCATTGGGGCCTTGCCCCGCTGATCAACATGACTCGGTGCCTCTCACTGAGGCTGGTGCACCGCGGGTCGCATCTGCGTGCTCTGTGCCGGCGGCACTGACCTCTGAGACGGAGCCCCACTCCTCTGTCCCTGCTCTCTCGGACGAGGGCCTACACTGCTCGTTGAGCTAAGGGTAACACATTCCCTAGCTCGATGCCCCACTTTCCCGCATCGGAAATAGGTCATCTTTTTCCATGTGCAGTCTCTCAATACATGCCCGGTCAAACCACAACTCCAACATGTACCTGGCCTCCTGCTGGTTGAACTCTCGCGGGGTCCCACTGTCTGGCTGGAAACCCTCTGCACCTGCCTCCTCTCAGGCTGAGCGGCACTGCTCTCCCCACTCTGTCTCTTCTTGCCCGAACCTGCCGAACCACCCATCCTCTGGGCTCTCGCCTGATCTTGAGCTCGCTCAATAATGAGCGCCTTGTCGACCGCCTCCCGGTAGCTGGTCAATTGCATCGGTTCCAGCTGTTTTCTCAGAGATGGCCTCAAGCCCTGAATAAAATCCTGCGTCTTCCGACCTTCCTTTTCCCAAGCCTCAAAAGCAAACCGCCCTAAATCTATGAAGGCCTGTACATACTCCCCCACAGTCATGCTACTCTGCACAAGTTCATAATACTCTCTCCGTCGAGCATACTGCAACAAGCTGGGAAAATACTCCCCAAAGAAGCGCTCAACAAACTCTCTCCAGCTCATCTGACTGCCATGGACAGCTCTAGTGGATTCCCACCACCTTCGTGGGATACCCAACAGATAGTGCATCACCACGCGCACTCTCTCCTCATCTGGCACCCCGATCATATCAAAGATATCCTCTGTCCACCTAATCCAGTCCTCGGCTACCTCTGGCCGCGAACCATCCTTAAAAGTCCTGGGTGCATGTTTCAAAAACTGTGCAGCCCAGTCCACTCCTCGTCGTGCCTGGCTCTATCACGACCTCCTGCTGGTGCACATCCCTGCACCACCCTCGCCTCCCCGTCGCTGAGGCCGTGGTGGCCGCCGAGGCCGCCGTTGCCTCTTTAGCTCATCCACCTCTCTAGCCATATCCCTCATCGAGCCTTGCATACCCTGCATGGCCTCCTGCAACTGAATCAACACCTGAGCCAAATCAGGTCCCACAACGGGAGCTGACGATCTCTGCTGCGGGCTCTACTGCCCCTGGTGTCCCGACTCTATCGTGGGCTCCTCTGCCGGACCCTGGCCTCGGACAACCATCCTCGGTGGTGCCATCACACTGGCCACAACAACAAACAACAAACGATCAATACTAACACTGCTAGCACAAACAGCCATCAAAGGCACATTCGACTCGTTGGTTCTTACCACACGACCCGTAGGTCCATACCATGCATATAGCATCGTGTCCCCCATCAGGGTACACCACACGACCCGTAAGTCCACAACCATGCATATAGCATCGTGTCACCCCTCAGGGTACACCACAATCAAGTCTTGGCTCTCACGGCCACGTGCCATCCTGGCACCAAATGCAATCATATCACACACAAAGACAATCTAGTGCCCTATATGCACACAATCGTACCACTAGAAATGCACCCCATGTATGCTCCTAGGATGATCTAACGGACACCAAAATAACCTAGAACACATGTAAGGACTGCGTTGATCAAGCGCCCTCCCTACAGTTTTCCAAGTCACATGGAGTCAATTAACCACCCCTCACTAATCTAGGTCTGCTAGGCCATGCTCTGATACCAACTTGTCACGCCCCCGAATTCCAAGAAAACCTAGAACCAGGAACATGACTTCCCCTTGCCCGCACCCGAAAGGTCAAGGGGTTGGTGACTAGCACCAATAGAGACTACACCGCGGGTGCTGTCTCAAATATGCAACCCTGTACAGTCATGCATCAAGGGTAATCCTCTACTTTCCCATACATCATCATGCATACAATAAGTCAAACAACATACTGACATCACATCACAAACAAGATGCAAATACAACTCGTCCACGGACCCATGTCCAGGATATCACATAAAACAATACATAATATAATCAGATCATACATCGTAGTAATGGGTGTCCTCCTGGAAAGAAAGTCCTCCACTAGTCTCGGGTCACACCTGAAAAAGGTAAACAACAAGTAGGGGTGAGCGACAAGCTCGTAGGGTGACCCCAACACTCCACATCATGCGGACATACAAGTCTATACTACATGCTCATGGTACTGTGCACCGTGTAGTGTGCACAATCATCGGGACTCACCTGCAAACAAACATTAGGACCTGGCCTGCCCACACAGACAACTTGTCCACGATCCTCAACAGGATCCCACTCAGGGCACTCACCTACTACCACAAGACTATATGCCCGATACACGTCGCCACACGGGCTTGCCATCGGCGCATATGCCGCCACGGCACGACAGCAATATGCTCGGCCACGATCGCCACACAGGCTGCCATTGGCGCGTATGCTGCCACGTCAACCACATAAGACCATCGGTGCATCACGGTGAGAACCCAAACAAGTCACGGAGTCCATGCCCCAATACCTCACACCAACATACTAACATGAGTATGGCATGTCATTCTCAACATTTCCTTTAAAACTGTAGCCAGTCTTCACAAGTAAATCCTCAATCCTTGATTTATGAAGGAAGTGCCCATAGTAGCTATTTTCTTGCAATCAAACATCCCGGCATTGGGTTCCCATATCATAAATAAGATAATCTGATTTTTGAGGATTTTTCTGAGATGTCTAACCCCACTTTTCAAAAATTCACCACTACGAACTTTTGGGTTTTTCCGAGATTTTACACTAAATCCCAATTTTCACATTTTGAAAGAGTGGGAATTAATTTTTCTAGTATTTTCTTTGAATCCAAATGGGGGGTATTTCGTTATTTACATTGTAACTTAAGTATATGCTGCGGATCACTGCTGCGGAACACTGCTGCGGAACGCTGCTGCGGAGCGAAGCTACGGATTATTGCTGCTGATCCGGACTAACTACTCCGGACTACTGATCCGGACTAACTGCTCCGGACTACTGATCTGGACTAACTGCTCCGGACTACTGATCCGGACTAACTGCTCCGGTTTACTAATCCGGACTTACTGCTCCGTACTACTGATCCGGACTAACTACTCCGGACTACTGACCTGGACTAACTACTCTGGACTACTGATCCGGACTAACTACTCCGGATTACTGATCCAGACTAACTAAGCTGCTGACTACGAACTTCGACACTGCAGTTCGCCTAGGTTACTGTTCATCATCGTTTTGGGCCAAATTTTCGTCTAGAATCAACCCAGCAACCCCCAGGCACTCACAAACACACGTTTTACTAAACAGAGTACAAAATTACGTATCCAAACTGATATAAATCAGTTCTTAACCACAGATTTTATGCTAAATCATCAAATCTAACCCCAAAATTAGGTTTCCCCCCAAAACTTAGGGTTCATGCTCAAATTCATAATTCATGATAAATTCACGCATATTCCAAGACAGAATCGAGATAAGAGGTTCAAGGACACCTACCTGGAAGATTATTTGCGATCCACGAGTTCCAATCGCCCCAAAATCGCCAAGTGAAGCTCTTCACCTTCTCTCTTTCTCTCTTGCTCAAACACGCACGCACCAAGCAAAAATAAAGGGATAATGCAGTTTCTTAATTATTTATACTGCTGCCAATAATTGGCCTCCCAACAATAATTGATCTCCCGAACGCAATAATTGACCTCCCGAGGTCACGAACTCCAAAGTGAGCCCAATTACTGTCAAAACGCTCGAAATGACGAGCACAACACTAAACAGATATTATTACACCCAAAAGACCACCCAAATGCAAAGTCAACCAATAAACCCCGAAAAGTCAACAATCGGGTCAAATGGGGCCCCGACTCGGAATCGGGCCCAGGTACAGTCAAAACACTCACATCGACGACTACACTACCGTCTAGATAGTTGCATTCCCATAGAATGGCTATCTCTCAAAACTACCCAAATACGAGTCTTTACAGCTTCTTGGGCATAAATGCTTCCAGGGTACCTCTTGGGGGAAATGATGAAGCTCTTTTGCCCTAACTTGAGGAGCTCCTCTGCTGATTTGGTGATAACTTCTTTAGAGAATACAGTACCTTTTTTGAGAAATACCGATGGTAGACCCTATTGGGGTAAGCAATTCAGAAAGGTTTATTGAAATCATTTTTTTAGAAAAAGATTTTCAAAAAAGATAACTTTGATTTTGAAAACTGATTTGTAATATAATCACAACTTGTTTCCCTCTCATGGCAAGGCAAGAGCTTCTAGGAGCATGCTTTTACATGGTCGTCTGAACATATCTAAGATTTAGCCTTAGCCTACCTTGTGGTTGCAGGGCCCGACTAGTTTGCTTGATTTCCTTCTTGGGGAAGCCTTGGTAACTTTAGGGATCTTGCGCCTTTTGGAAGGCCTGATGATTTTGCAATTAGTCTGGATGACATTAAGGCCTTAGCCTTGGTCTTCATTCATGCTTGCCCTTTTGATTTTGTTGGGCTTGCCTCTGACTCTTTCAATGTTCTTTTTGCCTTGTAGCTAGCTTTGTATTTTACCCTTGATGCACTCTTGGGCTGACATCAAGTCCACTTTGTTTTCATCTTCACCCTCGTTTGAGCATTTGAGAAATAACTTTGTTATCTAATCTGAGAGGACTTTGTTAGGACAGTAATGTAGGCTTAAGGTTTTGGATTTGTCAAAGGAATGATATAAGAGGCTCAAACCTATTCTAGGCTAGACTTGATCCATTGTTCAAATTGGAATTTTTGAAATTAGAACTACCTTTCTTTGTGCTCTCATGTTTTGACACGGAAGTAGGATACAAAAATGTCTCAAGGTATGGAAATGCCTTTTTCTTTGTCCAATATTGCCCCAATATAGGGTCTTTTTAAAGTGCTTTATTATTTTTTTGAAAAGAATTGCCCCAATGGGATACTAGGATAGACCCAATGTGAGGACTCTATTACGAACACTGCCCCAGTGTGGGGGAATAAGAAGACCAGTTATCTCTAACAAAAATTGCCCCAGTGTGGGATCTTATTGTAAAGGTTGCCCCATTTGAGGGGTCCTCCAGAAAAATTTGATTTCCTAATAACCGCCTCGTGTGGGGTGAACCATGGATTGGGTTATATGAAAGAAAATTTTACCGGGCTCAAGAGGGTCGACAATGGTATTATTACGAGATAGCACAAAATGATGGCCTCTCTTCATTTTAAATGATCAAAGTCTTTCTCAATTTGCTCAAAAGAGGTTCAAAAGTCTTCGTATTTCCTGTGACAGAAGTAACCAACTGTGGCCATCAATCAAATCTTCCATTAGTGCCCCCTAGGCGGGGATGGAGTTGCACATCCTTTTGATTTGCTTCAGGCTTAGGCTAACCTTAGATCAGTTCAGAATTTCTTTGCTAAACTTGCTTTAGTGAGGCTTTTTGCCCATGCCATGGGAGTTCACAAATATATGATAATAATGAAATCTTTTATTGAAAAACAATTTAGTCAAATACAAGCAAAACCATTTATTGAAAGTTTTTATGAATTGCTTTACACCGAAGGGTTTCCCATAGTATCACTCGAGCACGGGTACTTCAACCTTCCTGTCATTGATTTTCCCTTCTTTGATGCCACCTTCGATTCTTTTCCCGGAGGCGACAATGTCTGCGAAGCTGCTCGAGACATTCCCAACTAACTTCTTGTAATAAACTCCCTTCACAGTGCTGATGAAAAGAGTGGTAAGTTCTCGCTCAGTTAGTGGAGGTTGGACATCCATGGCCGCTTCCCTCCTTCTTCGGGCATAAGTCTTGAAGCTTTCAGTGCTTCCTTTTTCGAAGGACTGTAATGTCAGCTTATCTAGTGCTAGCTCAGTGACAAGTTGGTACTGGTCTAGGAAAGCTGTAGCTAGGTCACCCCAGGTTTGGATACCACTGCCCTCCAATTGAATGTACCACCGCAGTGGTCCTCTGGTCAAGCTCTCTTGGAAACAGTGTATTAGGAGCTTGTCATTATCAGCATGGGCCGCCATCTTGCGACAGTACATGATCACATGTGTTCTAGGACACTACGTACCATTGAACTTCTCGAAATTGGGTACCTTAAACTTATAAGGTAATACTACCCCCGGTACCAAGCATAAATCATGGGGGCTAGTTTCCCCATACACCTCTGCTCCTTCGACAGCCTTCAGTCGGGCCTCAATGTGCTTCCAGATTGATGGATGATCACTTCCTCTAGGGGTGAGTGACTCCACAACTTCTTTGATATTCTTTTGAGCCGGTATCCCAACAGCGGGTGGTGTGGGCAAACTATTTGCCCCTTTAGTAGGGCTGGCTCCTTTTTTGGCTGTTAGCTTGGATAACATCTCCGTCATGGTCTTTAACTGAGTTTGCATTTGCAGCATGCTTTCCCCTTGCTCTCGTTGAGTTCGTTCAAGGCAGGTAAGTTTGTCTTTTATATGCTCAGCCATCGAAGGGGGTGGTTGATCACAGTGAGACCTCAAGTTGTGTAAATGCCCAATCCTGCTGGAAGCCTTCTAACAAACCTGGATGATGAAGGATTTATTTTTGGTTTTTTAGGTTTTTTTAGTTTTTTTTTTGGCCTTTTTTTTGTATGCATGTTATGCATGGGATAAAGATGTAAAATGGAATGACATGATATGCAATGCATGCAAATGAGGGGTTAGCAAAGAGAGCATGAATAATATATACAAGGGGTTAGCGTTTAAATACATAGTTCAAACAAGACAAGTAATAAAAATGTCATAGTAAGGCTCAAACATATGAAGGTCATGCCCTTGATGGGCCTCTAAATTTATGCCTATCTTATTCATTGGTTCCCAGGCATTCCCTACTTAGCCTTCTACCTTGAGGGCATTAACAAGAACTAAGAGGGAGCCCCCGTACCCCAAAGGGCATTAACGGAGGGCGTCCTTCTTGTACCTCTTGGGGCATTAACAAGAAAGGACCACTGCTTGAGTGAGACATTTCGGGTATTCCACGTAGACAAGCACAACCAAGTCCACATGGGCAAACCTTTACTAGCCTCTCTAATTCTAATGTGTTAGAGAAAACCCGGGTATAGGGTTGGAGAAAGTGAGAGATGCATGTATGCACACTTAAAACAGTTATATAATAAAAAAGAAACAAGCAAGAAAACATTTCATAAATTAAGACCATGGCTAGACTCTCACAATAATCCCCAGCAGAGTCGCTAGCTGTCATCACCCATTTTTGACCGGGCTCGTACTGGCTTTTGTGAAAGGACTCCATGCTAGTTCATTTTGTTAATCCTAGAGTCATCCCTGCACAAGGCTCGCACAAACCATTAAAGAAAAGAAAAACACAGAGTCGCCACCAAACAAATTAGAGGTGTGATTGGGCACCTAAAAAAAGAAAGGTCTACGGTTCCAGAGAATTAGGTTCAGGAGTCGGTTACGTGTGGGGAAGGAAGAAAAACTCTTGCACACCCACAACGCCCACAATTGGTACCTAGTCTTGATCTATGGGTGTTTGCTTGCATTATTCAAAAGGAAGTTATTTTTTTATATTTTTTATTTTCAAAAAAAGAGAGTTTTTAGGATCTAGGCCTTAAAAAAATAAAAAGGATTTTAAAGCAAATAAAAAGAAGTACATTCTAATTTTAGAAAAAGAATGTGGGATCTAAGCCCATATGACAGTATTGCATTTCTTTTAGAAAACAAAAGTGATTTTCTTTTTTAGAAAAGAAAACAAAAATCATTTAAATTGAGATATGAGAATACTGCCACAATTGATATTGGCCCAGCAGACTAGGATATGAGCATCTAGGACTCAACCCTCATGACCGCCTGGGCCCCGTTTTTAATTTTTCTAGAAAATGTGTTCTTTGATTGTCCCTTTTTTATTTTTGAAGAAAAAAGGGGAATGAGAGTTAAAAGAGAAACCGTTTCACTTCAAAACATTTGAGAAAAGAAGTTTTAACAGTTTAAACATGAAGAAAATAAAGGAAAGAACCTGGGTGGTTTTATGGCTGAGCTTGGAAATCCTTTTTCAAAAAGTTTCCCTGAAAACACAAAGGTTAGAAAGAAAAATGCAGCTTTCCTTCTGTGCTTTAAGTCTTCAGTTCCCACGTTTCCAGAATGCTTCCTCCTTGGTTTGGAACGTCTCCTTTTTAGGCGCTTGAAGAAAAGTATATCTCTTGATGATTTTTCCTCTCCAGAATAATTTCCTCTTTTCTCTTAATTGATAATCGATGCCCCTTTGATCTGATACTTGATAATTATCCCCCTGATGTTCCCACTGGATGGCCTATTTATAGGTGTTTTAAGGGAAGTATCCATTGGTGCATTAATTGTACTCTTCATAATTTCCAAAGAGTCAATTTTGCAGTGTCCCGAGGGCTTAATTATGGTTTCCTATTCCCATGTTTTGAAAAAGAGAGTCCCAATGCCTAAAAATAAATAAATCACTTGGGATTATTTATTTCTCTGCTGTATCTGGACGCCTTGGGGGGTAAGGGCTGGATAAATCTACGGAGTATTAATGCCGTTGGGAATTAATGGTTATGTAGTCCCTAGGGGTCAACTGTGATATCCCGAGGAATTTATCCCTATGCTTAAAAATGGAGTCCCCAAGATCGCAATTAATGCATTAAAAGGATTTTTCAGAGTCCCGATGCTTTAAAGCTCTTTCCAGACCTTGTAGAGGAGTTATTTTGGAGTTTTTTCAAATTATTTAGGTGATTTCCGGACTAATGGTCCTTATTCAGCATCAGTGGATCCTTATTCAACATCAGTGAGTCCTTATTCAGCACCAGTGGGTCCTTATTCAGCATCAATGGGTTTAGCCCGGATTTGTCAGCGCTAATTTCCTTACTCCATATCAGTGATAATTCCTTACTCCATGTGAATGGTTAGCCCGGATTTCTTACTCCGGATTTCACCAAGTTTGACCGTCGGATCTGGGCTTATTCCGGACTAGTGGGCTTAGCCCGGATTTGACCAAGTTTGACCACCGAATTTGGGCTTATTCCGGATCAATGGGCTTAGCCCGGATTTAACAAAGTTTGACCGCTGGATTTGGGCTTAGTCCGGATTTGATCATGTTTGACCGCCGGATTTGGGTTTATTCTGGATGGGCTTAGCCCGGATTTGACCAAGTTTGACCACCGGATTTGGGTTTCCCAAAAAATTTCTGTGTGTGGGCTTGGTCGCCACGTAGCGCATCTACTTGGGCTTTCTTAGGCCTCTCTTGTTCTCACTTGTTGTGTAAGGAGAGTGTCTTCGTATATATACTGGGCGAAGTAGAAGAAAACTGGCAATGTGGGACAAACATGCATATGAAGAACCAAAATTCGTGAAAAATTGACAGATTTATGGGGGAACTTCAAAAATTCATAACTTTCTCCACAGAGCTCGGATTAGGGCCAAATTGGTCTTGTTTTGCTCGACATTTTGTTATATATATTCTGAAAGTGGAATCACTCCAAAAGGATCAGCGATTTAGGAGAAGGGAAATACCGCACAGAGGTACATGATAAAGTGAGCATTCTGCCCATCCGATTCAAAAATTCATAGTTAATTGCACAGAACTCGGATTACCCTAAAACCAATTGGAAATGATAGATAAAGATGTTATCTAACTAATGCAATTGACTTTATTCAGATCCCATAAGTATTTAGAATGTTATTGGCAAAATAGTACGCTGCGCACTGGCTGTCTCCCCCAAATTTGTACAAGGTTTGGTTGCCAACTTTGAAAAATCATAACTAATTGAATACAGCCCGGAATATTCTCTAACCAATTGGAAATGATAGATAAAGATGTTATATAATCAATGCAATTGACTTTGTTGGATTACGACAAGTATCAGGGAAGTTATTAATAAAATAGCAGGCTGCCCACCGGTTGTCCAATTCAACTTGGTACTTTTGTCATAATCATTTCATTTCTCCTCGGAATCAAGTGTGGTCAAGTGCGTTGTTCTCCGAATGTCATCCTCTATCACTTAGTGGTCCTTCACCAAGTACGGTTGCGATCTAACCTGGTCAAAATGGGGTACAACAAGGAGTTCTCATGCTCAAGGTATTCCAAGAAAATTCAGAGTTGCACATTTCACACTTTATCACGCTATTCACGTTTTTTTTTCCAGTTTAGCAAACATAAACAACAAATGCAACTAGTGCCCTAATTCCAATGAATGCAAATCCTACCTCAGGTCTAGACTACCCCAAGTACACCTTAGAGGCTCCAAGAGGACCGTGTTGATCAGGCACGTTCCTCCAAGCTCCTCCGAAGTACTCAAGATAACCAAATCCGCCCACTACCCTAGGCCAACTAGACCATAGTCTGATACCATACTGTCACGCCCTGATTTTCCAACCCGAGGAAACCGGTTCGTGACTCCCCCTTTATCCATGTGGTGGAGAAGGGGGTAGGATACAATACTCTCACACAGGACTTCATACACTACACAGTTGATATTCAGAAAGACAAAATCATAAATTTATTAAATTCAAATCAAGATAAACGTTTACAAATCCACATGCCTTTATTACAATAAAATCCACTTTACAATATCTCCCCATTGGGGTACAAAGCCTCCCAAAAGTAATAATACAAATAACATAAATCAAAACCACAAACAGAACTGTTGTCCACCTTGGTGTTCCCACCTAACGCCTGTAGGTCCCTGAGAAAAATAAAACACAATAAGAGGGGTGAGCAACCACAGCTCAGTAGGGATCAAGTCTCCCTAACCCATCCCATGCACCTAACCACTACATGAGAACGTGTACTAGTGCAGTGTCGTGGCAGTAGTAATTACAAGTAAAGCACACCACTCAAATGGGTGTAATCACAGCCCCAGCCACGTTGGCTCCACATCCTCACAGGCTACCAATTTCACAGCCTTCCAAGCTAACAATTTAACCGCTTCTCAGGCAAATATTTAATCGCCTCTCAGGCAAATAGTTTAACCGCCTCTCAAGCTAACAATCATACAATCAAACACATAACATACATTTCTGCAACACAGGCATAAAATCAAACACATAATAGGCATAGCCACACAGGCATATTATCAAACACATAATGGGCTTAGCCTCACAGGCATTTTATCAAACATATAATGTGCACACATTCATGGGCTCACAAATGCAGCCACACATGCATAAAATCGAACACCTATCATGCAGGCATACTTGCATAGGATAACAAACATCCACATAGGAGACCACATCAAATATGCCATTGAAGGCCAACATTCATATAGGAGATCACACCTATATAAATTTACATATATATATATATATATTATAACAACAACCGATAATACACGATAAATTATCCACCATAGGGTCTAACCCCGGAATGGGTACTAGAAGAGATAGAACCCCTACCTCAAGGATCCTCCACGTTTTTGCCTCCATGCCAAACGCCGTCCACTCCCGCGAATCACCACAGCAAGATCAGAAGCTCTCCTTCCCTCTCTCTCTCTCTCTCTCTCTCTCTCTGCGACAGCTATGGTGGTTGATGGAAAAGCCTAAACCTAAAACAAGGAGACCTCCACCTCTTTATATAGACACCTCAATATCAAAACGACGTAGTTTTGATTAAGTGAACCCCAGCATCAAAATGATGTAGTTTTGATTAAGTGAACCCAACATCAAAACGACGTAGTTTTGATGACTCACCACAACCTTCCTACATCTATACGTGCCAAAATATTCATAATTTAAACGTAGTCCTTTGAGAAAAGAATACCAGAACAACAAAACCAAGGTGATGGTGCAAAAATATGGTTGCACGCCATAATGCACGTCATATCCCCATATGACGTGCAACTCCAAATGCTGTGAAATTCTACCCAAGCTTCCTTACATCATGTAGAAGGCAGGCATACAAAAATCTCCTTGCACGTGACATCCCCATATCACGTGCATTGTCACGTGCACCTCCAAAAGCTTGCCTCTTGGGCTTATCTCTTACCCCAAACTTGCCCATCAACATACAAGGTGTTTTACCTAAAGTGTGTGGGAAGAAATCTCCCAAAAACTCACTCAAAAGGAAAAAACCGTGACTAACTCCTCACACCCAAAAATATGGGTCATTACATGAGCCAACTCCTAAACCAAATGTCTGCCTCATGGCAAATACTGAGGTACCTTCGATCTTTGAGCTCATGAGTAAATTAGAATCTCTTATTACTGAACGTGATCATAAAAAGAATGAGAGACTAATAATTAGTCAAATGTACAAAGATATAGAAAGTCAGAACAAATGTCATCTAACTACTATTGCTAGACTTGAAAATGACATAACTGACTTCAGAGGTAAAGAAGCTTGGTATCGTGATTTAAGAGCTAAAAATAATTTCCTTAATACCAATCTTAATGGCCTAACTGTAAATCTTAAGAGACTCGAAAATGAACTTGAAAAGGAAAAGGAAATAAATCGTAAGTGGCTAAAATATGGGGAAACAACTTCTATGTTCAGAACTGATCCTGACAATATCCGAGTCAAACCTGGCCTACGTTCCGAATCAACTTCCAATGCACAAGCAACTGAGTGCCCTCCAGACTTCATTCCAAAACTAACCAACTTGTATCCTGTTAGTACATCTAAACCGTTGGATGGTTTTGTTTCAGGTGGCACCATAGTCTATGACTGTGGAAGACAGGCTGTTATTGCTAGTCCCGAAGTAATAGCACCCGTACTAAAAGATGAAGGGAAGGCTGCCACAGTTAAAGCCGAAACTGTAGCACCCAGAAACAAAGGAAAGGCTAAGGTTGACGCATCTACGGCCAAGAGCGCGTTACCCATTCACAGAGGATTAGGCCATAGGGAACAAAGTAGAAAAACTGTAAAACTTAAGAAACCTGTATCCCCTGTTGTAACTCCACACCATAGTGTCTGTTCGATCTGTAGAGAAATAGGCCACTATCATTATGAGTGTTGGAGTCTTTCAAGTAACTGGCTATGTAATCAAATTCACATCAATAAAAATCAATTTATCAAAAAGGGTTCTTTTGGCAAAATAAAATCCAAAACTATACGCAATGTCTCTCCCAAGAAAACCCAACTTAAAGAAGCATCTAATACGGAAAAGGCTAAGTCAACTTGGAAAGTTAAAGTTTTTAACAAAGTAAAATCCGAAATAGTTAACACTGTTATTGCTTCTCCTAACCACCCAAAACAAGTTTGGGCACCAAAAGTGTAATCTGTTGTCTTACAGGAGCATCAATGGAATTCACTTTCATCCCACTTGAAGTCAAAGATCAATCATAGTAAGTGGATACTTGATAGCGGATGCTCCGGACATATGACGGGTGACAAGTCTTTACTAATAAATGTAAATGACAAACAAGGACCATCTGTAACATATGGTGACAATAGCAAAGGTAAGACTGTGGGGTATGGCACTTTAACCAACAGCTGTGTATCAATTACCAAGGTTGCACTAGTCGAAGGTTTGAAGCATAATCTGAGAGTGTCGAATTTATGTGACAAGGATTTCACGGATCATTCCTTTCAAACACCTGCAGAGTTAGAGATAACTTATCTGGTGATATTAAGTTATCTGGATCAAGAGATGGGGACATATACTCAGTGGTCTTAAGAAATAATTCTTCTGACCCTGTATGCTTTCTCACTACAGCATCACATGAAGAAAGTTGGCTATGACACAAGCGTTGTACACATTTAAATTTTAAGACTCTGTCTAAATTAGTGTCGCTTGATTTGTTTACTGGTCTGCCTAAACATAAATTCTCCAGAGATACTCTCTGTCGAGAATGTCAACTTGGCAAACAGATCAAACATAGTTTTAAGGGCAAATCAGTTAATTCAATAACTGCTCCCTTATAACTTCTTCATATGGACCTCTGTGGTCCCATTTCTGTCGCTTTACTAGCTGGTGCGAGATATACCCTTGTGGTTATCGATGAAGCTAACCTGGATTGGTCAAAAGTTGGTCCTTCAAGTTCTAATGTGCAGGATCAGGACGACAACATTGACTATTCAAAGTTTATGAATGTTCCTGTCACACATACTAGCCAATCACGTGGCACCAGTGAAGCACGAAGAAATGATACGGATGATGCTACGGACGAATCAGAATATGGATTTCCATTAAACTCTATACACATTCTTATCGATATCCAAAACCCCGGAGTACCTTCAAGTCCTTTCGGACCAGTAAATACGGAAATGAATGGTACCGAAGAACCTCTAAGTTCTCCAAGACCTGTTAATACAGAAACATCTGGCCCGAAAGAAGCTCAACCAGCAGACGCACCTGAACCACCTTATCTGGCAGAGCTTCAAATTATCGAGAATCCACCATCACATGCGCATAATTATAGGTGGACAAGAAACCACCCTTCAGATCAAGTGATTGGTGATCCTTCTGTTGGTGTAAGAACAAGAGCAGCCACGTCCAACATGTGTCTTTACTCATGTTTTCTATCACAAATAGAACCAAAGGTAGTAGATGAAGCTCTTCAGGATTCGAATTGGATAGAAGCCATGCAAGAAGAGCTGAATCAATTTAAGAGAAATAATGTGTGGACTTTAGTACCAAGGCCTAAGTCTCAGCAAGTCATTGGAGTTAAATGGGTGTTCCGGAACAAGCTTGATACAGATGGAATAGTAATCCGGAACAAAGCCAGACTGGTAGCCAAGGGTTATCGTCAAAAAGAAGGAATAGACTATGACGAGACCTTCACTCCAGTAGCAAGACTTGAGGCAATTAGAATGTTTCTGGCGTATGCTTCATATGAAAACTTCATTGTTTATCAAATGGATGTCAAGAGCGCATTTCTAAATGGAGATCTTCAAGAGGAGGTGTACGTTGATCAACCTCCAGGTTTCATTGAACCCAAGGCTGGACATCTAGTCTACAAGCTATGTTTCCTTGTATTGATTGAAGTAAGCTCCAAGAGCCTAGTATGACACACTGTCAGAATTTCTACTTACTCACAACTTCCAAAAAGGGAAGATAGATGTAAGGACCCGTGTTTTGCGGTATGTAAGAAGTTAATCACAGATGCCTTGTGAGTGGAAATTGTTGGGCTTTAGGGAGTTTTCTTCCCACACACTTTAGCTCAAACACCTTGAATGTTGATGCACGAGTTTGAGGTAAGAGATGAGCCCAAGAGGGGACTTTTGGGAGGTGCATGTGACAATGCACGTCATATGGGGATATAATGTGCAAGGGGATTTTGGTTTGCTTATCTTCTACATGATCTTTGGAAGCTTGGGGTAGAATTTCACAGCTTTTGGAGGTGCACGTCATATGGGGATATGACGTGCATTATGGCGTGCAGCCATATTTTTGTACCGTCACCTTGGTTTTGTTATTCTAATCATCTTTTCCCAAAGGACCATGTTGGAACTATGAGTCTTTTATCCTATATGGAGGTTAGTAGGTTGTAGTGTGTATCAAAACTACGTCGTTTTGATGCTGAGCTTCTTTTAATCAAAACTACGCCGTTTTGATGTCAAGGTGACTATATAAAAAGGTGGAGCTCTAAAGGATTAGGGTTCTTCATTCTTGTTAGCCCCCGCAGCCGTCACACAGAGAGAGAGAGAGACAGAGAGAGAGAGAGACGGCCAGAGAAAGAGGGAGAGCTTCTGGTCCTTGTTACTGTGGGGATTTCTGTGGTTGGGCGGCGTTTGGCGTGGAAGCAAGAGGGTGCAGGGTTCTTGAGGTAGGGAATTCTGTCCTTCCTAATCCTTCTATCCTAGGGTATTCGTGGTCTATACATATATATATATATATATATATATATATGTAAATCCATATAGGTGTGATCTCCTATATGGATGTTGGCCTTCAATGGCATATTGGTTGTGATCCTGATGTTTGGGATTAGGTTGGAAATCATTGGATTGTCTATGCCTATTATGTGTTTGATAGTATGCCTGTGTGGCTATGCCCATTATGTGTTTGATAATATACATGTGTGACTGATGTATGTTGCGTGTTTGATAATATACATGTGTGATCCTGATGTTTGGGATTAGGTTGGAAATCATTGGATTGGCTATGCCTATTATGTGTTTGATAGTATGCCTGTGTGGCTATGCCCATTATGTGTTTGATAATATACATGTGTGACTGATGTATGTTGCGTGTTTGGTTTTAAGCCTGTGTGGCTGGTGTATGTTTTCTGAAACTGACTATGTTGGCCTGTGTGAACCTTGTTTGAGATTTGTTGAGGAGATAATTGATAACCTAAGTTTTGAGGACTGGAATGTGTTAAGAATGCTGAGTTACAAACATATGTTTGAGATATGCTTGTTGAGTTGCACTATTGAGTTGTATTGAGTTGAGATGTGTTCTTTGAGTTGCACGCTGGAACCCGATTGAATTGTTGACTGAGATTGAGTACCCAAATACATGTGGGTTGAGCTGAGTTATGGACCTGGCACAATAACTGGACCCTTGAGATTTGGCCAGGACTACGGTTCTGAGTCTCGGTGTAGCACTCACGACGGTGGGCTAAGTTTGCACCCATTCCTGAGGGTAGGTATGGCATCCGAGGAGGTGATGGCCATATCTGACTCGGGTGGAAAATGTTGCATTAGTGACCATGCAACATTCGCCTGGATGTGGTATGTCATGTCGCCGTGGTGGCGGGGTGTACTCTACCCTCCAGTGTGGGCTCAGGTAAATGGTGTGTTACTGGGTGATGTTTGCTGCCTTAGCTTTAGGCACTACACGCGCACAAGCATACACTTGTCATGCATACTATAGAGTGGGACGGGTCTAGGGAGACTGGAACCCTACTGAGCTATGGTTTGCTCACCCCTCCTATAAACTGTTCTTTTACAGGGTCTAGCAGGTGGTAGGCGAAAGAGCTGTGGTGGTAGGCCACTGAGGCTGAAGACTTTTGATAATGTGCATTTATGCCATTATCCTAGACCTTATTTAGGGTGTTTTAGTATATGTTTTGTACCTATTTGCATGATATTTTATACTTATTGGCTCTAATCCCTAGAAAGACCCTGTTTGGTGTATAGTTGTACTTTTCGAGTGTTTTTGGCAGATTTTGGAGCAACGTTTTCCCACACACCTTCGCTAGATCACTCCATACACTCAAGAGGAAGCTATAGGAAGAAGATAGAAGCAAAATGAAGGGCAAATCAAGGTGCACGTGAAAAGGCTTTCTCACGTGCATTCTCACGCGCAAGGATTTTATTGCATGGATGCCTTCTAAAACTCAAGAGGAAGCTTTGTAGCAAATTTGAGTCGAATTGGAGCTGCACGTGAAAAGGGTCTTCTCACGTTCATTCTCGCGTGCAGGCATTTTTGAGCTCCAAATGATGTGTTTTGTTGTTTTAATCATTTTCCTCTAAAAGAACCTGGGTCAAATTTGGTATAGTTTGAGTGTTATTGAGCCTAGAACGTCAAATAGTGTCACTAACCAAAACGACGTCGTTTTGGCTGCGACCACATTTATAATTAGGGCACACTTTTTGTAACCCTAATTTGGCCCACTAAATCCTATAAATAGGGGGCTTGGGAGGCATTGTAAATCATCTTGAGTGGGAGAATCTAATCTGAGTTCTAAAAAAGAGCTGTAGCCGTTGCTAAAAGATCGGATTGTCCTTGGCAAGGAGTGATTTGGGGCAGCAGACGCCAGAGTCTTTGGAGGCTGGAGTCTTAGTTCATCTTGGGGTCTTCCTTTATTGTCTTGGTACTGTAATCATGTTCTTTCTTGTAATTGTTATTGCTTTTGTCATGATTATGGAGTAGTTTTGTTAGTCTAGGGGAGCAATGTAGCCCCCAATCTATTGTATTCAGTTTGGTTATGGTGGTTCAATAAAATAGAATTCAGTTCTTGTTTAATTCACTTGCTTGTATGGAAATGCGTAGTTTATGCATAATTAGGTAATCTTAGCCCTTGTCTAGGGTGGAACACTAGTGAATTAGATTTAATATTGCATGATGGACCAAGTCTGCAACTATTAGATTGTTTATCTACCTTGATCACTTTTATTCACATGGACCAAATGGGATAAAAGCCTTAAATCTATCTTAGCATGGACCAAATGTAAGATAGGTAGGAGATAATCAACATGAACATGAACTAGAACATAAATCAAGAACAAGAGCCATAACCAGACTATTACAATCGATTGGGTGGTAAACATTGTGACCCTAGATCCTTAATCACTGCAATTTCTATACCAACAGTTTGCCAACATTCGGCTTTAATCACTTTTGCTTAAACAAAAATTCAATTCTCCAGACATAAGTTCAACTTGATAGCTTAGTGCTTTCTTCTTAATAGCATTAGCTACCTTCCTGTGGGTTCGACAACCGGAGTCTTAATACTCCATTTTATTACTTGACCAGTGCACTTGCTGCAAAACCTATAGACACAATTTATACGGGTCAAGTTTTTGGCGCCGTTGCCGGGGAGGCAAGCCAAACGTTGTTAGGATTAAGTGACATTAGGTGCTTAAGTTTATTTGTGATCTGGATTTTTACTTTTATGTAATTTGCTAGTACGGTGTTACCTGGTATTTCTTTGTTTTTGCTACTTTTTAGGGGTGCACCATAGGTGTTTGTGAAAATTCCTCTGTGTATGCGTCACACCAGGGGTGAGTTATTGCCATACGATCCCGAAATCGAACGGACATTGCGAGAGCAGCGAAGGGCTTAGAGGGTATTAGCTGCAGCTGAACAGCAGTTGGAAGGCTTAAATACCTTGTGTGAAGAAATTATGGCTGAAAACAGAGCAAGAGAAGATCAGGGACACAACGGCCAAGGAGGTTATCAGCCTAGAACTTTCATGGACTACGCTCGACCTGTACTGTTGGATGAGTACTCCGGCATTAGAAGGGTGCCGGTCCAAGCAAATAACTTCGAGCTGAAGCCTGCGCTACTGCAGATGGTTGGGCAAGATGCTTTCCGAGGCTCGGCACTAGATGATCCACACAACCATCTAGCACGATTCTTGCAGATTTGCGACACCATCAAAATCAATGGAGTCTCGGATGACGCCATTAAGTTGTGACTCTTCCCATTTTCACTGAAGGACCGAGCTCTTGGTTGGTTCCAGTCCCTACCTGCAGGCAGCATACACACATGGGACCAAATAGTGGAGAAGTTTCTCTCCAAGTACTTTCCACCAACAAGAGTTATTCATTTAAGGAGCCAAATAAATCAATTCACCCAACATGGTGATGAGTCGTTGTATGAGGCCTGGGAGTGATTCAAAGACTTGGTTAGGAGGTGTCCTAATCATGGCAGGCCAGAATGGTTACAAGTTGAATCTTTTTATGCAGGTCTGCATGCAAATACAAGGAGCATGATAGATTCAGCCGCTGGAGGAGCATTCATGATGATGGAACCTTCTGCAGCAGTGGAGCTTATAGAGCGAATGGCGTTGTCCAACTGCCAATGGTCCAATGACAGATGTCCTAGAGTTGAGCCGGTGGCTGTGGTAGCAAATTCATCAAATTCAACTCAGTTCGATGAGTTGACAAGGAAGATGGAGTTACTAACAGAGCAAATGTCAGTGATGGCTGTTCGCATGGAGGGCAGAGCTGAGCAACCCAAGGCAGTTCCTGAAGATACTACTGCAGCTCAGCTATATGGAGAAGCTCAATATATTGGGAATCGAGGTGGAGGATTCCAGAGACAATTTCAGAATCCAAATCAGTACCAGAATACCCCTCAGCCTAACAACTTCCAAAATCAGGGAGGACCTCAACAGTTTCAACAACAGCCTTACTTATGGCAAAGGCAGAATAAGGTCCCTACTCTTTGGAGCAACGACAAGATGGAGAACATTCTCGGCCACAACTTCCTCCTGGGTTCCAGAAGATGCCTCAACGAGAAGGAGGAAGACAAAGAGAAGGCGAAGGATGAAGAGATACGGAACTTCTTTTTATCAATTTGCTAAGCAAGCAACCGACGAGAATGAGTAAGGGGAGACGAGGATTGAGTCCCTTACCACTTCTGTCCCGGGATCTTGGAGCTCTGCTATGAAGAATATGGAGGCGGCCAGTTGGCGGCTAGCAAATGCGGTTAGGCCATCTTCATCAAATACTTTTCTCGGCAATACGGAGGTCAACCCAAGGGAGCAATGCAAAGCTATAATGCTTAGAAGTGGGGAAAGAACTACCAGATTGGGAGAGAAAAAATTGAGTCAAACAAGGAGGAGTTGGAACAGCACGCCCAGGAGGAAGCTAAAGAAGGAGATGCTGAGCAGCGTAAGGACCAGAAGGAAAAGGTTGGGAGTAGTCAACCGACAGCCAGTCAGCCTGACACTAGCACTCCCGTTCTGTATAAACCTCCTATGCCGTATCCTCAAAGGCTGAGGAAAAAGAAATTAGATGCTCAGTTCCAGAAATTTTTAGACGTATTCAAGAAGCTGGAGGTGAACATCCCATTCATAGAAGCCTTGGAACAGATGCCTGGCTACGTCAAATTTTTAAAGGATCTGCTGTCCAAGAGGAGAAGCTACACTGATTGTGAGATAGTAGCTCTCACAAATGACATCAGTGCAGTGGTGCAGCACAAGCTACCACCCAAGCTTAAAGATCCAGGTAGTTTCACTCTGACCTGCACCATTGGCACCTCGCAATTGGAGCAAGCCCTATGTGACTTAGGGGCGAGTATAAATCTGATGTCAATGTCCATCTATCGGCGACTGGGCTTGACTGGAATAAAGCCCACTTCCATATCTTTACAATTTGCTGATCGCTCGATAGGAAAGCCGGCGGGCATCATTGAAGTTGTTTTAATCAAGGTGGATCGATTTATCTTCCCGGTGGACTTTCTTGTTTTAGAGATGGAGGAAGATAAAGGAGTCCAACTGATTCTTGGAAGGCCATTCTTGAGTACCGGAAGGGCCTTGATCGATGTAAACTCAGGGGAGTTGACGTTGCGGGTGGATGAAGATGCAGTGGTGTTCAACATGGAGCGTTCGATGCGCAAGCCGAATGATCATTCCAGCTGCTATTGGATTGATCAGATTGCTAAATTCATGGACAGCTACTTCAAAGAGAGCTTGATCACTGAAAGTGTGGATCACGAATTGCAACAGGTGGATTTTGCTGAGGTGGAACCGGAAGAGACTTATGAAGTGCTGGAAGACCAAGCTGAGCAGCAGCCTTCCACAATTGAATCCACAGCAATCTCAGAACCCTTGCCAGTTCTAAAGCAACTCCTAGACCATCTGAGGTACGAGTTTTTGGATACACAGGGGCGTTACCCTGTGATAGTAGCTGCGTCCTTAACAGTAGAAGAAACCAGACATCTACTAGAAGTCTTAAGGGAGCATAAGCAGGCCCTGGGGTGGTCTCTGGATGATATAAAAGGTATAAGTCCAACAGTCTGCAGGCACAAGATACTGATGGAGGTGTCTTATACTCCTACTGTAGAGCGCCAACGTAGGCTCAATCCTGCAATGAAGGAAGTCGTTGGCAAGGAGATTCTGAAGTGGAGGAAAGCAGGCATCATATATGCCATTTCAGATAGCTCCTGAGTCAGTCCAGTGCAAGTGGTTCCCAAGAAGGGCGGCATGATAGTGATACGTAATGAGAAGAACGAGCTCATTCCATCCCACACAGTGACCGGGTGGCACGTGTAAGGACCACTTTCCGTTACCTTTCATTGATCAAATGCTAGATCGGTTAGCTAGCTACCTGTATTATTGTTTTCTGGACGGTTATTCCGGATACAACCAGATAGCAGTTGCCCCGGAGGATCAAGAGAAGACTACATTCACGTGCCCTTTTGGCACGTATGCCATTTGGTCTCTGCAATGCACCTGCTACTTTCCAGAGGTTTATGATGGCAATCTTTCAAGGGTTGGTGGAGGACATTATGGAAGTCTTTATGGATGACGTCTCAGTATTTGGTTCATCTTTCTCCATCTGCCTCAAAAATCTGGAAACCGTGTTGATCCGATGCAAGGAAAAGGACCTGGTCTAGAACTGGGAGAAGTGTCACTTCATGGTCAAGGAAGGAGTCGTCCTTGGGCATAGAGTGTCTGCAGCTGGGTTGGAAGTAGACAGAGCAAAGATCTCCACCATTGAGAGTCTACCTCCGCCCACCAATGTGAAGGGCATCCGGAGCTTTCTGGGTCATGCAGGGTTTTATCGGCGGTTCATCAAAGATTTCTCAAAAATTGCCAAGCCCCTAAGCATGCTTTTAGAGAAGGATGTTCCTTTCGTGTTTTTTGAAGACTGTCTTCAGGCATTTACAGTGCCGAAAGAGAAGCTCAGTTCAGCACCTGTGATCGTAGCTCCAGACTGGTCACAACCCTTTGAGCTGATGTGTGATGCGAGTAACTTTGCAGTCGGAGCGGTGCTTGGGCAGA
This sequence comes from Taxillus chinensis, assembly GCA_023512835.1. NCBI lineage: Eukaryota > Viridiplantae > Streptophyta > Magnoliopsida > Santalales > Loranthaceae > Taxillus > Taxillus chinensis. Next base: position 54,451,512 of record CM042084.1, read on the forward strand.
AACGGGACAAGGTTTTCAGGGCAATATATTATGCCAGTCGCACACTCAATGAGGCCCAGCTCAATTACATTACTACAGAGAAGGAGTTACTCGCTGTGGTGTTTGCTTGTGATAAGTTTCGGTCGTATCTATTGGGCACTAAGGTCATTGTTTACACTGACCATGCTGCCTTGAGATACTTGTTCAGCAAGAAGGATGCGAAACCCAGGTTGATCAGATGGGTTTTCTTACTCCAAGAGTTTGATCTGGAGATTAAAGACTTGAAGGGGACATCCAACACTGTGGCAGACCATTTGTCAAGGCTGGAGCTAGGAGAAGGTAGTACTCAAGGTGCTACTATTTCTGACACCTTCCCTGATGAGCAGCTCTTTGTAGCTGAAGCAAAGACGCCATGGTTTGCTAATATAGTGAACTACCATGCATGCGACTATGTCCCTACCGAGTTCACTTATCAGGAAAAGAAGAGGTTCCTCTTTAATGCAAGAAGATACATTTGGGATGAACCTGTCCTAGACAGGCAATGTGCTGATCAGATCATCAGAAAATGTGTGCCAGAAGAGGAAGTGGATAGCATACTGAAGCATTGTCATTCAGCTGACTATGCTGGCCATTTAGGAGTGCAAAGAACGGTGGCAAAGATCCTACAAAGCGGGTTTTACTGGCCAACCATGTTCAAGGACACATACACCTTTGTTAAGTCATGTGATCAGTGTCAAAGAACAGGAGGGATTACGAGGAAGCAAGAGATGCCCCAAACTGGAATTATGCCAGTAGAACTTTTTGATATATGGGGAATCGATTTCATGGGACCTTTCCCACCATCAGATGGGTTTTCTTATATCCTTCTGGATGTTGATTTCCTCTCGAAATGGGTTGAAGCTATACCCACGAGGAAGAATGATGCTCAAGTGGTTACCAAGTTCCTTCGCCGCAACATATTCAGCAGGTTTGGAACACCTAGAGCAATTATCAGTGATGAAGAGAGTCACTTCTGCAATAAGCTTTTTGAAAAGCTCTTAAACAAATATGGAGTTCAACATAGGCGTACTTTAGCCTATCATCCACAAGCGAACCGTCAAGCTGAAGTCTCAAACCGTGAGATCAAGCACATTTTGGAAAAGACAGTGGGCGGCAACCGAAAAGATTGGTCTCTAAAACTCGACGAGGTGTTGTGGGCTTACCGCACAGCATTCAAAACGCCCATTGGAATGTCTCCTTATCGTCTACTGTACGGAAAGGCCTGCCACTTGCCTGTTGAATTGGAACACAAGGCATTTTGGGCAGTTAAAAAGCTGAACATGGATCCCAATGTTGCTGCTGAACTACGATTGCACCAACTAAATGAGTTGGAGGAATTTCGCTTCAATGCCTATGAGAGTGCTAAGCTGTACAAGGAGAGGTCTAAGCTCAGACATGATAAGAAGATCAGCCCCTCTACTGTTGAACCAGGGCAGAAGGTGCTTCTCTTTAATTCCAGAATTAAACTCTTCCCTAGAAAGCTGCGATCTAAGTGGATAGGACCTTATACTGTGATAAAGGCTTTCCCATATGGTAGTGTTGAACTCCAATCAACCTCTGGGCAAATATTCAAAGTAAATGGTCAACGTGTAAAGCCATACTATATTCAGGACCATGTTAAGGAGGTTGATCATTTCACTCTGAGCACAACTTGAATCAGAGGGGACGGTCAAGCTAAAGACCTAAACTCAGCGCTTCATGGGAGGCAACCCATGGTGATTTCTTTTCCTTTTTATTTTATTTTATTTTATGTTATTGGGATATTTTTATTGTGTGCTTTAACCCATAGTCTGTAGGGAGTGCATATCTGCTTTGTTTTGCAGATATTTTATTTGCAGCATTTGAACCAGGGCCTAGGCCCATATTTCTTGATGGAACTTATGTCTGCTTGGGCTTACTTGGGCCTGTGTATCAGAACTTTAGATAACTTTTCTAAGGCCCACATCCAAGCCCAGTTGAATTGAATCAGAGGGGCCCACTCCAATCTATTGCCAAACCAAGGAGATGAAGTTATGGATTATGAGATGGTATTCTGGGCCCACTAACTGACACGTTTTTGTCCTTGGGAGATGGGCTACTAGCCTGTCAAATTTCAGCAACTTTGGGCTTCATTTAGGGTGTCAACCAGCTTGCCCGTGAGAAGCAGTATTTCACATTCACATCTATAATGAATCTACAGTTCATCCGTGACCTACTGGTGAAATTTGGACAAAAACAGCCCTGACCGTGAAAAGGCTTTTCGCGTGCACAAGGGTAGGATGGTCTAATCGATCTGAAACTTTGCACAAAGGCAACTGGCATCTTCTAGACCTTTCTGAGACCTGCCCGTGAAAACACTTTTCGTGTGCACAAGGATAGACACGTCTTTTTGATCTAAAATTTTGGTGGATGACAGCTGGAAGTGTCTAGAGTCATCCAAGCTCTGCCCGTGAAATCACGCTTTTCACGTGCACACCTACCTTTGGCCAATCAGTCTGAAATTTCGGTGGGAGCTAGCTAGCATCTTCTAAAGTCTTCTTTGGTCTGCACGTGAAAATGATGGAGCACTTTAAGAGGGTCATTTTTGTTTTTTTCCCCTTGTGGCGAAGCACTATAAAAAGGGAGGGGCTCCAAGCTTGAAACTCACATCTCATACTTTCTTTTTCCTTCCTGCTGAGAGCAAATTCCTTTTTGGGTTAGTCATGGTGCGCACAAGAAGAGCCCGCCAAGGAGAAGGCAGTCCTGAAGCCTCTGCCACCTCTATGCCTTCGGCATTGAGAGACGCCGACACTATTTTCGTGGGGAATGTGCTTGATTGGGAGATCCTGGAGTCCTCCACACTTGACTGGACTGAAGAAGTTATGACCAAGCTACAAGCCTTGGGGCTGAGAAGGTTAGTCTGCGCTCGCAGTGATCTATATTACCCTGCCATGTTAGACTTTTATAATTCAGTCTACGTCAATGAGGAAGATGATGAGATAATTGGGGAGGTTCAAGGTGTCTTAATTTCTATTTCCCCTGCTATGTTGAGAGACTGCTTTGATCTGTCAAACCCCATGCATGCCATACCTGACTTGAACTTAGGAGATTATGGTAGAGCTTTACAGTATAATAAAGAATTTGGGAAACGTCGGCAATTTACTAAAAACGGATTTCATGGGAAATACCATTGCCTTGCCAATTTGGTAGGGAGGTACTTACTGTTACAGACTAGTGGCGTAGACTCAGTCCCTAAGTCCCATTTGGAGTTTATTTTTGCATCGATCGTCAGTTACACATTGATTGGGCTGTTGAAATTTTTAAACTGTGGAAACGGTATATTCACAAATGTTTATATGGTCGACTACTTAAAATGCTTCTGCAGTATTAATATGGTCATCTTAGTGCTCAAGTAGTCCCCACTGTTTTCCCGGATAACCTGCGGTTACGAGTTCTCCATCCAGAGGGTGCCTTAGGCGTTAGTTACAAGGGCAAATGGGGAGATAGTATCCACGCCACGCCCCAGCCTTCACTTCATAGTGTGCATATGGAGTGACCCACTGAGCAGTTTAGGGACACCTCCACTCCCATGAATGCCCGCCGACAGCACATCTTCCAGTTGACTGCCATGTACATGCAATTCAATGTTCACAAGGAGGAAGTTTACAATTTCTTCCAAGGCGTCAGTGGCCAAGTTATCAGTGAAGCTGACATTCTTCACTGGGCCTTCACTAATGGCCATATCACAAGACTTCAGCTGGATGAGCTGCTCGAGTACATCACTCAAGATCAACAAGCAACGTCTCGTCCATCTGCCCAACCATGGGAAGCCCCGAAGCTAACTCTTGCTGCTTCTTATGAAGACTTAAGGAGGCAAACTGCTCACCTACAGGAGGCACAGGCGGAAACCGTTCAGGAGAACGGGATGCTGAAGAAAAATCAAACTCTCATCCTCAAGGAGTAGAAGGAAGTCAAAGGTCTGCTTGGTAAGATATGGAAAGCCCTGGGGAAGAAGAAGAAGAAAACTCCTACACCTCCTGTGGAGGATCCATTTGACGCACCGTCACCTCCGGTCCAGCAGCACGCTGCACATAGCGAAGAGACACCGGAGTATCCACAGTATCCGCAAGAGGCAGGGCCCTACACTGCTCCACCCTTTCCTCCAGCAGCTTTTGTGTATTTTACTGCACCAGCAGGGCCCAGTTCTTCCCAGGCCCTTGTTCCCTTAATCCAGCCGTTGCAATGGTGGTCCAGTGCTTCATCAGAAGTTCCCCAGGAAGATAACCTAGGGGCGCCCGTCCACATTCATCTCCATCCGGCCCTCTCCACTGCTGATGCCATAGCTGCTTTTCAGCAGTTTACTTACGGAGACACCTTGCAAGCGCGCTTTATGCGTGATTTCGAAGTCTTCACGTCATCCTATTTACAGCGTATCCTAGCTGATGAGTACTTATCTTCCGATAACGTTGACTTATTCTACCGTACGATACGACACGTGGTGGAGGCTGAGCCCAACGACTACCCTATGGCTCAGTACACCTCTATCATGCTGTGCGAGATATATAAGCAGCCGTTAGAGGATCATATTTTCCGCCGGCGGATGAATGGAGCAGCAGAAGGACATCGCTCTTGGCACCAGGTCCATGAGGTTCTTATACCGGTCCTCCTTGATCGCCACTTCGTACTCTTGCAGTTGGACCTGAGTGTGGGCCATGCTGTTCTTTATGACCCAAGCCAAGCCCATGGGTTTTCCACACGAAAGAAGAAGCTTGTCCATGGTTTCTTGAAAAAAATCAAAACCGCACTCAGAAAAGAAGGGCTATTGACATCCAAGTTTCCTCTGGTACACTTCAATGAAATGGAGCTTCCCCAACAACCTGATCAATTCAGTTGTGGGATTTTTGTCTGCTATTATTTGATAGCTCTGTTGGAGCATAAGGATACTTGGGCGCTCACAAGAGAGACCTCGGCTGACTTTGTCGCACGTCTTAGACGAATGGTGGCCCATGTTATCTTCTACTATAGCGTACCCAGCAACCGGTAACGGTCCTCTTCCTTTTACTTTTTCCATGCTCTGAGGACATCGCTTCGTTTAAGTATGGGGGGGGGAGTTCCCTTGAACCGGTTGCTTGTTTGTTTGCATGCATGCTTTATTTTTATTTTATGTTTTTGTTGTGAATGTATGTTTTGCCTGTGAGGTGCATGGCTACCAAGGTATGCAAATTCTGGTTAACTATATTGACCACCTTAGTATCTTGTTGTGATAAAGATGTTTCAATCGTTAAGGTGTGTTTTAAGTTAGTTGAGCATGTCTTTACTCTTTGTATGATATCACCATGATTTTGGAGCTGACATTTGAATAGTAAGCTGAGCATGTTATGTTAGGATGAGCTTTGTAAACCCTGAAGTTGAGTGCAGAATAGGCATATACTTTTTGAGAGCACCATTATCTTGCCTTAAAATTCTACTTACTTTTTGAGTGTATTTTATGGGTTATTGGGTTACCAATTTGCTCTTAATATTTATTACTGGCTATTTAATGGTTGGAGTTACTTAGGCATAAGAAGTACCTGTTCGTGCTCAGTGTTTGGTGTATGATGTTATAATTCAAGTATTTCAGTTCTTGTTTAATTCAAAAAAAAGGGTGAGTATTAAAAAAAGAAAAAAAGAGTGAATAATCCATCAAGGGAGAGCATAAAATGCAACCTTGTAAGGTTATTACTAAAAAGAAGTGTGAAAAAAAAAGAAAAAACAGAAACACAAAAAGTGTTTGCCAGAATAAAAGCCACAATGGCTTATTGTTTATATGTGTTTTTGTTTTCGTGTTGCAGCCATAATGGCTAAGTTGTTTTGTTTTGCAATTTGTTTTGCAAGTGTGAGCGTAAATCTTTAGCTCCAAGTATTTATCAATAAGTAGAATAGAGTGTGTGTTTTCGTTGACGAGCACAATGGGGACCTCTCATGTTTACTTGGCAAAAACTTAATCAATAGCTAGTAGTGAGTGTAAGAGTAGATCCTTAGCTGTTAGGCATTGATAGTAAGGCATGAGAGGAGAGAAAAGAAAGTTATCTTTGAGTGAGGCTGCTCTACTTGGTAAGGACTCTCAGGGGGAGCTAAGTTTCATTTTATCCTTACATGATTGCTTCTATTTGAACTGTTAGTAATGATATTACATGGTTGTTGGACTTGATAGTAAGGGCATGTTTCGATTAAATTGTGATTCATTTTAGCTATTGGAATGTCTACTTCATCATGATAGAGTTGTATGTCTTGGGAAACCATGCCCCTCTTGTTTGTTAGTTTATTCTCTCTTTTCAGTTTGACTGTGTGTTTATTTCTTTTTGCTTGAGGACAAGCAAAGGTTCAAGTGTGGGGGGATTTGATAACGTGCATTTATGCCGTTATCCTAGACCTTATTTAGGGTGTTTCAGCATATGTTTTGTACCTATTTGCATGATATTTTATACATATTGGCTCTAATCCCTAGAAAGACCCTGTTTGGTGTATAGTTGTACTTTTTGAGTGTTTTTGGCAGACTTTGGAGCAACGTTTTCCCACACACCTTCGCTAGATCACTCTATACACTCAAGAGGAAGCTATAGGAAGAAGATGGAAGCAAAATGAAGGGCAAATCAAGGTGCACGTGAAAAGGCTTTCTCACGTGCATTCTCACGTGCAAGGATTTTATTGCATGGATGCCTTCTAAAACTCAAGAGGAAGCTTTGGAGCAAATTTGAGTCGAATTGGAGCTGCACGTGAAAAGGGTCTTCTCACGTTCATTCTCGCGTGCAGGCATTTTTGAGCTCCAAATGATGTGTTTTGTTGTTTTAATCATTTTCCTCTAAAGAACCTGGGTCAAATTTGGTATAGTTTGAGTGTTATTGAGCCTAGAACGTTAAATAGTGTCACTAACCAAAACGACGTCGTTTTGGCTGCGACCACATTTATAATTAGGGCACACTTTTTGTAACCCTAATTTGGCTCACTAAATCCTATAAATAGGGGGCTTGGGAGGCATTGTAAATCATCTTGAGTGGGAGAATCTGATCTGAGTTCTGAAAAAGAGCGGTAGCCATTGCTAAAAGATCGGATTGTCCTTGGCAAGGAGTGATTTGGGGCAGCAGACGCCGGAGTCTTTGGAGGCTGGAGTCCTGGTTCATCTTGGGGTCTTCCTTTATTGTCCTGGTACTGTAATCATGTTCTTTCTTGTAATTGTTATTGCTTTTGTCATGATTATGGAGTAGTTTTGTTAGTCTAGGGGAGCAATGTAGCCCCCAATCTATTGTATTCAGTTTGGTTATGGTGGTTCAATAAAATAGAATTCAGTTCTTGTTTAATTCACTTGCTTGTATGGAAATGCGTAGTTTATGCATAATTAGGTAATCTTAGCCCTTGTCTAGGGTGGAACACTAGTGAATTAGATTTAATATTGCATGATGGACCAAGTCTACAACTATTAGATTGTTTATCTACCTTGATCACTTTTATTCACATGGACCAAATGGGATAAAAGCCTTAAATCTATCTTAGCATGGACCAAATGTAAGATAGGTAGGAGATAATCAACATGAACATGAACTACAACATAAATCAAGAACAAGAGCCACAACCAGACTATTACAACCGATTGGGTGGTAAACATTGTGACCCTAGATCCTTAGTGCTTGCTTCTTAATAGCATTAGCTACCTTCCTGTGGGTTCGACAACCGGAGTCTTAATACTCCATTTTATTGCTTGACCAGTGAACTTGCTGCAAAACCTATAGACACAATTTATACGGGTCAACTTTATGTTGGTTTCATTGTTTTTGTTTGTGGATTTCTGTTTTATGGTTTGGATTATATGTAAACTGAGCACATTGTGGTTTGATGGGAGTTTTTCCCCTATTGAGTTGTAATGAACTTTGAGCCCCTTTGAAATGTAATAAATTGAGATATGGTTATTGTTTGATTTATGGTTGTGTGCATGGTTTGGGAGTAGGAGCATGCCCCGTGGCATGTTAGCCTGGCTGTACAAGTTTGGGACAGCACTCGTGTCATAAGTCCTTTTCAGGTGCTTGCACCAACGCCTTGACCCTTCGGGTGCGGGCATGGGCAGTCACTATCCATTTCCAAGTGAAAGGAAATTGGGGCGTGACAATAGACACCACGTTATTCCTACGAAAAGAGAAAGGACATACTCTGGTTGTACAGGTACATGTGGATGATATCATTTTTGGATCATCAAATCCAAAGCTTTGTGAAGAGTTTGCTAAGTTAATGACTGGCAAGTTCGAAATGAGTATGATGGGAGAGTTGTCCTACTTCCTCAAAATAGAAGTCAAACAATTGAAGGAAGGGATCTTCATTAACTAAGCTAAGTACACACGTGACTTAATCAAGAAGTTTGGTATGGAAGGTTCATCTCCCGTAAAGACTCCTATGCCAGTCAATGCCAAGTTAGACCCCGATGTGGAAGGCAAATCTGTAAATGTGACTGAGTACAGAGGGATGATAGGATCCTTGCTATACCTTACGGCAAGTCGCCCAGACATTATGTTTGCAACTTGCATCTGTGCAAGATATCAGGCGAATCCCAAAGAGTCACATATGCTTCATGTCGAACGGATATTAAGGTATCTTAAAGTGACCATGAATTTCAGACTCTGGTATCCAAAGGAATCCAACTTCACCTTATCCGGATATTCTGATGTTGACTTCGCCGGGTGTCGCATTGACAGGAAGAGCACAAGTGGTACGTGTCAGTTCCTTGGAAACAGATTAATTTCATGCTTCAGTAAGAAACAGAATTCCGTATCAACCTCTACTGCTGAGGCGGAATATATAGCTGCTGGGAATTGCTGCGCACAGCTTCTCCGGATGCAAAGTCAACTTACTGACTGCGTTTTCAACATGACATCTGTTCCACTCTATTGCGACAATACCAGTGCAATTGCTATCAACATCAATCCTGTCATGCACCCAAAGACTAAGCACATTGAAGTCAGGTATCACTTCATTCGCGACCATGTTCTCAAAAAGCATATATCTCTGGAACATGTTGCAACTGAAGATCAACTAACGGACATACTTACAAAGTCCCTACCTGATGCAAGATTCTCTGAACTACTCTTTAGACTAGGTATGCTTGACTTTTCTACATAACTTCTAATTTAAATTACTCAACAGTAGTTTTTTTCTTCAGAACATGCATTGCGTATTCATTGAAAATAAAAAACATATACTGTGCTAAACGCTGATTAGTCTTTACTGATTAACTTGCTTCATGCTTCTGATATTAATCTCATTTTTCATAATGGGAGGATGCTTGTGTCTCCAGACTGTAGTGTGGTAAAGCTAACATAATTAACATTATATGAATAAAACCTCCTTAGGACTTCATGATTCATTCTTTCATCTATCACCACATGTTTTATGATTTCTCATTTTGAATCAATTTCTAACATGCACTATTGAAGAATGGAAAAGGGTTAGCTCGGAATATCAGGTGGATGTATTCATTGTTGCAGTCTGATCAGCTCTGCAAGTGGAGTTTTATCAAGGATAGACAACACTTTCTCGCGAATCATTCCAAGCAAGAAATGTCCATCGAGAGGATCACATGATCTAAGGGGGAGAAAATGCTTTAACTATTAATCAAGTAATACCTTCCTTATATGTCTCGTAAACTCTTTCCTGGCTGTCTATCTGAGGGGGAGTTCTTCCTCGAGAGGATCGCACGATCTAAGGGGGAGCAAATGTCTGAACCCCTGATATGTCTTGGATACTCCTCCCTCCAAACTCTCACTTATCAATCTGACTGGACATGCATTGTTGAATCGGAATTGTGGCATAATAGTATGTCTTTCTTCTTCACCTTCTGCATTTTAGCAATTACAATCAAATTGTTTACTCATCTAGCATGTGTTCTTTATTTCACCATCACTCATGAATCCTTATATGAATAAATTCATATAGAATTACTTAATCTTTGCTACCACTGTCAGTATGAAGGATTCGCTATGTTGACCTAAATGAACTTATGTGTTTATCATTTGTCATATGCATTTTCTTCAGTAAACTGATCATAATTCACATGTATGTGTCTTGTTACTATTCTTCCATATGCATAAGTTCTATTTCTTCTTAGTTTGGATTATGATGTTTTTACTTATAACATTTGTTCTATATCCGTACTAACTTAACCTGTTAAGTCTTTTGTTCTTTTAGTTTAAACTTTATGAAGCTACAGGTTTAGATTTCCTTTGCATTTCATTGCTATATTAAGTCTGATGCCTCAGATTTGAAGTGTTGTGGTACTTCTTTTCTATTCTGACTTCGAGACAGCAAAGGAATCTACTTCTTCAGTAATTTCTTATTACGGACTCAGTTTGTCTATCATCCGGATATAGTTCACACAGACATTATCTAGCCCGGATGAGAGTCGGTTTAATTCCTCGTGACTCTTGGAATTCTCAAATCGCGATAAACCAAGTGATTATCTTACATTGCGTCTTTTTGAGGAGGAATAATGATGGTTCATTAAATGCACGTCTCGAGCCCGGTAATTTGTCTTTTCAAAATTCGGCAGTATGCATACAACTGTCATTATTGAATGGTTAGCACAGCTACCACATCATCAGTTCACTCGACGGCGCTAATACATTAAGTCTAATGACATCGGATTGTCAGGCGGATCACTGCTCATCTCGCTTAAACCCGAGACCCGCTGGCTTCCACGGAACGGGTCCTATTTATACTGAACTCTCACCCAAGTGCGAGGCTATCGCTTTCACTTCTCAAAGCCCTAAACCCTCATCACTCTCCTTTCTCCAAAGACCTCCCTTCCTTCTCCTCAAATCTTCAAATTACAATGGCATCTCACACTCTATATGGAGTTGTTCCTGGCCATCTTTTCGACTGGGGCGGCATTTCTAACCCTCCTGTCTGGCTCTATGAGGTTCGCTCCTTGCTAGCCTCCAGTGGCCTCCTTGACATCGTCTCTGCCTCGGCTGATCTTCTCATTTCAGACGTCCGGACTTTCTATGAGCACTTCGACTCCAGTGACTAGTCGATTGTCTCTGGTATACAACATCAATCCGTTAAGATCACCCCTCAAGTGATCCGTGCCGTCTTCCATTTCCTAATCGGCAGTAATTATAGGCCGAGTGCTCAAACCATGGCTACTGCCATGGGATGTCCCTCCAAGGTGAAGGAATACAAGCTGAAGTCATTTTAAGGCCCCTATCGCTGTATGGCCACCATACTAAACCGGTGCTTACTGACTCGCTCTACGGCCCTTGACTCAGTCCTGTACGATTTGCTTTTGGCGATGTACGTGGTCTTTGAGCAATTACCTCTTGACTGGGGTGATTTTCTATTTCGGGTGATGTGCAACGGCAAACGGAATTTGTCTTTCGGACGGATTCTTTCTCAAATTTTCTGCCATCTACGTCCCGCACACTTCCAGGACCAGTTGACGATTCCCTTCCCGTAGAACTTTTACTTTCGTCATCTTACCTCTGACGGGACGCTCACCTTTCGCCGCCCTTCAGTCTCGCGTGCAAGAGTTGTTATCTCGAAACATCAAGATAGTTCCGTTGGTGACCCAGTTGCCAGCTCGGGTCACGAAGTTAGTTCTGTCCACCGGTCTTCCCGCATCCTGTCCATTGCCGCTCCGGCATGCTCCCGCGGTTCGCAGCACAGCGTTCGCACTGACCCTTCTTATGCTATAGGGCCCTCTCATCTGTCCCATCATGAGGCTGTTTCCTCAACCCCATCTCCTGCTGATGCCCCTACTTCTATCCCTCCTGCTGCCACTGCCGATGCTACTGATGATGCTCCCGCACCCACATATCCGATGACTATTGCAGTTGCTGCTGTCATCGCCAACATACCTACCTCTCCTCCTGCCCCCTCTCCAGCACGCATTGTTGACCCTCAAGACTACCTCGACCTTCTTCCCACCGACATTCTGACTGACTACTGGCTATGTTTTAGCGTAGCCTACACTGCAGACATCCCTGAATCTGCTCTCCGGGTGTATTACACCAAACATACCCAAACCCCGGAGGCCATGATTGTTTGGAACTCTGAACACGGCTTTCTGACGCCATCTCTGCTTCAGGCTGCACCTCCTACTGCTGCTGCCTCTTCCGGACCTGCTCACGACTCATGGACTCCTATCCTTGCTAAGGATGGTCCCTCCACTCTGGCAAACATTCCCACCATTGACCACTCCAGTCAGAGTGGCTCCGCTACACCTGCTGCTGCTGCTGTTCACCCACCGTTCTCTCCAGCTACTGACTCCTCCGCCCTGTGTGCACTCCTGCACCTCTACATGCGGGGGAGTCAATAAAGGCTCCTAATTTTGGCCTTGGGCGTGCCTCTTTTGCAACGATTCTGTTCGAAGCCGTGGTCTCTGCTCAGCTAGATCGTATTGCGGAGGACAATCGATCCTGGGCCCAAGTCATTGCTGATAAAGTTGATGAAATCAGGACCCAGATCCTTTCTACTCTCTCCAACTCCTCTCTCTCGCTGGATTGGAAGCTAGACCTGATTATCCAATCTCTTTCGGGTTTGTCCACTTTCGTTCGGGATCTGACTCAGGTTGTGGGTCGTCCCTCTCGCCTTCCTTGCCGATTTGCCAAATAGGAGGAGAATGCCCCATCTGATACATCCCCTTCCACTACTGCTCCTGCTACTACTGACATTCCTAGCCGAAGACCTACACTTACTCTTCCTCCGGGCATCCCGGTTCCCAAACGCAGTTGCTTCTCTGGACCGTCCAGTGCTGCTCCAGCTCCTTCTGACCACCCCAGCTCCTCCACTGCAGCTCCCTCCTCATCTGCTCAAGCTCCGCAAGTCACGTTCCTCCCATCATACGCGAAACTGGACCCATATGATGTAGATGGGAGTGTACATGCAGCCATGATAGCATATGCAAGTGCTGCTCCCTCTACCCCAAAACGGTTTTTATCATCTCTGTCCCCTTTCGCGCTTGAAGACATAAGCACCTTACTTTCGGAGAAAGGACAGTTCTCCACTGAGGACATTGACAAGTTTACCTTGGCGGTGAAGGAAGAGATGAGGATGTTCCCCTCCATGTACCAAGAGGGGCATATGATCGATATCCTACCTTGTTGGCTTGACCACTATCTTCCTAAAATGGATTTTCTTTAGACCCTCATCAATGGAACAACTGAGAATAGTAAGCCTTGGAAAGACCTTACAACTGTTCTTATTCCGTATAGGATCAGCACTCCTCATCATATGCTTGCAGTTTTCTCAATTAGGGACAGAAGGGTTGTTCTACATGACTCCCATCAGGTTGTGGGACACCAAATGAGAAGAAGCCAGCTTGGACCACTACTTCGGACTCTATCAGATGCTGTCAGACAAAGTGGATTCTTCGAATCAATTGGTCAACCTCCTCTGCCTCTCAATGCGCTTCTCCACTCGACAATTCTGAGCAAAGGTGAAGGTCCCCAATAACCTTGTTGTTCCCGCGAGGTTGAGTTATCATTTTTGTCAACATGTTGCAGGAAACGGAATCCCCAAGCTCCGTACTTGGTTGGATAACTTCGTAGAGTGATCTCTTAGAGTGAGCTCATAGAGGGAGTCTACCTATGTACGTTCTATACGTTCTAACTCGAAGGTCATAGAACAGAAGACTTGAAGGTCATAGATCAAAAGACTCGAAGGTCGAAGACTCGCAGGACGTAGACTGACAGACTATGAGGCTCATAGCACCCTCAAAGGACCACAGGGTCGAAGCCTCGTAGGGGTACAGGGTCGAAGCCTCGAAGGGACATAGGGTAGTAGGAGCATAGACTCAAGGTGCAGACAGATGCAGAGCCGCATCTCGCAGATTCGAAGCTAAGAGTCATTGAGTCGTAGCACGTAGGGTCATAGACTGAAGCTCATGGGGTCGTAGGACCTGTTGCACAGACCTTGAAGTATCTACTAGCCAAGGCAGAATGCAGTTGTCCAACTTGAAGACTCGTAGAGGTTAAAAGCTCGTAGCACTGATTCTGACCTATCTTCGAAGCTAGAATGCAGAAGTATTGAAAGATGAATGCCCTTGGTTCGAAGACTCAGACTCGAAGAATCAAAGAGGAAGACTCGTAGACGAGTAGAAAGGCTACGAAGCAATATCTCCGAGGTTGTGGCTTGTGAAAGGAACAAAGCGTGCTACGAAGGAGTGAAACGCGTGGACGCTCACCGTTTCAGTAAGTCGTTACCCAGGCAGTGGTTTTAAGTACACTAAGTACTGCAAAACACGTGGATGTCATCCAAGAGGGGTGTAACTTGTTTTTATGGTGAAGATCACAGGCTGAAACATGCTTAACCCTAGCAGGAGGGTTTCGGACTTCGGCCGGCCTATAAAAAGCAAGGAATGTGCCTGACGTAAAAAAAAAAAAGGCGCCGAATAATATTCTTTGTGTAGTGAAGAAACGTATCTGCAGAGATACAAAAGGCGACGCAGAGTAGTTCAGAAAGTAGAGAGAGAGGGAGATTGAAAGAAAGATAACAGTGAGTTCATCTATCTTTCTTCCTTATACATTTGGTGAACAGATCGTGAGTCCGATAAAGGATTGATTGAAGGTCGAGCATAGCAAATGGTTAACAGCGCAGGAGCATATTGCGCAGATAGATTTTTACAGTGAGTAAAGTCTAGAGCAATACTATTTTTGTATATGTATTGAAAAGAAAAGAGAGTTGATCTTATTTGTAAAAAAGGCTAGACCCTACTGTACTACAAGATATATAGTGGATTGGACTTGGTGTAGGTACACCCTCACCACCGTGGAGTAGATCACATTGATCGAACCATGTAGATTGTGTGTCTCTGTCTTTCCTTCCCATACATGCTTGCTTGTGACTGATTTTGCATGAGACACTAATACATCACCCAAACGAAGACCGCATTAGCAAAAGAACTCTCCTAAGTACTCTACTCATAAAACTTAAGGATAAGTTTTATAATATACAGATTCACCCCCTCTCTGTATACAAACCCTTATTCAAAGATAACTGTGCTTGGAACCTGGGAATATCAAACATGATAGAGAAAGCTGTGGAGCCAATGTCTGCTACTTTATTAGACACCATTTGAAGTATGATCCTAACTGGAATTCTTTTTTTAAGTGCACTAAGGAACGGCCTAAGCAACTAAGGGAGCAGGCAGCAACTAAGATCTTCAAGTACAGTAAGCCTTACAATTCTTAGTATAACTTTTGTACTAAGGCTTACTTTGTGTTAAAATTGCTAACATAGTGGAAATTTTTGTTTATCCTTATCTCTGTGTATATCTTGCTGTTTGGAATATCCATATTGGGGGAGATTGTTGGATCAAATCCATAATTTGGATGATGTTGTTAAAAACCTTATGCAATTTGATTTGAGATGTTTTACGTTTATTCTAAGCTTGCAGAAGATAAAACCCTAAACTGGACTTACACTCAAAGAGTACTGTTGCAATCAGCTATAATTGTTGTGCTTTTTCTTGTAATTATCTTTAGATAATAAAACAAAATACTTCCACTATCTGGTTATCTTCCGCACTGAATATTTCTTTTAACTAGAATTAGTGTTGTGCCTGAGTGAGAAAAGAATTTTAATAAGAGCCTATTCACCCCCCTCTAGGCTCCCAGGGACCAACAGTGAGTTAATCTGTTCTACTTTCTCATACATTCAAAGAATAAATCGTGAGTCTGGTATAGGTGATTGAAGGTTGAGTGTAGCAAACGGTCATCAACGCAGGAGCAGATTGCATTAGACAGATTCTTACAATGAGTAAATTCTGGACCAATGCTGTTTTCGTATTTGCATTGAATAGAAGAGAGAGTTGATCCTATTGTAACAAGGGCTGGACCATACTGTATTAAAATAGAATAGTGGATTAGACTTGGTGTAAGTACACCCTCACCACCGTGGAGTAGATCACATTGATCGAGCCACGTATATTGTGTCTCTGTCTTTCCTTTCTCATACATGCTTGCTTGTGACTGATGTTGCATCAGATACTAATATATCACCCAAACGAAGACCACATCTATTAAAGAAAACTCTCCAAAGTATCCTACTCATAAAACTTAAGGAAAAGTTTTATAGTATACAGATTCACTCCCCTCTCTGTATACAAACACTTATATAAAGATAACTGTGCTTGGAACCTGGGAATATCATTAACAAATCTCTTACACTCTGTTTACGGTTACTCACACACTAGCCAAATATCTCTATGAGCTCTTGTACATACACGCACATATTAGCCAAGTGTTACTATATATACCCATCCATGAAAAACATCTTTGGAACTTTTTCTTCCGAGCATTGTGTAGCATTGACTGTTCCTCGGAAATCTCTCTGCCTTGATTGCTGCGGATATGGAGTTCAAGATCTTAGGTTTGTGGAGCATAAGTGTCTTTGCGAGTTCTCAAGTGCAATTAAAGTTATGTCCACATATTCGTGTGATCCATGTGTAAGATACTTTAGGTTATCAATAAGTTTGTCTTACATCGGGACGTAGCGAGCTGATGACTTTGAACGCGAAGATGATAAGTTGAAGTAGCGATTTCTTAATCCGTCGTAAAGTTCCTTACTCCGTGTTAATGAAGCTTGGATCCTTACTCCGTGTCAGTGGTTGCTTACTCCTTGTCAGTTTGATACTTGAATCCTTATTCCATGTCAACACTTCCTTACTCCATATGAATGAGAAGTCCGGAGAGCTTACTCCGTATCAGTGCTTCCTTACTCCTCTTGAGTTCCTTACTCCGCATGAGTTCCTTACTCTGCATGCGTTGAAAGGACCGGATGGCTTATTCCGTATTAGCGCATCATTACTCCGCATGAGTGAAAGGTTCGAATTCCTTACTCCGCATCTCTTTTCCTTACTCCGTGTGAATAAAGGACTTAGGTCCTTATTCCGTACAAGTCATTCCTTACTCCGCATGTATGAAAAACTCGAATTCCTTACTCCGTGTCTTCTTGTCCTTAGTCCGCTTGAGTGGAAGACTTGGCTTTTTATTCTGCGATAACTGTCTCTTACTCCGTGCTAGTTGTAAACTAGGATTCTTACTCCGCATCTATTTGACTTAGTCCGTTTAAAGTGTTAGATGCAGATTCCTTAATCCATAGCTTTAAGCGTTTAATCCGCACGAGTGATCCTTATTCCGCATGAAGTGTAGACTTGGTTATTTACCAAATGTTTGACGACACTCACTCTTGTCCGAATCAGGATTATGTGTCCTGTCCCCAGCTTTGCTCTCATGAGTGAAGGTCCGGATTAAGATAATATCTTTGCAGCAACTTAACATAAGACATGCAATGTCTCAAATCAAATTACATAGGGCTTTGTCTGCATCATCCAAATTCTGGGCTTGATCCAACAGATATGGCTTTGGATCAAACATGTAGGAGTTAAGATCAGCCTTCCTTGGTCGATGTGGGCGTGGCTGGTCGATGCAAGAATATGTGGTCGAGTTTGGTCGATATGGGTGTATTTTGGCCGATGTCGACCCTGAGCTAGCTTATTTTTAATATACATCATTCCATTATATGCTGTTAGGTATCTTGTTATTTGGTTATGAAACCGAGTTATTAGATAGATAGAGAGAGAAAAACTGATATTCCTTAGATCCAAACAAGATCCTACAGGTATATGCGTGTGTATATAGAGATGAGGGTGAATCTGTATACTTAAAACTATTTCCTTTAGTTTTAAGGAGTAGTTTATTTATAAGAGAGATTCTTACAAATGTGGTTATTGTTTGGGTGATGTTTTAGTGTCTTGTGCAAAATCAAGGTAACGGTAGTATGTAAGAACAATAAAACACAAAGACACACGATCTACGTGGTTTGATCAATGTGATCTACTCTATGGTGATGAGGGTGTGTTGGATCAAGCCTAGAATTTCGATGATGTAGATAAAACCCTATGTAATTTAATCTGAGACTTTGGTTGTTTTATCTTAAGTTGTTATAGAAGATATGATCTTAATACGGAGCTACACTCGTGAGAGCAAAGCTAAGGACAGGATACATAATCCTGATCTGAACAAGAGTGAGTGTCGTCAAACACTTGGTAAATAATCAAGTCTCTCCTTCATATGGAATAAGGATCATTCGTGCAGACTAATCACTTAATGTTACGGACTAAAGAAACTGCACCTAACACCTTAAATGGACCAAGTCAAATAGATGCAGAGTAAAAATCCTAGTCTACAAGCCGCACAGAGTAAGACATAGTTATTGCGGAATAAAAGGCTAAGTCTTCCACTCAAGCGGACTAAGGAAAAGAAGACACGGAGTAAGAAATCCGAGTCTTCCATACTTGTGGAGTAAGGAACGACTTGTGTAGAATAAGGACCCGAGTCTTTATTTGCATGGAGTAAGGAAACTAGATGCGGAGTAAGGAATCCGAACTACTCACTCATGCGGAGTAAGGATGTGCTGACACGCAGTAAGCCTTCCATTCCTTTAACTCATACGGAGTAAGGAAGCGCTGATGCGGAGTAAGCACTCTGACCTTCTCATTCATACGGAATAAGAAAGCGCTGACACGGAATAAAGATTCATGTACTAAATTAATATGGAGTAAGCAATCACTAACACGGAGTAAGGATCCGAGCTTCATTAACACGGAGTAAGGAACCTTGCACCGGATTAAGAAGACACTGCTTTAACTTATCTCCTCGCATTCAAAGTCGCCAACTTGCTGTGTCCCAATGTAAGACAATCTCGTTGAGAACCTAAAGCATCTTACACGTGGATCACTCGGATATGTGGACGCAACTTTAACTGAACTTGGAAACTCACAAAGGCACTTATGCTTTGCAAACCCAAGACCTTGAGCTCCACATCTGCAACATTCAAGGCAAAGAGAATTCCGAGGAATAGTCAATGCTGCACATAGTCCGGAAGAACAAGTTCCAAGATTGTCTCTCAAGGATGTTTCTATATATACTGTAACACTTGTACATTCTGAGAGTGTTGAAAGTCTTGATCATTCGTGAGCTGAAAATAAACGTGTACAAGAGCTCATTGAGATATAAAGGCTAGTGTGTAAGTCTTTTCTAAATAGAGTATAAGAGAGTTGTAAGAGTAGATTAAAAATTTTAACAAGCTTTAATCTGCTTCTATTTTGTTGTATTTATCAGTTGATAATAAAACAAAATACTTCCATTATTGGTTATCTTTCGCATTGATTATCTCTTTTAACCAGTTAAGTGTTGTGCCTAAGAGAAAGGAAAGAGTTTAGATAAAAGCCTATTCACCCCCCTCTAGGCTCTCAGGGACCAACAAGTGGTATTAGAGCAAGTTCTAACTGCTCAAAGTAGAGATCCCACTCTTTCTCTCTCAACAATGGCCGAAGAAAGCAGCATGCTATTCAACACTCGCCTTAACTCTAGAGGTGCACAAGAGCCCCTGCCCTATCGAAGCAGCAGTGAAAATGTCGATCCACCTCAACCTGCTGCTGTCGCTGCTCCACAACCACGGAGTTCTGGTTTCACTCTGACCAAAATGCCAAAATTCACACCTGAGCTTTTCTCACAGTGGAAAGCTCACATGAGGATGTTCATGGTATGCCATGATCATCTCATGTGGCCGTGTCTTCATTAGGAGATACCGATTTCGATGACTATCAGAGAACATGGAGTCAGAAGGCCAAAGACTGATGCTGAACTTACCCATGATGAAAGAGCCTAGCAGTTTGCTAGCGGAAAAGCTCTGGCATATGTCACATCATCTTTGGACTCCGAAGCTTTTACGGACGTCCAGGGCTGCACAACAAAAGCTGTATGGGATAAGCTGACAATCCTCTATGAGGGAAGTCAGTCCCAAATGCAGAACATCATTTGTCTTTCGTCAAGGAACTTCGAGAGCTTTAATCACAAACCTGGTGAATCCCTCGAAAGCATCTATTGGAGATTCGGCAAGCTCATCCTTGAGCTAAAAACTGTCAATGAGCACTACTCTCAATCCCAAATCAATGACAAGTTTTTTTGCTCCTTACCGGATCGCTACTACTCCAAGCAGCTCCAAATTCAAGCCAAGAAGAACTGGCAGTATGTTCCCTTAGAAGAACTATACTGAGAGCTACGGACTTATGAGTTCAGGTTTAAATATTAGTCTAACGGAGTTAAGTTCCCAAGAATGCTACAACTGTGGGAAACCTGATCACTAGGCCAAGGATTGTAAATCCAAATCTAAGACTACCGAGAAGAGTGACAAGGTTACTCCCCGACGCTCCACCTCAGATAATAGCAAGAACAAGAGGAAGGCGTTCGTCACAAAGTACGTTAGTGGCTCGGAAGAAGAGGAGGAATCCTCCAATGATGAGCTAACCCCAAAGCCGAACGTCTGCCTCATGGCAAATATTGAGGTACCTTCTATCTCTGAGCTCATGAGAAAATTAGAATCTGTTACTGTTGAACGTGATCATGAAAAGAATGAGAGACTAATAATTACTCAAATGTACAAAGATATGGAAAGTCAGGCTAAACGTCTAGAATTCCCTATTGCAAGACTTGAAAAAGACATAGCTGAGTTTAGGACTAAAGAGGTTTGGTATCACGATTTTAGAGCTGAAAATCATTTGTTAAATACCAACCTAACTAGCCTAACTGTAAGTCTTAAACAACTCGAAAATGAACTAGAAAAGAAAAAAGAAATAAATTGTAAGTGGCCAAATTAGAGGGAAATAGCCTCTACGTTTAGGACTATTTCGGACGACGTTCGAGTTAAACCCGGCCTTGACTCCGAACCATCAACCTCCATACAAGCTGCTGAGTATCCTCCGGATTTCATTCCGAAACTAACCAACCTATATCCTGTTAGCACATCTAAACTGCTGGATGGTTTCATTTCAGGTGGCACCATAGTCTATGATTGTGGAAGAGAGGCTGTTACTGCTGTTCCCAAAGTAGTAGCACCTGTACCTAACGATGAAGGGAAGGTTGTTACAGTTAAAGCCGAAACTGTAGCACCTAGAAAGAAAGGAAAGGCAAAAGCTGACGCATCTAGAGCCAAAAGCACGTCACCCAAACGCAAAGGATTAGGCCATAGGGATCAGTGTAGAAAACTTGTAAAATCTAAGAAACTTGTATCCCCTGTTAGTCCTCCGCATCATAGTGTCTGTTCCATCTGTAGAAAAATAGGGCATTATCACTATGAATGTTGGAGTTTATCATATAACTGGCTTTGTAATCAAGTTCGTATTAATAAAGATTAGTTCGTCAAAAAGGAGTGTCTCTCTCAAGAAAACCCAAATAAAAAAAGCAACCGACACTAACAAAGTTAAGTCAACTTGGAAAGCTAAAGTTCTTTACAAAGTAAAATCGAAACTGTTGACACTGCTGTTGTTTCTCCTAACCGCCCAAAACAAGTTTGGGCACCAAAAGTGTAAACTGTTGTCTTGCAGGAGCATCTCTGGAATGCATTGACGGATCACTTGAAGTTAAAGATCAATCAAACCAAGTAGATCCTCGATAGTGGATGCTCTGGACATATGACGGGTGATCAGTCTCTGCTCGTTAAAGTTACTGATAAACGAGGCCCATCCGTATCATATGGCGACAATAACAAAGGTAAGACTATCAGGTATGGCACTTTAACCAATGCCTGTGTATCAATCACTAAAGTTGCACTAGTCGAAGGTTTGAAGCAAAATTTGCTGAGTGTCAGTAATTTATGTGACAAAGGGTTTACTATTTCCTTTATATCCAACACCTACACAGTTAGGGAAAACTTATCCAGAGATGTTAAGTTATCCGGATTAAGAGATGGGGACATATACTCAGTGTTCTTAAGAAATAATTCTTCTGACCCTGTATGCTTCCTCACTAAAGCATCAGATGAAGAAAGTTGGCTATGGTACAAGCGTTGCGCACATTTAAATTTTAAGACTTTGTCTAAATTAGCATTGCTTGACTTAGTAAATGGTCTGCCCAAACATAAATTCTCCAGAGACTCTCTGTCGAGAGTGCCAACTCAGCAAGCAGACCAAATCTTTGAACATCTAGTAGATCTCTTCAACTGGATAAGCAATTCACAAGGACTGGGCATTAAATGCATCACGAGTGTTCATGGTATGGAATTCGACTTTTCAGATATGAGATCCTATTGTTCTGAATAGGGCATTTAGCACGACTTTTCTACGCCCAGAACTCTACAACAAAATGGAGTTGTTGAGCATAAGAATCGCACATTAGTCGAAGCTGGTCGTTAAATGTTAACGGGGGCAAAGCTTCCTCTCAGTCTATAGGCTAAAGCTATGTCCACTGCATGCTATGTTCAAAACAGAGCTCTTATCAATAAGGTTACCATGAAAACACCCTATGAGATGTGGAGAGGCAGGAAACCATCAATCTCAAATTTCAAAGCTTTTGGGTGTGCTTGCTACGTGTTAAACAACTGATGATGAATCACCTAGTACTAGTGAAGCAAGAAGAAATGCTACTGATGATGCTTTAGAAGACTCAGACTTCGGACAAATTATTACGGACATCTATAACTCTAGAGAACCTTCAAGTCTGTTCGGACCAGTTCATACTGAAAGTCACAGTGTCGAAGAACTTCCATGTACTTTTGGAACTGTTCATCATACAGATACAACTAGTCCGGAAGAAGCTCGACCAGCCGATGTACAAGAACCACATGATCTGGCAGAGCTTCAAATCATTAACTACTCACTACCACTTGCGCAGAACTATAGGTGGACTAGGAACCACCCATTAGATCAAGTGATTGGTGATCCTACTGTTGGAGTACGAATGAGGGTAGCCACTTCCAATCTATGTCTCTTCTTGTGTTTTCTATCATAGATAGAGCCAAAGGTGGTGGATGAAGCTCTTCAGGATTCAAACTGGATAGATGCTATGCAAGAAGAGCTTAATCAGTTCAACAGGAATAAAGTGTGGATTTTAGTGCCAAGGCCAAGGTCGCAACAAGTCATTGGAGTTAAATGGGTGTTTTGGAATAAATTAGATATTGATGGAATAATAATCTAAAACAAAGCATGACTGGTAACCAAAGGATATCGTCAAGAAGAAGGCATTAATTATGACGAAACCTTTGCTCCAGTAGAAAGACTTGAGGCGATCCGAATGTTCCT
This sequence comes from Taxillus chinensis, assembly GCA_023512835.1. Lineage (NCBI taxonomy): Eukaryota > Viridiplantae > Streptophyta > Magnoliopsida > Santalales > Loranthaceae > Taxillus > Taxillus chinensis. The sequence continues at coordinate 54,474,586 of CM042084.1, forward strand.
GGCGTATGCTTCATATGAAAACTTCACAGCTTATCAAATGGACGTCAAGAGCGCATTTTTGAATGGAAATCTTCAAGAGGAGGTTTATGTTGAACAACCTCTGGGCTTCGTTGAACATAAGGCTGAACATATGGTATATAAACTACGAAAAGCCTTGTATGGATTGAAGCAAGCTCCAAGAGCCAGGTATGACACACTATCAGAATTCTTGCTCGAACATTATTTCAGAAAAGGGAAGATTGACACCACACTATTTCTACGGAAAGAGAAAGACCATTCTCTGATCGTATAAATCTACGTGGATGACATCATCTTCGGATCATCGAATCCGAAGCTATGTGAAGAGTTTACAAAGTTGATGACTGGCACATTTGAAATGAGCATAATGGGAGAATTAACGTACTTCCTTGGGATTGAGGTTAAACAAATGAAGGATGGAATCTTCATCAACCAAACGAAGTACACACGGGACTTAATCAAGAAATTTGGAATGCAAAACTCAACTCCCGTGAAGACTCCCGTGAAGACTCCCATGCCAGTCAGTGCCAAGTTAGATCCTGATCTTAACGGAGAATCAGTAAATGTGACTGACTACAGATGTATGATTGGGTCACTGTTGTACCTTACAGCTAGTCACTCGGACATAATGTTTGCAATTTGCATTTGTGCAAGATATCAGGCGAATCCCAAAGAGTCACACATGCTTCATGTAAAACAGATATTGTGGTATCTCAAAGGGACAGTAAATTTGGGACTCTAGTATCCAAAGGAGTCCAACTTCTCTTTATCCGGATATTCAGATGTTGATTTTGCCGAGTGTCGCATCGACAGGAAGAGTACTAGTGGTACTTGTCATTTCCTTGGAAATAGATTGATTTCATGGTTCGAAGATGGGGCGAATTCCGCATCACCGCCTCTCTTGTCGAGGTGGAATACATAGCTGCTGGGAGTTGCTGCGTACAGCTACTCTGGATGCAAAGTCAACTTACTGACTATGGGTTCAACATGACATTTGTTCCTATGTATTGCGACAATACCAGTGCGATTGCCATCAGCAACAAACATGTTATGCACCCAAACACCAAGCACATTGAAGTCAGGTATCATTTCATCCGAGATCATGTTCTCAAAAAGCACATATCTCTCGAACATGTTGCTACAGATGATCAACTCGCAGACATACTCACCAAGCCCCTACCTGATGCAAGATTTTCTAAACTACTCCTCAATTTAGGTATGCTTAACCTATCTGCATAGTTTCTTATTTTATCTTTCAACAGTATTTCTTTCAGAACATGCATCGCGTTTTATAATGAGTGTTAGACACTTACTATACTTCATGCTGATCATGCTTACTACTAATATACATTATGGTTTTGATAGTTTTCTCATATTTTCTCATCAGGAAGATGCTTATGTTTCCCGACTGAAGTTGCTTAAGTTGACATAATTAACATTATATGAGTACAAACTTCTTAGGATTTCATGATTCAAATTTTCATTTATCACCACATGTCTAATGCTATTTCATATTGATTATACTATTAACATGTCTGGTTGAAGAAATGAAATGGGTTAGCTCGGAATGCTGGTGAATGAAATCATAGCTGCAGTCTAATCAGCTTCTGAAGTGGAGTTTCTTGAAGCATAGACAGCAAAATTTTCATGATCTAAATAATTTAGCTGGAAATGTCTATCAAGAGGATTGTAAGATCCAACAAGGAGAAAATGCTTATTAATTACCCAAGTAATACCCCCCTTATATGTCTCATGACCTCTTTCCTCGCTGTTTATCTGAGGGGGAGTTCATCTTTGAAAGGATCGCATGATCTATCTGGAACCAATTGCCTAACTATTATTTTAGTAATAACCCCCTAATATGTCTCGGATGTTCTTCCCTCTAACTTCTCACTTCCGGATCTGACTAGACATGCATTGTTGAATCAAATTTGTAGCATGTTTAGATGTTTTTATTTTTTCTATTGTGCATCTTAATCGAATAATCAATTGATTGCATCTGGCATGTGCTCTTTCTTCCATTCTCACTTATGAATCTTAATCAAAGTAACTCATATATCGTTCATTTATCTTGGCTACGATGTTCAACATGACGGTTTCACTATGTTGACCAATGTGAACTTGTATGTTTCTTATCGTTCATATGCATTATTTTTAATAACATGATCATCAACTTATATGTATGTGTCTCATATGCATAAGTTCTGTTATTTATTAGTTTGGATTATGCAACTTTTCCATATCTGTTTTAATCCGTACTAATCCCAACCTGTCAAGCTCTTTGTTCCTTTTAGTGTATGTTTATTGTAATGACCCATGTTTTGGGATGTGGAGTTAGTCACAGTTTTGCCTTTTGGGGTGGCAATTGTTGGGTTTTATGGAGTTTTATTCCCACACACATTGGCTTGAACACTTTGTATGATGATGGGCAAGCTTGAGGTAAGAGATGAGCCCAAGAGGGAACCTTTAGGGGGTGCACATGATAATGCATGTGATAATGGCTTGTCACGGGTAGTGGTGTTTTTGCGTGGGAGCCTTCTAGAAGTTATTCTAAGTTTTGTGGCAAAATCTTAGGGCATTTGGAGCCATGTTTTCGCACCGTCTTCTTCGTTTACTTATGCTGATCATCTTTTCCTAAAGGACCATGTTCAAATTGTAGGTATTTTGTCCTGTGTGGATGTGGGAAGGTTGTGGCATGTTCCCTTTATCAAAACTACGTCGTTTTGATGATGAAATTTCATATATCAAAACTACATCATTTTGATGGTGGATTTCATTTATCAAAACTATGTTGTTTTGATGGTGGGATTTCATTTATCAAAACTACGTCGTATTAACGTTGGGTTTCACTTATCAAAACCACGTCATTTTGATAAGTGAGCTGTTTATATAAAGAGGTGGAGGTCTCTTTGTTTTAGGTTTAGGGTTTCTTTCCGCCAGCCGCCGCAACTGTCGCAGAGAGAGAGAAAGAGAGAGAGAGAGAGAGAGAGAGAGAGAGAGAGAGAGAGAGAGAGAGTTCCTGATCGTTGCTACTGTGGTGATTCGCATGGATGGACGGCGTCTAGCGTGGGAGCAAAAGCAAGGAGGAACCTTTTGAGGTAGGGGTTCTGTCTCTTCTAGTACCCATTTCGGGGTTAGGCCCTTTGGTGGTTGATTTGTAGAGTATTATCATTGTTGTTATAATATATATATGTAAATCCATATAGGTGTGATCTCCAATATGGATGTTGGCCTTCAATGGCATATTTTGTTTGGTTTTGATGTTGCATCCAGGGTATGGGAACTCTCGAGGTTCGTTGCGTGGCAGTGGGCCTTGGAGGCGGTTGTGTAATGACCCGTGTCTTGGGTAGAACAAGCTAGAACGAAGATGAACAATACCCTGGGCGAACGCTTGGGTCGAAAGGTGGAAGACCCGAAGATTTGGGTCGTAGGGTCAAAGACCGAGGGTCGAAGTTCAAAGGTTTGAAGGTCGAAGGTTTGATCTTCGAGACAGATCTTCGAAGCCGCGTTTCTAGCGAGTCTTCGAGGGAGTGTTTCTACTAGTCTTCGTGGCTTGGTTGTTAGAGAGTGTAATGAGCTCAAGTGGGAGTGTGTAGAGGCTGCGTGTGACAATGACCACGTTCGGATTGTGGGTATTTTGTCCTGTGTGGAAGCGGAGTGGTTAGTTCATGTTTTATTTATCAAAACTACGTCATTTTGATGGTGTGTTTCATTTATCAAAACTACGTCATTTTGATGGTGGGATTTCATTTATCAAAACTACATTGTTTTGATGGTGGGATTTCATTTATCAAAACTACGTCATTTTGATAAGTGAGGTCTATATAAGGAGGAGCTCTCTTTGTTTTAGGTTTAGGGTTTTTGTTGTCAGCCGCCGCAGCCGTCGCAGAGAGAGAGAGAGAGGGAGATTGAGATAGAGAGAGCTCAGTTCGTGGCTGCCGTTGTCATTCTCGTGGTTAGACGACGTTAGGCGTGGAGGCAAGAGCGTGGAGGATCTTTGAGGTAGGGGTTCTGTCTTTCCTGGTTTGTCCGGGGGTTAGACCCTGTGTAGAAGATTTGTAGAGTTTCTATTGTTATTGGTATAATATTTATATGTAAATTCATATAGGTATGACCTCCTATATGAATGTTGGCCTTCAATGGCGTCTTGGTGTGATTCTGGCCAGTGCATGTTAGATGTTCGATAAAATGCCTGTGTGAATATGCCTGTGTGAAAATGCCTGTGTGTATATACCTAGGACGTGTTTGATAATATGCCTGTGTGGCTGGATTTGTGAGTTTGTGAATGTATGCTTGCTAAGTGTCTGAAGTTATGCCTGTGTGACCACGCATGTTAAGTGTTTGATATTATGCCTGTATGGCCATGTTGTGCTGCGTGTTTGCTTGTACACCCGGTGGCTATGGAAGCCCGGGCTTATTTTATTGAACCCGGTGGCTATGGAAGCCCGGGACTGTTTCCGTTAGCTTGTGAGGCTGTGGAACTATTTGCCCGAGAGGCGGTTAAATCATTGGCCTAAAGAGGCGGTTAAATCACTTGCTTGAGGTGGTTAAGGTGTAAGCCTGTGTGGCAGTGGAAGATTATATTTGCTGATGTGGTTTTTTATTATATCTGTTGGAATTATTGTATCACGACACTGCACTTATACACATGGCATGTAGATGCTAGGAGCATAGGATGGGTTAGGGAGACATGATCCCTACTGAGCTGTGGTTGCTCACCCCTCCTACTATGTTTGTTTTTTCTACAGGGACCTACAGGCGTTAGGCGGGAACACCCAAGTGGAAGGCAGTTCTGTTTTGTGGTTTTACTTAACATTATTGGAGTCTTGTTGTTTTTGTGTGAGCTTTGTAACCCCAGTGGGGGAATATTGTAATGGGGAATTTTAATGTAATAAGAGCATGCTTAGACACTTTTGTAATTTTTAAACTTAATAAATATGTGATTTTGTCTCTCAGAATATAAAATGTGAAGTGTTTGGTCCTGTGTGGGCATGTTGTACTCTACTCCCTTTACCCACACTTGGGTAGAAGGGAGGGTCACGCTTCGGTCTCCTCGGGTTGGAAATCCGGGGCGTGACAGGTTGGGAATGTTAGTGTTGTTTGTTAGGCTTTGTTCCGTTGTATGTTCACGTGGGGAAACTGACCTTAATAAATTGTGTCTATAGGTTTTGCAGCAAGTGCAATGGTCAAGTAATAAAATGGAATATTAAGATTCCGGTTGCCGAACCAACAAGGAGGTAGCTAATGCTGTTAAGTAGCGAGCATTAAGCTAACAAGTTGAATTTATGTCTGGACAATTGATTTTTTAGTTTTTAAATTACAGTATAAGTCTTAAACATGCAAAATGCAGAAACTATTGAGATTGTAACGCAATTTGAAGATAGCAATGAATTAAAGGATCTAGGGTAACAATTTTACCACCCAATGCCTGATAATATTCTGGTTATGGTACTTGCTTAAAAACATTTGATTAATTTCAAGTTTATAATGGTCATCACTCACTGCCCTAACACTTGGTCTATGAAAAGGGAAGTTTAAGCTGGGCCTCATTGAGTGTGCGACTAGCATAATATATTGCCATAAAAACCTTGTCCCACTTCTGCCCAAGCACCGCTCCGACTGCATAGTTGATGGCATCACACATCAGTTCAAAAGGTTGATTCCAATCTGGAGCTACAATTGCTGGTGCTGAGATTAATCTCTCCTTTAGCTCAGTGAAGGCATGTAGGCAATCCTCAGAAAAAATGAAGAGACCTCTTGCAGCCTTGTCGCTTGTAGCCTTCAAAATGCCTCCTTTTGAGCTCATAAGTTGCCAAAAACTCCCTCTTAAGGAGATAGAGAAGTCTAGCTGATGACTAGACTACAAGAAATTAGGCCTTTAGTAAGACATAAAATGTGTTACTGTACGATACCGTAACACTTTTTGGGGTGTTAGGTCTGCTTGGCTTATGAAAAGTCCCCCGATTTTTTGTAATACTTTTTGGTGTGTTACAATTTTCTCTTACGGTAGATCATATAATAACACATGTTATTGTCTTATAAAACATTTCCGTAAGCTTTTTTTAAGCTTACCATAAAACTTCCTACATAACACTTCTTATTGTGTTACAATTATGTAATGTCAAAAATCATACAATATTACTTTTTTTGTGTTACGAAAAGTGATCGACATACCATATGCCAAGCAAACCTAACACACCCAAAAGGCTTACGATAAATCATATAAAAACCTTTTTTTCTTATAAAAATACATAATAAACCTTCTTAAATACTTACAATCATCGATTATGATTTGTTAAACAATTGTACATTATCAAAAACAACCAACATTGAAAAAAACCAAAATGCCAATATAATTCCCTTCATATATGCATAGAATTTATATTACAATCCAAAATAATCAACATATCTAAAATATCTTATAATATTTATATCTTACAAACCATAATATGAATCCAAAATGTCTAAAATCAAAACCACTAGTAAAATAATCTTTATTCCATGTCAAAATAACTTTCAAGCCCTCCATTCTGTAAAAAAAAAAAAAGCCAACAATAATTGAAGTACTTCCAAAATATAAAGCAAATAAATAAAACAAAGGCCTGTTATAAATGTTACAAATCTAAATATAGCACTTGAAATAAATAAATTTACATCACAAAGAATTAAAAACAGACGTAAACCTAGGGGAGAAAATCGACATTAGAGGCAGATGTAAATAGTAGCAAAAATAGCAGCATATTAAACAACAATATACTAAACATAAAATAGCAAAGAACAAAGGAAAAAATGACAGATCAGAGAAAAAAATTGCAAAAAAGAGAAACGCATATTAAACAAAAGAAAAAGGAAATGACATACTAGCAGCATTAATGCCTCTTCATAAATCCATATCAGATGTTATTAACAGGTTGCATGGAAACAAAGAACACAGGAAATGACAGACTAGAGAAAACAATAGCCAATAGTTCTCCTTGGCTCACCTCTTCAATACCCCTACACTAGATGTAATGAGCCCTAGCAAGCTCCAACAGTTCTCTCTAGCTGTCTCACCAGAGGCAATGAGCTCCCACATTTGAAAATTATTAGTTCACTTTTCACAGACTCAATAAAAAATTCTATTATTTGTGAATAAATCAATAGTCCATAAGTCCATAAGATTAAAAAATAGGTATTTGTTACCTATGCGGGATATACATCCACTGCATTAGTATTGGTAGTATCATTGGTGGTAAGCCTTGTGCAAAATGCAACTTCAGAATGATTTATTTGCTGCACATACACAAATGCATATTAAAAGATAAAGCATATATAGTCTATGGAGCATGTATAACACAGGTGAAACTTCTATATCTTTTCATTCCCTTACCTTGGTGATAATCTGGAAGCCATTAACTCTACTTTGCTTGTCACTAAAACAGATCAATCCAACATGAATCCTCCTTGATTGCCTTTTTCCATCGATTATTGAATTTCTCTAAGTCAATATTTGCTTACCTTCTCACTTGGATGCAGAAAAGACCCCAAAAAGAAAAGAAAAGAAAGCACATTCCAAGACAAAAAGTAAAAATCAATCTATTTGAAGTTTCTTATAAAAAATAAATAAAGAGGAAAGAGGTAAAGGTCTAAGTATAATTACCCCTCCCTGGACTAGAGGATCAGTGACACCTTGCCTTATAACCAAGTATTTCTTTGGTCATGAAAGTAGTGAATATCCACCATCATGTACAAATATTTGATATAATACCAAAGCAAAAGATGGAGGAAAATAAAAAAACAAAAAAATCATCTTCGCTACTTCATGAAGGACCACTTTTATAAAAATAATCTTCACTACTACATGGAGGACCAGTGTTATTTCCATCACACCTCCTCGAACCACTTTTATAAATTATTATGTTAACAAAACACAATGATAAGTATAATAGAAACCTTTTAAAAATTGGTTATAATTAATGCATTTACTTCAATCCACATAAAAAGTGCAATTATGGAACATGGCTATGAGTCATCACAAAAAAAGTCAGAATATCAATCACGCAAATGGATTTTAAAGGCGTTCCACTGGTTTTCATCTCAATCAATTTATATGAACATATGGTTTTGTAAAATGACTTCTATACTATAATGTAGGGTTGATGACTATGACTTATAAAACATTTTTTCTGATAGAAACCCAATGACCTATGTACTTGGAGATTCTTCTATCCAGTTATAATATGATGATGCACTTCTGACTTGTCACAAACAAGTGCTAATTGTATATTTCATGCCCCTTTTCTTTTATGATTGATCTGGATACAAGTCATCAAAGTGAAATGTGTTAGTACTTGCATATTTAAGAACAAGATAAATACCAATCAAAGCTAAAACAAATGCAACTTCTTGATCATTTAATACCCATTTGTTCAGAATTAGAGGTTGCCCAATCATTTATTTTAACTAGTATTATAATCCCAGTCATCAGATTATTACATATTAATTTGTCACTTGTTTGATAATGTCAAGTTCTCCATCAATAGTCTCTCCACCTCTATCTTCAGCGCCTTTATTTCCTTATTGTATTTATTAGGAGCAAACCTCCGAATTCAACATGTCCATATATATGTAAATATATTTATTATAGATACATATCCAACTTTTTTATATATATAAATAGATTACCTAGGAGAGAATTAATAAGTATATATGTTAATTATTAATATCATTCTTTTTGGTTAGACACATGGCTTAATCTTGCATGTGAATAGTACTGGGATCAAACCAATATTAGTGCATAAATTAATAAACACGTATAATTTCTTTAAATGGGTGAGACAAAAAAAATTCTTCCCTTTCTCATAGCTGGTTCCAAACTCCATCTGAGAGATGTTGTTAGTAGTGAGACATGTCATGTAGTCACCTATTTCCACTTTCCTCTTGCTCAAAGCCACTACCGCTCACGAGCTTCCATAGTCTTCTGGCTGCATCCCACCATAAAACAACATTGCAGTTGGCTCCGAAAATCATTAAATTCAACCCACAAATGAAAGGAAAAATTTTTGGAAAGAATTAAATAAACATTTACATGATAGTAGCAGTGGACAAGCATTTTTAGAGTGTTACCTGTTACAACTACCAAAAGCAATAAGATTTTAAGGAATTTACTATAGGCAAAAACCATATGACCCAAATAAAAAACTAAATTCGACAGACCGTATGAAATAAAAACTATGGTATAAACCGTGCAAGAAGCCAAGAAATCGAAACCCACAACATCCAACAACTTTTGCAGTTCATAAATTAAATTGATATTGGTAAAATAGGTAATGGGAGGGGGAGAAGGAACAAGGGAATTACCTGGATTCGAAAGAGGAGGATCCTCCGGTGAAGGGGCCATGACTGGCCACGACATCCAAGAGGGGCACCGTACCATGCCGCATGAGCCACCAAACCGACACCGAAGGAGAAAACTCCCTATATCAAGCGAACGGGATGGATCTGAACACAGAACCTCCCGTTGACCACCGGACAACGTGCAACCTGAAGGTCCACCACATCGCAATGGGACAGAACCAGCCTAGACCCCCGAGAGCCGCCTGCGAAGCTGCACGATGCACCCTTACCCGCGACTGCCGCCGATACCAAGAAGAGACCGCTGAACCCTATATCGCCTCACCGTGCGCATGAAGCCAAGACCTCACGGACAGATTTGCAAAAATAGGAATTGCTATTAGGGAAAAAGAAGCCTGCAGACACGTTAAACGGAGAGATGGGGCTCAATCGCATTTAGAAATGCAAGTAGCAAACGATATAGCTAGCCACAGCTATGGAGAGACGAAATCACATTGCGATCGTCGGGGAGAGCAGTGCGTGAGGTGCGTTCAATTCGATGGATACCATAATAACTCAGGGGAATGGATGAATGGGAGTTTTTTCTTTTTTAGTTTTAGGTACGAGCTTCGAAAATAAGAGTGGGATAGTTTTTAGTTTTGTGCTGGTAACACTACAAAATTTTAGCATTTGACAAAAAATATCCCGCTCACCTAAAATATTCCACACGTAATCCAAACCCCGCTCTGCATTTTCTTTAATATCTATATATTATAACACTTTTTCAATAATGTTACCGTTTGATGTTACGGTAGGCCTGATTTCTTATAGTGACTAGAGAAGAAATCATCCAAAAACCTGCCCAAAACAGCTCAAAAACACATATATAGCACAAGTAGTGTCTTTCTAGGGGTTAGAGCAAATATATATGAAATATGGTACTAAACAGGCTCTAAACATGCTCTTAAACACCCTAAATAGGCTATAAAATAATGGCTTAAATGCACGTTATCAGAAACCTTGAGGTTTCTGGGGGAAATATACTTGATATAATGATTGTTGATCGAGATGCATGCTATTTGTTTGATTATATGCCTGTGTGGCTGTAATGCATGCTATGTGTTTGATTATATGCCTGTGTGGCTGTGATGCATGCTATATGTTTGATTATATGCTTGTGTGGCTGTGATGTATGTTATGTGTTTGATTGGAGCCTGTGTGGCTGGAGCCTTCGAGGCTGGTTATGGAGCCCGGTGGCTGTGGAAGCTCGTGGCTGGTTATGGAGCCTGGTGGCTGTGGAAGCCCATGGCTGGTTATGGAGCCGGGTGGCTGTGGAAGCCCGTGGCTGGTTATGGAGCCTGTGTGGCTATGACAATGGTTGTACTTGTTGATGTGGCTTGTTTGTGTATAAATATTAATTATGGCCTATCTGTATAGTATTGCCACGACACTGCACTCGTGCACGTCAACATGCAGATGTTAGGAGCATGGGATAAGTTGGGGAGGGAACACCAAGGTGGAGGGAACCTACAGTCGTTAGGAGGGAACACCAAGGTGGAGGACAGTTCTACTTTGCCTTGTTTAATATTATTTTGTGTTGTTAGTTTTTGTGGGACCTTTGTAACCCTAGTGGGGAGATATTGTAATGGGAAATTTAAATTGTAATAAACACATGTTTGGTTTGTAACATTTATTGTCATTTGAAATTAATAATATAATTTTGTTTTTGTGAATATTTAATGTGGATGTGCGTAAAGTCCTGTGTGGAAGTGATCCCAACTCCTTGCCCACCGGGTGGGTAAAGGGGAGTCACAAACCGGTTTCCTCGGGTTGGAAATCCGGGGCGTGACATTTGTGAAGCTACAGGTTCCGATTCACTTAGCATTCTCAGCGACATATCTTGTCTGAAGTTTCGGATATGAAGTGTTGTGGTACTTCGTCCTTCTTCGACTTCAAGACAACAAAGGAATCATTTTCTCTCTTACCACACTCTGTTTCTATGGACACACTCTATTGATCATCCGGATATTCTTCTACAGATTATTTTTCATCCAGATGATCGTCGGTTCAATTCCTCCGAACACTTGGAACTCTCAACTCGCGATAAACCACGTCTTCCTTTTATCGCGTGTTTTTGAGGAGGAATAATGATGGTTTATTCAAATGCAAGTCTCAAGATAGGTAATGTTCCGGAAGAAGGCTAACAACTATCATAAATACTTGACCCTGCGACCTCCACGTCACTCTTATATTAAAAGGCACTCAAGTATCAACATTAATGACATCAGCTTGTCAGGCGGATCATTATTCCTCTCACTTACTCCCAAAGATCCGCTGGCAACCACGGACCCGGTCTTATATAATGGCTTTTATCACGCAGTGCGAGTTTACATTTCTTAATCCCTACATCCTCGTCGCTCTTCCAATCGACAAGACCTACCTTCCTTTCCCCCTCACCTTCAATCGAAATGGCACCCAAGACCTCTCTTTCTAGCGTTAATCCCGGCAATCTAGTTGATTAGCCTGCTATTTCTAATCCTCCGGCTTGGTTTCTGGATCTACGCCCCCTCCTGGAAGCCTCCCACATTCTGAACCTAGTCTCCAATCCTGTCGATCTTCTTATCGACAATATTACTGAGTACTACCAGCTCATCCGCTGCACTACCGATTCCATCCTTTCCCATGTTTGGGGTGAATCCATTGTCATCACCCATACCATCCTCCGTGCCGCTCTCAACCTACCCCCTAGTGAACCTCAGTGCCCAGACCCAGAATCGATGGCAACTTCCATGGGCTGCACTTATAAGGGGAAGGAATACAAGGTGAAGTCCTTCCAAGGTCGCTATCGGTGTATGACGACCATTCTGAGCCGATGTCTACTGGCTCGCACATCTGCTATGGACTCCATTCCATATGACCTACTCTTGGCCATGTACGGAGTCTTTGAGGGTCTCCCGATGGACTGGGAACCTTCTTGTTCCGATTGCTGAAGAATGGTCGAAATAACCAATCTTTCGGGCGGATTCTCGGCATTGTCTTTAGGTATCTGCGTCCATCCCATTTCAACAGATGTAGCACTATCCCTTTCCCCCAGGCTTAATATCTTTGCCATCTTACACCTGATGGGACCATGACTCCACGCCGGCCTTCTGCTGCTCTCCGCCTCCTTCCCACCTTGGAAAAACAGGGCAGTTCGGTTGGTGACCTAGCTGACAGTCATGCCCCTGAAGTTAGCTATGCTCACCGGTCCTCCCGGATTCGGTCCGTTGCTGCACCCTCCATCTCTCGAGCCTCCCAGCACAGTGTCCGTCCTAAACCATCCAAAGTTGCGGCGCCCTCTTAGCCAAGTCCTCATCCAGCTGATTCTCCAGTGCCTTCTCCCGCTAATGTCCCCACACCCGACTCACCCGCTGTTGCTGCTGTAGTTGCTATGGTAATGGCAAATGTTCCTCCTTCTCCTCTGGAAGCTCCCTTGCCTCCACTTCCTCAACCTCACGACTACCTTGACCATCTCTCCACCGACATGTTAACGGACCTATGGTTCCGTTTTAGCCTGGCCTGCACCGCCACCGTCCCTGACAACGACATCCAGGTGTTTTATGCCCAACACACCCAAACCCCGGAGGATATGATCATCTGGAACCTAGACCATGACTTCCTTATGCCAGCCCACATTCGAGACGTTCCCTTTGCTATTACCTCCAGACCGGCCCATGACGAACGAGTTCCTTCTCCTGCTGAGGCCAGGCCTGCCTCTCCTGCCGCAGCCATCCCTGTAGTTGACCACTCTGGTCAAAGTGGATCTGCTGCTCCGTGATAACGTGCATTTATGCCGTTATTCTAGGCCATATTTAGGTTGTTTTAGAGTGTGACTAAGGCTTATTTGCATGATAATTTGCATATATTTGCTCTAACCCAAAGGAAGACACTCCTTTGGATATAGTTGTGCTTTTTGAGCGGTTTTGACAGGTTTTTGGGAGATTTGTCTCACACACATTTGCTAGATCACCTTATACACTCAAGAAGAAGTTTTTGGAAGAAGATGGACTCAAAATTAGGCAAAATCAAGCTGCATATGACAATGACCATTGTCACGGGCAAGGGTTTTTTTGCATGGAGGCCTTCTACATGATTAGAGGAATATATGGAGTGAACTTCAGCTCATTCTGAGGTGCACGTGACATGGCCATTGTCACGTGCATTGTCGCGGGCAAGGATGCTTTTGCTCAGGAAGCTTGGTTTTCCTATACTGATGACTTGTCCCTAAACAATCTAATTCCAATTCCGCTTGGTTTGAGTTTTATTGAGATTTGAAGGAGGAGTCACCGTCACTTACCAAAACTACGTCGTTTTGGTAGCGACAACAGTTGGCATTAGGGCACACTTTATGTATGACCTATAGACCTATAAAAGGAGGATGCTAAAAAACGCATGCTTTTAGAGAGACTAAAACGCAGACAAAGGCTAGAGCGGATTCTTGGAGAGATAGAAACAGCTTTGGAGTTTGACGGCTAAAGTTTCTAGTAGAGAAGGAGAAGTATTGGGGCTATTTGTCATCTCTATTCCTCTCTCTCTCTCTCTACTGGTACTGTAATCATGTGTTATTTTGGGTTTATTGTGATTCTGAGAATGATTATGAGGTTAAACTTCTGTTCTAGGGGAGCAATGTAGCCCCCAATGTTTTGTAGTACTCTGGGTTGTGGATTGTGCTTCTTTAATTTGAGAATATCTTATTTCATATTTAGTTCTTTGATGTTTGACTGTTAAATCTAATTTATGCATGATTAGATTATCTCAGCGCTTGTCTAGGGTGGATTTTGGTGAACTAGGTTTAATGATTGCATGATGGACCAAGTCTGCAATTGTTAGATTGGTTATTTTCCTCTGTTAACTTTTATTCTCATGGACCAAATGGAATAAAAGACTTAAACCTTTCTTAACATGGACCAAGTGTAGGATTGGTGGGTAATGATCAATATGAATATGGATTAAATTGATTGGTTTAAGAACAAGTACCATAACCAGAATATTATTAGGCATTGGGTGGTGAAATTGTGACCCTAGATCCTTTAATTCATTGCTATCTTCGAATTGCGTTACAATCTCAACAGTTTCTGCATTTTGAATGTTTAAGACTTAGACTTTAATTCAAAACACAAAAATCAATTGTTCAGACATAAATTAAATTTGTTAGCTTGGTGCTTGCTACTTAACAACATTAGCTACCTCCCTGTGGGTTCGACAACTAGAGTTTAAATACTTCACTTTATTACTTGACCAGTGCACTTGCTGCAAAACCTATCAAACCAAATTATTTAGGTCAAGTTTTTGGTGCCGTTGCTAAGGAGGCAAGCCAAACGTTGTTAGGGTTAGGTGACATTAAGTGATCGAGTTCATTTGTGATCTAGAATTTTTAATTTTCTGTTTTTCTAGTGCGGCGTTACCTAGTTGTTGGATCAAGCCCAGAATTTGGATAATGCTGATAAAGCCCTATGTAATTTGATTTGACACCTTCGTTGTTTTATCTTAAGTCATTGCAGAAGATATGGCCTTCATCCGGATCTACACTCGTTAGAGCAAAGCTAAGGACAGGATACATAATCCTGATCCAGGTGAGAATGAGTGTCGTCAAACACTCGGTATATAACCAAGTCTTTACTTCATACGAAATAAGGATCATTCGTGTGGACTAAGAACTTAAAAGCTACGGACCAAGAATTCCGCACCTAATACTTCAAACGGACTAAGTCAAAAAGATGCGGAGTAAGAATCTTAGTCTACAAAGTCGCACGGAATAAGAGAGTCGTCACGGAGTTGAAAAGTTAAGTCTTCCACTCAATCGGACTAAAGTAAAGAAGACACAAAGTAAGGAATGCGAGTCTTCCATACATGCGGAGTAAGGAAGTACTTCTACGGAATAAGGACTTGAGTCTTTATTCTCACGGAGTAAGAAGACTAGATGCGGAGTAAGGAATCCGAACCACTCACTCATACGGAGTAAGGAAACTAGATGCGGAGTAAGGATGTGCTAATACGGAGTAAGCCATCCGTTTCTTTAACTCATGCGGAGTAAGGAAGCGCTGATGCGGAGTAAGCATTCCGACCTTCTCTTTCATACGGAGTAAGGAAGCGCTTTCACGGAACAAGGATTCCAGTACCAAATTGATACGGAGTAAGCAATCAGTATTACGGAGTAAGCAATCAGTATTACGGAGTAAGGATCCGAGCTTAGTTTAACCACAGAATAAGGAACTTTATACCGGATTCAAGAAGACGCTACTTCAACTTATCTCTTCGTAATCGAAGTCACCATCTCGCTGCTTCCCGATGTAAGACAAACTCGTTGAAAACTTAAAGCATCTTACACGTGGATCATCCAGATATGTGGACACTACTTTAACTACACTTGGGAACTTACAAAGACTCTTATGTGTTGCAAACCCAAGATCTTGGAGACCACATCCGCAGCAATTGAGGCAGAGAGATTTCCGAGAGATAGTTAATGTGTACAATGTCCGGAATAACAAGTTCCAAGGTTGTCGCTTGTGGATGTTGCTATAAATAGTAACACTTGTACACTTTAGTCATAAGTGCAATAAGAAAAAGAATAACTTTGTGTATGTACAAAAGCTCATTGAAATCATAGAGGCTAGCGTGTGTGTACTTGTAAGCAGAGTGCTAAAGAATTGTTAAGTAGATCTAAAAGCTTCCAAGCTTTAGTTTGCTTCCATTTTGTTGTACTTATCATACTGATAATAAAACAAAATACTTCCACTATCTGGTCATCTTTTGCATTGATTCTATCTCTTAACCAGATAAGTGTTGTGCTAAAGAGTTAGAGAAAAGTTTCGATAAGAGCCTATTCACCCCCCTCTAGGCTCCAATGGACCAAGTGGTATCAGAGCAAGTTCTATTTGTTCAAAGTAGAGATCTACTCTTTCTCTCTCATCAATGGCCGAAGAAAGCAGTATGCTATTCAACACTCACCTTAACTCAGGAGGTGCACAAGAGCCCCTTCCCAATCGTAGCAGCAGTGAAAATTTCGATCCACCTCAACTTGCTGCTGTCGCTGCTTCACAACCACGGAGTTCTGGTTTCACTCTGACAAAGCCGCCAAAGTTCACACCTGAGCTTTTCTCCCAATGGAAAGCTCGCATGAGAATGTTCATGGTTTGCCATGATCATCTCATGTGGCTGTGTCTTCATCAGGAGATGCCCTCTCCGATGACAATCGGAGAACATGGAGTTAGAAGACCAAAGACTGATGCTGAATTCACCAATGATGAAAGAGCCTGGCAGTGTGCTAACGAAAAGGCTCTGGCATATGTTACATCGTCTTTGGACTTCGAAGCTTTCACGGACGTCCAGGGCTGCATGACAGCGAAAGCTGTCTAGGATAAACTGACAATCCTCTATGAGGGAAGTCAGTCCCAAATGCAGAATGTTATCTCTACTCTCAGACAGAACTTTGAGAGTTTCAACCACAAACCTGGCAAGTCTCTCGAGAGCATCTATCGGAGATTCGACAAGCTAATCCTTGAGCTAAAAACTTTCAATGAGCATTATTCTCAATCTTAAATCAATGACAAGTTTTTTCACTCCTTGTTAGATCGCTACTACTCCAAGCAACTCCAGATGCAATCCGACAAGAATTGGTAGTATGTTCCCCTTGAAGAACTATATGGAGAGCTACGGACTCATGAGGTTAGGTTTAAATACTCTGACCGAGATGAGAAAATAGCTCGGAAACAAAAGGGGGTAGCTTTTAAAGCTATGGAATGTCTCATCATACTAAGGAATGATGATACTGAAGAGTCCGAGAATTCTGACTCTAACGGTGAAGAGGAAATAACTCTTCTCGTCAAATCCTTCGAGCGATTCCTATGGAAAAGCAGAAAAGGATTCAGAAAAGGCTCCTCATCGTCATTCCGAAGGAAGGAGCGATCGGAGTCCAGTTCCCAGGAATGCTATAACTGCAGGAAAACCGGTCACTGGGCCAAGGACTGGAAATCCAAATCTAAAGTGGCCGAGAAAAGTGACAAGGTTACTCCTCACCACTCCACCTCAGACAACAGCAAGAACAAGATGAAGGCATTCGTCACAAAGTACGTTAGTGGCTCGAAAGAAGAGGAGGAATCCTCGGATGATGAGCTAGCTCTTAAGCCGAACGTCTACCTCATGCAAATACTGAGGTACCTTCAATCTCTGAGCTTATGAGTAAATTAGAATCTCTTATTATTAAACGTGATCATGAAAAGAATGAGAGACTAATAATTACTCAAATGTACAAAGATATGGAAAATCAGAACAAACGTCTTGAGATTACTGTTGCTAGACTAGAAAAGGACATAACTGACTTCAGGGGTAAAGAGGCTTGGTATCATGATCTAAGAGCTGAAAATCACTTGCTAAATACCAACCTAACAGGCCTAAAAGTGATTGTGAAACATTTCGAAAATGAACTGGAACAGGAAAAGGAAATAAATCGTAAGTGGCTAAAATCCGAGGAAATAGCCTCTACTTTTAGGACTGATCCAGACAACATCCGAGTCAAACCTGGCCTAGGCTCCGAACCATCGACCTCCACACAGACTACTGAGTGTCCTCCGGATTTCATTCCGAAACTAACCAACCTATACCATGTTAGTACGTCTAAACCATTGGATGGTTTCATTTCAGGTAGAACCATAGTCTATGATTGTGAAACTGAGGCTGTTACTGCATTTCCCAAAGTAGTAGCACCCGTATCTAACGATGAAGGGAAGGTTGTTGCAGTTAAAGCCGAAACTGTAGCACCTAGAAAGAAAGGAAAGGCCAAGGCTGGCGCATCTAGGGCCAAGAGCGCGTCACCCAATTGCAAAGGATTAGGCCATAGGGAACAGAGTAGAAAATTTGTTAAACCTGAAAAACCTGTATCCCCTATTATCACTCCGCATTATAGTGTCTGTTCCATTTGTAGAGAAATAGGTCATTATCACTATGAATGCTGGAGCTTATCTGATAGCTGGCTTTGTAATCAAATTCATATTAATAAAGATTAGTTTATCAAAAAGGGGTCTTCGAGCAAATCTAAATCTAAATCTCAAACGAGTGTGTCTCCCAAGAAAACCCAAGTAAAAGAAGCAGCTGGACCCAACAAAATAAAGTCAACCTGGAAAGCTAAAATTCCTAACAAAGTTAAATCCGGAATCAAGCTGACACCACTTCTTTGTTTCTTCAACTCGCTCAAACAAGTTTGGGCACCAAAAGTGTAAACTGTTGTTTCACAGGAGCATCTCTGGAACTCATTGTCGGACCACTTGAAATCAAAGATCAATCAAAGCAAGTGGATTCTCGATAGTGGATGCTCTGGACATATGACGGGTGATCAGACTCTGCTTGTTGAAGTTAATGACAAACGAGGTCCATCCATATCATATGGTGATAACAGCAAAGGTAAGACTGTCAGGTATGGCACTTTAATCAATGGCTGTGTATCAATTACTAAAGTTGCACTAGTCGAAGGTTTGAAGCATAATTTGCTAAGTGTCAGTAATTTATGTGACAAAGGATTTACTATTTCCTTTATGTCCAATACCTGCACGGTTAGGGAAAACTTATCCGGAGATATTAAGTTATCCAGATCAAGAGATGGGGACATATACTCAGTGGTCTTAAGAAATAATTCTTCTGACCCTGTATGCTTCCTCACTACAGCATCAGATGAAGAAAGTTGGCTTTGGCACAAGCGGTGCGCCCATTTAAATTTCAAGACTCTGTCTAAATTAGCATCGCTCGATTTGGTTACTGGTCTTCCTAAACATAAATACTCCAGAGATACTCTCTATCGAGAATGTCAACTTGGCAAACAGACCAAACATAGTTTTAAGAGCAAATCAGTCAATTCAATAATTGCTCCCTTATAACTTCTTCATATGGACCTCTGCGGTCTCATTTCTGTTCCTTCACTAGTTGGTGCGAGATATAACCTTGTGGTTATCAATGATTTCACCAGGTACACATGGGTGATGTTCCTGAAATCTAAGGATCAAACATTTGAGCATCTTGTAGATCTCTTCAACTGGATAAGCAACTCACAAGGACTGAGCATTAAATGCATTAGGAGTGATCATGGTACAGAATTTGATTTTTCAGATATGAGGTTATATTGTTCTGAATAGGGCATTCAGCACGACTTCTCTGCACCCAGAACTCCACAACAAAATGGGGTAGCTGAGCGCATGAATCGCACTTTAGTCAAGGCTGGCAGATCTATGTTAGCAGGGGCAAAACTTCCTCTCAGTCTATGGGCTTAAGCTGTGTCCACTGCCTACTACGTTCAGAACAGAACTTTAATAAATAAATTTACCATGAAAACACCCTATGAGATGTGGAGAGGACGAAAGCCCTCAATTTCACATTTCCGAGCTTTTGGGTGTACTTGCTACGTACTGAACAACGACAAAGAACCCTGGAATAAATTTGAACCAAAATCTGATGATGGGATATTTGTCGGATACTCACTGTTGGACCCCATTTTGTCCGGGTTGGACATACCAACCCCATTTAATATATATGCCTTTTGCCCATGCCATATACCTTGTTGAACAGGTCCATAGAGATTCCCTGCGATTTGCACAAGATGGATGCATTGACACTAACCGGGAAGCCCAAAATTGATAACCTCTGTTGCCCGCCCCTAAAATGCCCCAAGATCAATGCCGGGTGATAGAGGATGAAATTTGGAGACTAATGCAATTGACTAAGCTCAATTCTGATTTAAAATGAAGAAGTTATGGCCAAAACAACTTTCGTTGGAAAAAGTCAAACCTATCAAAAGACGATCAATGCCCCTGGTCAAATGGCCCGAAAATGTGCACATGAGGAATAGTCTGAAATGTCTATTTAGGCGAATACGGGTCTTCCCAAACAATCCTTAAAAGGTTGTCCATTTTTGCATTTTGGGTGACGGTAAAAAGGTAATTAAAAGTTAAAAAAAAGGGAGTTCGGGCTTGACCGTTGACTGTTTACCTTCGACCTGCCGACACTTCGACCCGTTGACGCTCGAAGCCTCGAAGCCCTGAAGCCTCGACGCCTCGCAGCCTCGAAGCCTCGAAGCATCGAAGCCTCGAAGCCTCGAAGCATCGAAGCCCTGAAGCCTCGAAGCCTCGACGCCTCGCAGCCTCAAAGCCTCGACGCATCGAAGCCTCGAAGCATCGAAGCATCGAAGCCTCGAAGTACCGAAGATTCGAAGCCTCGAAGCCTGTAAACCTCCGACCTACCGACACTCCGACCTTCGACCCTTTGACCCTTGACCTTCGAACCCCGTGAGCCTTCGACCCTTCGACCTTGCCAACATTTCGACCTGCCGACACTACGACCCATTGACCGTTGACCTTCGACCCATCGAAACTTTGACCCACTGAAACTTCGACCTGCCGACATTCTGACCCTTTGACCTCTGACCTTCGCTGTTTGGCCCCTCTCGCTGGCTTTCTCGCTGGCTGCTCATGGGACACGTTGTATTAGCTGGCCATGTTATCAAAGATGCTTTTCAACGCCTATCAGTCACATGTGTCAATAAAAGACCAAAAAAGGCAATCATAGATCGACAGTCCACCCGACAAAGCATAGAATGTATGAATTAATAAATCTAGGATTAATAATACACTCGACAAAGCATTAAATGCAGCAATTAATGAGATGCAGCCAAATCTCTTTAAAACTAGTATCCTCTCCAACGAAAAAAGGGATCACGCCCCAGCTTCTTCCCTGCGCAAAAAAAAAAAAAACGAGAAGAGAGGACAGTCTGCAAAAACAGAAAACGAAAAAGAGCTCTGCTATTCTGCCATCTTCACATCCAGAGTTCAGAAATTCCCCTATCCCCAGATTCTCGCCCAAAAAAAAATGCCCAGAAAAAACAAAGAGAGAAGAGTTCGTCCAAAAAAAAAAAAAGAGTTCAGCAGGGAGAACGCCCAGATTACGCCTAGAGAGAGAGAGAGAACGATTCTGCCCAAAAAAAAACGTTAAGGCTCTGCTATTCTGTCATCTGCCCAGTCTTCACATCTAATTCCCCGATCCCAAAAGAAGAACACCCAGATTTTCGCCCAACTCTCTCCGTTTCCCAAAACCAAAATCGCCCATCCTTTCCAACTCCACTTTCCCTCTTATCTCGTTCCAGCCCTCTTTTTCCCAGAAAACAAAAAAACATAAAAAGCAACTCCAGTCCTACCTTTTCCTTACGTTTCCCTCACAAAAAACAAAAAAACAAAAACCAAAAAATAGGAAAAACCAGTCTCCAGTTCTTTTTCATGCCACTGCTTCTCACGCCCACTTTGCTTATTGCCAGCTACCAGAAAATCTTAACCTCAAAAAAATATCACTCCAGTCTCCAAATACCAGGAAATCCTCTTCACAAGTCCCGCTTCCAGATCTGTTGGTTCTAATTCGAGCAAGTGACTATCGGCGTAGACAGGAGCTCAAACAGAAGACTAGTGTTGCAAGCCCCAAAGTCGGTTCAGTCTTTATTTATTCATTACTTTTCAGCTTATTTACATTGATATTTGATGTAATTCTTCATATTTCCTTGTCTTTCTTTTTCTTTTATTGGTATGCGTTGTATTTTCCTTGTATTTCCCTTCCCTTTGTATATGTGTATGTTGTAATATGTAAAGTATAGCAAAAAAAAAACAACAAACAAACAAAGAAAAGAGAGAGAGCAAAGGGAGGCATGAAGAAAAAGAAAAGAAAGAAAAAGAGTTGGTCGTTTTGATTTATGGATGTCACAATCACACACATCACTTTGTATGTTATTGTGTTAGTTCATGGTTTTATCCTTGCAAAAAGAAGCAAAAAAAAGGAGAAAACGTTTTCAAAACCAAAAGGCATTGCAAAGCCAAAAGACAAAACAAAAAAAACAAAAAAAAAATAAAAACAAAAAAATATTTTCAAGTCAAAACGTATTTCCACTTTTGGGATTTCCAATTCCACGCAAAAACAAAACAAAAACAAAACGTTTTTTTAACAAAACACAAAAACCAAAAAAATGTTTTCTAACCCAAAAAACCAAAAAGGAAAGTAAAAACAAAAAAACAAAAAAAAACAAAAAAACATGTTTCCATTTTTTAGGACTTCAATTTCCAAAATAAAACCAAAAAAACCCCAAAACAAACCCCTAGGATCTCATTCTCCACTTTAAACAAAAACCCAAAACTTTTAGGATTCCCTTTAGAAATTTAGGTAAATCCATTTTTTTTAATAAAAAAACAAAACAAAAAAAATTAGCTAAATAAAAATCATAGACTTTTTTAGGAAATCTAACCCAGTCGTGGAAGTGCAAATAAAAAAGAAAACCTCCTCCTCCGAAAATAGATACCAAAAGGGCGTTGTAGGGGTGCTAATCCTTCCCTACACATAACCAACTCCTGAACCCTTCTCTGATAACGCAAACCACACCTTAACTACTCATAGTAGAGGGTATCCAACTGTACCCCAAAAACAGTTGGTGGCGACTCTAAATTTCTCACCATTGGTTTAGTTTGTGCCCACCCCAAAAGGGCCCGGACGAAAACCAGTGATGACACTCACTACATAGTAAGGCTTATCGAATCTTCAATAGAAAACTTTTTAAAGTTGAAGAATCTATCCATGTAACTTTTGATGAAGCTAACCTAGATTGGTCAAAAGTTTGTTCTTCAAGTTCTAATGTGCAAGATAAGGATGACAACATCGACTATTCAAAGTTTATGAATGTTCCTGTCACTCACACTGACCAATCACCTAGCATTAGTGAAGCACGAAGAAATGATACGGATGATGCTACGGATGAATCAGACTCTAGACTTCCAGTAAACTCCGAACACACTCCTACGGATATCCAAAACTCTGGAATACTGTCAACTTCTTCCGGACCAGTTAATACTGAAAGCAACAGTGCCGAAGAACCACCGAGTTCTTCCAAACCTGTTAATACGAAAATAACTGACCCGGAAGAAGTTCAACCAGCGGACGTACCTGAACCACCTAGTCTGGCTGAACTTCAAATTATTGAGGATCCACCATCACATGCGCGGAGCTACAGGTGGACAAGAAACCACCCTTCAGATCAAGTGATTGGTGATCCTACTGTTGGTGTAAGAACAAGAGCCGCCACCTCCAACATGTGTCTTTACTCATGTTTTCTATCACAAGTAGAGCCAAAGGTGGTGGATGAAGCTCTTCAAGATTCCAACTGGGTAGATGCTATGCAAGAAGAGCTTAATCAATTCAAGAGGAATGAAGTGTGGACATTAGTACCAAGGCCAAAGTCTCAACAAGTCGTAGGCATTAAATGGGTGTTCCGGAACAATCTAGATAAGGATGGAATAGTAATCCGGAACAAAGGCTGACTCGTAGCCAAGGGTTATCGTCAAGAAGAAGGAATAGATTATGACGAAACCTTTGCTTCAGTCGTAAGACTTGAGGCAATCAGAATGTTTTTGGCGTATGCATCATATGAGAACTTCATAGTTTATCAAATGGACGCCAAGAGCGCATTTCTGAATGGAGATCTTCAAAAGGAGGTATATGTAGAACAACCTCCAGGATTCATTGAACCCAAGGCCGGACATCTAGTTTACAAACTACGGAAAGCCTTGTACGGACTCAAGCAAGCTCCCAGAGCCTGGTACGACACACTCTCAGAGTTTTTACTTGCTCACAACTTTCAAAAAGGGAAGATTGACACCACGTTGTTCTTATAAAAAGAGAAAGGACACTCTCTGATTGTACAGATATATGTGGATGATATCATTTTCGGATCATCAAATCCGAAGCTTTGTGAGGAGTTTGCTAAGTTGATGACTAGTAAGTTCGAAATGAGTATGATGCCAGAACTGTCCTACTTCCTTGGAATAGAAGTCAAACAATTGAAGGAAGGGATCTTCATTAACCAAGCTAAGTACACATGTGACTTAATCAAGAAGTTTGGTATGGAAGGTTCATCTCCCGTCAAGACTCCTATGCTAGTCAATGCCAAGTTAGACCCCGATGTGGAAGGCAAATCAGTAAATGCGACTAAGTACAGAGGGATGATAGGATCCTTGCTATACCTTACAGCAAGTCACCCGGACATTATGTTTGCAACTTGCATTTGTGCAAGATATCAGGCGAATCCCAAAGAGTCACATATGCTTCATGTCAAAGGGATATTAAGGTATCTCAAAGGGACCGTGAATTTGGGACTCTGGTATCCAAAGGAATCCAACTTCACCTTATCCGGATATTCTAATGCTGATTTCACCGAATGTCGCATTGACAGAAAGAGCACTAGTGGTACGTGTCAGTTTCTTGGAAATAGACTGATCTCTTGGTTTAGTAAGAAGCAAAATTCCGTATCAACCTCCACTCTGAAGCTGAATATATAGCTTCTAGGAGTTGCTGCGCTCAGCTTCTCTAGATGTAAAGTCAACCTACTGACTACGGTTTCAACATGATATCTATTCCACTCTACTGCGACAACACCAGTGCCATTGCTATTAGCAACAATCCTGTCATGCACCCATAGACTAAGCATATCAAGGTAAGGTATCACTTCATTCCCGACCTTGTTCTCAAAAAGCACATATCTCTGGAACATGTTGCTACTGAAGATCAACTGGCAGACATTCTTACAAAACCCCTACCTGATGCAAGATTCTCTGAACTACTCCTTAAATTAGGTATGCTTGACTTTTCTGCATAGCTTCTAATTTAGTTTATCCAACAGTATTGTTTCTCAGAACATACATTGTATTTTCTTTTGACAGTAAATGACATATACTGAACTTAATGCTGATCATTCTTACTGATTAACTTGCATCATGCTTCTGATTTTAATCTCATATTTCATTATGGGAGGATGGTTACGTTTCCCGACTGAAGCCGTTAAAGCCAACATGATTAAAACGTATATGAATAACCTCATTAGGATTTCATGATTTTATTCTCCACTCATCACCACATGATGAATGCTGGTTCATATTGATTGCTCTATTAACTTGTATGGTTGAAAAAATGAAATGGGTTAACTCGGACTGCTTGGTGGTTGTACTCACAGTCGCAGTATGATTAGGTCCTGAAGTGTAGTTTCCTAATGGGTAGACAGTGTTGTTTCATGATCTAAATTCTTTAACAGTTAATGACCATCGAGAGGATCGCATGATCTACGGGGGAGAAAATGCTTTATTTATTATCCAAGTAATACCCCCCGTATATGTCTCGTGACCTCATTCCTGGCTGTCTATCTGAGGGGGAGTCTATCACTAAGAGGATCGCATGATCGAAGGAGGAGAAGTAGCTATCTATTACCTTTGTAATGATCCCCTAATATGTCTCAGATGCTCTTTCCTCTAAACTTTCACTTTCGGATCTAACTGGACATGCATTGTTGAATCAGAATTGTGGCATGCAAGGATGTTTTTCTTTCTTCAACCGTGCATTTTAATCGAATAACCATCTACCTACTTTTGACATGTGTTCATTTCTCCATTTCACTCATGAATCCTAATTTGGGAAAAATCATATGATTTTTAATTAATCTTAGCTACGTCATTCAGCAAGAAGGTTTCGCTATGTTGACTAATATGAACTTGTGTGTTTATTATCTGACATATGCCTTGATTTAGTAATAATGATCATTCTTTTGTCTATATGTGTCTTTTACATTCATTTTCAATGCATTAAGTTCAGTTCCTAATTAGTTTTTAATTGACTATTTGTTCATATCCGTACTAATTCCTTTCTGTACAGCTTCCTGTTTTTTTAGTTTATTTTCATGAAGCTACAGGTTCAGATTCTCTTTGCAACTTTATCGATATATCTTGTCTATAGTCTCGGATTTGAAGTGTTGTGGTACTTCTCCTCTCTTCGACTTCACAACAGCAAAGGAATCTACTTCTATCTTACCACACTCTGTTCTCCAGACATGATCTACTTTTTATCCGGATGATCTTATGTTGGATATCGTATACTCCGGGTGGTCGTCGGTTCATTCCTCCGGACTCTTGGAACTCTCAAATCGCGATAATCCATGTCTTATTATATATCGCATGCTTTTGAGGAGGAATAATGATGGTCCATTAAATGCAAGTCTCGAGATGCACATACCTCCCAAAGAAGGCAAACAACTGTTATCATTCCTTGGTCATGCCATCTCCACGTCATCTCTATATCCGGAGGCGCGCCGCTATCACGACTAATGACATCAGCCTGCCAAGCGGTTCACTGTTCCACTCACTTAATCCCTAGAACCGCTGACATTCACGGACTCGATTTTATATATCTTGGACATTCCTGCGCAGCACGAGTTTTACATTTTCCAAATCCCTAAAACCCTCGTCGCTCCTTCAACCTCCATGTAAGGACCCGTGTTCCGGGTAGTGAGGAGTTAATCGCAGTTTTGCCTTTTGGAGTAGCAAATTGTTGGGTTTTGAGGATTTTTATTTCGACACACGTTGGCTATAACACCTTTTATGATGATGAGGAAGCTTGAGGCAAAATTTGAGCCCAAAAGGAGGTGCCCGCGACAATGGTTGTCACTTGCATAGTTTTTTTTCATGGGAGCCTTCCTAATGTTGCTCTAAGGCTTGGGGAAAAAATCCTAGGGAATTTGGAGGTGCCCGTGACAATGGCCTTTGTCATATGTAGCCTCCATTAGCTTGGTTTTGTGATCCTTGTAACTTTTTCCCAAAGAACCATGTTAAAATTATGGATATTTTGTCATATATGGATGTTAGAAGGTTGTAGTGTGTATCAAAACTACGTCGTTTCGATGATGGGCTTCATTTAATCAAAACTATGTCGTTTTGATGCTGGGCTTCATTTAATCAAAACTACGTCGTTTTGATGTTAAGGTGACTATATAAAAAGGTGGAGCTTTAAGGTGACTACGTCGTTTGTATATTCTTGTAACCCTTGCAGTCGTCACATACAGAGAGAGAGAGAGAAAGAGAGAGAGAGAGAGAGAGAGAGAGAGAGAGAGAGAGAGAGACGGCCAGAGAGAGAGAGAGAGGGACAATCCAAGGCCGACGATCTAAGGTTCCTGCTGACGATGGGAGACCGGAGGAGTTGAGGTAGCTAGGATACAATGATCTATTGTATTCCCAAATTTTGGAGGTAGGGATTCATTGTCAACCTTGTACCCCTCCCAAATTCTGGATTTTCACCTGTCATAAATGAATTCTAGAATTTTGGTAATGGATTTGTTGTGATTCTTTTCCTAACCCCAATTCTGTGAATGAGATGATGAATATATATATATATATATGTATATGCATGTGTTGGATTAATATGAGTTTTTAAATATATATATATATATATCTGAGAAAAGAATTGATTTGGATGATGTCTATGAGTTGCGTTTGCCTACATAGGTAAAACTGTAAACTGTGACTGTTATTGAGGATGTCGCTGCACTGCATGAGCTGAGTGCACTGTTGAGTTATATTGTTATCCCTGAGTTGTGCTTGCTGAGCTATATTAACATGTTTGAATTGAGATATATTGTTGAGTACCTTGTACTGAATTGGGATGTATGCCTGAGTTGCATTACTAGATACACTTGTGCTTAAGCTGTGTTTACTGAGATGTACTGAGATATACTTGTTAAGATGCTGTGAATTTGTGATTGAGATTGAGTACCCGAATACATGTGGGTTGAACTGAGTTATGGGCCAGACACAATTACTGGACCCTTTGAGATTTGGCCAGGACTGCGGTCCTGAGTCTCGGTATAGCACTCACGACGGTGGGCTAAGTCTGCACCCATTCTTGAGGGTAGGTATGGCATCCGAGGAGGTGATGGCCATATCTGACTCGGGTGGAAAATGTTGCATAGGTGTCCATGCAACATTCACCTGGATGTGGTATGTCATGTCGCCGTGGTGGCGGGGTGTCCTTTGCCCTCCAGTGTGGGCACAGGTAAATGGTGTGTTACTGGATGATGTTTGCTGCTTAGCTTTAGGCACTACTCGAGCATAAGCATACACTTGTCATGCATATTGTAGAGTGGGACGGGTCTGGGGAGACTGGAACCCTACTGAGCTATAGTTTGCTCACCCCTCCTATAAACTGTTCTTTTGCAGGGTCTAGCAGGTGGTAGGTGAAAGAGCTGTGGTGGTAGGCCACTGAGGCTGAAGACTTTATGTTAGTTTCATTGTTTTTTGTGGGTTTTTGTTTTATGGTTTGGATTATTTGTAAACAGAGCACATTGTGGTTTAATGAGAGTTTTTCCCCTATTGAGTTGTAATAAACTTTGAGCCCCTTTGAAATGTAATAAATTGAGATACGGTTATTGTTTGATTTGTGTTTGTGCATGGTTTGGGAGCGGGAGCATGCCCCGTGGCATGTTAGCCTGGTTGTACAAGTTTGGGGACAGCACCCGTGTTATAAGTCCTTTTTAGGTGCTTGCACTAATCCCTTGACCCTTCGGGTGCAGGCATGGGCAGTCACTACCCATTTCCAAGTAAAAGGAAATTGGGGCGTGACACTCCAAGACCTCGCCTCCTTCTCCTCTCAATCTTTCCCTCAAATGGCACCTAAAACCTCTCTTTCCGGCGTTAACCCCGGCCATCTGGTGATTGGCGCACTGTCTCCGATCATCCGGCTTGGTTTCTGGAACTCCGCCCACTCTTGGAAGCCTCTCACATCCCAAACCTGATCTCGAATCCTGTCGATCTTCTTATTGAAGACATTCTTGAGTTCTACCAATAGATCCGCTGCACCACCGACTCCATTATCTCCTACGTCCACAGTGAATCCATCTTCATCAACCCTGACGTCCTCCGCGCTGCTCTCAATCTACCCCTGGTGATCCACAGCGCCCGGATGCTAAGACAATGGCTGCTTCCATGGGCTGCTCCTATAAATGGAAGGAGTACAAAATGAAGTCTTTCCACGGTCGCTACCGATGTATGGCGACCATATTAAGCCGTTGCCTCTTGGCTCGTACCATTGCTCTGGACTCCGTCCCGTACGTCCTTCTCTTAGCTATGTACGGCTTCTTTGAGCGTCTCCCGATGGACTGGGGGACATTCTTGTTCCGACTGCTGAAGAACGGCCCAAAGAACAACCTCGTTCAGGCGGTACTTAGTGGTGTCTTCCGGCATCTACTTCCGGACCATTTTGCCCGATACGATGTTATCCCTTTCCCTCAGGCTTATTATCTTTGCTACCTTACGCCTGATGGGAACATGATGGCCCGCCGTCCCTCTGTTGCTCTCTGCCTTCTTCCTGCCTCGGAACAACAAGGCAGCTCAGTTGGTGACCCCTCCGACAGCCATGCCCCCGAACTCAACTCTGCTCACCGGTCCTCCCGGATTCGGTCCGTTGCTGCCCCTTCCATCTCTCGAGCCTCCTAGCACAGCGTCCGTGCCGACCCCTATGAGGTTGTAGGACCATCTCAGCCCAGTTTAGCTAAGGCTGTTTCCCCAACACCTTCAGCTGCGGATGACCCCACTCCCTCCACTTCCGCAGTTGCTGCCGCGGTTGATACTGCCGTTGCCACTGCCGTCACTGATGTCCCAGACTCTCTCCCGGAAGCTCTTATGCCTCCTCTACCTCAACCCCAAGACTACCTTGACCATCTCTCCACCGACACCCTAATGGACCTATGGTTCCATTTTAGCCTCGCCAGCACTGCCTCCATCCCCGACAATGACCTCAAGGTGTTTTATGCCAAACACACCCGCACTCCAAAGGATATGATCATCTGGAATCTGGACCATGGCTTTCTTACGCTTGCTCACATTCCGAGCATTCCCTTTGCTGTCTCCTCCAGAGAGGCCCATGACGCACGGGATCCCTTCCCTGCCGAGGCTCGGTCCGCCTCTCCTATAGGTGCCATCCCTATTGTTGACCTCTCGGGTCAAAGTGGCTCTGCTGCTCCGAAAACACTCCTCTCCGCCTTAACCGACTCTTCCACCTCCATCGAGCAAAAGATGGACCTTGTCGCCTCGTCTGTCCATTCCCTCTCCACCTCTTTTGCGGACTTGGCCCACACGATGGCTCGTCCTCCTCCCATACCTCGCCGATCTGCCCAACCGAGGGAGAAAGTGTCATCTGATCCTCCTGCACCTTCCTCCTCTCGTGCTGACAAAAAGTGGTCTGCATCCTCACTGCTTCTGGGAGTTACCATCCCCAAACGCAGCCGCTTCTCTCAATCTAGCTCCTCTAGTGCAGCTCCTCCTTCGACCTCTCCATCTGCAGCGGCTGACACCTTCCTCCCATCATACGCGGATCTTGATCCTCTTGATGAAGATGGAAGTGTTTTTAATGCTATGGCCAGGTATGCTGCGTCTAATGCTAAGCGAAGATGTCTATCCGAGTTTTACCCCTTCTCTCCTCAGGACATAAGGACTATTCGTTCTGAGACGGGTCTGCTCACCACAGAAGACATAGACAACTTCTCTCGGGTAGTTAAGATGGAGATGAGGCTATTTTCATCCCTATACAAGGACAGGCACATGTTTGATATCTTGCCTTGTTGGAATGAAGGGTATCTTCCAGACATAGTCGACATTCAAACCTTCATTAACGGAACTGCTGAGGATAACATTCCCTGGAAGACTCTTCAATCTGTCCTTATTCCATACCGGGTCATGACGCCGTACTTCATGCTGGTTGTCTTTATGATTCCATCCAAGCAACTGATCCTAATTGATTCCCATCAAGTTGTGGAACAAAATATTAGAAGGAATCAATTTGAGCCACTGTGTATTCATCTGACGGAAGCTGTAAAGCAATCAGGGCTTTATGAAGAAAGGGGCTTGAGTCCGTTAGGTCCAACTGAAAAGCTGAAAGTGACGGTCCGGGGCAAGAAGCTAGTGCCACAACAGCCTCATGGAGATAGTTGCGGAGCCGTTGTCTGTTTCTTCATCAAATCTATTGTCAAGGTGGATAAAAACTGGAACAACATCCAAGCCTGCACAATGGAGCAGACAATGGAGCTTAGAGAGAAGGCTGCAACGATGATCTTCAAGTATAGTAAGTCTTATGTACCTTAATGAAAATTTTGTATAAAGGCTGACTTGTACTTTGTTGCTGATCAATGAAAATGGGTGTAATTTCTTTTCTGTATGATATCTCCTTGCGTTGCTTACCAGATCAGATTATAAAGGGTTTGGGCATATCCATAATTGGGGGAGATTGTTGGATCAAGCCCAGAATTTGGATAATGCTGATAAAGCCCTATATAATTTGATTTGAGACTTTTGTTGTTTTATCTTAAGTCATTGCAGAAGATATGACCTTCATCCGGATCTACACTCGTGAGAGCAAAGCTAAGGGCAGGATACATAATCCTGATCCAGGTGAGAATGAGTGTCGTCAAACACTTGGTATATAACCAAGTCTTTACTTCATACAGAATAAGGATCATTCGTGCGGACTAAAAACCTAAAAGCTACAGACTAAGAAGTCTGCACCTAATACTTCAAACGGACTAAGTCTAAAAGATGTAGAGTAAAAATCTTAGTCTACAAAGTCGCACGGAATAAGAGAGTCATCACGGAGTTCAAAAGTTAAGTCTTCCACTCAACCAGACTGAAGTAAAGAAGACATAGAGTAAGGAATCCGAGTCTTCCATACATGCGAAGTAAGGAAATACTTCTACGGAATAAGGACTTGAGTCTTTATTCGCACGGGGTAAGAAGACTAGATGCGGAGTAAGGAATCCGAACCACTCACTTATACGGAGTAAGGAAACTAGATGCGGAGTAAGGATGTGCTGATACGGAGTAAGCCATCCGTTTCTTTAACTCATGCGGAGTAAGGAAACTAGATGCGGAGTAAGCACTCCGACCTTCTCTTTCATACAGAGTAAGGAAGCGCTTTTACGGAACAAGGATTCCAGTACCAAATTGATACTGAGTAACAATCAATATTACGGAGTAAGGATCCGTGCTTAGTTTAAACACGGAATAAGGAACCTTATACCGAATTCAAGAAGACGCTACTTCAACTTATCTCTTCGTAATCAAAGTCACCAACTCCCTGCTTCCCGATATAAGACAAACTCGTTGAAAACTTATAGCATCTTACATGTGGATCATCTGGATATGTGGACACTACTTTAACTACACTTGGAAACTTACAAAGACTCTTATGTGTTGCAAACCCTTGATCTTGAAGACCACATCTGCAGCAATTGAGGCAGAGAGATTTCCGAGAGACAGTTAATGTGCACAATGTCCGGAACAACAAGTTCCAAGGTTGTCTCTTGTGAATGTCGCTATAAATAGTAACACTTGTACACTTTAGTCATAAGTGCAATAAGAAAAAGAATAACTTTGTGTATGTACAAAAGCTCGTTGAGATCATAGAGGCTAGCATGTGTGTACTTGTAAACAGAGTGCTAAAGAGTTGTTAAGTAGATCTAAAAGCTTCCAAGCTTTAGTCTACTTCCATTTTGTTGTACTTATCATACTGATAATAAAATAAAATACTTCTACTATTTGGTCATCTTCCGCATTGATTCTATCTCTTAACCAGATAAGTGTTGTGCCAAAGAGTTAGAGAAGAGTTTCGATAAGAGCCTATTCACCCCCCTCTAGGCTCCAAGGGACCAACACCGGTATTCCTCTGTTTTTTTCTATTTTTAGGGGTGCACCGTAGGTGTTCGAAAAAATTCATCTGTGTATGCGTCACACCAGGGGTGAATTACTGCCTTTTGATCTAGAGATAGAATGGACTTTGCGTGAGCAACGAAGAGCTAATAGAGTATCAGTTGCAGCTAAATAGCAGTTGGATAGTCTACACACCTTGTGTGAATAAATAATGGCAGACAATAGAGCAAGGGAGGACCATGATGGTTAGATTAGTGATAATGGTCAAGGTGGTCAGCAGCCACGTACTTTCACGGATTTTGCAAAACCTGTCCTTTCAGATGAATATTCTGGCATCAGAAGAGTACCAGTTCAAGCAAATAATTTTGAGCTAAAGCCAGCATTACTTCATATGGTTGGGTAGGAAGCTTTCAGACGTTCAGCATTAAATGACCCACACAATCATCTAGTGAGATTCCTCCAAATATGTGATACGATCAAAATCAATGGAGTGTCTAATAATGCAATCAAGCTCTGACTCTTCCCGTTTTCTTTGAAGGATAGAGCACTTGGATGGTTCCAATCTCTACCAGCTGGAAGTATTACCACATGGGATCAAATGGTAGAGAAGTTCCTCTCTAAGTACTTTCCACCAACGCGGGTGATACATATGAGGAGTCAAATTAGTCAGTTTAGCCAGCATAGTGATGAATCTCTCTATGAAGCTTGGGAGAGATTCAAGGACTTGGTTAGGTGGTACCCTATCCATGGAAGACCGGAATGGTTGCAGGTGGGGTCTTTCTTTATGGGCCTGCAACCAAATATGAGAAACATGGTTGATGTTGTAGCTGAAGGAGCCTTTATGATGATGGAACCTGCTGCTGTTGTCGAACTATTAGAGAGAATGGCAATATCTAATTTCCAATGGTCTACTGACCGGCGTGCTAAGTCCAAACCAGTCGCGGTAGTTTCCAATTCAAATCCATTGGAAGAGCTAACCAAGAAAACGGAGATGTTGACTGAGCAAATGTTAGTCATGGCTGTGAAAATGGAGGGACGAACTGATCAGAAAACTGTTGTTGAGGAGAATGCAACTACTCAATCCCTTGAGGAAGCTCAATATGTTGGTAGAGGAGGAGGTTTTCAGAGACAATTTTAGAACCAGTATCAAAACCCTTCAACAACCAACAATTACCAAAATCAAGGAGGAGCTCAGAATTTCCAGCAGCCATACGTATGGCAGAGGCAGAACAAAGCTCCAGCCAATGGAGCTCCATAATATGGTGAGAGTTCTCAGCCACAACTACCTCTAGGATTTTAGAAGCCTCCACAGCAGAAGGAGGAAGACAAGGAAAAGGCAAAAGATGAAGAGATGAAGAATTTTTTCTATCAATTTGCAAAGCAAGCAACTAATTGAATGAGCAAAGGAGAAACAAGGATTGAATCTCTCACTACTTCAGTCTAAGACCTTGGTGCAGCTATGAAGAATATAGAGTAGCAAATAGGTCAGTTAGCTAATGTAGTGAAGCCTTCGTCATCAAATAGCTTCCCTAGCAACACTGAAGTTAACCCAACAGAGCATTGGAAGGCTATCACGTTAAGAAGTGGAAAAGAACTTTAGCCAATAGAGAATGAAGTGGTCTCCAAGGAAGGACCAGAAGAGAATACTGAGGCAGAATAGGTAAAAGGCAGTGCTTAACAAGAGAAAGGGAAGGCAAAGGTTGAAGAGAGTCAGTCAATAGCTATAAAGCCAGCACCATATCAGCCACCTATGCCTTATCCTCAAAGGCTAAGGAAGCAGAAGCTTGATCCTCAGTTCCGTAAGTTCTTGGAGATGTTTAAGAAGCTTGAGGTAAATATTCCCTTGGTGGAAGCATTGGAGCAAATGCCCAAGTATGTGAAGTTCTTAAAGGACTTGCTTACCAAGAAGAGATGCTATGAAGATTATGAGATTGTGGCGGTCACCAATGATATTTGTGCAGTTTTATAACATAAGCTACCACCCAAGCTAAAAGATCCAGGTAGCTTCACCCTTTCGTGCACCATTTCGAATTCACAGTTGGAACAAGCCCTTTGTGATTTAGGGGCAAGTATAAATTTGATGCTTATGTCTATCTATCGACGGTTAGGCTTAACGGGTATGAAGCCTACGTCTATTTCATTATAGTTTGCTGATCGTTCAATAGGTAAACTTGCAGGCATTATTAAAGATATCTTAATTAAAGTGGACAAGTTTATCTTCCCAGCTGATTTTGTTGTATTGGAGATGGAGGAAGATAGAGGTGTTCAACTGATACTAGGGAGACCATTCTTCAGCACAGGCCGGGCATTAATTGATGTCAGTTCAGGAGAGTTGACGTTGCGTATGGATGAAGATGTAGTTGTTTTTAACATGGAGAAGTCTATGCGCAAAACTAATGATTCTTCACGCTATTTCTGGATTGATCACATTGTAGACTTTGTGGATGATTATTTTGAAGAGAATATCATAACTGAAAGTCTGGACCATGAACTACAGCAAGTAGATTTCACTGAAGTTGACAAAGAAGAAGAGCTAGAAGCTTTAGTTGAGCAAGCTGAGTAGCAGCCTTCAGTACCTACAGAGCCTTCAGTGTCTACGGATCAGCTCCCAGTATTAAAACAACTTCCTGAACATCTTAAATACGAGTTTTTGGATACACAAGGAAGATATCCCGTAATAGTAGCTACAGCATTAATAAAGGAACAAAGTGAACAGCTACTTGAGGTTTTGTGAAGACACAAGCGAGCCTTGGGTTGGACAATTGAGGATATAAAGGGTATTAGCCCGGCGATCTGTATGCATAAGATTTTAATGGAAGAGACATTTACTCCCACAGTTGAGCGGCAGTGCATGCTTAACCCTGCTATGAAAGAAGTAGTTGGCAAGGAAATCATTAAGTGGAGGAAAGCTGGTATCATCTTTGCTATCTCTGACAGCTCATGGGTGAGTCCAGTACAAGTGGTTCCAAAGAAGGGGGGTATGACTGTTATTAGAAATGAGAAAAATGAACTCATTCCTTCCCAGACTGTTACAGGATGGCGTGTCTGTATTGACTATCGAAAATTAAACAATGCTACCCTCAGGGACCACTTTCCATTGCCATTTATTGATCAGATGTTGCACCGTCTTGCCTGATATCCATATTATTGCCTCCTTGATGGCGATTCAGTGTATAATCAGATTGCAGTTGCATCAGAAGACCAGGAGAAGACAACTTTCACGTGCCCATTTGGTACATTTGTATTTAAACAGATGCCGTTTGGTCTTTGCAATGCACTTGCTACGTTTCAGAGGTGCATGATGGCAATTTTTCAAGGTTTGGTGGAAGATATTATGGAGGTCTTCATGGATGACTTCTCTGTATTTGGTTCTTCTTTCTCCACTTGTTCGAAGAATTTGGAAATGGTTTTAATCCATTGTGAAGACAAGGACCTCGTCTTGAACTGGGAGAAGTGTCACTTTATGGTCAAGGAGGGTGTTGTCCTTGGTCATAAGGTATCTGCAGCTGGCTTGGAGGTTGATCGAGCCAAAATTTCTACTATCGAGAATCTTCCTCCTCCTACCAATGGGCATTCGAAGCTTTTTAGGCCATGCTGGGTTCTATCGGCGCTTCATTCGGGATTTTTCAAAGATAGCGAAACCCCTTAGCATGTTACTGGAAAAGGGTGCTCCTTTTATCTTTTCGGCAGATTGTTTGAAAGCCTTTACGGTGTTGAAGGAAAGACTGAGTTCAACACCTGTGATTGTTGCTCCTGACTAGGCCTAACCATTTGAGTTGATGTGTGATGCCGGCGATTATGCAGTTGGAGCAGTACTTGGACAAAAAAGGGACAAGGTATTTCGGGCTATTTACTACACCAGCCACACACTCAATGAAGCTCAGTTGAATTACACTACAACCGAAAAGGAGTTGCTGGCTGTGGTGTTTGCTTGTGATAAGTTTCGGTCTTATCTTTTGGGAACAAAAGTTATTGTTTACACTGATCATGCTTCCCTGAGGTATTTGTTCAGTAAAAAAGATGCGAAACCCAGATTGATTAGATGGGTTCTGTTGCTCCAAGAGTTTGACCTGGAAATCAAAGATTTAAAAGGAACCTCCAACATTGTGGCTGATCATCTATCTAGACTGGAGTTAGTGGAAGGTAGCACAAAAGAGTCTATCATTGCAGACACCTTCCCTGACGAGCAACTGTTCGTAGCAAAAGCAAAGATGCCATGGTTTGCGGACATAGTGAAGTATCATGCATGTTCCTATGTACCTCAAGAGTTTACTTATCAGCAAAAGAAATGGTTTTTAGTTGATGCACGTAAGTATATATGGGACGATCCCTATCTCTACAAGCCAGGTGCTGATCAAGTTATGAGAAGATGTTTTCCAGAAGAAGAAGTGGAAAGTGTTTTGAAGCTTTATCACTCATCTGATTATGCTGGCCACTTTGGAGTGCAAAGAACGGTGGCAAAGATTTTGCAAAGTGATTCTATTGGCCTACCATGTTCAGAGACACTTACACCTTTATTAAGTCTTGTGATCAGTGCCAACGAACAGGAGGTATCACAAGGAAGCAAGACATGCCTCAAACTAGTATTCTTCCAGTCGAACTCTTTGACATTTGGGGTATTGACTTCATGGGGCCCTTTCCACCATCAGATGGTTTCTCCTATATTCTGCTAGCAGTTAACTATATTTCAAAGTGGGTTGAGGCTATCCCCACAAGGAAGAACGACACTCAAGTGGTCACAAAGTTCCTTCGCCGAAATATATTTAGTAGATTTGGGACACCTCGAGCAATTATCAGTGATAAAGGGAGTCATTTTTGTAATAAAATGTTTGAGAAGCTCTTAAGCAAGTATGGAGTCCAACATAGGCGAACATTAGCCTATCATCTACAAGCTAACGGCCAAGCTGAAGTCTCTAATCAAGAGATTAAGAAGATATTGGAAAAGACAGTGGGAGGCAACCGCAAGGTTTGATCTCAAAAGCTAGACGAAGCATTATGGGCATACTGCACTGAATTTAAAACGCCCATTGGGATGTCCCCCTACCGTCTGTTGTATGGAAAAGCTTGTCATTTGCCGGTGGAGCTTGTGCATAAGGTATTTTGGGTTGTGCAGAAGCTGAATATGGATCCCAATGCTGCAAAGGAACTTCGCCTGTTCCAGTTGAATGAATTAGAGGAGTTCCGGTACAACGCTTATGAAAGTGTTCGGCTCTACAAAGAGAGGGCTAAGATCATTCATGATAGGAAGAACCATAAAAAGGGCGTTTGTCGCACACGCGCTCCAAATAAAATTTAAATTAAGTATAACATAGGGCTAACATAGGTCGTTCTCTACCAGAGGACTTATAAAACTCAATTCAACCTTTTTAATTACCTATTTAACGAAAACTAATGAAAAAGAATGAAAAAAAAATTGTGGAATTTTGAATGAATTAAAACTAATTAAAGCAAAGATTTTAAACTATGAAATTCAATTAATCAAAGAATGTAACCAGTTTAACTTCACACCTAAATGCTGTTTATTACTATCCCAAAAGATAAATTAGATAAATTATGGCCTCATAATTTAAATGTACCAAGACACCATGAATACAATTAAATTATGAACTTATTCTAACTAGAATAACTATGAATTAATTCTCAAAAGACCGCTTGTTCCCTACGAAACAAATCTTTTCACTCAATTAAAATATTAACGCACGATGAATTGCTAAATCAACACTCAACTGAGATATTAAATTAACAAATCAAAGAGATATAGAATTAATTCATAGCACATAAAATACCAAATTAAATATTAAAACATGAATTCAAAACAAGCTCCAAAGTGCTACGCTAAACCGATTACAAAATACTTATCCGTCCATGGGTTGGAAAATCACAAATTAGTTCCAAAAAATTAAACAGCAAAAATAGAACAGAATTAAGAAAAATAGGCTACAGAGAATTAAATATCCAGTCTTGAACTCGATCTGAATCTTCAATGCTTGTTGCATAATCTCTCTCTAATTACTGCTACGCAAAGGCTGGACGTGATGGAGATGACGTGAAAGATGGTGAGATGATCGAACGATGGGACGATCGTGATGGAGAGATGGTGTTTGAAGACGGCGCTGGGCTGATGCTGCGTGGGTAAGGCGCTGGCGTCGAGAGAGATGGTGCATCGATGGTGGGTCTCCTGTTAACATATATATCTTCTGCATGCAATTCCTTTAACGTGATCCCCAAGCCAGCCTTGTCATTTAATTTCTCTTTCCAATTTATGTACATGTACCACCATTAATCTATATATGTGTCCTCTCCACGCCACTTCAAAATTATGCAAATTGTGACCCACATCTTTAATTGATTCTCTCTCTCTCTCCACTTAATATCTTCTCACGGTTTCTATTTTTTTCATCCCTACACAAAAGGATATTCAATGAATTAATTAACCATGCATGCATGTGCAATACCCATATACAATACGTAATTAGCCCATAAAACAAAATCAATCAAAGAATTAATATCAAAATTAACTCAAATATCAATTAGTAAAATTATAAATAAGCCCAAAGAAATTAGAATAAATAATTTAACATTAAAACCACCAAAATTAATATTAAATCTATAAAAATAAATAAAACAGTAAATAATTGAAATTGGAGAAAACTATTATAAAAATGCATTAATTCAACAAAATATTCAATTAAAGCCCATAAGTTAAATACAAATTTAATGACAAATTCTCCAGCTATCAAATTCCCCCACACTTGAACTTTGGTCGTCCTCGAACAAAAACAAAGATAAAGTACCAAACAAAGACCATCTAATCATGCAAATTTAAATATATACAGAGAACAACTCAAGTATAACGAATCAAGTTCTAGTATGGATGTGGGTGTGTGTACCAAAATTATTCAACTTCCACACCTTATCAATTTAAACCTTCATTCATAACACTTAATGAAGTTGCACAAATATGATTACAACACTAAAAGAGAGGAAACAAAAATAAAACAAAATTATTGGATCAAGCCCAGAATTTGGATCATGCTGATAAAGCCCTATGTAATTTGATTTGAGATCTTTTGTGTTTCTTTGATCATTGCAAAAGATATGTTATTAATCCAGAGATATACTCGTGAGAGCAAAGCTAAGGACAGGATACATAATCCTGATCCGGACAAGAGTGAGTGTCGTCAAACACTTTGTCAATAACCAAGTCACCAATACATACGGAATAAGGAACATTCATGCGGACTAAGAACTTAAAAGCTACGGATTACGGAATTTGCTCTTAATATCTGAAACGGACTAAGTCAAACTGATGCAGAGTAAGAATCTTGGTCTACAAGGTCGCACGAAGTAAAAGAGTCGACACGAAGCTAAAAGTTAAGTCTTTCACTCAAGTGAACTAAAGTAAAGAAGACACGGAGTAAGGCATCCGAGTCTTCCATACATACGAAGTAAGAAAGTACTGATGCGGAATAAGGACTCGAGTCCTTATTCGCACGGAGTAAGGAACTTAGATGCGGAGTAAGGAATCCGGACCACTCACTCATGCGGAGTAAGGATGTGCTAGTACGGAGTAAGCCATCCGATCCTTTAGAGTCGCACGGAGTAAGAAACTTACATACGGAGTAAGGAACTTACATACGGAGTAAGGAAGCGCTGATACGGAATAAGCACTCCGACCTTCTTATTCACGCGGAGTAAGGAAGCGCTGACACGGACTAAGGATTCCAGTACCAAATAGATACGGAGTAAGCAACCACTGACACGGAGTAAGGTTCCGAGCTTCATTAGCTACGGAGTAAGGAAAATTATACCGGACCAAGAAGATGCTGCTTCAACTTAACCGCATTTAAAATTATCAGCTCATGGTGTCCCGATGTAAGACAAACTTGTGGAGAACCTGAAGAATCTTACACGTGGATCACCCGGATATGTGGACACAACTTTAATTATATTTGGGAACTCACAAAGGCACGTATACTCTTCAAACCCAAGATCTTGAGCTCCACAAACCGCAGCAGTCAAGGCAGAGAGACTACCGAGGAATAGTTAGTGCTGAACTCATTCTGGAACTACAAGTTCCAAGGTTGTCTTTTAGGAATGTTTTTGTATAAATATTTATACTTGTATATGTAAAAAAAGTAGAGTGCAGAAAGCCTAAATCATTACTGTGTATACACAAAAGTTCAATGAAATAATATAGGTTAGAGTGTGAATCCTTTTGTAAACAGAGTGTAAAAGAGTCTTGCTACTATTTTGTTGTATTTATCTTTTGATAATAAAACAATATACTTCCACTATCTGGTTATCTTCCACAATGATTCTATCACTTAACTAGATAAGTGTTTGTGTCATAAGATTATATAGAGAGTTTAGATAAGAGCCTATTCACCCCCCCCCCCTCTAGGCTCCAAGGGACCATCAAGTCGTATCAGAGCAAGTTCTATTTGTTCTAAGTAGAGATCCCACTCTTTCACTCTCAGCAATGGCCGAAGAAAGCAGTATGCTATTCAACACTCGCCTTAACTCCGGAGGTGCATAAGAGCCCATCCCGAATCGAAGCAGCAGTGAAAACGTCGACCCACCTCAACCTGCTGCTACCTCTACTACTCAACCACGGAGTTCTGGTTTTACTCTGACAAAACCGCCCAAATTCACACCTGAGCTTTTCTCCCAGTGGAAAGCTCGCATGAAGATGTTCATGGTATGCCATGACCATCTCATGTGGCCCTGTCTTCATCAGGAGATTGCAATTCCGATGACTATCGGAGAACATGGAGTTAGAAGGCCAAAGACGGATGCCGAACTTACCAACGATGAAAGAGCCTGGCAGTGCGCTAGCGAAAAGACTCTGGCTTACGTTACATCGTCTTTGGATTCCAAGGCTTTCACGGACGTCCAGGGCTGCACGTCAGCAAAAGCTGTCTGGGATAAACTGATAATCCTCTATGAGGGAAGTCAGTCCTAGATGCAAAACGTGATATGTGCTCTCATACAAAACTTTGAGAGTTTCAATCACAAACCTGGCGAATCCCTTGAGAGTATCTATTTGTAAGGACCCGTACCTTGAGTTAGTCACAGTTTTGCCTTCTGAGTAGAGTTTTTCTAGATTTTGACCTAGTGAATGGGCTCAAATGAATTCACGTGCAAAAGGAAAGATGTTTAGAATGATGTCCTCTATCTACCACAGAAGTTTCAGGCTAAACAGACGTGTATGTGAGGTGCACGTGAAATGGTCCAATTCACGTGCAAGTGTGGTTGTCTTCTAAATGATGCAAGGAGGCTAGGGGTGAAGTTTGAGTGTATTTGGAGTCCATTTGGAGTTGCACGTGAATTGGGAATTCACGTTCAAATTGGCGTGCAGCCATATTTTTGCATGGTTCCCTTGGTTTTGACATTCTAATGATCTTTCTCCAAAGGACCATGTTGAAATTCTGAGTATTTTGGCCAATATGGGTGCGGAAAGGGGCTAACTTGTGTGATCAAAACTACGTCATTTTGATCCTGGGATTCACTTAATCAAAACTACGTCGTTTTGATGTGGGTAGTGTCTATATAAGGAGGGCTTGAGTTTGAGTTTAGGGTTCTTGTGTTCTTCCTTGCTACAGCTGCTGCCAGAGAGAGAGAGAGAGAGAGAGGATCTCCGGACAGTTGCTGTGGTGGTTCGCGTCGTTGGAAGGTGTCCAGCGTAGAGGTTAGGACAAGTCTGAGGTAGGGATTCATGTTCTTCCTAACTCTCTGTTTTAGGATATCTGTCCAGATATATATATATGTAAATCCATATAGGTGTGATCTCCTATATGGATGTTGGCCTTCAGTGGCATGTTCTGTTGATTCTAATGTTGAATGTGGCCTGAGGATTTTCTAGGTTTGTTTATGCCCACCATGTGTTTGATGAAATGCCTGTGAGGCCTGCACACTATGTGTTTGATGAAATGTCTGTGAGGCCTGCATGCCATGTATTCAATATAATGCCTGAGAAACCTTGTATGTGGGTGTTTGATGATATACCTATGTAACTGGTGTGTACTATGTTTGATTTGTATTTGATTTTAAGCCTGTGAGGCTGATGTGTGTGGCTTGTATCTGACCATGTTGGTCCCTCTGAAATAAAGTGTAAATGCTGTGCTGAGTTTACATATTGAGAAGTAATGCTGTGCTGAGTTTACATGTTGAGATGAAATGCTATGCTGTTCTGTTGGTCTGTTTGAGACTGAGCTGAGATATGGGCCAGGCACAATAGCTGGACCCCTTTGAGATTTGTCCAGGACGTGGTCCTGAGTCTCGGTGTAGCACTCACGACGGTGGGCTAAGTCTACACCCATTCCTGAGGGTAGGTATGGCGCCCGAGGAGGTGGTTGACTGTCACGCCCCGGATTTCCAACCCGAGGAAACCGGCACGTGACTCCCCTTTTACCCACACGGAGGGCAAAGGGGTTAGGATACAAACCAAGAATTTTACATTTCAAGCATCCACAACACATTCAAGAAAGTAATATTCATAAAAATATTCCAAACCAGTTTATTACAACAGAATTCTTTCCAATCCCATCCCCACCGGGGTTACATCGTTCTCCATAAAAGAAAACAACATAAATGGAAGAGTAAAATGGATAAGGTCTTCCACCTTGGTGTATCCACCTAACGCCTGTAAGTCCCCTGGAAAACAAGCAAACACACAGTAGGAGGGGTGAGCAACCACAGCTCGATGGGGATCAAGTCTCCCCAACCCTTCCCATGCTCCTAGCGGCTACATGCATGTGCACGGGTGCAATGACGTGTTACAACAATCTCAACAAACAATAACAAACCACATCAGTCGTCACAATTATCCACCACACAAAACACAAGTGATTTAACCGCCTCTTCAGGCCAAGTTATTTAACCGCCTCTTCAGGCCAAGTGATTTAACCGCCTCTCAGGCAAAGTTCTTTAACCGCCTCTTCAGGCCCAGATACCACAATCAAGCACACAACACACATGGTCACTCAAGCATACCACCAAACACTTGGTGTGCACCCGTTCACAAGCGCACAAACCCAACCATTCAGGAAAATAGAGCAACACACGGCATACATACATACACTAAACCACAAATCCACCCACACAGGCATATTATCAAACATGTAATGGGCATATACATACAGCTATATTCACACGGGCATTTCATCGAACACATAGCATGTAATCCACGGAATCACACCAACATGCCACTGAAGGCCAACATTCATATAGGAGGTCACACCTATATGAATTTACATATAAATAATATAATATTCCTGCCTAGGACCCTAGGACGGAGGAGGATTTAGGAAGAACAGAACCCCTACCTTAAAGCGGCTCTTCCTTGCTCCCGCGCCAAACGCTGTCCTCCCCACGCAAGATGCTCCTGAGCAACGAACAGCAACTCCCCTTCCCTCTCTCTCTCTAGCTCTCTCTCTCTCTGGGCAAAGCGGTGCAGACAAAGGAACACAAGAACCCTAAACTCAAACTCAAGCCCTCCTTATATAGACACCATCCACATCAAAACGACGTAGTTTTGATTAAGTAAACCCAGGATCAAAACGACGTAGT
Source organism: Taxillus chinensis (assembly GCA_023512835.1). Taxonomy (NCBI): domain Eukaryota; kingdom Viridiplantae; phylum Streptophyta; class Magnoliopsida; order Santalales; family Loranthaceae; genus Taxillus; species Taxillus chinensis. The sequence continues at coordinate 54,519,045 of CM042084.1, forward strand.
TTTGATCACACAAGTTAGCACCTTTCCGCACCCATATAGGCCAAAATACTCGGAAATTTCAACATGGTCCTTTGGAGAAAGATCATTAGAATGACAAAACCAAGGGAACCATGCAAAAATACACCTGCACGCCAATTTGCACGCCAATTCCCCAATTGGCGTGCAGCTCCAAATGCACTCAAACTTCACCACAAGCCTCCTTGCATCTTGGAAAGGCCTGGGGAGCAAAATATGCTTGCACGTGAAATGGGTGAATTCACGTTCAGCTCCAAATGCTCTGAAATTTCTGTGGTAGATAGAGGACCTCATTCTAAGAAACTTTTTGTTCTTGCACGCCAATTGTTTGAGGCCATCTACTAGGTCAAAAGTGAGCTCCAAGATCAGCCAAAACAAACCTTTAAAACCGCTTTATACGCATAAGATCTTCCTAGGGCATAAATGTACGCTATCGCTTGACACATGCACCTCTCAAAAGTCCCCTCTTGGGCTCATCTCTTACCTTAAACTTGTGTACCAACATCCAAGGTGTTTGTGGTTAACTCCTTACACACGGGTTACACACGGGTCATTACATCCTCTCCCCCTTAAGACTTTTAGTCCTCGAAAAGAAATGACATACGAGAAAAACAAACACAAGCTACCCATTTGCCACACGGCGAGCTACAACACCCAAATGGGTCATACACCACACACAAGACAACGGCACATAACAAGCACCACCATAATCCATAACCACAATAATGCACATAACACATGTCCACATGGCACGAATACACATCTCAAGGCACATCACAAATAAGAACACATGTCTTTAAAAGATAATACAAATACATCAACTAATACAAGAAAACATCACTATCCATCCCTTGGCCAACAGCCACCTCCCACGCTTAAGATTGTTCGTCCTCGAACAAGTCCGTCTTGCTCACGCATCACGGACTCACGTTCCCATGTCTCCTCCTCAATGCCACGGTGCTGCCACAGCACGCGAACCAAAGGAATAGCACGACCACGCAAAAGCTTCTCTCGCCGATCGAGAATACGGATAGGGACCTCAATGACGGACATGTCATCCTCGATGTCCAACGTCCCCCATCAATCACATGAGTGGGGTCGGGGTGATACTTCCGCAATCGGGACACGTGAAACACGTTGTGCACTCGACTCGACCCGCGGTGGTAACGCTAACCGGTAGGCCACGGGCCCTACACGATCCGAGAATCTCAAAAGGACCAATAAATCGCGGAGATAGCTTGGAACCTCGCCCAAACCGTCGATGTCCACGTCGTGGAGAGACACGAAGGAACACATGATCACCAACGAAAACTCCAAAGGTCGCCGCCGCTGATCCGCATAAGATTTCGCCGACTCGAGCCGACAACAAATGCCGACGAATCAACTTGACCTTCTCGGTAGCCTCTTGAACCAACTGTGGTCCCAAGAGGCTGTCTCCCCCACCTCGGTCCAACACAAAGGTGATCGACACGGCCGTCCATACAACGCCTCAAAGGGAGCCATCCCAATGGATGCCCGATAATCGTTGTTGTAGGCAAACTCCACCAAAGGAAGGTGAGTTGCCCACGAACCCCCGAAATCTAGCACACAAGCCCTCAACATGTCCTCCATGGTCCGATTCGTCCGCTCGGTCGACCGTCCGTCTCCGGGTGAAAGGCGGTACTCGGATGAAGCTTGGTCCCCATAGCCTCCTTGCAAACCTGCCCCAAAACGGGAAGTGAACCTCGAATCCCGGTCCGAGACAACCGATGAGGGTACGCCATGCGGTCTTACAATCTCGTTCATGTACAGTGACTCAAGGTCCCAATGGAGTCCCGCTCGCGAACAGCCAGAAATGGGCCGACTTTGTGAGTCGATCCACAATTACCCAAATCATATCCTTCCTCCCGAGTGGTGGGTGGAAGACCGGTCACAAAATCCATCGCTATATGGTCCCACTTCCACTCCGCTATGGGCAAGGGCCGTAACATTCCCGCCGGCCGCCGATGCTCGGCCTTCACTGGCCGACACGTGAGGCACCGCGAAACAAAGGCGGCCACATCGCGTTTCATCCCAGGCCACCAAAAATGTGCCCGAAGCGCATGATACATCTTCGTACCCCCTGGATGCACAAAGACCCTAGACCGGTGAAACTCCCTCATCACCCTCATCCCCGAGGGAAGAAGCTACTACCAACCGCCCCTGAAATGACAACTCATGCTCGGGACCCTCTGTCCAGTCCCCGGATAGCTCCCCGGCCTCAATACGGGCACGGAGAACCTCACACTCAATGTCACCCAGGTGTTCCTCCCGGACGCGCTGGTACAACTCGAGCACAACCACCAAAGGACTCGAAGCGTCCCACCATCACGAACAACAAGGCTGCGGCTAACGCCGCCAAGCGCTCCATCGGCTTCCACTCTCTCACGGCCACCTCGGCTTTCCCTTTTCCGCTCAACGCATCGGCCACAACATTACCCTTGCCCGGGGTATAGGCAAGAGTAAAATCAAAAGTCTCGCAAATACTCCACCCATCTCCTTTGCCTCAAATTCAAGTCCTTCCGAGTAAAGATGTCGAAGGCTCTTGTGATCCGAGAACACCACAAACTTTTCCCCCCAAGAGGTAGTGCTGCCAACTTTTCGGGGCGAAGATGACGGCTAACTCAAGGTCATGAGTAGGATAATTCTGCTCATGAGGCTTCAAACGCCTTGACCCATAAGCTACCACACCGTGCTCCTGCGCATAAGCACACACCCCAAACCAACCCCGGACGCATCACGGTACACTTCATATGGAATATCCTCCCGAGGTAACCTCAACACCGGTGCGGTGGTCAAACAGGTTTTGAGAGTCTCAAACGCCCTGCCGACACTTGTCAGTCCAATCAAACTTCACGCCCTTCCGAGTCAACGTCGTCATAGGAGCCGCCAAACGGGAGAACCCCTCGACAAAACGACGGTAGTACCCCGCCAAGCCAAGAAAACTACGGATTTCAAAACGTTGGTTGGCCTTGCCCACGATGCCACGGCCTCAATCTTGGCCGGGTCCACCCTAACTCCCTCGGTGACACCACATGGCCAAGAAAGTGAACCTCCTGCGACCAAAACTCACACTTGCTAAACTTAGCAAACAGTGCCTGGTCCCTCAAGGTTTGCAACACTTTGTTGCCAGGTGCTCCACATGTTCCCTCTCGGTCTTGGAATACACCAAGATATCGTCGATAAACACCACCACGAACGAGTCTAAGTATGGGGCAAAGACTTGGTTCATCAAATGCATGAACACTTGCTGGCGCATTAGTGAGCCCGAAAGGCATCACTACCCACTCATAATGCCCATACCCGCACCAGGAAAGCCGTCTTAGGGATGTCCTCCTCCCTAACCCCGAGCTGGTGATACCCCGACCGTAAATCTATCTTGGAAAACCACTGGGCCCCACTCAATTGGTCAAACAGGTCATCTATCCGAGGCAACGGGTACTTGTTTTTCACAATCCGATTCGACTTCTGTGGTCGATGCAGAGACGAAGCGTGCCATCAGCCTTCTTAGCAAAGAGCACCGGAGCACCCCAAGGTGAGGTACTTGGTCTGATATACCCCTGGCCCACCAACTCTTCGATTTGCCTCTGAAGCTCCCTCAGCTCGGCTGGCCCCATACGATACGCTACTTGGGAAATCGGACCCGTCCCCGGCACCAACTCAATGGTGAACTCCACACTCCTCTTAGGTGGCAAACTCCTCAGGCTCTTCGGGAAAAACATCCCCGAAATTGGTCCACAACAGCGGGCCACACCCTCTTTTCCACCTTCCCCTCCTCGGCAAAGGTCGGGCTGCCAACCTGTGGGTAATGGCACCCCACTGGTCCAACACTGGCCCGGCCCGACTCGCCTCACAATCCCACTCCCCCTGCAGGGTGCAAGAGGTCCCTGCAGGTGTCACGAAGGACACACGCCGCCGATAACAATCTATCTTGGCTTGGAAAGCCATAAGCCAATCCATACCCAAGATCAGGTCAAACGCCCTCAAAGGCATCACATGCAAGTCAAAACACAGCTCCACCTCTCCTATGGTTAACACACGATCCACGACACACTCGTCGTACCTCAATCATGCCTCCCACCAGGAGACTCCACAACTAGGGGCCTCGCGGCCTCCACACGAGGCTAACCCCAAGCTATCTATCACAAGGCTCAAGAACAAACGAACACGATGCACCCGTATCGAAAGAACGAGAAGCTAAGGTACGGGAGATCAAGAGGGTACCTCTAACCACCGATGGTCTGCTCCACCCTCGGTGGTGGGGGTGGTAGCTCGGCCTCCTCCTGGTATGTCGCCTCCAGGCGCAAACACCCTCCCTTGGCCCGTGCCACTGGTCGGCTCACTCCTGGACGCTTCCCGCTAAGGTTGCCTCCGGCCTCGGTCTGCTGCCGCTCCGGCCTCCCCCGGGGTCGGGTCCACTAGATCTGCCTGGTCGGCTTGCCACCGACGAGCTGGTCTCTCGGCCCGGTGCACGGAAGCCAGCATCACTCCTCACGCTGGTTGTCATGCTCCCCCGCTCCCCTGTTGCCACTCCTGCAAACCCGGCGCAAGTGGCCCTCTCGTCCACAGCCCATTGCATTTCCGGTCCTTCTTGGGGCACTCCCCTTTGAAGTGACCCTGCTCTCCACAGCGGTGGCATCCGCTCGATAGACTCCCTGTTGGACCACCCTGTCTTCCGCCGCCAAAGGTGAACCTCCCCAGGGTTCACGGATGTCCGACCCCGATTGCGAAAAGAACTGCTATCCCTCTCCTCCGTCTTGAGCCTCTTGGACCCTGCATCTCGATCAGGCCCACACCGCAACCGGCGCCCCCGATGGGCCTGCCTCCCATCATCCGGCTCTCTCTCGGCTATTCGGGCCGTCTCCACGGCCTCGGCATAGGTCCTCAAGCGTAGAATCGCCACCCTCTCCCTAAGGGCTGGCTGAGACCCAAGGTGAACTTGTGGGCCTTCAGGTCCTCCCTTACCACCGTCTCAGGAGCAAACCTACTCAATCTCCAGGAACTCCCGCTCATACTCAGGTACCGTCTTGGATCCCTGCTTCAGCTGCCAAATTCTTCCCTTTTTTGCCATCTCACCGATTCCGGGAAGAACTCATCTTGGAAGAGTTGTAAGAATTCCTCCCAAAACATGAGTTGCACCGCACGGCTCCCCGCAACACTCGTCCACCACTCCAAAGCGTCCCCCCTCCAGTTGCCCGGTGCCGGTCGCACTTTATCCTCCTCCCGGGCAGGGAGAAAGGAGAACACATGCTCAATCTGCCTCAACCACCGCTCGCTACCACAGGATCTTCCCCCCCCTTAAATCGCGGAGGTTGTTCCTTTCGGAACCGTGTCACCACGTCATCCTCTGCACGGGTCGGTACACCACCCGGCGAACTCTCACGCTCACGAGGCGGCTCTCTCGTCCTGGGGTGGTGGTGGTGGCACCACCCTGTTTGCCCATCTCACGGCGCACCTCCTCCCGAACGTCTGCCGGAGTCCCTCCCGTAGCTCTCGTACCTCCAGGCGGATGCCTTCTTGTAGGCGTGCCGATAACAACGCATGCCCTCCAACGGATGGTCCCGCACCCGGACCCTCATGGGCAGATGACTCATCGGCCACCGCCCGGACGCACGTGTCACTCTCCTCGGTGGCATTCTTACTACATGAAGTAAGATGCACAAACGTCGAAACGAGTTTGACTACTAACAAGTTGACTACCTCTACCTCATTATCAAATCAAGCCGTACATGGCATTACACATATTTTAACCATTGCATTAACAATATTGCACACAAAGACACCACATTGTAGTCATACCCAAAGCATTCCAAGAATATTCGAGTTGCACGTTTCACACATAATCATGTTATGCACATCCTTCACACATGACAACAAATGCAACTAGTGCCCTAATGCCAATGTATGCAAATCCTACCACAAGACTGGACTACCCTAAGTACACCTTGGAGGCTCAAAGAGGACCATGTTGATCAGGCATGTCCCTCCAGGCTCCTCCAAAGGACTCAAGATAACCAAGTCCGCCCACTACCCTAGGCCAACTAGACCAGGCTCGATACCATATTGTCACGCCCCGGATTTCCAACCCGAGGAAACCGGCACGTGACTCCCCTTTACCCACACGGAGGGCAAAGGGGTTAGGATACAAACCAAGAATTTTACATTTCAAGCATCCACAACACATTCAAGAAAGTAATATTCATAAAAATATTCCAAACCAGTTTATTACAACAGAATTCTTTCCAATCCCATCCCCACTGGGGTTACATCAGTTCCCATAAAAGAAAACAACATAAATGGAAGAGTAAAATGGATAAGGTCTTCCACCTTGGTGTATCCACCTAACGCCTGTAAGTCCCTGGAAAACAAGCAAACACGGTAGGAGGGGTGAGCAACCACGGCTCGATAGGGATCAAGTCTCCCCAACCCTTCCCATGCTCCTAGCGGCTACATGCATGTGCACAGGTGCGAATGACGTGTTACAACAATCTCAACAAACAATAACAAATCACATCATGGGTCACAATTATCCACCACACAAAACACAAGTGATTTAACCGCCTCTTCCGGCCAAGTTATTTAACCGCCTCTTCGGGGCCAAGTGATTTAACCGCCTCTCAGGCAAAGTTCTTTAACCGCCTCTTCAGGCCACCGGATACCACAAGCAAGCACACAACACACATGGTCACTCAAGCATACCACCAAACACTTGGTGTGCACCCGTTCACAAGCGCACAAACCCAACCATTCGGAAAATAGAGCAACACACCCGGCATACATACATATCCACTAAACCACAAATCCAGCCTCACAGGCATATTATCAAACATGTAATGGGCATATACATCCAGCTATATTCACACAGGCATTTCATCGAACACATAGCATGTAATCCACAGAATCACACCAACATGCCACTGAAGGCCAACATTCATATAGGAGGTCACACCTATATGAATTTACATATAAATAATATAATATTCTGCCCTAGGACCCTAGGACAGAGGAGGATTTAGGAAGAACAGAACCCCTACCTTAAAGCAGCTCTTCCTTGCTCCCGCGCCAAACGCTGTCCTCCCCACGCAAGATGCTCCGTGACGAACCAACGAACTCCCCTTCCCTCTCTCTCTCTAGCTCTCTCTCTCTCTCAGCGGCGAGTGCAGCAAAGGAACACAAGAACCCTAAACTCAAACTCAAGCCCTCCTTATATGACACCATCCACATCAAAACGACGTAGTTTTGATTAAGTAAACCCAGGATCAAAACGACGTAGTTTTGATCACACAAGTTAGCACCTTTCCGCACCCATATAGGCCAAAATACTCAGAATTTCAACATGGTCCTTTGGAGAAAGATCATTAGAATGACAAAACCAAGGGAACCATGCAAAAATACACCTGCACGCCAATTTGCACGCCAATTCCCCAATTGGCGTGCAGCTCCAAATGCACTCAAACTTCACCACAAGCCTCCTTGCATCTTGGAAAGGCCTGAGGAGCAAAAATATGCTTGCACGTGAAATGGGTGAATTCACGTTCAGCTCCAAATGCTCTGAAATTTCTGTGGTAGATAGAGGACCTCATTCTAAGAAACTTTTGTTCTTGCACGCCAATTGTTTGGAGGCCATCTACTAGGTCAAAAGTAGCTCCAAGATCAGCCAAAAACTCTACTCGGGTATACGCATAGCATCTTCCTAGGGCATAAATGTACGCTATCGCGACACACGTACCTCTCAAAAGTCCCCTCTTGGGCTCATCTCTTACCTTAAACTTGTGTACCAACATCCAAGGTGTTTGTGGTTAACTCCTTACACACGGGTTACACACGGGTCATTACATTGACCATATCTGACTCGGGTGGAAAATGTTGCATTGGTGTCCATGCAACATTCGCCTGGATGTGGTATGTCATGTCGCCGTGGTGGCGGGGTGTCCTCTGCCCTTCAGTGCGGGTTCAGGTAAAGAGTGTTTCTTGGGTGATGTTTCTTTGCTTTAGCCTTAGGCACGACACGAGCACAAGCATACACATATCATGCATGTTGTAGAGCGGGGCGGATGCGGGGAGACCGGATCCCCTCGTGAGCTATGGTTTGCTCACCCCTCCTATAAACTGTTCTTTTGCAGGGTTTAGTAGGCGGTAGGTGAAGGCTAAGGAGCTAGGCCCCTGAGGCTGGGAGTTTTATGTTATTCCTTTGTTGTACTATGGTTTTATGTGTTTGGAATTTGGTTTGGTTTTATTTGTAACAGTACACTTGGCTTCGTAGGGGGTTTTCCCCGATTGGGTTGTAATAAACATTTAGTCTTTGAAATGAAATAAAATGAGATGTTGTTATTCAATTTGTGTTTGTATGCATGGTTTGGGAGCAGGAGCATGCCCCTTGGCATGTCAGCTTGATTGTGCAGGTTTGGGACAGCACCCGTGCTAGAAGTCCTTTTAAGGTGCTTGCACCAACCCCTTGTCCCTTCGGGTGCGGGCATGGCGATCACTACTCATTTCCAAGTGGAAGGAAATTGGGGCGTGACAATATGGTATCGAGCGATAGTTCATGGTCCTGGTGGACCTAGGATAGTGGGGAGGCCTTGGCTCGAGACTCTTAGGAGCGGTATAGGACACGCCTGATCAACGTGGTCCTATCTGGTTTTTCGGGGTGTACTCGGGGGTAGTTAGACCAAGGAGTAGGGCATTTGCATTTGGGTTGAGGGTGCATACATGCATTGGCATTAGGGCACTAGTTTAATTTCGATATGAGTATCGTGATTGGACATGCTTGTGTTCTTTGAAACTTGTTGCTAAAAACAAAATTTTGTTCTTTGTGAAATTCGGTGATTTTCCGTGAGACTTGTTCTTTATGAATTACTGCTTTGTGTACTTTTGTGATTTACCTGTGTGTTTAAATGTAAAATGTTGCTTGAGTACCTCATGGCCCATGGGGATGAGGGTGTGTAGAGCTTGAGAGAAGCTGATCCTAGTTTGGTTTAAATTATGTAGACTATACCTCCTAGGAGAGTGACCCGAGCTACTCCAGTTGTAGAAGATGAATCTTACGCACGTCTTAGAGAGGAAAGAGGACAGCGTGTGAGGGCGATGATCCCCTGGAGCGGATCATGGCCCAAGTCCGGGCCCTAAGTGAGAACGTGCAAGGCATGCGTGAGGACCTCGGGGAGAGATCCTAAACGAGGTGCGTCGGGAGATGATGGCACGACGGGCGGTGCCACCCTCTCCACCCCGTGAGGCGGAACCTCCGTGTAGGCGGGAAGTGCCGGTGAGGCGGGAAGAGGGAGACGTGTTGACGCGGTTCCGAAAGGAACACCCACCAAGGTTCAAGGAGGAGCCGAACCTCTAGGAGCGAGCACCGGGGCTGCGCGGATCGAGCACGTGTTCTCCTTTCTTCGACCCCGGGAGGAAAACAAAGTGAGACTAGCAATTCGGCGGTTGGAGGAGGAAGCCTTGGAATGGTGGCTTAGCATCTCAGGAAGCCGGGACATAGAGACCATGGCCTGGAATGAATTCCTCCAGTGCTCCATGAGGAGTTCTTTCCGAGTCATTGCGGTGGCGAAGCGGGAAGAGTTCGACGGCTGAAGCCGGGATCACACTCGGTAGCGAGTATGAGCGAGATTTCGGGGGCTGAGTCGGTTTGCTCCAGAGGCAATATCAAGGGAGGACCTGAAGGCCCATAAGTTTACCATGGGACTCAAACCTGCCCCGAAGCAAAGGGTGGAGATGCTGCGGCCGAAGACCTATGCGGACGTCGTGGACACCGCCAAGATTGTTGAGAGAGGATTAGAGGAGGGAAGACGAGGCTCACCAGGAGCGGATGGGGCGAGCGCGCGCGACAAGCACGGTGAAGCCAAGAGGCGAAGGTTGAGCCCGGGAGTGGGACTCTTCCCAAGGATAGGGGCCAAGCTTCAATGGCTCCACCCGGATCCCGTTACTTTGGAGGGACAGGGGAGTCTTGCTGGGAACTTCCCAAGCGGGTGTAGCTGTTGTGGCTGTCAGGGGCACGTCAAACGTGAGTGCCCCAAGCGAAGCACTTGACGTGTCACAGGCTTGTGGGAAGGTGGGACACATCGGCAAGGTGTGTTTCGGCAAGGGGGACAGCCGGGGAGCTAGAAGCTTAGCAAAGGGAGCAGGGGTGGGACCCAATTTCGGGCCCCGGCCCTAAGCCGGCACATTTGTGGCAGGCCGGTCGGTGGTTCCGATCACACTAGGCCACGGGGGAGAGGCAACCACAAGGAGGATCGGAGGGGCGTCCCGGTGGACTGCAGGCAAGAGCAAAAGGGAAGGCAAGTGAGAGGCTAGTGGTGGGGCAAGCCAAGGCGAGTGTTTGCGCTTACCTCAACACCAGTTGAAATGGAGGACTTACCATCACCCTCCGAGGAAGGTGGAGCTGGACCTTCGGTGGTTTGAGGTACTTATTCTAATATCTCGCATGCTTGTTGTTCTTTGCATTGTTTGATCCGGGAGCTTCGTGCTCCCGATTGCTAAGTCCTTGGTGGAGAGCCTTGGACTTGATTGTGTGGAGGCCGATAGACCTCGAGGGTCGAGTCCCCAATGGGAGGTGTGGAGTTGATCCACCAAATGTGTCGAGAGTGTGCGCTTACGATAGGAGAGGTTGACCTCTCATTTGATTTGTACGTAATGCCCATGAGGACTTTTAGTTTGATTCTGGGGATGGGTGGTTGATGGCCTTTCAGAGCTAAGATTGATTGCTATAGGCGACGAGTATCGTTTACTACACCCGCAGGATCTTCCTGTACCCTAGTGGGTGAATGGGATAGGAATCTTGGGAGAGGCTGGACCGACGAGGGAGCTATGGGGCAATATTACCCATAGGCTTGCCACCCTAACCTTTGAGGAGGAAGGTAACTTAGAGAAAAGGGTGTGGCCAGATGTTGTCGAGAAGTTCCAGGATGTCTTTCCTGGGGAGTTGTTGGAGTTGCCTCCACACAGAAGTATCGAGTTCACGGTTGAGCTGTTGCCAGGGGTGGGACCCATCTCGCAAGTAGCATACCGGATGGGACCTGCTGAGTTGCGGGAGCTTCAGAAGCAAATAAAGGAACTGGGAGATAAAGGTTTTATCCGTCCTAGTACCTCACCTTGGGGTGCACCGGTCTTGTTTGCTAAGAAGGCAGATGGTTCGTTGCGACTTTGCATTGATTATCGGAAGTTGAATCAAGTAACGGTAAAGAACAAATACCCTTTGCCGCGGATCGACGACTTATTCGACCAGCTGAGTGGAGCACGGTGGTTCTCAAAAATCGATCTGCGTTCGGGATATCATCAATTGAGGGTCAGGAGCGAAGACATCCCTAAGACGGCGTTCAGGTGCAGATACGGACACTACGAGTGGTTAGTGATGCCTTTTGGGCTGCACCTGCCGTGTTCATGCATCTAATGAATCAGGTATTTGCCCCATACTTGGATTCCTTCGTGGTGGTATTTATTGACGACATCCTTGTGTACTCCAAAACCCAAGCTGAGCATGAGGAGCACTTGGCCGTGGTGCTGCAGGCAATACGAGATCATCACTTGTATGCTAAATTTAGCAAGTGTGACTTCTGGATGCAAGAGGTGCATTTTCTTGGGCATGTGGTATCTGCCGAAGGAGTTAGAGTGGACCCAACCAAGATTGAGTCCGTAGCATCTTGGAAGAGGCCCACAAATGTTTTTGAGATCCGGAGTTTCTTGGGTCCAGCAGGGTATTACCGGCGTTTTGTGGAAGGGTTTTTCTCGGTTGGCGGCGCCCATGACAGCTCTTACACGGAAGGGAGCCAAATTCGAGTGGACGGACAAGTGCCGGCGAGCATTCGAGGAGTTGAAGACTCGCCGACTTGCTGCACCGGTGTTGAGTCTACCGCGGGAGGGAGTACCATTCGAGGTGTATTGTGATGCGTCTCGCGTTGGTGGGGTGTGTTCGATGCAAGAACGCCAAGTCATAGCATATGGCTCGCGACACCTGAAGTCCCATGAGCAAAACTACCCAACACACGACCTGGAGTTAGCGGCGATTATTTTTGCCCCTGAAGTCTTGGCGACATTACATGTTGGGAGAGAAATTTGTGGTATATCGACCACAAAAGCCTACGATATATCTTCACCCAGAGAGACCTAAATTTGCGACAACGGAGGTGGGTAGAGTACCTGCAAATGTTTGACTTCATGCTCTCCTACACGCCTGGGAAGGGAAATTTAGTAGCCGACGCGCTCGGTAGAAGGGGGAAAGCCGAGGTTTCCATGAGAGAATGGAACATGATGGAGCGATTGGCGGTGCTTCAGGTGCGACTTGCTTTCAGCGATGAGGAGCTATCCTGTGTCCTCTCACCGTGATACGAGGTTGTATCAGCGTGTCCGTGAGGGACAATTAGGCGACGTGGATTGTGAGGTGATCCGGGCCCGAGATAGAGGCCGGAGAGCCGTCGGAGGACCTGGACGGAAGGAGTTGAGCATGAGCTGAAATTTCGGGGCGTCGATAGTACCACCTCCCTTGCGTGAGGATGTCTTGAGGGATTTTCATCATTCCCGTTTGGCTGTACATCCAGGAGGAACTAAGATGTATCATGCCGTTCGCGCACGGTTCCGTGGCCGGGGCTGAAACGGAGTGTAGCAGAGTTTGTTTCAAGGTGCCTTACCTATCGGCAAGTGAAGGCGAGCACCAACGACCCTGGTCAATTGCGGCCTTTACTTCGTAGGCGAGTGGAAGTGGGAGCATATTACCATGGACTTCGTGACGGGACTTCCTACCACTTGGGCGGAAGGACATGATTTGGGTCATAGTGGACCGCTTAACTAAGTCAGCCCATTTCTTGGCAATTCGAGAGCGCGACTCCATCGGCACGTTAAGCCGGTCGTATGTTGATGAGATTGTCCGCTGACGGAGTGCCCTTGTCTATTGTTTCGAACGGGGATACGCGATTTACATCCCGGTTTTGGGGAGGGCTGCGGAAGCATTAGGAACCCGACTTAATTTGAGTACCGCATTCCATCCTGAGACCGATGGTCAGTCCGAGAGGACCATTCAAACATTGGAAGACTTGTTGAGGGCTTGTGTACTTGATTTTGGAGGATCATGGGCTTCCCACCTTCCTCCGGTGGAGTTTGCCTATAATAACGAGTTACGGTCTTCGATTGGGATGGCCCCGTTTGAGGCATTGTATGGCCGACCGTGTCGGTCTCCATTATGTTGGGCGAAAGGCGGAGAGGCAGCTATGTTAGGACCTCAATTGGTCCAGGAGGCTACGGCAAAGTTCGGTGATTCGGCAACGCCTTCTTACGTCTCGGAAGCGGACGAAGTCTTATGCAGATCGCCGACGCCGGCCGTTGGAGTTTTTGGTGGGAGACCACGTATTCCTTCGTGTTTCTCCACGGATAGGGCATAAGAGATTTGGGACTGGGTCCAAGTTGTCCCCTCGGTACATTGGACCGTTCGAGATTTTGAGCAGAGTTGGACCTGTTGCTTATAGGTTGGCGTTACCACCTAGTTTGAGCAGAGTTCATAATGTTTTCCATGTATCCCGGTTGCGAAAATATCATCCAGATCCCACACACGTGCTAGATTGGGGTACCCTGGATCTTGGAGAGGATGTGTCATTGTCGAGGCACCCATCCGTATTGTAGATAGAGCGCGAGAAGCAGCTGCGAGGTAAGACTATTCCGTTGGTTCGGGTGTTGTGGCAACACCGAGGGATGGAGGAAGAGACCTGGGAACGTGAGAATGAGATGCGTGCTCATTATCCTGATCTGTTCGAGGACGAACAACTCTGAAGGAGGGGAGGAGGGCAAGCATCAAACTTCAACATAATCAGGTATTTGCCCAACTAGTCATCGCTACATGACCATGTGGAGTGTATAACTGTGTGAAATAATTTGTGATTGTTGTGTATTAATTTGTGCTAGAGGGTGTTAGAGGCCTATGCATTGGTTGTGATTGTTTTCTTTCATTCCACCTTTTCTTTTCGAGGACGAAAAGTCTTAAGGGGGAGAGGATGTAAGGACCCGTACCTTGAGTTAGTCACATTTTTGCCTTCTGAGTAGAGTTTTTCTAGATTTTGACCTAGTGAATGGGCTCAAATGAATTCACGTGCAAAAGGAAAGATGTTTAGAATGATGTCCTCTATCTACCACAGAAGTTTCAGGCTAAACAGACGTGTATGTGAGGTGCACGTGAAATGGTCCAATTCACGTGCAAGTGTGGTTGTCTTCTAAATGTTGCAAGGAGGCTAGGGGTGAAGTTTGAGTGCATTTGGAGTCCATTTGGAGTTGCACGTGAATTGGGAATTCACCTTCAAATTGGCGTGCAGCCATATTTTTGCATGGTTCCCTTGGTTTTGACATTCTAATGATCTTTCTCCAAAGGACCATGTTGAAATTCTGAGTATTTTGGCCAATATGGGTGCGGAAAGGGGCTAACTTGTGTGATCAAAACTACGTCGTTTTGATCCTGGGATTCACTTAATCAAAACTACGTCGTTTTGATGTGGGTAGTGTCTATATAAGGAGGGCTTGAGTTTGAGTTTAGGGTTCTCGTGTTCTTCCTTGCTGCAGCTGCTGCCAGAGAGAGAGAGAGAGAGAGAGAGGATCTCCGGACAGTTGCCGTGGTGGTTCGCGTCGTTGGAAGGTGTCCAGCGTAGAGGTTAGGACAAGTCTGAGGTAGGGATTCATGTTCTTCCTAACTCTCTGTTTTAGGATATCTGTCCAGATATATATATATGTAAATCCATATAAGTGTGATCTCCTATATGGATGTTGGCCTTCAGTGGCATGTTCTGTTGATTCTAATGTTGAATGTGGCCTGAGGATTTTCTGGGTTTGTTTATGCCCACCATGTGTTTGATGAAATGTCTGTGAGGCCTGCATGCCATGTATTCAATATAATGCCTGAGAAACCTTGTATGTGGGTGTTTGATGATATACCTGTGTAACTGGTGTGTACTATGTTTGATTTGTATTTGATTTTAAGCCTGTGAGGCTGATGTGTGTGGCTTGTATCTGACCATGTTGGTCCCTCTGAAATAAAGTGTAAATGCTGTGCTGAGTTTACATATTGAGAAGTAATCTTGTCTTGAGTTTACATGTTGAGATGAAATCTTTATCTTGTTCGTTGGTCCGTTTGAGACCAGAGCGAGATATGGGCCAGGCACAATAGTTGGACCCCTTTGAGATTTGGCCAGGACGTGGTCCTGAGTCTCGGTGTAGCACTCACGACGGTGGGCTAAGTCTACACCCATTCCTGAGGGGTAGGTATGGCGCCCGAGGAGGTGGTTGACCATATCGACTCGGGTGGAAAATGTTGCATTGGTGTCCATGCAACATTCGCCTGGATGTGGTATGTCATGTCGCCGTGGTGGCGGGGTGTCCTCCGCCCTTCGGTGCGGGTTCGGGTAAAGAGTGTTTCTTGGGTGATGTTTCTTGCTTTAGCCTTAGGCACGACACGAGCACAAGCATACACATATCATGCATGTTGTAGAGCGGGACGGGTGCGGGGAGACTGGATCCCTCTTGAGCTATGGTTTGCTCACCCCTCCTATAAACCGTTCTTTTTGCGGGGTTTAGTAGGCGGTAGGTGAAGGCCGAGGAGCTAGGCCCCCGAGGTCGGGGAGTTTTATGTTATTCCCTTTGTTGTACTATGGTTTTATGTGTTTGGAATTTGGTTTGGTTTTATTTGTAACGAAGACACTTGGCTTCATAGGGTTTTTCCCCGACCGGGTTGTAATAAACATTTAGTCTTTGAAATGAAATAAAATGAGATGTTGTTATTCAATTTGTGTTTGTATGCATGGTTTGGGAGCAGGAGCATGCCCCTTGGCATGTCGGCCCCGATTGTGCGGGTTTGGGACAGCACCCGTGCTAGAAGTCCTTTTAAGGTGCTTGCACCAACCCCTTGTCCCTTCGGGTGCGGGCATGGGCAGTCACTACTCATTTCCAAGTGGAAGGAAATTGGAGCGTGACACTATCGGAGATTCGACAAGCTCATTCTAGAGCTAAAAACTGTCAATGAACACTATACTCAGTCTCAAATCAATGACAAGTTCTTTCGATCCTTGCCGGATCGCTACTACTCCAACGGCTCCGGATACCAGGCGACAAAAATCGGCCGTTTGCCGTTGAAGAAATATACGGAGAGCTTCGGACTCATGAGGTCAGATTCAGATTGTAAGGACCCGTGTTTTGAGTTAGTCAGTCTTGCCTTCTGAAGGGGAACTTTCTAGATTTTGACCTAGTAGATGGGCTCAGATGAATTGGTGTGCAGACCAAAAGATTCTTAGAATGATGTTTTCTATCTACCACAGAAGTTTCAGGCCAAACAGACGTGCACGTGAATTGGACCTATTTGGCGTGCAAGGTTTTTATTGCATGAATGCCTTTTACATGGTGCAAGGAGGCTTGGGGTAAAGTTTGAGTGCATTTGGAGTTGTACGCCAATTGGGGAATTGGCGTTCAAATTGGCGTGTAAGCATGTTTTTGCATGGTTACCTTAGTTTTGTTATTCTAATCATCTTTTCCCAAAGGACCATATTGGAATTATGGATATTTTGGTGTGTATGGATGTGGGAAGGTCTTAGCTTGTTCCATCAAAACTACGTCGTTTTGATGCTGGGATTCACTTAATCAAAACTACGTCATTTTGATGTTGTGTTGTCTATATAAGGATGAAGAGCCCTCTGTTTTAGGTTTAGGGGTTTGTTGCTCCACCAGCCGTCGTAGAGAGAGAGAGAGAGAGAGAGAGAGAGAGAGAGAGGGAAGGAGAGCTGCTGGCTTGTTGCCGGAGCGTCTTGCGTGGGGAGGACGGTGTCTAGCGCGGGAGCAAGAGCAGGAGGATGTTTCCAAGGTAGGGGTTCTGTCTCACCTGATCTATTCTGGGATTAGGCCCTATGTAGAGGATTTATAGAGCTTCTGTTGTTAATGTTATACTATTTATATGTAAATTCATATAGGTGTGACCTCCTATATGAATGTTGCTCTCGATGGCAAGTATGGGTTGAGATTAGGCCTGTGTGGCGCTGCACACTAGGTGTTTGATATTATGCCTGTGAGGCCATGCATGTTATGCCATTGATGTTATGCCAGTGTGGTTATGCCTGAATGGTGTTTGATACAATGTCTGTGAGGATATGCATGCTAGGTGTTTGATGTTATACCAGGGTGGACATGCATGTTATGTGTTTGTTGTTATGCCTGAATAACTGAGATATATGTTAAATGTTTGTTGTTGTCTGTGGAGCCTAAGAAGCCTGAGAGGCTGAGGCAATGCTTGTGTACCTGTGGAGCCTGAGAGGCTGAGTTGATGTCAGTGAGACTGACTGAGGAGCCTGAGAGGCTGAGTTAATGTCAGTGGGACTGACTGTGGAAACTATGCCTGAGAGGCGGTTAAATCATTGGCCTGAAGAGGCGGTTAAATCACTTGTGGTTTGTGTGGTGGATAATTGTGACTACTGATGTGGTTTGTTATTGTCTGTTGGAATTATTGTAACACGACACTGCACTTGTACGCATGGCATGTAGATGCTAGGAGCATGGGATGGGTTGGGGAGACATGATCCCTACTGAGCTATGGATGCTCACCCCTCCTACTATGGTGTGTTTTCTTGCAGGAACCTACAGGCGTTAGGTGGGAACATGAAGGTGGAAGAGTTCTGTTTTGTGGCTTGGTTTTATGTTATTTGCGTTATGTAATTTTATTGAGGCATTGTAACCCCAACGGGGAGATATTGTAATGAAGTTTGAAACACAATAAAGGCATGTGGTTTCAATTAAATAATTGTGTGATTTTGGTTTCTGAAGTGTATGTTGTGTTCCACCCCTTTATCCAAACCCGGGTAAATGGAGGGTCACGTTCCGGTCTCCTCGGGTTGGAAAACCGGGGCATGACAATATGGTATCAGAGCATGGTCTAGTTGGCCTAGGGTAGTGGGCGGATCTGGTTATCTTGAGTCCTTTGGAGGAACCTGGAGGGACGTGCCTGATCAACCCGGTCCTCTTGGAGCCTCTAAGGTGTACTTGGGGTAGTCCAGACCTGAGGTAGGATTTGCATGCATTGGCATTAGGGCACTAGTTGCATTTGTTGCTATGTGTGAAGGATGTGAAGAACATGATTATGTGTGAACTGTGCAACTCTGAATATTCTTGGAATGCCTTGGGCATGACTACAATGTGAACTGTGCTGTGTGCGATGTTGATTGGTGCAATGTGTAAAATGTGTGTGATGCCATGTACTACTTGACTTGATAATGGGGTAGAGGTAGTCAAACTTGTTAGTAGTCGAACGCGTTCTGACGTTTGTGCTTCTTACTTCCTGTAGTAAGAATGCCACCGAGGAGAGTGACACGTGCGTCCGGGGCAGTGGCTGATGAGTCATCTGCCCATGAGGGCCCGGTTGATTCAGACTCAGGACTATCGTTAAGCTCCGGACATACTCCTACAGATACCCAAAATTCCGGAGCACCTTCAAGTCCGTCTGGACCAGTTAACACTGAAAGAAACAGTGTTGAAGAACCACCTAGCTCTACCGTACCTTCTAATACGGAAACATTTGGTCCGGAAGAAGCTCAACCAGCAGATACACCTGAACCACCTAACCTGGCAGAGCTTCAAATTATTCAAGATCAACCATCACATGCACAGAATTACAGATGGACCCGAAATCATCCCTCAGATCAAGTGATTGGTGATCCTACTGTTGGTGTAAGAACAAGAGCAGCCACCTCCAACATGTGTTTTTACTCGTGTTTTCTATCTCAAATAAAAGCAAAGGTGGTGGATGAAGCTCTTCGAGATTCGAATTGGATAGAAGCAATGCAAGAAGAGTTGAATCAATTTAAGAGAAATAATGTGTGGACTCTAGTACCAAGGCCTAAGTCTCAGCAAGTCATAGGAGTTAAATGGGTGTTCCGGAACAAGCTTGATACGGATGGAATTGTAATCCAGAACAAAGTCAGACTGGTAGCCAAAGGATATCGTCAAGAAGAAGGAATAGACTATGATGAGACCTTTGCTCCGGTGGCAAGACATGAGGCAATCCGAATGTTTCTGGCGTATGCTTCATGTGAAAACTTCATAGTTTATCAAATGGACGTCAAGAGTGCATTCTTGAATGGAGATCTTCAAGAGGAGGTGTACGTTGAACAACCTCCAGGTTTCATTGAACCCAAGGCTGGACATCTGGTTTACAAACTAAGGAAAGCTTCGTATGGATTGAAGCAAGCTCCAAGAGCCTGGTACGACACACTTTCGGAATTCTTACTTGCTCACAACTTTCAAAAAGGGAAGATTGACACCACGCTATTCTTACGGAAAGAGAAAGGACATACTCTGATCATACAGATATACGTGGATGATATCATTTTCGGATCAACTAATCCGAAACTTTGTGAAGAATTCGCCAAGTTGATGACTGGCAAGTTTGAGATGAGTATGATGGGAGAACTATCCTACTTCCTTGGGATCGAAGTCAAACAACTGAAGGAAGGGACCTTCATAAACCAAGCTAAGTATACTCGCGACTTAATCAAGAAGTTTGGTATGGAAGGTTCGTCTCCCGTCAAAACTCCAATACCAGTCAATGCCAAGTTAAACCCAGATGTTGATGGCAAATCAGTGAATGTGACGGAGTACAGAGGGATGATTGGATCCTTGCTGTATCTTACAGCAAGTCGCCCAGACATAATGTTTGCAACTTGCATCTGCGCAAGATATTAGGCGAATCCCAAAGAGCCACATATGCTTCATGTAAAACGGATATTAAGGTATCTCAAAGGGACAATTAATTTGGGACTCTGGTACCCACAAGAGTCCAACTTCGCCTTATCCGGATATTCTGATGCAGATTTTGCTGGGTGTCGCATAGACAGGAAAAGCACCAGTGGTACATGCCAATTCCTTGGAAATAGATTGATCTCTTGGTTCAGTAAGAAGTAGAATTCCGTATCAACACCTACTGCTGAAGTGGAATATATAGCTGCTGGGAGTTGCTGCGCACAGCTTCTCTGGATGCAAAGTCAACTTACTGACTATGGCTTCAACATGACATCTGTTCCACTCTACTGTGACAATACCAGTGCTATTGCTATTAGCAATAATCCCGTCATGCATCCAAAGACAAAACATATTGAGGTCAGGCATCATTTCATTCGCGATCATGTTCTTAAAAAGCACATATCCCTGGAACATGTTGCCACTGAAGATCAACTGGCGGATATACTTACAAAGCCCCTACCTGATATAAGATTTTCTGAACTTCTTCTCAAATTAGGTATGCTTGACTTTTCTGCATAGCTTCTCACCTGTTATCCATCAGTAGTTGTTTTCAGAACATGCATTGTGCTTTTATTGATAGTAGCAGATACATACTAATCTTTATGATGATCATACTTACTGTCTAATATGCTTCATGCTTCTGATATTGATAGCAACTTCATAATTGGGAGGATGCTTGCGTTTCCTGACTGAAGCCGTTTAAGCAAACATGATTAAAGTTTATATGATTAACCTCATTCTGGTTTCATGATCTTAATTTCCACTGATCACCACATGACAAATGCCTGTTCATTTAGATTACTCTATTAACATGTATTGTTGAAGAAATGAAATGGGTTAGCTCGGAATGCCTGGTGGATGAATACACAATCGCAGTCTGATCAGCTTCTGAAGTATAGTTTCCTAAAAGGATAGATCGTGCTGAATTTCTTTAAGCCGGAAAGGTCTACCGAGAGGATTACACAATTTACGGGGGAGAAAATGCTTTATAAATTATTCAAGTAATACCCCCGTAATGTCTCATGACCTCTTTCCTGGCTGTCTATTCGAGGGGGAGCCTTTCATTGAGAGGATCGAATGATCTACGGGGGAGCCTAAGCTTCATCTATTACCTCACTAATATCCCCCTAATATGTCTCAGATACTCCCTCCTCTGACCCTTTACTTCCGGATCTCACTGGACATGCATTGTTGAAACAGAATTGCGGCATGCTTGGATGTATTTTTTTTTCTTCAACCATTCATTTTAATCGGATAATCAACTGCTTGCTTTTGACATGTGTCCACTTCCTCATTTTTCACTCATGAATCCTCGTTTGGTCAAATCATTTGATTTTTAATTAATCTTAGCTACGTCGTTCAGCAGGACGGTTTTGTTATGTTGACCTATATGAACTTGTGTATTTATTATCTGACATATGCCCTGATTCAGTCACATTGATCATTCTCTAGTATGTATATGTCTATTTCATTCTTTGTAATGCATAAGTTCTGCTACTCATTAGTTCGGATTATATAGCTCTTTACTGCCTATTTTCTCCTATCCGTACTAATCCTTGCATGTTAAGCTTTTGTACTTTTAGCTTATTTTTGTGAAGCTACAGGTTCAGATTTTCTTTGCACCCTTATCGATAAATCCAGTCCATAGTCTTGGATTTGAAGTGTTGTGGTACTTCTCTTCTCTTCGACTTATTGACAGCAAAGGAATCTACTTCTCTTTAACCGCACTCTGTTACTACGGACACGGTCTACTTTTCATCCGGATACTCGTCACACGACTATCGTTAATTCCGGATGATTGTCGGTTCATTCCTCCGGACTCCTGACACTATCAAATTGCGATAATCCATGTCTTATTATATATTGCGTGCTTTTAAGGAGGAATCATGATGATTCATTAAATGCATATCTCGGGATGCTCACACTTCCACGGAAGGCAAACAGCTGTTACCCTTACTTGGTCATGCCGTCTCCACGTCATCTTTTTATTCGGAGGCGCATCGATATCAAGACTAATGACATCAGCCTGTCAAGCGGTTTACTGTTTCACTCGCCACATTCCTAGACCCGCTGACATTTATGGACTTGGTCTTATATATTCTGGTCATTCCTGTGAAGCACGAGTGTTACTCTTTTCAAATCCCTAAAACTCTCGTTGCTCCTTTAATCCCCAAAGACCTCGCCTTCCCTCTCGCCCTTCACCTTTCATCTACAATGGCACCCAGAACCTCTCTTTCCGGCGTCAATCCCGGCCATCTAGTTGATTGGAGTGCTATCTCCAACCCTCCGGACTGGTTTTTCCATATTCGCCCTCTTCTAGAAGCCTCTCACATCCTCGACTTGATCTCCAATCCTGTCGATCTTCTTGTAGACGACATTCTCGGGTACTACCAACGGATCCGCTGTACCACCGACTCCATCATCTCCTATGTTCGTGGTGCATCCATCCTCATTACCCCCGACGTTCTCCGCGCTGCCCTCAGCCCACCCCCCGGTGAACCACAACGCCCCGATACCGATCCCATGGCGGCTTCTATGGGTTGCACCTATAAAGGCAAGGAATACAAGGTGAAGTCCTTCCACGGCCGCTATCGCTGTATGGCGGTCATACTGAGTCGCTGTTTACTGGCTCGCACTTCCGCTCTGGACTCTGTTCCGTACGATCTTCTTCTGGCCATGTACGGCATTTTTGAAGGTCTTTCGATGGACTGTTGGATGTTTCTGTTCCGACTGCTGCAGACTGGACCCAAGAACCTTTCCTTCGGGCGTATCCTTAGCATTGTCTTCCGGCATCTTCATCCGGACCATTTCGCCCGCTCTGATGCTGTTTCATTTCCTCAGGCTTATTACCTTCGCTATCTTACGCCTGATGGGAACATGATAGCCCATCGTCCCTCTGCAGCTCTCCGCCCTCTCCCTGACACGGAACAACAAGGCAGTTCTATTGGTGACCCCACCGACAGCCATGCCCCTGACGTCAGCTCTACTCACCGGTCCTCCCGGATTCGGTTTGTTGCTGCACCCTCCATTTCTCGGGCCTCCCAGCACAACGTCCATTCCAGATGTGCCGTTCCCTAACCCCTCCAGCCCGGTCCATGCCACACGGAGTCCTTCCCCTGCTAAGGCTGGACCTTCTTCTCCTGTTGACGCCATTCCCATTGTTGACCTATCTGGTCAAAGCGGGTCCGCTGCTCCGGATGCTTCTACTACTCCGGATGCCCCTTCTGCTACTGCTGCTGATACTCCTGCGGACTCCTCTGCCCAGTGCAGTCCTGCTCCTATTCATGTGGGGGAGTCCTCCAAAGCTCTTGAGTTGGTCCTTGGGCGTGCTTCTTTTGGCACGGTCCACTCCGACGCTGTGCTCTCCACCCAGCTGGACCGCCACGCCCAAGCTCAAAGCGCCCAAATATCCGCCATCGCCGCCAAGGTTGATGCTCTTGGCGCCCAACTCCTCTCCGCCCTCACCAACTCCTCCACCTCCATGGAACAGAAGATAGACCTAGTCGCCTCGTCCATCCACTCCTTGTCTACCTCTTTCGCGGACCTAGCGCACACGGGGGTGAGAGTGTCATCTGATCCTTCTGCTCCTCTTGCATCACAAACCTCCACCCTCGCGGAGAAGCGGCCTGCCTCTTCATTGCTTCAGGGAGTTCAAATCCCCAAACGTAGCCGCTTCTCTTAGCCAAGCTCCTCGAGTGCAGCTCTTCCTCCATCCTCTCCATCCGCAGCTAACACCTTCCTCCCATCATATGCGGCGTGTGACCCTCTTGATGCGGACAGAAGCGTGCGTAAGGCAATGCTTTCCTATGATGCGTCTTCGTCCGAGAGAAGATGTCTCTCTGACCTGTACCCTTCCTCTCCGGACGACATTCGGACCCTTTGTTCGGAAAAAGGCCTCTTTACAACAGACGACATTGACAACTTCTCTAGAGCTGCTAAAATGGAGATGAGGCTGTTTCCATCTCTATACAAGGATGGCCACTTGTTTGAAGTTCTGCCGTGCTGGAATGAGGGCTATCTTCCCAGTATAGATATCATTCAGTCCTTTATCGAAGGAACTGCTAAGGATAGCAAGCCATGGAGAACTCTCTCAACTATCCTCATTCCGTACCGGATCATGTCGCCACATTTCATGATGGCTGTCTTCATGATTCAGTCCAAACAGATGATTCTGATTGATTCTCATCAAATTATGGAGCAGTATGTAAGAAAGAATCAATGGGAACCACTGTGTCTCAGATTGACTGAAGCTGTGAAGAAAGCCGGATTATATGAAAAGTTGGGCATCACTCCCTTGAGACCAACTAAGAAGCTGAAGGCGACATTCCGGGGCAAGAAGCAAGTGCCACAACAGCCAGATGGAGATAGTTGCGGAGCCTTTGTCTGTTACTTCATCAAGTCATTTTAAGTGTGGACAAATCTTGGAGCCAACACACCACTTATACGATGAAGCAGACAATGGAGCTTAGAGAGAAAGCAGCAACAATGATCTTCAAGTATAGTAAGCCTTATGTACCTTAATGAAAATCTTGTGTAAAGGCTGAATTGTATTCTGTTGCTTATAAATGAAAATGGTTGTGATGTGTATTCTGTATGTCATCTTTTTGCACTGCTTACCAGATCAGATTACAAAGGGTTTGGGCATATCCATAATTGGGGGAGATTGTTGGATCAAGCCCAGAATTTGGATCATGCTGATAAAGCCCTATGTAATTTGATTTGAGATCTTTTGTGTTTCTTTGATCATTGCAGAAGATATGTTACTAATCTAGAGATACACTCATGAGAGCAAAGCTAAGGACAGGATACATAATCCTGATCCGGACAAGAGTGAGTGTCGTCAAACACTTGGTCAATAACCAAGTCACCAATACATACGGAATAAGGAACATTCGTGCGGACTAAGAACTTAAACGCTACGGATTACGAAATCTGCTCTTAATATCTGAAATGGACTAAGTCAAACTGATGCGGAGTAAGAATCTTGGTCTACAAGGTCGCACGAAGTAAAAGAGTCGACACGGAGCTAAAAGTTAAGTCTTTCACTCAAGTGAACTAAAGTAAAGAAGACACGGAGTAAGGCATCCGAGTCTTCCATACATACGGAGTAAGAAAGTACTGATGCAGAATAAGGACTCGAGTCCTTATTCGCACGGAGTAAGGAACTTAGATGCGGAGTAAGGAATCCGGACCACTCACTCATGCGGAGTAAGGATGTGCTAGTACGGAGTAAGCCATCCGATCCTTTAGACTCGCACGGAGTAAGAAACTTACATACGGAGTAAGGAACTTACATATGGAGTAAGGAAGCGCTGATACGGAATAAGCACTCTGACCTTCTCATTCATGCGGAGTAAGGAAGCGCTGACACGGACTAAGGATTCTAGTACCAAATAGATACGGAGTAAGCAACCACTGACACGGAGTAAGGTTCCGAGCTTCATTAGCTATGGAGTAAGGAAAATTACACCGGACCAAGATGATGCTGCTTCAACTTAACCGCATTTAAGATTATCAGCTCGTGGTGTCCCGATGTAAGACAAACTTGTTGAGAACCTGAAGAATCTTACACGTGGATCACCCGGATATGTGGACACAACTTTAATTATATTTGGGAACTCACAAAGGCACTTATACTCTTCAAACCCAAGATCTTGAGCTCCACAAACCGCAGCAGTCAAGGCAGAGAGACTACCGAGGAATAGTTAGTGTTGAACGCATTCCGGAACTATAAGTTCCAAGGTTGTCTTTTAGGAATGTTTTTGTATAAATATTTATACTTGTATATGTAAAAAAAAGTAGAGTGGAGAAAGCCTAAATCAATACTGTGTATGCACAAAAGTTCAAAGAGATAATATAGGCTAGAGTGTGAATCCTTTTATAAACAGAGTGTAAAAGAGTCTTGCTTCTATTTTGTTGTATTTATCTTTTGATAATAAAACAAAATACTTCCACTATTTGGTTATCTTCCACAGTGATTCTATCACTTAACTAGATAAGTGTTTGTGTCATAAGAGAATATAGAGAGTTTGGATAAGAGCCTATTCACCCCCCCCCCCCCCCCCCCCTTTAGGCTCCAAGGGACCATCAAAAATACAAACAAGTGAAAAAGGAAGAGAAAACAATAAAAAGGGTAAGTGAACCAACTTTAAAGATCACCATGTCTGAGTTCTCCTGTTGGCGTCGGTAGTGCTGGACGAACCTCCAAATTCAGTGGAAAGCTATGAACCCACGCCTGTGCAGTGCACCGGAGCTTAGTCGGAGTTTGAAATTGACACTGAAGGTGAAGTGGAAGTGGGGAAGGATTGGTGAAAGGCTCTTGGGATTTTTTTTGGATTTTCGTGGTTTTTTTAGAGAGAGATTGGAACGAAGACTCATGGGATTTTCTTTGATTTTCGTGGGTGTTTAATCTCTGGACTGGGTGTTTTATTAGGAAGGAGCTTGGGCGTTTTTTGATGTGAAGACTTTGAGGAAAAGGAAGAGCTTGGGCGTAATCAGTGTCTGGGTGTAATCTGGGCGTTCTCTCAGAAAGCTTTTGGTCGTCCGAACTCTAGGTGTTCTCTCTGGGCGAAAATCTGGAAGCAGAAATTTTTTGTTGAACTCTGGGGTGTTCTCTGGTTTGTTTTTTTTTTTTTTTGCAGAAGTTTCCTTCTTTTTTTTTTTTTTAGATAAGGGAGCTGGGTATGACAAAATGGCCAAAGGGTTTTTTGTCCGAGATGAGGGGTCTCTCCGTGTTTCGCGTGGACAGGAGACTGAATTTAAAGGGCTGGCAGAATTTTGGCTGGACTGTCATTAATTGCTACATTTAATGCTCTATTGTGAATGCCAGCATTTTTAATTGCATGTTCTGTGCGTTGACGGATGGTTTGGCGACCTGCAGCTCGTGATTTGTCCTTTTTAATTTTTATTTTAGCACATGTGACTGACAGGCATTGAAAAACGATTCTGTCAGATGGCCAGCGCATGAAAAACAGGTCTCGTGACTGCATAGGAAATAGTTGGCGGAAATGCAGCCAAACAACGAAGGTCAAAGGTCAACAGGGCCAAAGTGTCGGCAGGTCGAAGGTCAACGGTGAACGGGTCGAAGTGTCGGCAAGGTCGAGGGTCGGTGGGTCGAAGGTCAACTGTCAATGGGTCGAAGGTCAATGGTCAATGGGTCGAAGGTCAAGAGTCGAAGGGTTGAAGGTCAAGGGTCGAAGATCCGTGGGTCGTAGGTTCGTAGGTCGTGGGTCGAAGCTCGTAGGTCGTGGGTCAATGGTTAACAGGTCGGAGTGTCGGCAGGCTTACAGGCTTCAAGTCTTCGAGGCTTCGAGGCTTCAAGGCTTTGAGTCTTCGAAGCTTCGACCTGCCGACACTTCGAGGCTACGAGTCAAGTCTTTTTTTGATTACCTTTTTACCCCCACCCAAAATGCGAAAATGGACGACCTTTTGGGGATTGTTTAGGAAGACCCGTATTTACTTAAATAGATGTTTTGGAGAATTTCGCAGGATCACTTTTTTGGGCAGTTTGACCAGAGGCATTGACCGTCTTTTGGCAAGTTTGACTTTTTCCAATGAAAGTTGTTTTGGCCATAACTTATTCATTTTAAATCAGAATTGAGCTCGGTCAAGTGCGTTACTCTCCAAATTTCATCCCCTATCACCTGACATTGATCTTGGGGCATTTTTGGGGCTGGCAACAGAGGTTATCAATTTTGGGTTTCCCAGTTAATGTCAATGCATCCATCTTGTGCAATTCGCAGGGAACCTCTAAGGACCTATTCAACAAGGTATATGGCATGGAAAAAAAGGCATATATATATCAAATGAGGTTAGTATGTCCAAACCGGACAAAATGGGGTCCAACAGCTGCCCCTCTTTGTGCACTGTTTGTATACAAATAGCATACAAAGAGAAAAGGGAGTTATTTTGGACGGGTTGGAGCACTTACCTGGCGTACCTTGCACAGAGGAAGAATAGAATGCGATGGTCAGGTCTGTCCCCCAGAGTGAAAAGTAGCTTCTTGGTTGGTGGGTTTGAATAAATGTAATGAGGCATCTAAGGCCTAACAGAAATGGAAAAGGCATGTAAGGCCTAATCAGGAATTGTAAAGGCAAGCAAGGCCTAACAAAAAGTGAAAAGGCATCCAAGGCCTGACAGAGAGTGAAAAGGCATCCAAGGCCTGACAGGAATTGAAAATGCATCTAGGGCCTAGCAGGAAATTGAAAAGGCATCCAAGGCCTGACATAAAGGGAAAAGGTATCCAAGGCCTGACAGGAATTGAAATGGCATCTAGGGCCTAACAGGAAATTGAAAAGGCATCCAAGGCCTGACATAAAGGGAAAATGCATCCAAGGCCTGACAAGAATTGAAAAGGCATCTACGGCCTAAAAGGAAATTGAAAAGCCATCCAAGGCCTGACAGAAAGGGAAAAGGCATCCAAGGCCTAACAGGAATTGATAAGGTATCTAGGGCCTAACGAGAGTACATGATTGTTGAAGAGGACATATGGGCTTCCTCTACGAGTTCACTCAATGAGATCGCTCTACGAGGTTACCCAGAAAGGGAAAAAGTTTATTCGAGTGTCAAAAGGGTGCTTTTCGAGCTTGGTGAAATTGCAAAGAAAGATTTGTATAGTTGAACAAACAAAGCTAGGATAGCTTGATGAGAAGCTTGCTGAGTATGAGCTCTAAGGATCTTCAGAGGTGACAACATTCCTGAAATTACATGGTATGCTGAATGTATGCAAATAATGCATGGAATGCAGTGTGCTGTATGTGGGGATGCATATACCTCAACCTGTGGTCAAATATGATGCAATGTGATGCAATACGATGTATGCATCGAATGCAATGTGATGTATCACTGAGGGTTTGGTCAGGACTAGAGATTTATCTCAATGCTGTTGGAGAGGTTGGCTAACATTCAACTTGTTGGGGAACAATTTTCTCTTTGGATGGGGAGTCCGTTCTATCTTTCCCGGGGAACTCCCTTTTATGCATGAAGGGTCTGTTAAACTTAGCTTCGCCATATTGAGGAGCTTAACTTGACGGCTTCTCTGGAGATAGTGATATTCTGTGGAGACATGGGTACTCTGAGTTGGGGGACTTAATTTGTTTGGGGATTTTGAGCTTGACCCTGTCCATAAGACAATGCCAAAGGAGCCTACTGGGGATTTAAGATATTCTACTTAAATGTGAAATGAAGATGATAAAATATAGTTAGGGATATAAAACGGGATTTTGTTGGTTTGATTCCACAAAACATATTTATATCATAAAAAGTGCCCTATTGTTATAATCTGATAAACAGAATTACAAGTCTTTAAAAAGCATAATATATAAATTTGATTCAAGCATGCCTTAGGTTTGACCAGGTCTTCCACCGTTTACAGTTGTTGTCATTAAGTGACGCTGTTTCCACTATTTGCAAAGGACCCTATTCTAGGTGGTCCTGATCCTTGGATTCTAACTGCTTTTACCCTACAGGATTTTTTGTTGGCTTTGTATTTTACCCTTGGTGCCCTTTTGGGTTTTCACCAAGTCTGCCTTTGCATGCTTCTTTGTCTTTTGTTGGAGCTTTGTATTTTACCCTTGGTGCCCTTTCTGGTTTTCACCAAGTCCACTCATTGCAGGGATGAGAATCTTGTTTGAGAGGTATGAGAGTTAAGCATAGAACTTTTTCACCGCATCGCTATTCACCGGGTTAGGGAGTTCATTCCCATCCATCCTGGCAAGGACTAAGGCACCTCCTGAGAATGGTTTTTTAACCATATATGGGCCTTCATAATTGGGAGTCCACTTGCCTCTATGGTCATGTTGAATTGGTAAAATCTTCTTAAGGACGAGGTCACCCGCTTGAAAGGTTCTGGGCTTCACCTTTTTATTGTAGTTGTTCATGATTCTCTGTTGATATAGCTATCCTCTACAAACAGCCGCTAAGCGTTTGCCCTCAATTAAATTCAACTGCTCATAATGACTTTGGGCCCATTCTGCTTCTTCGAGCTGAGTATCCTTGAGTACTCAGAGCGAAGGTATCTCCACTTCGATAGGTAGAATTGCTTCCATGCCGTAGACCAAAGAAAACGGAGTTGCCCCAGTTGATGTTCGCACTGAGGTACGATAAGCATGTAAAGCATATGGTAGCTTCTCATGCCAATCTTTGTATGTCTTAGCCATCTTCCTGATAATGTTCTTGATGTTCTTATTGGCCGCTTCAACTGCTCCATTCATTTTGGGGCGATAGGGAGTCAAGTTGCGGTGTTGGATTTTGTATGTTTCGCACAACTTACCCATCATCCGA
This sequence comes from Taxillus chinensis, assembly GCA_023512835.1. Lineage (NCBI taxonomy): Eukaryota > Viridiplantae > Streptophyta > Magnoliopsida > Santalales > Loranthaceae > Taxillus > Taxillus chinensis. The sequence continues at coordinate 54,549,108 of CM042084.1, forward strand.
CTGTTCAAACTGGCAGCATTGTCTGTTATGATCTGGTCAGGAAGTCCATAGCGGCATATGATGTTATTCCGCATAAATCTAAGTACCACAGCTTGTGTGACGTTGGCATATGACGCTGCTTCTACCCACTTGGTAAAGTAATCAATGGCCACTAAGATGAAGCGGTGACCATTGGAAGCTTTTGGCAAGATTGGTCTGATAACGTCGATGCCCCAAAGCGAAAATGGCCACGAGGAAACCATCACATGCAGTCTAGATGGCGGTACTTGGATTTTATCACCATAAATTTGACACTTGAGGCATTTGCGCACATATTCAATACAATCTTTCTCCATGGTTACCCAATAATAGCCCATTCGTATGATTTGCCTTGTTAATGCATGTCTATTTGCGAGTGAACCGCATCCTCCTTCGTGCACTTCTTTCATTATTTGTTTCGACTCTTCTTTTGCCACACACTGCAATAACACCATGTCATGGTTTCTCTTATATAGAACGGGACCATCAAGGTAGTAGTTGGATGCCGACCTTCGGATATTCCTTTTATCAGACTCAGAGGCCTCTGCTGGGTATTCTTGCTTAAGAAAATACTGTTTGACATCATCAAACCAAGGTTTTTCTTCAGTATTTCCTTCAATGGCCATCCAATGTGCAGGAGCATCTTGTATACGGATATCAAAAGACTGGACTTCCAACGTTGTGTCTAGTCAAAGGAGGGAGGCTAGAGTGGCCAGTGCATCAGGAAGCTGATTATATTCCCTTGGCATATGCTCGAACGTGATGTCTTCGAATTGCTCGGCTAACTCTGTAACATACTCCCGATAGGGGATTAGTTTGTGGTTTCGAGTCTCCCATTCACCCCTTACTTGAAAAATGATGAGTGCCGAATCACCGAACACTCGTAATTTTTTGATTCCTTTGTTAATTGCTTCTTGAAGTCCCATCACACAAGCCTCATATTCTGCTACATTGTTTGTACAAGGGAAGATTAGCTTTGCCGCCATGGGGAAATGTTCACCTTTTGGGGATATCAGGATGGCCCCAACACCGTGACCTAAGAGACTAGAGGCTCCATCAAACGACATCATCCATATGTCTGATATTTTGGCTGTGAGAATGTTGATGTGCTCATTTGGAAATCCAACAGTCACAGGCTCGTAATCTTCTAGTGCTCTGTATGCCAAGTAATCAGCTATTGCACTCCCTTTGATGGCTTTTTGAGGCACATAAATGATATCATATTCCGATAGGACCAATTGCCATTTGGCAATTCTTCCAGAGATGGATGGCTTTTCCAAGAGATATTTGAGTGGATCATGCCTCAAAATCAGCCATGTGGTATGATAAAGAGTGTATTGCCTCAATCGTCTTGTTATCCAAACAAGGGCACAACATGTCTTTTCCAATGGTGTGTAATTCGTTTCATTGATGGTGAACTTCTTGCTCAGATAATAAATGACCTTCTCCTTCTTGCCTATAGAATCATGTTGCCCCAAGACACAACCCATTGAGGACCCTTGGACAGTCAAATATAAGATCAAAGGTCTGTCTGGTACTGGTGGGACCAAAACAGATGGATTGGACAGATATTGTTTGATCCTATCAAAAGCTTCTTGACATTTGTCATTCCAAATTTCTGGATTGTTCTTCCATAAAGTCTTGAAAATTAGTTCACATGTGGCTGTTAATTGTGAAATGAATCGAGCAATATAATTCAATCGCCCGAGAAATCCTCTAACCTCCTTGATGGTTCGTGGTGGGGGCATCTCTTGGATGGCTTGAACTTTATTCGGATCAATTTCCACTCCTTTTTGGCTCACAATGAAACCTAACAGTTTTCCCGACATGGCTCCAAAAGTGCACTTTTCCGGGATCAATTTGAGTTGATATTTTCGTAGTCTATTAAAAAGCTTACGGAGTACTTCGATGTGATCTTCAGTGCTCCGCAATTTAGCTATCATATCATCCACATACACCTCGACTTCTTTATACATCATGTCGTGGAATAGGGTCACCATGGCTCGTTGATAGGTTGCCCCTGCGTTCTTCAGACCAAAAGGCATCACATTATAACAGAATGTGCCCCAAAGTGTCGTCAACGTGGTCCTCCCCTTGTGTTCGGGGGCCATGCGAATCTGATTGTACCCTGAGAAACCATCCATGAATGAGAATAGAGCGTGTTTTGCTATATTATCCACCAAGGTATCAATATGAGGAAGCGGGAAGTTATCTTTCGGACTAGCCCAGTTCAGATCTCTATAGTCGACACACATGCGGACTTTGCCTCCTTTTTTCGGTACTGGTACCACATTGGCCACCCATTCTGGATAGTGGGAGACACTTAGGAAACCTGCATCCCATTGCTTTTTGACTTCTTCTTTAATCTTCAGTAGCATCTCTGGTCTCATTCTTCACAATTTCTGCTATACTGGCTTGCACTCTGGCTTCACGGGTATGTGATGTTGCACTATATCTGTGTCTAACCCTGGCATATCTTGGTATGACCATGCAAAAACATCGATGTAGCTTCTTAACAGCTCGATTAACTTCTTCTTGATGTCGGTAGCTATCAAAGACCCTACCCTCAATTTTTTTGGTTCGGCTGTCGTCCCAAATTCACTGTTTTTATTGGGTCTTCACTTGGAATGGATAAGCGATCGTCCCTTTCCAATAGGCGTATGATCTCTCCCGGTAGCTCGGGCGTCTCCTCTACCTCATTCCCGTCAGCTTCAAACACTGGCTGCTCCCAGTTTGGACTTTGGTCAAACCTTAGGCATCTCGTTTCGCATTGACATACAATGTTTTCATTGACATTGTGATACCTGCTTATAAGAGAATTACAAGTTGGTAACCAAATATGATATGCCTATGTTATGAATGGAATGTACCGTGAAAGATTTGAAGAAAAGTACATTTTATTGAAAAGCTTTTGATAAAAACAAATGTTCACCGCTTCAAGAGACGTTAAAATAGAATACATTAAATCGCAGTGACCCCATGAGCATTACATTATGGGGAGGTCCAGGCTGGTCCAGTTGTTCAATGGCTGGTTAGGATCCTCTCGCACTAACTGAACCATCTCATTTGGTGCATGCTCCTTTATGTCCAATGCAGCTACAGTCCCCATCTCGAGCTCAAGTTGGCTTTTATGGACAAACCCTCCAGTCCAGAATGTAACATCTAAGGGGGGAAAGCTCCTCCTTTCTTCTTGTACTGGTCTTTTCTGCAACCTTGCCATTCTGATTTCCCTCTTCTTGGTAGCTTCCCTTTGTCTGTCAGCTTTTGTAGGGAGGTAGCCTAACCCAAACTTCTCGGTATTTTCTTGGATGGTCAATGGTTTCTGGATTCCTTGAGCCTTTGGACCTAATCCTTGCCCTGGCTTGTACCCTTGCTTGATCATGGTGGCTGCAACTATTCTTCCAGCCTTCGGGAGACAATGGCTTGGGGCAAAAGTGACATTCACCATCTCAAACACCCGATAGGAACATTCTGGTACATCTTCGTTGTACTCAACATAAGGAACTGATGCCGGCTTGGTGACGAGGAAACTTGTCTCTCTAGAGATGCAAACAAGTTGGTCTCCTATTGCAAATTTTATCTTTTGGTGGAGGCTTGACGGCACTACCCCTGCCATGTGGATCCAGGGTCTTCTCAACAAACAGCTGTAATATGGCGTGATGTCCATCACCTGAAATTCCACCATAAAGGTAGCTGGTCCAATCAGAAGCGGAATGTCTAGAGTGCCCACCACGTCACCCTTTCCTCCATCGAATGCCCGTACCTTCATCGTACAGGGGCGTATATAGGACGTGTCGACTGGAAGTTGTTGCAGTATATGTAAAGGCATAATGTTCAAGGCAGAACCGTTGTCAATGAGTACTCGGGCTATGGTGTGCACCTTACACTTGACAGTAATATGTAGAGCTTTTATGTGTCCCTTCCCTTCCTGAGGTAGCTCATCATCTCCAAAGCTAATGACGTTGTTCATGATGCGGTTACTGGCGATTCCATCAACATTCGCCACTGAGAGGGTCAGTGGAACATAGGCCTAGATTAGAACTTTCAGCAGTGGTTCCCGGTGAGGTTGGGAATCCATCATTAATGAGAGCAAAGAGATTAGAGCCGATTGTCGACTTAGCTGATCCACAATATTATACTCGCTCTGTTTCTTGAGTTTTAAAAATTCCGTGGTCTCTTCTTCAGTGATTGGTGTTCCTTTCCTTGTTGCCTCCAGTGTTGGCCCAATGTCTGGTTCTACAGCTTTTTCCTTCCTTGCTTTGTCAGCCATATCAGGGGCATATGCCCGACTGCTCCTGATCTTCTTTTCTGCTGCGTGGCTCCCTAGACTACTTCACAGCTGTAATTCCATGGGACTGCTTTGTCTGTCTTGTAAGGGAAAGGGGTAGGAACACGTATGGTGAGAGGCGTAATTCCATGAGACAATTGCGGGATTTCTGGAGTCTTAACATTCAAGACAAGGGGTGTTGGCACCCATGATGGTTTGTATGACATGTCTCCTTGGATCATGTGGCTTCGACTGTCTATCTCTTCTTTGGAGAGTTTGATCATTCTTTGGTCCATGAGTTTTTGCACCACCTCGGAAAACTCCCTACATTCTTTGATGTCATGTCCCCGTGACATCTTGTGATAAGGGCATTGTTTTTCCCCATCTGTTCCTTTTCCTACCTCTGGCGTGTCTTTAGCAAGTATATAGCCATGTTCCTGTAACAAAGTAAACAAATATGTTTTCTCCATTTGTACTTGGGAGACCCTCTCAGTAGTCTTTCATTCTCGATACTAGTGACATTGTTGGAGTGTTCTGGGAGAGGATTGCTGTTCACATTTGGTGTCCCGGTTAGTGCAGAAAAGTCTAGCAACTTTGCATCCTTTAATGCCTGAACCTTCCTCTTGATATTCACATCTGGCATCTGGCTTATACCAGGCCCGGGGAGGAGTCTTTATTTCTCCCAAGGGTATAGGGGTTACCATCCTTGCCTCTAAGAGCTTGGGGTATAATTCCGCATAAGTCATTGGAATTGGATCAAACTCTTGTCGTAATCGATGAGAAGCCTGATTCGCTCCTGCTTGCTGGGTCTGGGCCCTCGGTTGCCCCTGTCCTTGGAATGAGGCTCCTAGTCCTTCCTGAGTTGCTGGCTTTGGTTGCTCTGGGTATGGCACTCTTGGATGAAATGAGTTAGATACCATTGAATATGGAAATGGAACCCCTCCTTGCGGTATGTATGGCATGAATTGGGGAGGTGGTGCAGGTGCAGCATAGGCGGCCACTGGCGATCCTTGGTAGTACCCTGGTGCTTGGTAGAATGTTGGCTGTATTGCCTGGTTCGATTGATACACGAGGTTGCTCTCACCTTCTTTCTTCTTAGGCTGTAGTTGAGACCTTTTTGATGCCTCTGCCACATCCCCCTTTAGCTTTCCTCCTTTAATTCCACTTTCTACACGTTCACCGGATGCGACCAAGTCTGCAAAACTACTAGAGACGTTCCCAATTAACTTCTCATAATAGACGCCTTTCAGTGTGTTGATAAAATGAGTAATGAGTTCTCTTTCTGTAAGGGGAGGTTGGACCTCCACCGCAGTCTCTCTCCATCTCCGTGCATAATCCTTGAAGCTTTCGTCGGATCCCTTTTCCAAAGACTGCAGGGTTAGTCGATCCAGTGCCAGTTCGATGACATGTTTGTATTGTGCCAAGAAGGAGGTAGCCAATTCTTTCCATGTCTTGATGCGGTTTCCATTTAGCTGAAAGTACCAGCGAAGGGATGCCCCAGTTAGACTTTCTTGGAAAAATTGCATGAGGAGCTTGTCTTCACCAGCATAAGCAACCATCTTTTGACAGTACATGGCCAAATTTGTCTTTGGACACCGGGTCCCGTTGAACCTCTAGAATTCCGGTATCTTGAATTTTGGCGGCAGCACCACTCCTGGCACTAAGCATAAGTCTTGCGGGCTAGTTATACCATAGCTGTCAACGCCCTCTACGGCTTTCAATCTTTCCTCTAGACGTCTCAGAGCGGGAGACTCCATGTTTTCCTAGGGAACTGGGGATCTCACTGCTTCTATTACATTTCCTGGTGCTGGTATAGTGAAGTGAGTTTGATTTGGGGTTGGAGGTTATGCCATAGCAGGATGGTATATGGGTGCTTGGCTTGGAGCCAGGTTGGGCGACTCAACGGCCTCCTGCCCCTGTTCTTGGCGATGATTGGTAGTTCTCCCTGTCGAAATTCTTCCTCTTTCTTTAGTCAACTTTGTGAGCATTTCCATTATGGCAGACATTTGCCCTTGTAAGGCTTGTTGTGACTATTCCAAACCCATGAGTCTATTCTCTGTTTCGTCTGCCATTGGCTGTGGCCGTGGTATTTGATTGCGCCGAGATCTGAGATTGTAATAGTGCGCAATCCTGGAGAAATTCTGCTACCGACCTGGGTGCAAGGCAATTTTTACTTGATTTTTTGATATGCATGTATGCGTGAATGACTATGCGAAGAGTTAGAGAAGCAAATAACTTTATTTCAAACATTTTAAAACAAACGTGCAGAAATGCCATGCAGATGAGAGCTATGGCTACATGATCTCAAGGCACACTTCCAGTCATCTCCTAAGTAGCACGGCGCCTTTTCCTCTAAGGTGGTCGCTTGCCTGTTTCCTCCCTCTGCTTCAATATGGTCTCGACCTGTTTTTCCCTCAACCAAACCGTCAGAGAGCTCCTTCTAGAGATGCTTCCAACCTTTGGATTTGCTGCCTGAGGTTTTGATTCTCCTGGAGGATAGCCTTCATGTCTGAAGTTAGCTGTGGCTTGTGTTGTGCCCTCCAGGATATGTATGCGGGATAAACACCAGGTTTTGGGCTGTTGGGTTGGATCTTGTGTGGGGTGGACCATGCCTGATACATCTGTTTTCCTTTTTCTGCGAGCATGGTTCTGTTGTAGGTGAAGTCATAATCTTCCATGCCAAATAGCACAGGGATAATCTGATGATGCCCAACTTGTCTTCCACCCTGTAGTGGTGCATATGCAGTTCCTCCCCAAGGACCTAGGAGTGGGACCTAATTATAGTCCCCGCAGCTATATGTCATGGAGACCACTGGCATCCAAGGAGCAGTCCAGGTAATGTCATCTTCTATGAGGTTCTCTAACTTCCTTTTCCAGCTTTCAAAGTCTTTAGGTAGGTTCCACTTGCTGAGTAGAATATCTAGTAGTGTTGTGGCTGGTACCTGATAAACAGCAGGAAAACGATGAATACTACAGGGGAAATGACCTTGCAACCAGGTACATATGTAACGACCCATGAGTGGGTGTTAGTCCCACATTGCTTGGTGAGGAGAACAAAGTCCGCCTTATAGGAGGGGACGGATACCTCACCTCACAGGGACGCGTTTTGGGCGAGGCCCAAAGACAAAACCGTGCGGAGCAGGCCATGAGGGCGAGGCCCAAGACTGGTTAGCCAAAGCGGACAAAATTCTTGTGACGGGTATGGGCTGGGCTATCTCGGGTGGTATCAGAGCCAGACCCGGAGCGGTGTGCCATGGTCCCACAGGGACGTGGGCCTCCTAAGGGGGATGGATTGTAACGACCCATGAGTGGGTGTTAGTCCCATATTGCTTGGTGAGGAGAACAAAGTCCGCCTTATAGGAGGGGACGGATACCTCACCTCACAGGGACGTGTTTTGGGCGAGGCCCAAAGACAAAACCGTGCGGAGCAGGCCATGAGGGCGAGGCCCAAGACTGGTTGGCCAAAGCGGACAAAATTCTTGTGACGGGTATGGGCTGGGCTATCTCGGGGATGTAAGGACCCGTACCTTGAGTTAGTCACAGTTTTGCCTTATGAGTAGAGTTTTTCTAGTTTTTCTAGATTTTAACCTAGTGAATGGACTCCAATGAATTCACGTGCAAAAGGAAAGATGCTTAGAATGATGTCCTCTATCTACCACAGAAGTTTCAGGCCAAACTGACGTGTATGTGAGGTGCACGTGATATGGGTCCAATTCACGTGCAAGTGTGGTTGTCTTCTACCTGAGGCAAGGAGGCTAGGGGTGAAGTTTGAGAGCATTTGGAGTGCATTTGGAGTTGCACGTGAATTGGGGAATTCACGTGCAAATTGGCGTGCAGCCATATTTTTGCATGGTTCCCTTGGTTTTGACATTCTAATGATCTTTCTCCAAAGGACCATGTTGAAATTCTGAGTATTTTGGCCTATATGGGTGCGGAAAGGTGCTAACTTGTGTAATCAAAACTACGTCGTTTTGATCCTGGGATTCACTTAATCAAAACTACGTCGTTTCGATGTTGTGTTGTCTATATAAGGAGGAGAAGCCCCTCTGTTTTAGGGTTAGGGTTTGTTGCTCCACCAGCCGTCGCAGAGAGAGAGAGAGAGGGAAGGAGAGCTCCTGGTTGCCGCCGGGCGTCTTGCGTGGGTGGTCGGTGCTTCGTGGGTGGACGGCGTTCGACGTGGGATCGGGACAGTCTTTGTGTTGTTGCGTTTTACTTGAGGTAGGGGTTCTGTTCTTCCTAAATCCTCCTCTGTCCTAGGGTCCTAGGGCAGATTATGGGTTATATCTCGTTATATATACATATGTAATCCATATAGGTGTGATCTCCTATATGGATGTTGGCCTTAATGGCGTTTTGGTGTGATTCGACATTGAGTAGGCAGTGCATGTTAAATGTTTGATAAAATGCATGTGTGAATCTATTTGTGTGACAATGTCCAGTGTGTGTTTGATAAAATGCCAATAAGGCTAGAATTGTGAGTTGGTAAAGGTGTGCATGCCAAGTGTTTGGTTTTATGCCTGAGTGGCTGTGTGTACTGTTTTGTGGAACCCGGTGGCTGTGGAAGCCCGGGACTATTCTGTGGAAACCGGTGGCTGTGGAAGCCCGGGGCTATTTTGTGGAACCCGGTGGCTGTGGAAGCCCGGGACTGGTTGTGGAACCCGGTGGCTGTGGAAGCCTGGGATCATTCTTGGAACCCGGTGGTTGTGGAAGCCTGGGAGTGTTTATGTACCAACCTTGTGTATGATTGTATTTGCTACTATAACTTGTAGTTATATCTGGTGGAATAATTGTATCACAACACAACAGACTTGTACACAAGGCATGTAGGTATTAGGTGCATGGGATGGGTTGGGGAGACTTGATCCCTCTTGAGGCTGGTCGCTCACCCCTCCTACCATGTTGTTTTCTTTACGGGAACCTACGGGCGTTAGGTGGGACCCCAAGGTGGAAGACCTTATTTACTTTCTTGTTTATGTCATTTTTATGGGCGGTATGTAACCCCAATGGGGATGGATTGAAAAGAGGACGTTGTAATAAAGACTAATTTGGTTTGTGGACTGCTTTGATGGACTTTATTTTTCTTGAATGTGTTGTGAATGTTTAAAATGTTAAATTCTTGATTTGTATCCTAACCCCTTTGCCCTCCGTGTGGGTAAAGGGGAGTCACGCTACGGTTTCCTCGGGTTGGAAAGCCGGGGCGTGACAATATGGTATCGAGCATGGTCTAGTTGGCCTAGGGTAGTGGGCGGACTTGGTTATCCTAAGTCCTTTGGAGGAGCCTGGAGGGACATGCCTGATCAACATGGTCCTCTTTGAGCCTCCAAGGTGTACTTAGGGTAGTTCGGTCTTGTGGTAGGATTTGCATGCATTGGCATTAGGGCACTAGTTGCATTTGTTTGTGAATGTATGCTAAACCGTGGATAAGATCACATGATTAAGTGAAATGTGCAACTCTGATTTGTTTGGCAATGTGTCCTGAATCGTGAAATGTGATTGGTTCAATGTATGTGTGTAATGTCATGTGTTTGATCGGTGGAGTAGAGGTAGTGACGCGATAGATTATAAATTCGTTTGACGTTTGTGCTTCTTACTTCGTGTAGTAAGAATGCCGCCAAGGAGAGTGACACGTGCGTCCGGGCGATGGGCGATGAGTCATCTGCCCATGAGGGTCCGGGTGCGGGACCGTCCGTTGGAGGGCATGCGTTGTTCTGGCACGGCTACAAGAAGGTATCCGGCTGGAGGTACGAGAGCTACGGGAGGGACTCCGGCGGGACGTTCGGGAGGAGGTGCGCCGCGAGATGGCGGCCCGGCCAGGTGGTGCCACCACCACCACCACCGAGTAGGGGAGCTGCCTCGGGAGCGTGAGGTTTCTCCACGTGGTATACCGACTCGTGCGGAGGATGATGTGGTGACGCGGTTCCGAAAGGAACAACCTCCCACGATTTACGGGGGGGGAGGACCCGGTGTTAGGCGAGCACCGGCCGAGGCAGATCGAGCATGTGTTTTCCTTTCTCCTACCCCGGGAGGAGGATAAGGTGAGACCGGCCATTCGGCACTGGAAGGGGATGCTCTGGAGTGGTGGTTGAGTGTTGCGGGAAGCCGTGCGGTGCGCTTCATGCTTTGGGAGGAGTTTCTACGCCTCTTCCATGATGAGTTCTTCCCGGAATCTTTGAAATGGCGAAGAGAGAGGAATTTGGCAGCCTAAAGCAAGGATCAAAGACGGTGCCCGAGTATGAGCGGGAGTTCCGGAGCTCGAGTAGGTTTGCCCCCGAGACAATGGCAAAGGAGGACCTGAAGGCCCACAAGTTCACTGCGGGTCTTAGGCCAGCCCTTAGGGAGAGGGTGGCAATTCTACGTTTGAGGACATATCTGAGGTCGTTGAGACAGCCCGGTATAGGCGAGAGGGAGGCGGGGGATGGGAGGCGAGGTCCATCGGGGTCGTCGGTTGCAAGGTGGGTCCGAACGCGATTCGGGGTCCAAGAGGCCTAAGACGAGGAGAGAGATAGCGTTCCCTCCGCGGCGGGGGGCAGACATTGGTGAACCCAGGGAGGTCTAGCTTTGGCGGTGGCGGACGGGGCGGTCCGGCGGGGAGGTCTCCCCGGCCGGGTGTTCTGCTTGTGGGGAGCAAGGCCACTTGAGGAAGGAGTGTCCAAAGAGGGACCGGAAATGCCATAGTTGTGGACGCGAGGGCCATCCGAGCCGGGTTTGCCGGAGTGGCAACGGGGAGTTGGAGGCATGACATCCGAGCATGAGGAGTGACGCCGGTTCCGTACACCAGCGAGAGAGACCAGCTCGTCGGTGGCGGGCTAGTCCAGGCAAGGATCGAGTCGGACCCGACCCCGGGGAGGCCGGAGCGGCGGCGACCGAGGCTGGAGGCAACCTTAGCGGGAAGCGTCCGGTGAGTGAGCCGACCAGTGGCACGGGACAAGGAAGGGTGTTTGCGTCCTGGAGGCGATGTACCAGGAGGAGGCCGAGCTACCACCCCCACCAGTGAGGGTGGAGCAGGATCGTCGGTGGTTAGAGGTACCCTTTTGATCTCCCGTACATTAGCTTCGTTCTTTTCGATACGGGTGCATCATGTTCGTTTGTTCTTGAGCTTATAATAGACGGCTTGGGGTTAGCTTGTGTGGAGGCCGCGAGGCCCCTAGTTGTGGAGTCTCCAGGTGGGAGGCATGATTGAGGTACGGCGTGTGTGTCGTAATCGTGTGTTAACCATAGGCGAGGTGGAGCCGAGTTTTGACTTGCATGTGATGCCTTTGCATACTTTTGACCCGATCTTGGGTATGGATTGGCTTATGGCTTTCCAAGCCAAGATAGACCGTTTCCGGCGGCGTGTATCCTTCGTGACACCTGCAGGGGATCTCTTGCACCCTGCAAGGGGAGTGGGACCGTGAGGCGAGTCGGGCCGGGCCGGTGTTGGACCGGTGGGGTGCCATTACCCACGGGTTGGCAGCCCCGACCTTTCTTGAGGTGGGTAAGGTGGAGAAGAGGGTGTGGCCCGCTGTCGTGGACCAATTTCGGGATGTCTTCCCTGACCGGTTGAGGAGTTTACCTCCGCAGAGGAGTGTGGAGTTTACCATTGAGTTGGTGCCAGGAACGGGTCCGATTTCCCAAGTAGCATATCGTATGGGGCCAGCCGAGGCGAGGGAGCGCAAAGGCAAATCGAGGAGTTGGTGGGCCAAGGGTATATCAGGACCGAGTACCTCACCTTGGGGTGCTCCGGTGCTCTTTGCTAAGAAGGGCGATGGCACGCTTCGTCTCCGCATCGACTACGGGAAGCCGAATTCGGTGTTGTGAAGAACAAGTACCCGTTGCCTCGGATAGATGACCTGTTTGACCGGTTGAGTGGGGCCCGGTGGTTTTCCAAGATAGATTTACGGTTGGGGTATCACCAGCTCGGGGTTAGGGAGGAGGACATCCCTAAGACGGCTTTTCGGTGCGGTATGGGCATTATGGACCGGGTCGTGATGCCTTTTGGGCTCACTAATGCGCCGGCGGTGTTCATGCATTTGATGAACCAAGTCTTTGCCCCATACTTAGACTCGTTCGTGGTGGTGTTTATCGACGATATCTTGGTGTATTCCAAGACCGAGAAGGAGCATGTGGAGCACTTGGCAACAAGTGTTGCAAACCTTGAGGGACCAGCAGTTGTTTGCTAAGTTTAGCAAGTGTGAGTTTTGGTCTGCAGGAGGTTCACTTTCTTGGCCATGTGGTGTCAGTCTGAGGGAGTTAGGGTGGACCCGGCCAAGATTGAGGCCGTGGCATCGTGGGCGAGGCCAACCAACGTTTTTGAGATCCGTAGTTTTCTTGGCTTAGCGGGGTACTATCGTCGTTTTGTCGAGGGGTTCTCCCGTTTGGCGGCTCCTATGACGGCGTTGACTAGGAAAGGAGTGAAATTTGAGTGGACGGACAAGTGCCAGGTGGCGTTTGAGACTCTCAAAACCCGTTTGACCACTGCACCTGTGTTGAGGTTGCCTAGGGAGGATATTCCGTATGAGGTATCTTGTGATGCGTCCAGGGTTGGTTTGGGGTGTGTGCTTATGCGGGAGCACGGTGTGGTAGCTTATGGGTCAAGGCAAGCGAAGCCTCATGAGCAGAATTATCCTACTCATGACCTTGAGTTAGCGGCTGTCATCTTCGCCCTGAAGAGTTGGCAGCACTACCTCTTGGGGGAGAAGTTTGTGGTGTTCTCAGATCATAAGAGCCTTCAATACATCTTTACCCAGAAGGACTTGAATTTGAGGCAGAGGAGATGGGTGGAGTATTTGCAGACCTTTGATTTTACTCTTGCCTATACCCCGGGCAAGGGTAATATTGTGGCGACGCGTTGAGCGAAAAAGGGAAAGCCGAGGTGGCCGTGAGAGAGTGGAAACGATGGAGCGGTTGGCGCTGTTGCAACCGCATCCTATGGTTCGTGATGGTGGGACGATCCCGAGTCCTTTGGTGGTTGTGCCTGAGTTGTACCAGCGTGTCCGGGAGGAACAGCTGGGTGACATCGAGTGTGAGGTTCTCCGTGCTCGTATTGAGGTTGGTGAGCTATCTGAGGACTGGACAGAGGGTCTTGAGCATGAATTGTCATTTCAGGGGAGGTTGGTAGTGGCTTCTTCCCTCAGGGATGAGGTGATGAGGGAGTTTCACCGGTCTGGGGTTCTTTGTGCATCCAGGGGGTACGAAGATGTACCATGCGCTTCGGGGACATTTTTGGTGGCCTGGGGATGAAACGCGATGTGGCTGCCTTTGTTTCGCGGTGCCTCACCTGTCGGCGGGTGAAGGCCGAGCATCGGCGGCCGGCGGGCATGTTACGACCATTGCCCATAGCGGAGTGGAAGTGGGACCACATAGCGATGGATTTTGTGACCGGTCTTCCACCCACCACGGGGAGGAAAGATATGATTTGGGTGATTGTGGATCGGCTCACGAAGTCGGCCCATTTCCTGGCTGTTCGCGAGCGGGACTCTACGTGGGACCTTGAGTCGGTTGTACATGAACGAGATTGTGAGACTGCATGGAGTACCATCATCGGTTGTCTCGATCGGGATTCGAGGTTCACTTCCGTTTTTGGGCGGGTTTGCGGGAAGCTATGGGGACCAAGCTTCACTTGAGTACAGCCTTTCACCCTGAGGTCGACGGTCGGACGGAGAGGACGAATCGGACTTTGGAGGACATGTTACGGGCCTGTGTGTTAGATTTTGGGGGTTCGTGGGCAACTCACCTTCCTTGGGTGGAGTTTGCCTACACAATACGGTTATCCAGGCATCCATTGGGATGGCTCCTTTTGAGGCGTTGTATGGCGACCGTGTCGCTCACCTTTGTATTGGACCGAGGTGGGGGAGACAGACTCTCTTGGGACCGCAGATTGGTTAAAGAGGCTACCGAGAAGGTTAAGTTGATTCGACGGTTGTTATCAGCTCAAAGTCGGCGAGAAATCTTATGCGGATCAGCGGCGGCGACCTTTAGAGTTTTCTTGGTGATCATGTGTTTCTTCGTGTTTCCCCACGTCGTGGCCATCGACGGTTTGGGCGAGGTTCCAAGCTATCTCCGCGGTTTATTGGTCCTTTTGAGATTCGGATCGTGTAGGGCTCGTGGCCTACCGGTTGGCGTTACCACCGCGGCTTAGTCGAGTGCACAACGTGTTTCACGTGTCCCAGTTGAGGAAGTATCACCCTGACCCCACTCATGTCATCGATTGGGGGACATTGGACATTGAGGATGACATGTCCGTTGTTGAGGCCCCTATCCGTATCCTAGATCGGCGTGAGAAGCTTTTGCGTGGTCGTGTTATTCCTTTGGTTCGCGTGCTGTGGCAACACCGTGGCATTGAGGAGGAGACATGGGAACGTGAGTCCGTGATGCGTGAGCAGCACCCAGACTTGTTCGAGGACGAACAATCTTAAGCGTGGGAGGTGGCTGTTGGCCAAGGGATAGTGATGTGTTTTATATTAGTTGTGTATGATTTGGTGTATTTGTATTGTCTTTTAAAGACATGTGCTCTTATTTGTGATGTGTTTTGAGATGTATATTCATGACAAGCGGACATGTGTTATATGCATTATTGTGGTTATGGAGGTGGTACTTTGTTATGTGCTGTGTGCGATATATGACTCATTTGGGTGTTGTGGCTTGCCGGGTGGCAAATGGGTAGCTTGTGGTTGTTTTCCTCGTATATCATTTCTTTTCGAGGACGAAAAGTCTTAAGGGGGAGAGGATGTAAGGACCCGTACCTTGAGTTAGTCACAGTTTTGCCTTCTGAGTAGAGTTTTTCTAGTTTTTCTAGATTTTGACCTAGTGAATGGACTCCAATGAATTCACGTGCAAAAGGAAAGATGCTTAGAATGATGTCCTCTATCTACCACAGAAGTTTCAGGCCAAACTGACGTGTATGTGAGGTGCACGTGATATGGGTCCAATTCACGTGCAAGTGTGGTTGTCTTCTACATGAGGCAAGGAGGCTAGGGGTGAAGTTTGAGAGCATTTGGAGTGCATTTGGAGTTGCACGTGAATTGGGGGAATTCACGTGCAAATTGGCGTGCGGCCATATTTTTGCATGGTTCCCTTGGTTTTGACATTCTAATGATCTTTCTCCAAAGGACCATGTTGAAATTCGAGTATTTTGGCCTATATGGGTGCGAAAAGGTGCTAACTTGTGTAATCAAAACTACGTCGTTTTGATCCTGGGATTCACTTAATCAAAACTACGTCGTTTTGATGTTGTGTTGTCTATATAAGGAGGAGAAGCCCCTCTGTTTTAGGGTTAGGGTTTGTTGCTCCACCAGCCGTCGCAGAGAGAGAGAGAGAGGGAAGGAAGGAGAGCTCCCGTTGTTGCCGGGCGTCTTGCGTGGGTGGTCGGTGCTTCGTGGGTGGACGGCGTTCGACGTGGGATCGGGACAAGTCTTTGTGTTGTTGCGTTTTACTTGAGGTAGGGGTTCTGTTCTTCCTAAATCCTCCTCTGTCCTAGGGTCCTAGGGCAGATTATGGGTTATATCTCGTATATATACATATGTAATCCATATAGGTGTGATCTCCTATATGGATGTTGGCCTTCAATGGCGTTTTGGTGTGATTCCGACATTGAGTAGGCGGTGCATGTTAAATGTTTGATAAAATGCATGTGTGAATCTATTTGTGTGACAATGTCCGGTGTGTGTTTGATAAAATGCCAATAAGGCTAGAATTGTGAGTTGGTAAAGGTGTGCATGCCAAGTGTTTGGTTTTATGCCTGAGTGGCTGTGTGTCTTGTTTTGTGGAACCCGGTGGTGTGGAAGCCCGGGACTATTCTCATGGAAACCGGTGGTGTGGAAGCCTGGGACTGTTCTTGGAACCCGGTGGCTGTGGAAGCCCGGAGTGTTTATGTACCAACCTGTGTATGATTGTATTTGCTTGCTATAACCTGTAGTTATATCTGGTGGAATAATTGTATCACAACACAAGCACTTGTACACAAGGCATGTAGGTATTAGGTGCATGGGATGGGTTGGGGAGACTTGATCCTCTTGTTGTGGTCGCTCACCCCTTCTACCATGTTGTTTTCTTTACAGGAACCTACAGGCGTTAGGTGGGACCCCAAGGTGGAAGACCTTATTTACTTTACTGTTTATGTCATTTTTATGGGAACTGATGTAACCCCAATGGGGATGGATTGAAAAGAGGACGTTGTAATAAAGACTGATTTGGTTTGTGGACTGCTTTGATGGACTTTATTTTTCTTGAATGTGTTGTGAATGTTTAAAATGTTAAATTCTTGATTTGTATCCTAACCCCTTTGCCCTCCGTGTGGGTAAAAGGGGAGTCACGTACCGGTTTCCTCGGGTTGGAAAGCCAGAGCGTGACAACATAGGAGAGGTAGGCACCCCATGAACTGTCCCGAGCCTTTACTCCTCAGATAAGTAAGAGATCGAATGGTTTCGGCCAAGATAGCAGGAGTAGGGTCACATCCTTTGAGCACCTGCTGGACCAAATCTACAATTACTCCATCGATGTGGGCCGGTATCCTTGGGAAAATGACTAGCCCATATATAACTAGTGTCAGCAATTTGTGTGCCCCTACTTCTGTTGCGGTCTGTATCATTTCTTTGATTGTTGCCCGTGGAAGATATTCCCGCCCACCATAGGTTGTGGCCGCCGGTGAGTCCCATAATGGCTTTCCCATTATCTCAGCAGAGGCCCTTCGACATGATCTTCTGGGCTCTGGTAGATAAATCTTCATTTTATTTTCCACGGGGATATCCAATAATCTTCTGTATTCTTCTATCATGGGAACAAGATCTATGCCGTTGAAGTCAAAGGACCGCCGTCGAGGCTCCCAGAAATATATGGCTGCCCCAAGCATATCCTTATCGGCCAGTAGCTCGGTCACATGGAGCAAATCCCCAAACTGTTGTATATATATGCTTTTCCTTTCGTCTGACCACTGCTTCCATATTGTCTGTACCTCCTTAGTGTAGTCCAGCTGATCTTCTATGATAATATGTTCTGCTTTGTGGGCTTCTTCTAGGGGAAAATCTCCAAGGCGAAGTTGGATGTCCCCAGATGCTTGGGCCACCACTGCGACAGCCTCTTTATCCTGAAGGATCTTTAGGAGATGACTGAAAGTTGCCATGCCTATATGAATGTCGTGTTATGCATGATGACAGGTTAGGATGGCAGTTAAAACAAATCAGGGCAAATAGACAGGCTAAAGAATAGACTAATAGTAAGGCAAATAAGATGTGTAGGGGATGACTTATGGACTACCCTACAAAACAAAGGTTAGCATGGCATGGAATGATCAAACAACATGTGGGTCAATGCCCCTGATGGGCTTCTATTGATACACCTATCTTATTCGTTGGTTCCCAAACTTCCTCAATAGAGGGCTCCGTACACCATGGGATTTACCGGAGGGGGATCTTACAAGGACGTGCCTTAAAAAAACCTCAAGCTTGAGTGAGGAGTCCGAGGCCCCATCGCGGATAATAATCAACGCGCTGGGGACCGTACTAAACCTCGCTAACTTAAATTGTGCTAAACCCGGGTATAGGGTTATACATGGATGCAACAAGTATGGAAAGCAGTAAATCACAACTATCATGGTAATTAAAGCATATAAATAAGTCACAGTTTAAAGATAAACGACAACTATTAGATAAACAAAATAAGTAAACCACAATTATATCTAGAAAATAAAAAAAAGCTTATCACGACATCTAAATATATACAACAGTGCGATTAAAATAACCTCCTAATCCTAGTTCTAGACCTAACTCTCTAAAGTGTTTAAATCCCTAGCAGAGTCGCCAGCTGTCATCACTGGTTTTTGTCCAGGCCCGTTTGGGGTGAGCTCAAACTAGACCAATGCTGAGAAAATTTAGAGTCGCCACCAACTGTTTTTGGGGTACAGTTGGATACCCTCTACTTTGAGTAGTTTAAAGGTGTGGTCTGCGTTATCAGAGAAGGGTTCAGGAGTTGGTTACGTGTAGGGAAGGATTAGCACCCCTACAATGCCCTTTCGATATCTATTTTCGGAGGAGGTATTCTATTTTATTTGTACTGCCACAACTGGGTTAGATTTCCTAAAAAGTCTTTGATTTTTATTTAGCTAAGTTATTTATTAAAGTCATGATGAAAATGGATTTACCCTAAATTTCTAAAGGGAATCCTAAAAGTTTTGGTTTTGTTTTTGTTTTTGTTTTTTTTTTTGTTTGAAGTGGAGAATGAGATCCTAGAGGTTTATTTTGGTTTTTGGTTTTATTTTGGAAATTAAAGTCCTAAAAAATGGAAATATGTTTTTTTGTATTTTTCCTTTTTTGTTTTTTTTTTAGAAAATATTTTTTGGTTTTTGTGTTTTGTTAAAAAAAAACGTTTTGTCTTTGTTTTTGTTTTTTTTTCGTTTTTGGAAAAACATTTTGTTTGTTTTTTTTTGTTTCTTTTTTGGCAAACCCCCTTTTTTTTGTTTTGTTTTGAAAACCCAAAGTCACGCTTGTTACAAATGCACATCAAAATAATGAACACATAAAAATAAACGTGGAGTGTGTGATTATGATATCCATAAATAAGCAAAAATAAAGCCACTCTTTTTTCTTTTTTCTTTTCATCTATTTTTCATTTATTTATTTATTTATTTTTGCGCTCCCCTTTTTTCTAGCTTTCTCTCTCTCTTTTTCTCTCTCTCTTTTTTTTTTACCTTTTCTTTTATTGTTTACATATTACAAGTATAACAAAATATACAAAACAAACCAGCAAAATAGAAATGATTACAACGCTAAAAGAGAGGAAACAAAAATAAAACGAAATACAAATAAGTGAAAACGGAAGAGAAAATAATAAAAAGGGTAAGTGAACGACCTTTAAAGATCACCACGTCCGAGTTCTCCTGTTGGCGTCGGTAGTGCTGGACGAACCTCCAAATTCAGTGGAAAGCTGTGAACTCACGCCTGTGCAGTGCGCCGGAGCTTAGTCAGAGTTTGAAATTGGCACTGAAGGTGAACTGGAAGTGGGGAAGGATTGGAGAAAGGCTCTTGGGATTTTTTTTTGGATTTTCGTGGTTTTTTTTTAGAGAGAGATTGGAATGAAGACTCCTGGGATTTTCTTTGATTTTCGTGGGTGTTTAATCTCGGGACTGGGGCGTTTTCTTAGGAAGGAGCTTGGGCGTTTTTTGATGTGAAGACTTTGGGGAAAAGGAAGAGCTTGGGTGTAATTAGTGTCTGGGTGTAATCTGGGTGTTCTCTCAGAAAGCTTTTGGTCGTCTGAACTCTAGGTGTTCTCTCTGGGCGAAAATCTGGAAGCAGAAATTTTTTGTTGAACTCTAAGGTGTTCTCTGGTTTGTTTTTTTTGCAGAAGTTTCCTTCTTTTTTTTTTGGATAAGGGAGCTGGGTATGACAAAATGGCAAAAGGGTTTTTTGTCCGAGATGAGGGGTCTCTCCGTGTTTCGCATGGACAGGAGACTGAATTTAAAGGACTGGCAGAATTTTGGCTGGATTGTCATTAATTGCTGCATTTAATGCTCTATTATGAATGCCAGCGTTTTTAATTGCATGTTTTGTGCGTTGTCGGATGGTTTGGCGACCTGCAGCTCGTGATTTGTCCTTTTTATTTTTTATTTTAGCACATGTGACTGACAGGCGTTGAAAAACGATTCTGTCAGATGGCCAGCGCATGAAAAACAGGTCTCGTGACTGCATAGGAAATAGTTGGCAGAAATGCAGCCAAACAACGAAGGTCAAAGGTCAATAGGGCCAAAGTGTCGGCAGGTCGAAGGTTAACGGGTCGAAGTGTCGGCAAGGTCGAGGGTCGGTGGGTCGAAGGTCAATGGTCAACGGGTCGAAGGTCAACGGTCAACGGGTCGAAGGTCAATGGCCAATAGGTCGAAGGTCAAGAGTCGAAGGGTTGAAGGTCAAGGGTCGAAGATCCGTGGGTCGTAGGTTCGTAGGTCGTGGGTCGAAGATCCGTGGGTTGTAGGTTCGTAGGTCATGGGTTGAAGCTCGTAGGTCGTGGGTCAATGGTCAATGGGTTGAAGTGTTGGCAGGTCGGAGTGTCGGCAGGCTTACAGGCTTCGAGGCTTCGAGTCTTCGAAGCTTCGACCTGCCGACACTTCGAGGCTACGAGTCAAGTTTTTTTTTTAATTACCTTTTTACCCCCACCCAAAATGCAAAAATGGATGACCTTTTGGGGATCGCTTAGGAAGAATAAGAAGACTTCTATGATGTTTTGCCTGGCTCATCCTCCCAAGTACCTATGTGCACACCTGCTCTTTTTTCCAAATGGAAAGCAAGGATGAGAGCACACCTAGACATGCTCGACACGTATCTCTGGGAAATAATAAAGAACGGACCTTTCACTCCAAAGATTATGCAGAGAGGTCGGTTAATGACAAAAGACCCAGATAGTTTGTCTAAGGTGGAGCAGAGGAAAGTAAAGCTCGGCTTCAAGGCAAAAGCCATACTTTTGTCTGCACTCGACGATGACATGTTCACGGATGCGCAGGACCTTGAGACTGCTAAAGAGGTATGGGACAAGCTCTATCTCATCTACGAGGGAGACGAGCAAATACAGGATAACAAGATCTCCATGCTTAAGCAAGAGTATGAAGCCTTCAGATGTGAACGGAAGGAGTCATTGGACAGTATCTATAAACGGTTCACAGGTCTGATTCAACGGATGAAGACTTACAATGTTGAGATCTCTCAGAAGGACAAGAATGACACATTTCTGAGTTCTCTACCCTTGAGACTGCTGATAAAGACATCAACCATCCGTCAGCTAAAGGAATGGAAGACTTGTGCCTTGGAAGCATTATATGGGGACCTCAAGACGTTTGAAATGCAAAAAGAAGAGCTTGAGGCGTTTGAGAACCCTTCCAAGAAAAAGGAGAAGTCTGTTGCCTTTAAGGCTGCTGCTGAACCCCGGGAACCATCTTTAGAAGAGGAAGAAGATGAAGCTGATGAACTTGTTTCAGATAGTGCCTCAGATGAAGAAGTGGCTTTTCTGATCAAGAAACTGCTGAAAAAAAGGGGGAACTAGAGGAGAAAAGCAAGGCAGTTGTCCTCATCCTTTTCTAAGGGAAAGGATAAGGAGAAGTTGCAATGCTACCACTGCAACAAGCCCAGCCACTTCGCTGCCGACTGTTATAAGCAGAAGAGGGAGAAAAAGGAGGCAGTGAACAGAGAAAAAAGAAGACCAAAGGCTCCTCAAGCAGAAAGGATGACAAGAGGAAGAAGACGCTTGTCACTAATAAATTTAACAGTGAAACTGAGGAGGAAGAAGAATCTTCTGATGAAGAGAAGAAAGAAAAGGGTCTTATCTGCTTCATGGCTGATAATTCACCTCTCCTCAAGGTAAGAACCTATGAACAGCTCTACATTGAATATGAAGATACCTATAGAGCTCTAAAAGACATAGAGGAACAATTTCTCCCTATGAAAGCTGACAAAGAAAGATACTATTCTAAACTGGAACAGCTTTCATGTGAATATAGAGACTCTATAGATGATTATGAAATAACAGGGAGAAGATTAAGAGCTGAAGTGAGTGAGATGAGAAGCACATACGATGATCTTTTGAACAAAACTGGACAACTAAAAATGGCTAATAAAGACATCGATAGGCTTGAAAAGGAACTAGATGAAACTAAAGCTGAACTGGAAAAGGAAAGACAAATCAGTCAAAAGTGGCATGATTCTGCTGAAATTGCAGCCCACTTTAGGACCACTCCAGATGTTAAAAGTCTAGCCTTAGCTCTAGGTTTCTCTGAAGAGCAAATAGCCAAGGCCCAGACTTACCCTATATAGACCAAGTGTCTTGCTGGCTTTGTTCCTGCTGGCAGTGTGCTCCTTGATTGTGGAAAGGAGGTACCGATGGCTATTGCTAGTCCACCCAAACCAGTAACACCCGAACTCAAAGACCTGGGTACTATTGCATCTCAGGACAGTGATGCAGTAGTTGCTAATATAGAACTGAAAGCTGAACCTTCAGTCAACCTGCCCTTTACATCCTAATGCAAGGGTAAGGGTGTAGTTATACCAGAGATGAAACCAAGTAGACACACTACTACATTTGAGACTGGTTCATCCAACAAGGCTGCTGGCTTCCGGCCTAAGTTTGTCTCTGATGGTAGAGTTAAGAATGATCTAGGATATGTGAGAAAACCTAGGAAGCCTCTTAACACTCCAACAAAACCCTTGAGACAGAGTATTCAACCCAAACCTGTCAAATGCCCCATCTGTTGTGAAGTTGGACACCTCTCCTATCAGTGCAGATTCTACCCCGAGTATCTTAGAAAGGAGATTGCCACAGAAATCAGGGTAAACCTTAAACAGCTGAATTTCTCTAAAAATCTGCAGTGCATAACAACTCTGATAGGAAGAAACAAACTAGGCATACACAAGCTACCCATTCAAAAGACTTAAAGACCAAACCTGTGAAGAAAACTATCAAACCTGTGCCTACTAAAGCTGCCAAAGATAACAATAAGGAAGGAAAACATGCAGAAAATCTGAAGATTAATCCTGCTAACATATCTAATGAAGGATCACCAAGATTAGCATGGAAAGTTAAATCTGCACCTTCTTATTGGAAAACTAAATTGTCAACTGCAGCTTTCACTTACCCAAAGCCCAATCTTAATTGGGCCCCTAAGACTTAGTTGCTCATTGTGCAGGAACAGGTACCTGAAACTAAAAGAAGCCACTGGAAACAAAAGATCAATTCCAGCTAGTGGTATCTTGACAGAGCCTATTCTGTGCACATGACAGATGATGCCTCTCTATTGAGTGAGGTAAGGGAGGTTACAGCTTCATCTGTCACTTTCGGGGACAATAAGAAGGGTAAGATTGTTAGTAAGGGTACTCTCTCTAATGGTTACGTTTCAATTCAGAATGTATCTGTTGTTCAAGGTCTTAAACATAACCTATTGAGCATAAGTCAATTGTGTGACAAGGGTTATGAAGTTTTGTTCACTAAATACACCTGCACAGTTATGGACCCTATCTCTAAAGAGGTGAAACTAAATGAGCATAGATAAGGCAATGTTTACAAGTTGGTCTTTGGTAATGCTCAATCTGCTGAACCAATTTGTTTTCTGTCCAAAGCTTCACCTTACATTAGTTGGTTGTGGCACAAGAGATTTGGCCATTTAAACTTTAAGACTATGTCTAAACTGGCATCTCTTGATTTGGTTGAGGGCATACCCAAGCATGTTTATGAGAAAGAACACCCTTGTAGGGATTGTCAGCTGGGTAAGTAGGTTAAACATTCCTTTAAGAGTGTAGATAAAACCTCAATCACACAACCACTCGAACTTCTGCATATGGACCTATGTGGACCAATAAATGTGTCTTCCCTATCTGGTGCACGATACTTTCTTGCAGTAGTAGATGACTATACCAAATACACATGGGTCATGTTTCTCAAAAACAAAACTAAAACATTTAAGAATCTTGTTGAACTCTTCAATTGGGTCACAAATGTTAAGAGTCTTTCTATTAAGTACATTCGTAGCGATCATGACAAGGAATTTGAATTTTCTGATATGTTAGAATTTTGTACTGAACATGGCATCCAGCATAATTTGTCAGCACCAAGAACTCCACAACAAAATGGAGTAGCTGAAAGAAAGAATCGAACATTAGTTGAAGTAGCTAGAACCATGTTGATAGGAGCTCAATTCCCAAAATCCCTATGGACTGAAGCTGTTGCCACTGCTTGTTATGTACAAAACAGAACTCTAATTAACAAACGAGCCATGAAAACACCCTACGAGTTATGGAAGGGAAGGAGACCAAACATTGGTCACCTAAGGATCTTCGGGTGTACTTGCTACATTCTGAACAATGTCAAGGATTACTTGAACAAGTTTGATGCCAAATCAGATGATGGATATCTTGTTGGATATTCCATGACTAGCAAGGCTTATCGTGTATTCAATAGAAGAACCAAAGTTGTTAAAGAGTCTATTCATGTTTCTTTTGATGAGACTAACCATGGAATGTAGAAAGGAGACCCAAATGTAAATGAAGTGTAGGACATTATCATTATAGAAGACCAAGACACAGATAATCCCATTACAACAGAAACAATGGAAGATGTACCTGAACCTGATGAACATAGAGCTGAACCGGTTGCTGAGGAACCAAGTCAAAAACCAGCAAAAAATCATGACTCTAACATTCAACCTGTTCAGACTCTGCGACTTCTACCAGCCCAAGAACCTGACATTGAGCAATTGGGTATTCATCATGAAGAAAGAGAAGACCTTCCAAAGGCAAGAAGGAGGTTAAAGGACCACCCTTCTGAACTGATAATTGGAGACCCAGCTGCACGAGTTAAAACAAGGGCTTCCACACTCCATGAAAATTTGTATACGTGTTTTCTATCACTAGTGGAGCCAAAATCAGTTGATGATGCAGTTCAGGATCACCATTGGATTGATGCGATGCAAGAAGAATTAAATCAGTTCAAAAGACAGAAAGTATGGGAGTTAGTCAACAAGCCCTAATCACAACAAGTCATTGACGTGAAATGGATCTTCAGAAAAAAACTTGATGCTGATGGTGTTGTAATCATAAACAAGGCCAGACTGGTTGCAAATGGATACAGACAAGAAGAAGGAATCAACTATGATGAAACCTTTACACCAGTTGCTAGACTGGAAGCCATTCACATGTTCTTAGCATATGCAGCAATCAAGGACTTCAAAGTTTATCAAATGGATGTCAAGAGTGCTTTCTTGAATGGTGACCTCCAAGAAGAAGTCTATGTTGAACAACCACCCGGATTTCCAGAGCCAAATCAAGAGCACAAAGTATACAAACTGAAAAAGGCTCTTTATGGACTAAAACAAGCTCCCAGAGCGTGTATGAAACATTGTCAGAGTTTCTGATCAAGAAAAAGTTCAGAAAAGGCAAAATTGACCCCACACTGTTTCTCAAGGAGAGAAATGGATCACCCTTGATAGTCCAAATTTATGTGGATGACATCATTTTTGAATCAAGGGACAAAAAGCAATGCGAAGACTTCTCCCATCTAATGAAAAGTGAATATGAAATGAGTATGATGGGAGAACTCTCATTCTTCCTTGGATTGGAGGTCAAGCAGTTGGAGGATGGAATTTTTATCAGTCAAACCAAATACACAAAGGAGATACTGAAGAAGTTTAAAATGACTGATGTAACACACATGAAAACTCCCATCCCTATAAACGCCAAACTGGATATGGATGAAGCAGGCAAGGAGGTGGATATCTCATAATACAGAAGCATGATTGGATCCTTGTTGTACCTGACAGCAAGTAGACCTGACATAATGTTTGCAACATGCATCTGTGCAGATACCAAGCTAATCCCAAGGAATTCCACTTGTCACATGTCAAGAGGATTATGCGATATCTGAAGGGAACTGAGAATTTGGGACTATGGTATCCAAGAGAGTCTGATTTCAAACTGAGAGGGTATTCAGATGCAGACTTTGCAAGATGTAGGATTGATAGAAAGAGCACAAGTGGAACATGTTAACTTCTTGGCAACAGACTTGTATCCTGGTTTAGCAAGAAACAGAATTCAATTTCAACCTCCACAACTGAAACTGAATATATTGCTGCAGGAAGCTGTTGTGCTCAATTGCTTTGGATGGCCAGTCAACTATCAGACTATGGGTTTAACCTGAATGTCGTGCCTCTGTATTGTGACAATACAAGCGCCATTGCAATCTCCAACAATCCTGTTATGCATCCCAAAACCAAGCACATTGAGGTCAGACATCACTTCATACGTGACCATGTGCTAAAGAAAGACATTTCCCTGGAGTATATATCCACTGATGACCAGCTTGCCGACATATTCACCAAACCACTACAAGAAGCCAGGTTCAATGAACTTCTGACAAAACTTGGCATGTTAGATTTAAATTCATAAGTCTCACAGCATGTCTTGTGTTTCATTTCAACCTAATTACCTGTGCATGAACATAAGTATAACACTGTTAATAACTATTTATGTCTCCATGAAAATTAGAAATGGCTAAGTGTGATTCATGCATGTCTACTGTGGGAAAGTGAGAAATCACATGGATGAAACTTGCCACCTCTGAACCTGGTTCAAGTCTTTTGTGTAACCTGTCATGAATCCTCAAGTCTTGAGTGAAATGAGTGCAAATTCCCTTTATGTTTAAATTAAATGATATTCCCATCACTTGTTATTTTATTCTGAGCGAATATCACGTGTGTGGCATTGTATTCATTAACTAGCAGGAACTGTTGTATCTCATGGTACTATTGGCTTGCACGGAAAGGATCCTCAATGATTTAATGCTCAAAGGGTGACTGAGACTGTAGTATTTGAGAATCATAAAAAGCCTATTACTTAAAAAGAGCAACTACCTTTCGCTAGAAAAAGGCAAGGTGAAAAAGACAAAAGGATAATAGACAATAGATTGACTGCCTATCTTAGGGGGAGTCCTCACTATTCCCCCAGATTGTGTCTCTGTTAGAGTAATAGTTGGAGGTCAAATTGTATGATCATGTGATTCAAAAAGATACTGTGATGAGTTCTGTCCATGTAAAAAGGCTCATGAATAAGCACTGAAAATTGG
This sequence comes from Taxillus chinensis, assembly GCA_023512835.1. NCBI lineage: Eukaryota > Viridiplantae > Streptophyta > Magnoliopsida > Santalales > Loranthaceae > Taxillus > Taxillus chinensis. Next base: position 54,575,950 of record CM042084.1, read on the forward strand.
TGCTCCACAAAAGAAAAGAGACAACTCACACAGACAATCCGAATGATCAAACTCCAAACTCTACCCATATTGAGTTGTAAATTAGACAATGATAGAGTGTGTGTTCTAATTCTCAATAGGGCCATCTTGTCTCTCAAGTCATCTATGCTAAATTGAAAATCATTGTTGGATCAGGGTTGTGGTAAGATTCGGTTGACCATGAGCATACCAAACGGTGTAATTCTAGTTCCTGAATCAAACTCACATGCTGATCCGACAGTGAGAGGGTGAGGCCTCCACCGAGTGAGTTTTGCTAAATGTGTGAGGAGACTCTAAATTCATGACTGGGTTGTTGCAATTGATAAACCATGGTTTACTGGACGCTATGTTAACATAGTGATCATATTCTGGCACAAGATGTAGTGTGATGAAGTACTTAGTCATTTCTAAGGTAAGTGGAGAGTTAAATGGTAGTGATGCAGTAGCCATACATGTAAACCAGGTATTACGGTTGAAAGAAATCAAGTTCTGGGCACGTAATTTCAATTCCACTCACAACACTGTTCATCATGAATAATATTATGTGAATTGTCATATGCATCCTATGTGTGTTGTTAAATGTTGAAAAAGTCCAGAGAAATCCACCGTTCGCTGAATTCGTAGTCGGCCTCGAAGCAAACTGCATCGAAGAACTGCTAGATCAAAGACTGCTGCTTCGAAGCCTCGAGGGTTGTAGCCTCGAAGCATCCTAATGCAGCTTCGTAGAGTCGTAGTCCAAAGGATCGAAGCGAGACGGAGTCTGTCACTTACTACTCAAGCATTGCAGACACGTCATCACGTCACTGTGCACTTAAAATGGAAGATACACCGACTAAAGGGGTGACGTGGACTCAATGCTTGAATATTCCAACGGGTGGATCCGGATGATAAAGAGGCGGGTCAGAGAAAAGAACGCGGACCATGAAGACAAACCGACAGAGTGAGTGACTTCTACGATACACTTCTCAACTCATATATAAGTCACTGATAGAGACAGAGCTCAAAGGTTTGTTCGTCATTTTCACACTCGAACCCTAACCCTAGAACTCTCTCTCTCTCTCTTTGATTCTGTCCCTTTCTCTCTTTCTCTCTCCCTTGACCACCTTCAAACCTTACAATCTCTTTCTACGAGTGTCTCTTTCTCTCTCTACAAGCTCCATGGCAGGTCCAAGCTCATCGATGGCCGACGATCTGCACAACATCGTCCCAGGATTCATCATCGATTGGGAAGCCATAGGCGATGCCAAAGTTAGCTGGCTGAATGAATTCAGAAGTCGCCTCGATAATACTGGTATTACATTTGTCTACACAGGGATGCAAGACTTGCTAATAGAAGATGTCTCAGAATTTTACGAGACCATGGTACTCGTTGGAGACGACCTTGTGGGAACTGCACACGGAGTGGAGATTCGAGTCTCTGCCGAAACGCTACAAAATGCACTTCCACTCCCGAAAGGTAACTTTGATCCTCTTCCTAGTCTCTCCAGAGAAGAGTGTAAGTCTTTTCTTGGGCATTCCAATCCCGGAAAGCAAGGTTGGGGAGCCCTGAAGATTGGGTTTTCCGGTCAGGCACTGGTGACTCTCATAGTCACTGGACAGTGCTTACTATGTAATAAGACTGCTCATGACTCTGCAAGCCATGAGCAGATGAAGATCATGTGCAATGTTCTACAGGGAAGACAAGTAGACTGGGGAACTCAAATACACTCCATGATCAAAAGCAAAAAGGGACACTTTGGACTACTTCTCACCAAAGTCCTAAGGTTCCTACACCTTGATGTTTTCTGCAATAGACCTTTAGTGCCACTACCGACCAAAAACATTTTTAAAAGTATTTATGAGGATGGTCGGTTGGAGATCAAGTCGATGAAGAGGCCTGAGTCAAGTGCAAGAAGTCATGCAGGGGACACAGCCAGCTCAGTACAGGCCTTAGCTCGCATTCCACGACAGCCAGTTCGTGTCCCACAGACTTCTAAGGGCTCCTATGTATCCGCCACAACAATACATATAGCTGAAGTGGTGGAGAACATTGCCAGAACTCATCTCCCCACTGATTCTACACCCGAGGAGGTCCCTACTACCGAGCTGCCCAAGGATACTGCTGAAGTTAGAGAACCTATAGATGGAGGGTAGACACCAGCACAGGAAACCCTAGAGGATAGGGGTACTACACCTGTACTGTTGAGCTCTCTTGGGGAGTCTGAGCTAGAAGATTTTTATATGGAATATGCCAAGGCTCATATGACCCCCGCAGATTTACAAAAGGCATAGATCACCTTTGGTAAGCAGATGGTAGATGGAGACTATCTGATTAATTGGTTGGTTGATCAGAGTCTTGTAAGAAGAGACCCAGTGGTAGATGTATCAATGGTTGCCCCATCTCCCATCGTGGTGGACTCACCAGTAAAATCTACTCCTCATGATGCTGAGGTGGTACAAATTGTGGTAGAAGAAGAAGCAGAAGAAGAAGAAACTCTTGGTGCTGCAGCCAGTGACTCTGATGTAGGAGCTGTCCCACAAGTCCCTGAGACTATGGAAAGGATTGAGATGGCCACACCATCTGCACCTATAATTCATCAAGTGGCCACTCAAGCAACTGAGGAGTTCGCATCCAATATCCCAATGGCTATCCCAGTACCAGCTGCGTCTCTCTCACGTTCCCTGGCAGCCGAAGAAGTAGATCTTCTGGCCAGCAAGGTCATTGAGAAACTAATTTCCTCTAGCATCCTCAAAACATCAGTATCTCAGGCCCTTGAAGAACGACTGGCTACCATGGAGTCAGGTATGGAAGAGGTACGAACTCAAGTTGAATTATCAGACCGTACCCTAGACAAGGTGCAGCAAGAAATGACATCACTCACACATGTGACCACCGATGGGTTTAGACATCTGGAGGAACACTGTGAAGACCTCAAAAGCGCTTACCAAAGACAATACAAAGGACTCAGTACAACTCTGGGAGCTATTCTTTCTGAGTGTCATCGTTTTGCCAGTGGGGAAATATCTCTCACTGTCAAAAACACACTCCCATAGCCATCCGACCGGCCTGCACCTGAACCTGTAGATACTCCACAGCCAGCAGTGCCTTCCCCGAGTCACTCACCACCTCCATCTACTGCCACTTACATACGAGGGAGAAAGCGCGCACACAGAACCACTGTCATCTCAGATTTTGATGATGATGATGATGTTCCCATTGCCACCCGTATGAAGAAGCAGACAACTGCTCCCTGCCAACCATCTTCATCTACTCAGCTTGGCCCCTCAACTACACATCCAAGTACAGCTGAGTATACCATGCCTACTTCACCTACCAAACCAACCGCTACCACCACCGACCAACCATTAGCCCCACCACGCATTGTAACAACTGGAGGCACCTCAGCTGAACTTGCTGCATTCAATACCTATGTTGTTAGGGATACCACTGCTTGGACGTGTGGCTATGAAGCCTTCTTCACTGGTCCAGACTTATGTCGCCTACTACATGACGGTGAAGAAATGGATAATCTTGAGATGACTCAGTTCATCTTTGCACAGAAGTCACACCTCGAGAAGCTGCCTCTCCATATCCGCCGAGATACCCGAGTGGAACTCTGTTTGCCGATCATGCAGGCTCAGCTCATCGATGATGCATCAATGATTGAGTTTATACAGGGTCGGCGATATGAGAACTCCTTCCGTCCATGGGACGAGGTCGACCATGTGCTCATCCCCTACCTATAAACTTCCCCTCACTGGTTTCTCCTCGATCTAGATTTCAAGAACCAGAGGATAGTCATATTTGACTCAAAGCCTACCACTTTATTACTCCATCGACGCGAACAACTGTGGGAATTCAATCGCACTCTCACCCGTGTCATGCAGGGATATTCTCATGGGTGCAGTGGATATCCTCTTACAAAACCGATGGAGATCACTCGAGTCAAGTAAGGAGTACCTTCTCAGGATGATGCTCACAGCTGTGGCTTCTATGTTTGCCACTACATCCGCATCCTGATCACCACCGGATTTCCAGCTCTCATACCTGAATTTGAGCATGTGAGCAGTCGAGCTGCCTCGTTACATTTGACTCCTGCTCAACTCCTGCGCGAGCAAGCTGCTGTTTTTCTGTTTACACAGAGTGTACCCTACTCTGAATTTAAACCATAATTGTCTTGTACTCTAATTCCTTGTACACTGCTTTTCTTGCTTTTCACTTTTATGTGTACTTACTTTCAGTTATTTTTTCTTTGCTCTGCTGCTTGCTATTTTGTGATTTATTACATTGCTCCCATGAGGTTTGTGTTCTAGTGGTTGTTCCTCACCCCAGAAAGGGGGAGTGTTTCTCAGGGGGAGCAAGCTCGTAGGGGGAGCTATCTTTGACAGGAGCCAGCTAATGCAACTTCATGCCTACGGGGGAGAGGAGTGTGTATTTTTGAAATGTTGATCTCCTCCAAATTCGTTATATGCAAAGATATTTTCTGATTAATCCAAAATTGCCCATCAAACTCGTAGTCTCAAACTTCATGTATTCACCCATTATCAGCTTATATTAAATAGGGGGAGATTGTTGGAAACACAGGATTTGATGAAGTTGCCAAATTATAGTCTAAGTCTAGAGACTCGAAGAACCGAAGGTCGTAGGGTCGAAGAGTCGTAGTTCGTAAAAATAAAACTGTCACAGAACACATTGGCGGGAGGCTTGCAGACTCGTAGGGTCTGGAGACTCGAAGCAAGATGGTGACAGAACATTTAGTGACTCGTAGATCTAGGGTCGAAGGTCGTAGAGTCGTAGTACGGAAAAGAGAGAATTACTGCAAGCATCGACAAGTTCGGAGACTCGTAGAGTCGAAGAATTTTAAAGAATAGTATTAAATGCTAAATGATTTGTAAACTAGCAGCCCGTAGAACTGTAGAATCCATAACAATGCTAAAGTCAATTAACAGAACTTGAACTGCCACTAGACTCGAAGACTCATAGAGTCGTAGAGTCGAAGCCTTCGAACAGTGTTAAGAAAACAGGACTCGTAGACTCGTAGATTGAAAGTCGTAAAGTCAAAGCCTTCGAACACTGTTAAGAAAACAGGACTCGTAGACTCATAGGTTGAAGGTCGAAGAGTCAATGTTATAAGGACTGACAAACAAATAAAAGTGTAACTCAAGGGTCGTAGAGTCGTAGGCTCGTAGAAACACTATAAAGCCTGAAGCAAAACTTCGCAACTTCCTACAGGTTCTAACTGAAATCTTCAAGTCATCGAACTTACAAGGCATCTACCTCCGAGGCAGACTTACAACCCTAAACATAGTCACTTAGCGATATCGTCAACTAGGGTTCGTACAACAAGCCTGCGCCGTCCCGAGTAGTTGAGCGCATTAATGACACATTAATTGCTGCCAACTACCATCCACGGATGAACGGCCAAGATCGACTACATGCCAAATACGTAGTATGGGCATCTGATCTGCAAATCAAAGCAGATCAACCCATCCCCTGACATTCCCCATTTTCAGTGGCAGGAAGTCAGTCTCTCGGGATGGACATCATGGCGCATGAGCACTTTAATCTTAAATATATATCTCTCACACACAAAATGGCAAAATCAAGAGTTTAACCTCTCTCTCAAAAGAAGGATACACACAGAACACAAGGAGATAGTTTTGACACACTTGAAATAAATAATCCTTTGGAGAACCAACTGAAAGCGAGTTCCAAGGAAAGAGAGAGAGACTCTGAGAGAATTCGAAGAAGTGTTGTGCGCCGTGTTGAATCGAGAACAAGAGCAATCTATCTGATTATTCACGAACCTTGTTATTCATCAAAGATCTAGCACTTCTATTAAGTCTTGATCTCTGTGTTGTTTGTTTTCCACACTTCGATCTATCATAAACCATCTCTTTCACAACTGAGATCTGTTGAGAAAAGAGCATTTACTCTTATCTCAATTTTGTCTGATAGTTCATCATCACTCACGTTATCCTCACAATACTACTGTCATCTTCTCCATAAATACTTTCATCATAGTCATCTGTCGAGGAATCCAAAAACCAGTTAACAGTCTAGCTTCCGCACACGAAGAAAGTCTATTCACCTCCCCTCTAGACTCACTTTGGGACCTACAAATAAAATAAAATAAAATAAAAAGAAAACTTGCAAAAACAAAAACAAAAAACTATCGGGTAAGTCCAAACAAAATAAATAAAAAAAATCAAAACAAATAATAAAATAAGCAAAAAAATAAATTAAATCAAATTCAATGCCTCCCCAGCAACGGTGCCAATTTGAAAAGGGCGTTTGTCGCACATGCACTTCAAATAAAATTTAAATCAAGTATAACATAGGGCTAACATAAGTCGTTCTCTACCAGAGGACTTATAAAACTCAATTCAACCTATTTAATTACTTGTTTAACGAAAACTAATGAAAAAGAATGAAAATAAAATTGGGGGAATTTTGAATGAATTAAAACTAATTAAAGCAAAGATTTTAAACTATGAAATTCAATTAATAAAAGAATGTAACCGGTTTAACTTCACACCCGAATGCTGTTTATCACTATCCCAAAAGATAAATTAGATAAATTATGACCTCATAATTTAAATGCACCAAGACACCATGAATACAATTAAATTATGAATTTATTCTAACCAGAATAATTACGAATTAATTCTCAAAAGACTGCCCATTCCCTACGAAACAAATCTTTCCATTCAATTAGAATATTAACGCACGATAAATTGCTAAATCAACACTCAACTGAGATATTAAATTAACAAATCAAAGAGATAGAGAATTAATTTATAGCATATAAAATACCGAATTAAATATTAAAACATGAATTCAAAACAAGCATCCAAAGTGCTACGCTAAACCGATTACAAAATACTTACCCCTCCATGGGTTAGAAATTCACAAATTTGTTCGAAAAAATTAAACACCAAAAATAGAACAGAATTAAGAAAAATAGGCTGCAGAGAATTAAATATCCGGTCTTGAACTCGATCCGAATCTTCAATGCTTGCTGCGTAATCTCTCTCTAATTACTGCTGCGCAAAGGCTGGACGTGATGGAGATGACATGAAAGATGGTGAGATGATGGAATGATGGGACGATCGTGATGGAGAGATGGTGTATGAAGACGGCACTGGGCTGATGCTCCGTGGGGAAGGCGTTGGCGTCGAGAGAGATGGTGCATCGATGGTGGGTCTCCTGTTAACATATATATCTTCTGCATGCAATTCCTTTAACGTGGTCCCCAAGCTGGCCTTGTCATTTAATTTCTGTTTCTAATTTATATACATGTACCACCATTAATCTATATATGTGTCCTCTCCACGCCACTTCAAAATTATGCAAATTGTGACCCACATCTTTAATTGATTCTCTCTCTCTCCACTTAATATCTTCTCACATTTTCTATTGTTTTCATCCCTGCACAAAAGGAAATTCAATGAATTAATTAACCATGCATGCATGTGCAATACCCATATATACATAATTAGCCCATAAAACAAAATCAATCAAAGAATTAATATGAAAATTAACCCAAATATCACTTAGTAAAATTATAAATAAGCCCAAAGAAATTAGAATAAATAATTTAACATTAAAACCACCAAAATTAATATTAAATTTATAAAAATAAATAAAATAGTAAATAATTAAAATTGGAGAAAACTGTTATAAAAATGCATTAATTCAAGAAAATATTCAATTAAAGCCCATAAATTAAATACAAATTTAATGACAAATTCTCCAGTTATCAATCCATCCCTCTACCGTTCAACCTGGAAAGAAGAGAGACGGTCAAGCTAATGACCTTAACTAAGTGCTTCATGGGACGCAACCCATGGTGTATCCTTTACTTTAAGCTATATTTATTTTTCATTTTATTTTTATTTTATTTTTATTATGAATTGTTGGTTGGTATGTGCTATTGTCTAACCATTGTGTAAGAGGAAGTTTTGGGCCTTACTAACCATTACTACAGTGTTAAAGCATGGGCAATTGAGTTTGGCAATCAGGTAGTCTCTGTAGGGCCCCAAATACAAGCCCAACACGTTAAGCATTTGGGGGACCCACCAGGCTTTGAAGCGAATTCAAGAAATTGAAATAAGGATAAAAAGGTTGGCATTTTGAAAAAACAAAGTGACACGTTTTGGTCCTTGAAGGATGATACACCAGCCTATAAAATTTCAAAATTTTTGGAGTTCATTTGAGGCTAAAAAGGGCTGCCCGTGACATCAGGTCATATCACGTGCAGACTGATTCTGATTTTACTGTGCGTTCGTGACTTGCTGGAACAATTTGGACTAATTTGCCCTTGCCCGCAACAATGTGATGTCATGTGCAAGTGGTTTTTGCGTCATTTTGCTCTGAAATTTTAATAGGAGATAGCTGGCATTCTCTAGAACCATCTTTGGTCTGCCTGTGACATCATTGAAGCCCACTTGCTTGTTTAACAATGTAAATTCGTGTTATCTTATTTCGTATTATATAAGGAGGGGAGGCCTGTGCTTCAGCTTCACAACTTGCCTCTTCCCTTTTTCTTATTCTGCAAGACAACATCCTTGCCCTGCAACTATGGTGTAGACCAGAAGGACTCGCTTGGGGGTCGCCACACCAGAAGCCTCAGCCCCATCCTCACCTTCCGAGATAAGAGGAGAAGAGGAGATTTTCATTGGACACGTGCTAGACTGGGGCGTTCTTGAATCAACAAATATTGATTGGGCAGAAGAAGTGATGCTGAAGCTTCAATCCCTTGGTTTAAAAAGGTTAGTCTCTGTCTGCAGTGATTTATTCTACACTACTATGCATGAGTTCTATAACTCAGTATATGTGAATGATGAGGATGATGAAATAATTGGAGAAGTTCAAGGAGTTTTAATCTTTATTTCACCTGTTATGATTAGAGACTGTTGTGATCTCCCAAATTCTTCACAAGCAATCCCTAATTTAAGCTTAAAAGCTTATGGTAGAGCATTTAATTTCAATAGTGAATTTTGGAGAAGAAGGCAGTTCACCAAAAATGAATTCGTAGGGAAATATAGATGCCTTGCCCACTTGGTAGGAAAGTGTTTATTGTTGCAAACTAGTGGGGTTGATTCGGGACCAAAATCTCATCTTGAGTTTATGTACTGCATTGATCATCAACTAAACATTGATTGGGCAACTGAGACCTTTTAGCTTTGGAAAAGAGATGTGAATAAATGGTTATATGGGAGGGTGTTGAGCATGTTGTTTCACTTTCAGTTTGCGCACTTGTGTGTACATGTAGAACCTACCATCTTCCCATCTAATTTGATATTGAGAGTCCTTCAATCTGAAGGGGCTTTAAGGTTTAGTTTCAGAGGGAAATGGGGAGCTAGTACTCCCACTGCACCGCAGCCCTCATGGCATAGTGTGCACATGGAAAGGCCTGCAGAACATTCTAGAGACACATCTACTCCCATGAATGCAAGAAAACAACATATATTCCAGTTGACTCCCCTCTACATGCAATATAATGTCCATAAGGAAGATGTGTACAACTTCTTTCAAGGAATTAGTGGGCAGGTTATAAGTGAAGCTGAGGTGATCAATTGGGCCTTCACTAATGGCCACATAACTCGTATCCAATTAGAGGAGTTGTTGGAATTTCTATCCCAAGACCAACAAGCGCCATCACGACCATTAGCAAGAGCATGGGAAGCCCCTGATGCACCATTTAGCTCGTCTTATGAAAACCTAAAGCGAAGAACAGATCAACTTCAAGAAGAATAAGCAGTGACCAAGCAACAAATTAGACAATTACAAAAGAGCCAATCCCTTTTAATCAAAGAGCAAAAAGAAGTGAAGGGAATACTGGGAAAAATTTGGAAAGCTTTGGGCAAAAAGAAGAAGTTTACAAAACCCCAAGTTGTAGACCTTTCTAAGGAGACAGTACCTTCAACGCAGCCCGAGTTTGATCAGACTGAGGAGACACCTGAGTACCCACAATACCCCCAGGAGGAGGAGATTCATGCTTATCAGCCATACTTTCACCCAGTCGCATCAGCTCCATTTGAGCCTCAGTCAGGCCCTAGCTCTTCTCATGCTCTCATTCCAATGATTCAGCCTCTCCAATGGTGGTATGGTGCTTCTTCAGAGGCTGCACAAGAGGATTTATTAGGCAAGCCAGTCTATGTGAATATCAATCCAGCTTTGTCCACTCCTGATGCCACAACAGAGTTTGAGCAGTTTCTTCAAGGTGAAGCTTGGCAAGCGCGATTTGCTAGGGATTCTGAAGTGTTTACATCATTCTACCTGTTGCGGATCTTAGCTAACGAATATTTATGTGCAGATGATGTTGATCTTTTTTGCAGAACCATGCGACATGTAGTGGAGGCAGAGCCTAATGACTACCCTCTGGCACAATACACTTCCATCATGCTGTGTGAATTGTATGAGCAACCTTTGGCAGAGCATGTTCTTCGTCAAAGGAAAAATGGAGCTATATAAGGTCATCGCTCTTGGCATTAAGCGCAAGAGGACCTCATCCCTATCCTTATAGACCGCCATTTTGTGCTTCTCCAGTTGGACTTAAGTGTGGGACATGTGGTGTTGTATGATCCTTGCCAAGCACATGGATTTTCTACACGAAAGAAGAAGATAGCCCATGGTTTCTTGCGAAAAATCAAAGAAGCACTCAGGAAAGAAGGGTTGTTGACATCTAAGTTCCCTCTCGTGTACTTTAATGAAATGGAGCTTCCCCAACAGCCTGACCAATTCAGCTGTGGGATTTTTGTATGCTATTATTTGATAGCTCTGTTACAGCATAAAGATACCTGGGCGCTCACAGGGGAAACTTCTGCTGAATTTTTAGCGCGCCTTCGGACTATGGTGGCCCATGTTATCTTCTTCTACAGCTTACCCACTCACAGGTAAGTGTCTTCTTTCCCCTTATACCATGCTTTAAGGACATAGCACATTTTTAAGTGTGGTGTGGGGGGGGGGGGTCACTTGAACCATTTGTTTTGATGTCCTTATTGTATGATTGATTTATTTTGTTTTCATTTGAGTGACTTGTTGTTGCGTTTGATTGTTTAAGTGATGTGATTGTGTGTTTTGCATGTGACTGGCATGATTACAAAGTAAACAACTTTGGTTTTTAACTACATTAGTATCATGTTGTGATAAAGGTGTTTAAGTAGTAAGGTGTCTTATGAGTTAGTTTAAGAATGTCTATACTTCTTGCATGATATCATCCTATTTTTAGAGCTGAAGTTTGAATAGTAAAATGAGCATGACATGGTAGGGTAAGCTTAGCTAACGTTGGAGTGAAAAAACAAATAAAAAAATATTTGAGAGCACCATTTTACATCATGCCTTTGAGTGAACTTCATGGGTTATAGGGTTAACACTTTTACTCTTTTCATTCAATACTGGTTATTTAATGGTTGGAGTTGATTAGGCATGAGAATTACCTGTTAGTAGCTTAGTGTTTGGTGTGTGATGCTAGTGATACAAGAACATTAAGTTACAATGATTTCCTAAAATATCCTAGTGTGTTTGTGCTTTATTGTGTGGTGGTTGTGAAGCGAAGCCAGAGGATCAAAATTAAAAAAAATGAGTGAATAATCCATCAAGGGAGAGCATAAAATGCAACCTTGTAAGGTTATTATTTAGAAAAACTGTGAAAAAAAAAACAAAAGAGTTTCAGAATAAAAGCCACAATGGCTTGATTTTTATGTGTCTTTTTGGTTTTGTTTTGAGAAGTTTTGAGCTTAATTCATTGGCTGAAGGTGTGTTTGTGCAGTCATTAGAGTAGAGTGTGAGTCATTGAGTTTAGAATAGTGTGTGAGTTTCAATAAAGTAGAGTAGAGTGTGTGTTTTCTTTGATGAGCACAATGGGGACCTCTCATGTTTATTTGGCAAGAACTTAATCAATAGCTAGTGGAAAGTGTAAGAGTGAAACATCCTTGTTAGTTATTAGCTATTGACAGTCAAGGCTTGAGAGGAAAGAAAAGATACATTTGAGTGAGGCATATTTGTCCATGGTGAGGACTTCAAGGGAAGCTAAGTTTTATTTTATTATTGCATGTTTGCTTTTATCTGAATTTTCAGTAATGACATTACATGGTTGTTGGACTTGGTAGTATGGACATGTTTAGATTAATTTATGATTCATTATGGCTGCTGGAATATCTATTTCATCATGATAGAGTTGTGTGCCTTAGGAAACCATACCTCTCTTTGTTTGTTATTTTATTTATCTTCTTGTTTGACTATGCGTTTGTTTTCTTTTTACATGTCTGTGTGTTTTGCTTGAGGACAAGCAATAGTTCAAGTGTGGTGTGTTTGATAACGTGCATTTATGCTGTTATTCTAGGCCATATTTAGGTTGTTTTAGAGTGTGACTAAGGCTTATTTGCATGATAATTTGCATATATTTGCTCTAACCCAAAGGAAGACACTGCTTTGGATATAGTTGTGCTTTTTGAGTGGTTTCGACAGGTTTTTGGGAGATTTTTCCCACACACATTTGCTAGATCACCTTATACACTCAAGAAGAAGTTTTTGGAAGAAGATGGACTCAAAATTAGGTAAAATCCAGCTGCACGTGACAGACCATTGTCACAAGCAAGGGTTTTTTTACATGGAGGCCTTCTACATGATTAGAGGAATCTCTGGAGTGAATTTCAGCTCATTCTAAGGTGCACGTGACGTGGCCATTGTCACGTGCATTGTCGCGGGCAAGGATGCTTTTGCTCAGGAAGCTTGGTTTTCTTATACTGATGACTTGTCTCTAACCAACCTAGTTCCAATTCCGCTTGGTTTAAGCTTTATTGAGATTTGAAGGAGGAATCGCCGTCACTTACAAAAACTACGTTGTTTTGGTAGTGACAACAGCTGGCATTAGGGCACACTTTATGCATGACTTACAGCCCTATAAAAGGAGGATGCTAAAAAACGTATGCTTTTAGAGAGACTAAAGCGCAGACAAAGGCTAGAGCGGATTCTTGGAGAGACAGAAACAACTTCGGAGTTTGATGGCTAAAGTTTCTGGCAGAGAAGGAGAAGTGTTGGGGCTATTTATCATCTCTATTCCTCTCTCTCTCTACTGATACTGTAATCATGTGTTATTTTGGGTTTATTGTGATTCTAAGAATGAATATGAGGTAAAACTTCTGTTCTATGGGAGCAATGTAGCCCCCAATGTTTTGTAGTACTCTTGGTTATGGATTGTGCTTCTTTAATTTGAGAATATCTTATTTCATATTTAGTTCATTGATGTTTGACTGTTAAATCTAATTTATGCAAGATTAGATTATCTCAACCCTTCTCTAGGGTGGATTTTGGTGAACTAGGTTTAATGATTGCATGATGGACCAAGTCTGCAATTGTTAGATTGGTTATTTTCCTCTGTCAACTTTTATTCTCATGGACCAAATGGAATAAAAGACTTAAACCTTTCTTAACATGGACCAAGTGTAGGATTGGTGGGTAATGATCAATATGAATATGGATTAAATTGATTGGTTTAAGAACAAGTACCATAACCAAAATATTATCAGACATTGGGCGGTAAAATTGTGACCCTAGATCCTTTAATTCATTGCTATCTTCGAATTGAATTACAATCTCAACAGTTTCTACATTTTGCATGTTTAAGACTTAGACTTTAATTCAAAACACAAAAATCAATTGTTCAGAAATAAATTAAATTTGTTAGCTTGGTGCTTGCTACTTAACAGCATTAGCTACCTCCCTGTGGGTTTGACAACTAGAGTTTAAATACTTCATTTTATTACTTGACCAGTGCACTTACTGCTAAACCTATCAAACGAAATTATTTAGGTCAAGTTTTTGGTGCCATTGCTGGGGAGGCAAGCCAAACGTTGTTAGGGTTAGGTGACATTAAGTGATCGAGTTCATTTGTGATCTGGAATTTTTAATTTTCTGTTTTTCTAGTGCGGTGTTACCCCGTTGTTGGATGAAGCCCATGTTGGATTGGGTGCCCTAGACCCAACCACTGTACATGTATATATTGGGATTTCATTGTATTATACATTATGTGTTTATATATTTATCAGTGTATGTTCATTATACTTCCGCGTTCACATACACGATAATGTCCATAGTATATTGTCGCATCAATCGGTTATAGCAGTCCCCGCTATAAGGAGAACCTATTGGATGTTGTGACAATATCTTAAACTATATGTCATATGGTCTAGATACATCTTTCTGATTGGACACAGAAGATGTTTGACTATCAGGTGTTGGGGGCTCATAAGCATTGAGACACTTTCTCATAGTGTTCGCACTTGGTGATCTCCAAGTTTGGGAGATCATGAGGACTGACCCGTTAATGAGAACGGCACATCAAGATGCCATTAATCGTTCTCATTTATAGACGTGTGTATTGGTCCTCTGACTTGAGACCATTGTTATTGTATACCACGAATCACATACTTTGATACATGATGAAAACCATGACATAGATGCTCGTGGCGAGGTAGCTTGTGTTAAGTATGTCATGACTGGTATGACAATAACAGATGGGTCAAGAGAGGATTTGTCCCTTCCAAGTTATGGAAGATGACATCGCTGGCCCTTTGACTTGATGGTAGTGTCGGCTTTGAAATCCATGGCCATGGTGTTCCAGACAAGTCCATCAGAAAGTCAAAGAAAAATATAACAAGCAATAGGACTGATGGCATAGGTATGCATTCCGCTTGTTGCGATGTCCGAGACAAAAGGATTAAAATACACAGTGAGCGTTTGTAGCAGGCTGTCGACTTATACGATATATCTCATCCTTTTTGGTCGCCGTGTCGTGTTGCTAGACAACGTTCACGGACTATGGTGGGACCATAGCCATTAAGGAAGGAACCTAGAGGGTCACACAATAGTGTATTTGGTAGGTCCAGGGTTCGGTGGAACTACACAAAGCAATCGGTCCGGATTGATTCAAGTTCGGAATCAATAAGAGCCCGGATTGCTAGATCGACTCAAAATCACTATTCGAGCCAGAATAAGTGATTCGGATCATCATTTAGGAATTCCGAGGGCATATCTGAGTTCAGGAGATTGCCATAGTCGAACGTGTCCAGTTTCGGATTTTTCGGCGCTCGGGTTCCAGTGGGGCCCATACAGGTACAGATGGGGCCCACACGAGATGAGACAAGAGGGGGCATATGTCACACCATGTGAAAACATGAGTGGCCCATGTTTTTGGTTTATTAGGGCCTATTTTCAAAGGGTTACATCCTAGGTTTGAAAATGGGTGGCTAATAAAACAAAATAAATAAAATAAAAGTGTTATTTTATTAATAATGGCTTTTTGGCATACATTATTAAGGGGAGTGAGAGGAAAAACGTGGGAGATGAATTTTTGGGTGCTTTGGAGAACAAAGAACTCATTCTCCCACTTCTCTCCTCTCCCCTTGCTTCTAAGTTGCGTATTAAGAAACGACCCGTTTTGCCGTACGGCAACGAGTGGAGCAATAGGTTGATCAAACGGATGAATCCGAGGAGTCTCTACGCTCGTGCTAGCACCTGAACGTGGGATGGGACGTCCGTGGACCGCCGGTGCACGTGGACTGCTCTAGAGAGCTCTTGGTTTGGAGTTTCTGCACCGACGAGCACAGATACTACCGGAAATTACGGGTATGTAATTTTCCATTTTGCTTGCTTAAAATTTCAATTAAACACCTCTAGATGAAGGTTCCACCTCTTAGGATGCCGTGTATAAAATTTCATAATTTTATACGGCCGTTTAGGACCCGAACGGCACGCTTCCGCTGCATACGGAACCTACAATGGTATCAGAGCCTGGTTTGGCTGTGTTTAATTGTAATTTTAATTAATTTTAAATGGCTTAAAATTCATAATAGGCATCCCAAGTGGCTAAGGATTATGCTAGGGTCGAGAAAGGAAAAAAAACGGCGCGAGAATGGCGCGAATCAGACAAAAACAGGCGAAATGGGAGCGTAAAACACCCTGGAGCGGCGGCGCGTGCGCCGCACGCGCCCCTGGTGGTGGCGCCGCGCCGGCCACGCGCGGCTGCGGTGCGCCGGCTCGCGGGTCAAGACCCGACCCGCCGACCAGCCCACCGGGTCAGGACCCGACCACCGGACGAGACGCGGCCACGTGGCGCGCCCTTACGGCGCCACATGTGCGCGTCGTGGATCGCGGACCGGGTTGGACCTGGCCCGCCCGCCCGGGTCAGGATTCGACCCGGGTGGCGCCCAATTGGCGCGCGCCGCACTGCGCGCCCTGGTTGCGCCACGTGGCGCGCTCCGACACTGCCACGTGGCGTAGTTTGGGCCGTCCATTTCAAATAGAGCCCTACAGGCCTCTAAAAATTCTAAAACAATAATAGAAAATCCATAAAAATCAGATGATTAAGGTGGTAAAGTTTCAGAATTTTTGAACGTCCGGATTATCCTAGAAAAATCAATTAGTGTTTTAACCTAGTGTTTTAGCCTACCGGGATCCAGTTTTTGAAATTTGGCCATTTAAATATTGCATAAATATTTTTTTATAGTTTGTGGCATGATCATGAGCTTAGACCAACCTGTGTATGCTTGGCGTTAATTAATTATTTATTCAAGTGCGTGAATGTCTGTAATTATTTATTTATGTTGGTGGTCTGCGTACCATCCCTCTCCTATCCTATGTGGGGCCTGCGTGCCTATTTATTTGATGTAAATGTAAGCCTATGAGGCCCGCACATGGTGGATGGGACTGCGCCACTCGGACACGTAATCCAGGACCCGGATGCAAGCCGATCCAAGCAGGAGAGCTCAGTGGGACCCGGGCCGTTGAAAAGCTCAAGAGGAGACCCCTAGGTTTAATGGTTGGTCTTCTACTCACTTAGTAGACCAACCAAAGCTCATGATCATGCATTTATCTGCTTTGATATCTGTGTGTATGGATATCTCTATGATCGCCACTTTTCCACCCTTGGCATGTGTGTGAGGTCTATGAGGGCGATCACGTAGACAAATGTGCCTAAGTTAAAAAGGAAAAGCCGTATATATATTGGATGTGACAAATATATATATCACATGGCCTAAAATCCCTCAAAAGCATATATAAAGTCAGAAAGCCTTCCATTAATTAACTTAAAATGCACCCTTTGTGCTCGGGTATCGGTCGTGCCTCGCCGGGGGATATCCTTTTGCTCGGGGAGTTGTAAGTCAATTAATGGGTCGACTGAACCAAAAGGTGCATCAAAGAAGTAGCCCTAGCTAGCTTGATGTAGTTTTGGAGGCAAAGGTTGAGGAACCGAGTTAATGGTTCACGGACCAGGGGAGTCCACTCAACAACCAAGGAACTGCAAGTTTTAGCAGTTGGCGCAGTAAAGCCTACCTAAATACCTCTTTATGGTGGCGTAGCCCTAGCTTGGGCCATAAAGAGGGGAATATGGATCCTTGCCACTAGATTATTTCAGCGACGAAATAATCCGAATTCAATAGTGAGGGCTATTGGATTTTGAGCAAATAGTGGGAGACATGTCCTATACATATGTCAATTTGAAATCATACTAAACCAAGATACTAATCTGCTTAAGTTTACTTTGTTGTAGATCACATGGGAACTCCCATCACCAACCTATCATTGCGCGTCTCGTTGGACAAAGAAAATGTCCTTACCGGTGCGAATTTCCAGGAGTGGTACGGCGCTACGCATAAGTACTACGCCAAGAAAGAAAATTCTATGTCCTGGAGACCCCACTCCCTAGTGAACCCCCTCAAGATTCACCGCAACGATTCTAGATGCTTATCTTAAACATAAAGAGGATTCACTAGATGTACAGTGCATCATGCTATCAGCTATGTCCAGTGAACTCCAGACGCTTTATGAAGATAAGTCTCCCTTTGATATTCTCTCAAGTCTGAGAGAGCTATATCAGGAGAGGTCTAGACAGGAGAGATATGACATCTCCCATGCTCTGTTCACGAGCAAGATAGGAGATGGAGCCCAGGCAGGCCCGCACGTATGTAAGATGATTACTTACATCGAGAGGCTCCAAATCTTAGGGATCCAAATGGACACTAGTTTATGTGTTGATCTCATCCTATCCTCCCTGCCTCCAAGCTATTCACAGTTCGTGCTTAACTATAACATGAATAACTTGGAGAAGTCGTTGCTGAACCTTCGACCATGATTCGTCAAGCCGATAAGGATATGAAGAAAGATAAAGCTCAGGTCCTTATGCTGACTAAGAGGTCAAAGGGAAAGGGCAAACGTCCAACCAAGAGACCATTGGCCAAGAGTGGGCCAAAGGCACAGGTTGAACGTCCTGCCAAGAAACAAAAGATCTTGAGGGAGTCCAACGAACAGGACGTTGTTTGCTTTGCATGTGGCAAGAAGGGCCACTGGAAGAAAAACTGCAAAGTTGTGGTGAAGAAGAAGCAGGATGACGCTTCAACTTCAGGTATATTTGTTATCGAATGTAATCTTTCAGTTTCTACTTCTTGGGTATTAGATACAGCATGTGTCTCACATGTGTGTATCCAAATGCAGGAACCAAGTAAGTTCAAAAAGCTGGATAGAGGCGAGGTGGATCTACGAGGTGCTAATGGTGCAAGACGGCTGCCATAGCTGTGGGAGATTATTACTTATCCTTGCCTAATGGTTTGTTTGTTGTACTAAGGAACCGTTATTATGTGCCTAGTGTAACCCGTAACATAATCTCCGTATCGAGTTTAGATATGGATGGTTTTTATTTCAAGTTTGGAAATAAAATGTGTTCCTTTTCAAAAGGAAATGTAAGTTATGGGACGGCGAGATTAATAAATGGTTTGTATATACTGGAATTGAACAACCAAGTGTTAGCCATCGATAAAGCAAATACCACCACCACAAACATACATGACTCATACGACACCCGCATTGTGGCATTGTCGTTTAGGCCATATAAACGAGAAGCGATTGACTAAGTTACATCGAGAAGGGTATTTGAGTCGGTTTGAACTCAAACCCTTAGATTTATGTCATGCTTCTTTAAGGGGCAAATGACAAAAGCACCTTTCAAGGGGTAAAGGTGAAAGAGCTACAGAGCTTTTGGAACTTATCCACACGAATGTTTGTGGACCGTTCCAAGTAGAAGCTAGAGGTGGTTATTCCTATTTCATCACTTTTACCGATGATCTCGGTAGATATGGATATATCTACCTAATGAGATATAAGTCGGATTCTTTTGACATGTTCAAGGAATATAAAAGTGAAGTAGAAAATCAACTTGGCAAAAAGATAAAGAAGCTTCGCTCGGATCGAGGTGGCGAATATATTAGCCAAGAGTTCACCGATTTTCTACAAGAATGTGGAATAATAACACAACGTACTCCTCCTTATACACCACGAGTGGAATGGTGTTAGTGAGAGGAGAAATCGTACCTTGCTTGACATGGTTCGATCTATGATGAGTCATGCCACTCTTCCATTATCCTTTTGGGGATATGCATTGCAAACTGCAAAGCATACACACTTAATCGTGTACCGACTAAAGCAGCAGATGGGATTCCATACGAGTTCGGTATGGTAAGAAACCCAATCTGTCACACTGCGTATTTGGGGATGCGAGGCGTTTGTTAAAACTAATTCCAAAGAATAAACTAGCACCCCGAAGCGCAAGTGTAACTTTATAGGGTATCCTAAAGAAACAAGAGGATACTACCTATATAACCCCTCAGATAGAAAAGTTAATGTGGCAAGATATGCCATATTTCTAGAGAGGGAACACATCTCCAAAAGAGATAGTGGGAGCCCAATTGACTTAGATGAAGTCGAGGCTCAAGATGTACAAGAGTCGGTACAGGAGCAAGATCCACAAGAGCAAGTGGAAATAACAGCTCCAGAAACACATGAGTTGCATAGGTCAAGTCGGGAAAGGAGAGAACCAGAAAGGTATTATGGTTTTCTCATCACCGAGTCAGGTGATGCGTTGTTAGTAGACAATGACGAACCCGAGACCTACACAGCAGCTATCACTGGCTGTGAGGCTGAACAATGGCAAGAAGCCATGAATTCTGAGATGGCCTCCATGTATCAAAACCAAGTTTGGGTTTTGGTAGATGCTCCCGTAGGAATAAGATCCATTGGGTGCAAATGGATATTCCGAAAGAAACTGGACATGGAGGGTAACGTGTGCACCTATAAAGCAAGACTGGTTACTAAAGGTTTCAAACAACGTCAAGGAATTGACTATGATGAAACCTTTTCACCAATGGCAATGCTTAAGTCCATCCGAATTCTATTAGCGATAGCAGCATTCCATGACTATGAGATTTGGCAGATGGATGTCAAGATAGCCTTTCTTAATGGGAATCTGACGGAAGATGTCTATATGACACAACCAGAAGGATTTGTGACACCAGGCCAAACTTATAAAGTCCGTAAGTCGCAAAGATCGATTTATGGATTGAAGCAGCTTCCGGGATCATGGAATCTTCGTTTTGATGAAGCCGTAAGGCGCTTTGGTTTCATCAAAAATGAAAGTGAACCATGTGTTTACCAAAAGGTAAGTGAAAATGCTAAAGTGTTCCTGGTGTTGTATGTTGATGACATATTACTTATAGGAAACTATATACCGCTTGCTGGTCGGTTAAGACGTGGTTAAATGAAAACTTTTCCATGAAGGACTTAGGAGATGCATCCTATATTTTAGGGATCAAAATCCATAGAGATAGATCCAAGAGAATATTAGGCCTAAGTCAGAGTACATACATTGACAAAGTACTCAAAAGGTACAAGATGGAAGCCTCCAAGAGAGGATTACTTCCAATGTCTCATGGTATTAATCTCTCAAGAAAAATGTGTCCTAAAACACAAGAACAGAGAGAGAAGATGGAGAGAGTCCCTTATGCTTCGGCTATGGGTTCCATCATGTATGCCATGTTATGTACTCGGCCTGATGTTGCCTATGCATTGAGCATGGTAGGTAGATATCAAGCAAATCCAGGTGAACTGCACTGGTTGGGTGGTGAAGACAATCCTTAAGTACTTGAGACGTACTAAGGAGTTGTTCCTGGTATATGGAAAAGATGATGAGCTAGTCATGCGGGGGTACACAGATGCTAGCTTTCAGACAGATCATGATGATCTGAAGTCGCAATCAGGATATGTTTTCATCTTGAATGGTGGTGTTGTGAGTTGGCGAAGCGCCAAGCAGGCAATTGTTGCAGATTCTACAGCAGAGTCTGAGTATATAGCAGCCTCGAATCTTCGCAAAGGAAGCGATTTGGATTCGCAGTTTCCTCACTCGGCTCGGGGAGGTGCCTAAAGGTGTAGATCCCGTGACAATCTATTGTGACAACACCTGCGGCGGTTGCCCTAGCTAAGGAGCCGAGATCACATCAGCGAACCAAACATATACTCGTAAAATATCATCTTGTTCGAGACTTTACTAAGAGAGGTGACGTCGTGATTAGCAGAGTAGCCACAGAGGATAATGTGGCAGACCCCTTGACTAAAGCCATTACTCGGCGGAAGCATGATGCTCATGTAAGTGCTAGCGGGTTACGATATGTTGGCGATTGGCTCTAGTGCAAGTGGGAGTTTGTTGGATTGGGTGCCCTAGACCCAACCACTGTACATGTATATATTGGGATTTCATTGTATTATACATTATATGTTTATATATTTATCAGTGTATGTTCATTATACTTCCGCGTTCACATACACGATAATGTCCATAGTATATTGTCGCATCAATCGGTTATAGCAGTCCCCGCTATAATGAGAACCTATTGGATGTTACGACAATATCTTAAACTATATGTCCTATGGTCTAGATACATCTTTCGATTGGACACGAAAGATGTTTGACTATCAGTGTTGGGGGCTCATAAGCATTGAGACACTTTCTCATAGTGTTCGCACTTGGTGATCTCCAAGTTTGGGAGATCATGAGGACTGACCCGTTAATGAGAACGGCACATCAAGATGCCATTGATCGTTCTCATCTATAGACGTGTGTATTGGTCCTCTGACTTGAGACCATTGTTATTGTATACCACGAATCACATACTTTGATACATGATGAAAACCATGACATAGATGCTCGTGGCGAGGTAGCTTGTGTTAAGTATGTCATGACTGGTATGACAATAACAGATGGGTCAAGAGAGGATTTGTCCCTTCCAAGTTATGGAAGATGACATCGATGGCCCTTTGACTTGATGGTAGTGTCTAGACTTTGAAATCCATGGCCATGGTGTTCCGGACAAGTCCATCGTAAAGTCAAAGAAAAATATAACAAGCAATAGGACTGATGGCATAGGTATGCATTCCGCTTGTTGCGATGTCCGAGACAAAAGGATTAAAATACACGGTGAGCGTTTGTAAGCAGTCGTCGACTTATACGATATATCTCATCCTTTTTGGTCGTCGTGTCGTGTTGCTGCATTAACGTTCACGGACTATGGTGGGACCATAGCCATTAAGGAAGGAACCTAGAGGGTCACACAATAGTGTATTTGGTAGGTCCAGGTAGTTCGGTGGAACTACACAAAGCAATCGGTCCAGATTGATTCAAGTTCGAATCAATAAGAGCCCTGGATTGCTAGATCGACTCAAAATCACTATTCGAGCCAGAATAAGTGATTCGGATCATCATTTAGGAATTCGAGGGCATATCTGAGTTCAGGAGATTACCACGATCGAACGTGTCCAGGTTTCGGATTTTTCGGCGCTCGGGTTCCAGGTGGGGCCCACACATGCCAGATGGGGCCCACACGAGATGAGACGAGAGGGGGCATATGTCACACCATGTGAAAACATGAGTGGCCCATGTTTTTGGTTTATTAGGGCCTATTTTCAAAGGGTTACATCCTAGGTTTGAAAATGGGTGGCTAATAAAACAAAATAAATAAAATAAAAGTGTTATTTTATTAATAATGGCTTTTTGGCATACATTATTAAGGGGAGTGAGAGGAAAAACGTGGGAGATGAATTTTTGGGTGCTTTGGAGAACAAAGAACTCATTCTCCCACTTCTCTCCTCTCCCCCTTGCCTAAGTTGCGTATTAAGCAGAAAACGTTTTCTTTTGGCCGTACGCCAAGCGTGGAGCAATAGGTTGATCAAACGGATGAATCCGAGGAGTCTCTACGCTCGTGCTAGCACCTGAACGTGGGACGGGACGTCCGTGGACCGCCGGTGCACGTGGACTGCTCTAGAGAGCTCCTGGTTTGGAGTTTCTGCACCGACGAGCACAGATACTACCGGAAATTACGGGTATGTAATTTTCCGTTTTGCTTGCTTAAAATTTCAATTAAACACCTCTAGATGAAGGTTCCACCTCTTAGGATGCCGTGTATAAAATTTCATAATTTTATACGGCCGTTTAGGACCCGAACGGCACGCTTCCACTGCATACGGAACCTACAGCCCAGAATTTGGATAATGTGATAAAGCCCTATGTAATTTGATTTGAGACCTTTGTTGCTTTATCTTAAGTTATTTAGGTCCCTCCGGATGCCTCCGATGCTCCGGACGTCCCTTCTACTGCTGCTGCTGACGCTTTCTCTACTCCTGATGACTCCTCTGCCCCACGCACACTTGCACCAATTCCTACGGCGGAGTCCTCCAAAGCCCCAGAGTTAGCGCTTGGACGTGCCTCGTTTGGCACGGTTCACTCCGATGCTGTGCTCTCCGCTTAGCTGGACCGCCACGCCCAAGCCCAAAGTGCCTAGATCTCTGCCATCGCCGCCAAGGTTGATGATCTAGGTGCCCAACTCCTCTCCGCCCTAACCGACTCCTCCACTTCCATTGAGCAGAAGATGGATCTCATGGCCTCGTCCATCCATTCGCTATCCACATCTTTTGCGGACTTGGCGCACACGATGGCTCGTCCTCCTACTGCTCCTCGGCGATCTGCCAAAACGGGGAAGAACGTGTTATCTGATCCTCCTGCACCTTCCTCAGCTCGTGCTGAGAAGCGGCCTGCATCTTCACTGCATCCTCTTTCGAGAGTTACCATTCCCAAATGCAGCCGTTTCTCTCAGCCTAGCTCCTCCAGTACAGCTCCTCCTTCCACCTCTCCATCAGTGGCTGACACCTTCCTCCCATCATATACAGATCGTGATCCACTTGATGTGGATGGAAGTGTTTTTCTCGAAATGTCTAACTATCATGTGCCGAGCGAAGATGTCTTTCTGACTTATACCCCTTCTCTCCTAAAGACTTTAAGACTCTCTGTTCCGAGAAGGGCTTATTCACCACAGAAGACATAGAGAACTTCTCTCGAGCAGTTAAGATGGAGATGAGGCTGTTTCCGTCTCTCTACAAAGACGAACATATATTTAATATTGTGCCTTGTTGGTCTAAAGGATATCTTCCCGAAGTAGCCTTCATCCGGACCTTCATCGATGGAACTATTGAAGACAACAAACCTTGGAAGAATCTTTCAACTGTCCTCATTCCGTACTAGATTTTGTCGCCGCACTCCATGCTGGTTGTTTTCATGAGTCACTCCAAGCAGTTGATCCTGATTGATTCTCATAAGGTTGTGGATAACAACATAAGAAAGAATCAATGGGAACCTCTGCGTCTTCGACTGACCAAGGTAGTGAAGCAATCCGGACTCTATGAAGAAATGGGCCTAACTCCCCTGGCTCCAAATGAAAAGCTGAAGGCGTCGGTCCGGAATAAGAAACAAGTGCCACAACAGCCGGATGGAAATAGCTGCAGAACCTTTGTCTGCTTCTTCATCAAATCACTTATAAAGGTGGATAAAAGCTGGAACAACATCTGCAATTATACAATGCAACAGACAATGGAGCTTAAAGAGAAAGTAGCAACAATGATCTTCAAGTATAGTAAGCCTTATGTACCTTAGTGTAAAATTCATGTATTAAGGCTGAATTGTACCTTGTTGCTGATGTAATGAAAATGGAAGTTATCTCTATTCTGTACATTATCTCTGTACTTCGCTTACCAGATCAAATTACAAAGGGTTTTAGCATATCCATAATTGGGGGAGATTGTTGGATCAAGCCCAGAATTTAGATGATGTAGATAAAACCCTATGTAATTTGATCTGAGACTTTGGTTGTTTTATCTTAAGTTGTTGTAGAAGATATGATCTTAATCTGGACCTACACTCTTGAGAGCAAAGCTAAGGACAAGATACATAATCCTGATCCGAACAAGAGTGAGTGTCATCAAACACTAGGTAAATAACCAAGTCTCTCCTTCATACTAAATAAGGATCATTCGTGCGGACTAATCACTTAATGCTATGGACTAAGGAAACTGCACCTAACACCTTAAATGGACCAAGTCAAATAGATGTGGAGTAAGAATCCTAGTCTACAAGTCGCACGGACTAAGACATAGTTATTGTGGAATAATTCCACTTACGCAAACTACGGAAAAGAAGACACGGAATAAGAAATCCGAGTCTTCCATACATGCGGAGTAAAGAAAGACTTGCACAGAATAAGGACCCGAGTCTTTATTTGCACGGAGTAAAGAAACTAGATGCGGACTAAGGAATCTGAACTACTCACTCACGCACAGTAAGGATGTGCTGACACGGAGTAAGCTTTCCATGTAATGACTCGTGTTTTGGGATGTGAGGAGTTAGTCCCAGTCTTGCCTTTTTGGGTGGAAATTGTTGGGTTTTAGGGAGTTTTGTTTTCACACACTTTGGCTAAATCATCTTGTTTGTTGATGAGCAAGCAAAAGGCAAAGTTTGAGCCTAATAGGGAGTGCATGTGAGAATGCACGTGAGAAGGGCTTTTCACGTGCAGTGAGATTTTTGCATGGGAGCCTTCCCGATGTTGTTCTAAGGCTTGTGGCAAAATTCTAGAGCATTTGGAGGTGCCCGTGAGAAGGGCCTTTCTCACGTGCAGCCTCCATTACCCCTATTTTGTTGTTCTGATACTCTCTTGCTAAAGGACCATGGTGAAATTACGAGTGTTTTGTCCTGTGTGTTTGCAAATAAGTTGTAGTTTGTCATCAAAACTACGTCGTTTTGATGTTGGGATTCATTTAATCAAAACTACGTCGTTTTGGGGTTTGAGTTGTCTATATAGAGAGGTGAAGGCCCCTTGTTCTAGGTTTGGGGTTCTCTTCTTCAACCACCACAGCCGTCGCAGAGGAGAGAGAGAGAGAGAGAGAGAGAGAGAGAGGAGAGTTCTAGCCATTGCTGTTGTGGTGTTTCTCGTGGGCGGATGACGTTCGGCGTGGGAGCAAGATCGTTGCTGTGGTGATACTTTTTCCTACAGGTAGGGGTTCTGTCTTTCCTGGTCTGTCCGGGGGTTAGGCCCTCTCTTAGGTGTGGCCATTCATAAAATGTGATGCGTACGTTGTATCCTAACCCCTTTGTCCAAACCCGGGTAAAGGGAGGGTCACGTTCTGATCTCCTCGGGTTGGAAATCTGGGGCGTGACATTCCATTCCTTTAACTCATATGGAGTAAGGAACTCTCGCGGAGTAAGGAAGCGCTGATGCGAAGTAAGCACTCCGACCTTCTCATTCATACGGAATAAGGAAGCGCTGATACGGAATAAGGATTCATTATAATGACCCGCATTTTTGGGATATGAGGAGTGTGTCACAGTTTTGCCGTTTTGGGTGGAAATTGTGGGTTTTAGGGAGTTTTCTTTCCACACACTTTGGCTTAATCATCTTGTATGTTGATAAGCAAGCAAGAGGCAAAGTTTGAGCTTAATTGGGAGTGCACGTGAGAATGCATGTGAGAATGCTTTTCACGTGCAAGGAGATTTTTGCATGGGAGCCTTCCTGATGTTGTTCCAAGGCTTTTGGTGAAATTCTAGAGCATTTGGAGGTGCCCGTGAGAATGCACGTGAGAATGCTTTCTCACGTGCAGCCCCCATTACCTTTGTTTTGTTGTTTTGATCCTCTTTTGCTAAAGGACCATGGTGAAATTATGAGTGCTTTGTTCTGTGTGGTTGCAAAAAGATTGTAGTCTGTCATCAAAACTACGTCGTTTTGATGCTGGGATTCATTTAATCAAAACTACATTATTTTGAGGTTTGAGTTGTCTATATATAGAGGTGAAGACTCCTTGTTTTAGGTTTAGGGTTCTCTTCACCTGCTGTAGCCATCGTAGAGAGAGAGAGCTAGAGAGAGGGAAGGAAGGGGAGCTGCTGGTTGCTGCCGGAGCGTCTTGTGTGGGGAGGACGGCGTCTAGCGTGGGAGCAAGGAGGATCTACTTTAAGGTAGGGGTTTTGTCCTTCCGGATCTCTCTCTATTCTAGGGTTCTTGGGTGGATTATGGGTTATTACCTGCTTGTATATATATTATATATGTAAATCCATATTGGTGTGATCTCCTATATGGATGTTGGCCTTCAATGACGTTTTTGGTGTTACTGTGATGCATGTAAAGTGTTCGATAAAATGCCTGTGTGACATGCCTGTTACATGTTTGACAAAATGCCTATGTGTATATGCCCGTTACATGTTTGAGAAAATGCCTGTGCGGCTGGGTTTATGAGCCTGTGAATGTATGCACGCTACATGTTCGATACTGTGTCTGTGAAGTTATGCACACCAAGTGTTTGGTTTTATACCTGTGAGGCTATACATGCTAAGTGTTTAATGTTATGTCTGTGTGACTATGTGTGACTATGTGTGGCTATGTGTGCTGTGTTTTGTGAAACCCGGTAGCTGTAGAAGCTCGGGACTGTTTTGTGAAACCCGGTAGCTGTGGAAGCTTGGGACTGTTTTGTGAAACCCGGTAGCTGTGGAAGCTCGGGACTATTTTGTGAAACCCGGTAGGTGTGGAAGCTCGGGACTGTTCTGTAAAACCCGGTAGCTGTGGAAGCTCGAGCCTATTTCATAGAACCCGGTGGCTGTGGAAGCCCGGAATTGTAAATGTTACCCTGTGTGGCTGTGGACATGATAGCCTGTGTCGCTGTGGCAAAGGTTGTACATGTGACTTGTGTGTTGATGCTTGACTGGATTATAAACTGCTTGTACCTTGTTGTCACTACACTGCACTTGTGCACGTCCACAGGTAGATGATAGGAGCATGGGATGGGTCGGGAAGACATGATCCCTACTGAGCTGTGATAGCTCACCCCTCCTACCGTGTTGTTTTCTTACAGGGACCTACAGGTGCTAGGTGGGACCTCAAGGTGGAAGGCCATATTTGTTTTATTATTTCTTTTCATTTATGATATTTTGTGGAAATGAATGTAATCCAGTTGGGAGAGTTTGTGAGGGATTTGAATGTAATAAGGGCAGGTGTAAACATTTATTGTGGTTTGAAACTAATAAAGACATGTAATTTCTATTTTTGTGAATATCTGTTGTGAATGTGTACGTTGTCCTATGTGGACATTTGATCTTGTACATCTACCCCATGCACACCAGGTGGGTAAAGGGGAGTCATGAACCGGTTTCCTCGGGTTGGAAATTCGGGGCGTGACATTCATGTACTAAATTGATACAGAGTAAGCAATTACTGACATGGAGTAAGGATCCGAGCTTCATTAACACGGAGTAAGGAACCTTGCACCGGATTAAGAAGACACTGCTTCAACTTATCTCCTCGCATTCAAAGTCACCAGCTAGATGTGTCCCAATGTAAGACAAACTCGTTGAGAACCTAAAGTATCTTACACGTGGATCACTCGGATATGTGGACGCAACTTTAACTGAACTTGGAAACTCACAAAGGCACTTATGCTTTGCAAACCCAAGACCTTGAGCTCCACATCTGCATCATTCAAGGCAGAGAGAATTCTGAGGAACAGTCAATGCTGCACATAGTCCGAAAGAACAAGTTCCAAGATCGTCTCTCAAGGATGTTTCTATATATACTGTAACACTTGTACATTCTGAGAGTGTTGAAAGTGTTGATCATTCGTGAGTTGAAAATAAACGTGTACAATAGCTCATTGAGATATAGAGGCTAGTGTGTGAGTCTTTTGTAAACAGAGTATAAGAGAGTTGTAAGAGTATATTGAAAAGCTTAATAAGCTTTAATCTGCTTCTATTTTGTTGTATTTATCAGTTGATAATAAAACAAAATACTTCCACTATTGGTTATTTTCCGCATTGATTATCTCTTTTAACCAGTTAAGTGTTGTGCCCAAGTGAAAGAAAAGAGTTTAGATAAGAGCCTATTCACCCCCCTCTAGGATCTCAGGGACCAACAGGGTTTACCTTCACCGAGTCCAATCCATTATCATTTTTAATACAGCAGAGTCTTTCCCTTGTTACAATAGGATTACCTATGTTCTCTTTTAAATACAAATACAAAAATAGTATTACTCTAGTACTCACTCACTGTGATGAACTATCTAGTGTAATCTGCTCCTACATATTCAACTGTTTGCACCTCTTGACCTTCAACCACTCCTTTGCCAAACTCACTATCTGTTCATTGAATGTATAAGGATGAAAGATAGACAAACTCACTGTCAATCACTCTTTCAATCTTCTTCTCTTTGTGTATGCAGTATGAACTACTCTGTGTCTGTTGTATCTCTTTAGATACTCTTCTTATATTCTAAAAATATTCTGATGCATGCCTGAAGTATGGCATATGCTTTTCTTTATAGGACAGCTGTTGCATGAAAACCTTCTACTAGGTTTAGACATGTTCCATCTTCTGATCTCCATCGTTGAAACATATTACTCTAGCCTCAGATAACGTCCATTTATTTATTCTGATACTTAACGTGTTCAGATACATTGTCCGAATAACTTATTGAAACAATGACCTTAACTGTGTTTTGATCCTTCGATTAGCCATAACCTCGAAGATGACTGCTTCGTAGCCTTACAAATGCTTCACATAGTACACACGCTATGATCTTAGAGTCTGAATCTTTGAACCTTCGAGTCAGCACCTTCGGACCTTCGAATCAGAACCTTCAGATCTTCGAGTCAGATTAACTCCAGTTTAGAGCCCACTATGATTTTCTGATCAAATCTTCGAGTCTTTGAGTCCAGGTTAAAGCTAACGACCAATTGATTTTTGACTCTTCTAGTCTTCGAGTCTCCGGGTCTCTAGTTTAGAGCAGTAACTAATGGAACTTTGACTTAGCTAATTTGTTTACATCAATGAGTTTCTGATAACTACATAATTTGTCATTAAATTTGCATGTAATTTATGGGCTTTAATTTAATATTTTATTGAATTAATGCATTTTTATAATAGTTTTTCCAGATTTTAGTTATTTACTATTTTAATCATTTTTTATAGATTTAATATTAATTTTGATAATTTTTAATGTTAAATTGATTATTCCAATTTTGATATTAATTCTTTGAGCTTAATTTGTAATTTTACTAGTGATATTTTGGTTAATTAAATTATGAGTTTTAATTAATTGTTAATATTAAATTTGATGGGTTAATTTATTGAATAGTTTTGTATTTTGTGAAAATAGGAAAGAATATGTTGGCATGCTACGTGCTGAGAACAAATTGAAAAGGAATTGGAAAGCAATAATTGTGTGGGCCCATGAAGAAATCAAATTGGAAAGAAGAGAATTGGCTACATGGAAAAAAATTGAGTCATGTGCATGGAAAAAAAAGGGAAACCGGGTGATTTAAATGAGTCTTCGTCCAAGGTTCAAGTAGTGCCCGCCTTCGTCTCCCATCACGGCACCTTCTTTCAACCCCGAAGGAACCCAACGCCTAGCGAGCCACCTCCATCCCATCGTCCCGTTTCTCCATCACGCCAACATCACGCGCAACTCCATCTCTCCAATCCCACGCCGCAACATCCTCTCCATCACGCCGCTTCAGCCCATCTCCAATCACGCCCAATGCAGCGCTCATCCCAAACACGTCCTGTGGAAGAGACCCAGCCTATGCAGTCATTCTCTCTTCACGCAGCGTCGACTCTAGACCACCTATTCATGTTGTCTCCATCCCTCCATCACGTTGCCCAGTGTGTAGGAATAAGAAAGAATAGAGAAAGAGATTCTACAACGAATATTGAAGATTCAGATTGAGTTCAAGACTAAATATTTAATTCGGTCTATTTTTCTTAATTCTATTCGAATTCTGTTGTTTTAAATTTCTGAACAGATTTGTGATTTTTCTAACCCATGGAGGGGTATGTATTTTGTAATTGGTTTAGTATAGCACTTTGGATGTTTGTTTTGAATCCATGTTTTAATATTTAATTTGATATTTTATGTGCTATGAATTAATTCTTTATATCTTTGATTTGTTGATTTAATATCTCGGTTGAGTGTTGATTTAGCAATTCATCGTGTGTTAATATTTTATTGGAGTGGAAAGATTTGTTTTGTAGGGAACGGCTAATCTTTTGAGAATTAATTCATAATTATTTTGGTTAAAATAAATTCGTAATTTAATTGTATTCATGGTGTCTTGATGCATTTAAATTATGGGGCTATAATTTATCTAATTTATCTCTTGGGATAGTGATAAACAACATTCAGGTGTGAAGTTAAACCGGTTACATCTTTAATTAATTGATTTTCTTAGTTAAAAATCTTTCCTTTAATTAGTTTTTAATTTATTCAAAAATCCCCTCAATTTTATATTTATTCTTTTTCATTAGTTTTTGTTAAACAAGTAATTAAATAGGTTGAATTGAATTTTATAAGTCCTCCGATAAAGAACGATCTAGGTTAAACCACTAGTTATACTTAGTTTAAATTTTATTTGGAGTGCGTGTGCGACAAACGCCCTTTTCAGTTTCCAAATCTTTGAGCCTTCGAGCTTTGACGTTGTGATACTGCCCCTCTTTGCTAGATGGGTCTTCGAGTCTGTGATTCTTCGAATCTACGAGACTGCTACTCTTTACTCCATTGTACTTTGGGTCTTCGAGTTTACGAGTCTTCAACCCTGCAGAGCTTCGAGTCACCGGTTCTTCAAGCTTGAGGATCCTTGACTCTGTGAATCTTCGACTTTGTGGGGCTTTGACTCTGTGAATCTTTGAGTCTTTGGATCTTCGACCCTAGGCAGATTATGATAGTACATAGGCAGACTCCCTCTATGAGCTCACTTTAGGAGATCACTCTACTAAGTTATCCAACCAAGTACAAATTGTTGTTGCCCGCTTGCAAAACACAAATTGTTGACAACAATGATAACCCAGAAAGGCTGTGGGAACAACAAAAACCTTATTCTATCTGATCATTGGTGGTTGCGTTCTTGAGAGGAGGAAGGCATCCTATAACGAGGAGTAAGGAGGAAAGCATGTTCTTCGATTCGAAACCCTAAGTTTAACTAAAATTAAGGTATAGACTCTATACCTTTTGTGAAGCATACTGTGTGATGAAGACTATTTTAGGGTTAGGGTTTTGAGGTTAGGTATATATATATACTATTAGTTACAAACATGATTTGTTGAAGATGATGAGGATGTATTTAAGTCCGGAGACTCGAAGACCCGAAGGTTCGTAGGGTCGTAAGTCGAAGCCTTTAAATAAAAGAATAGATACTGTCATCACCGGATTTCGTCCGGGGGGAAACCCGCTTTTGGGGATGCAGTTCTCCCACCCTTCACCCGAATGGTAATGAAAAAAATACAGAGTCGCCACTAACTGTTTTTGGGGTGCAGTTAGTCACCTAAAAGGATCTACGTTGCCAAAGCCGGGTTCGGGAATTTGTTACGTGCAGGGAAGGATTAGCACCCCCGCAACGCCCTTTCGGTACCTATATTAGGAATTTAGAGGTTTCTAATTTATTTAAACAGTTTGTTTTGATTTTCACTTGTCTAAACCAAATTCTTTTATAAGAGCCTAAGGTTTCTACTCATGTTATTGTTTGAAGTTATTTATTAATGTTTGAAGTTAAATTCAATTTACCTAAGAGATCTAAGGTAACCTAAAAAATATCCCAAAAGCATTCTAAGGAATAAATACAAGTGAAGAAAAAGGAAAATCATTTTTAGTAAAAAAACATTTTTGTTTCTACTTTAAGAGAAAAAAACTTTTGTGCTTTTGAGAGAAAACGATTGTTTTTCATTATTATTATTATTATTTTTGTTAAAAACCCAAAACTGCTTGCTTAAAGAATTCTAAAGAGTTTTTAAAAAAAACATCTAAGGGAATGTAAAAAGAACTCTAAAAAAAAGTTTGATTTTTATTTTTGAGAAAACATTTTTTTTGGGAAAAAGAAATGGAATGGTTAAGCAAATATTTTTTTTAAAATAAAATAAAATAAAAATAAAAGTATGGTGTGTGATTAGTGGCATCAATGAAACTCTCTCTTCTTCTTTTTTCTTTTTCTTTTTTTCACCCTTTTTTTCACTTTCATTCTTTTTTTTTTCACTATATGAGTTATTTACAAAATACAAAAAGAGAAGCCAACCTACTACAACCACAGAGGAAAGGGAAAGAGACTTACAAAACGACATTTAAAAAAAACAAAAATTAAAATAAAAGTAAAAGTAAAAACTATGTCCCACCTGCAAAACAAAAGTTAAAAAAAACTTGCAATATCACCCAAATAAACAAATGAAGATACAAACTAGAAAACATGAATGGGCAGAAAAAGACGTGCAAACCAGAAACTAAAACCTATTGGTATCCAAGGGATCTGGACAGAACCGTGCTCCAATAACCTGAATGTCATACAATATACTGTGCAGTGGACAACACAGACCATGGTTGACAAATGAATGTGCAAACACTATGAACCAGAACCAACTGTAAATTAATACCAAATGGCACAAATGAGCAGAGACAAGAGCGACAGACAAAATTTTAACCTCTCTAAAAGAGCTAGCTAATGTCGCTGAATCTCTCTTCAAGTTAATAAATTCCCTAAGTTTGCACTAAAAGAATAGCAGCAAGCAAGGGGTCGAACCCACAAGGATTAGCCTAGTTTTCTAGTTCTCAAATCAAAGCACCCAATTACTCTTGTTCTATAAAATGTCTTGGCAAAAAGTTTTCTTTTTTAAACTAAAGATCTAATTTTTATTTGGTTTTCTGAATAAACAAAGAAAGCAAATTGAATTTAGGATTAAGATTCAAGGATTAAAAGCATCTAGGGTCACAATTTCACCTCCCTATGTTATCTCTACTGGTTCATGGTATTAGGGTTGTCTAATTGAAAACATGTTAAACATAAGCCAAGGACAACAAATGGTCATTGAGGTCCTTTGAAGAGTTGTATGCCAGAATGGTCATCTAAACACACCAACATGCAAAGCCAATAAATCATACTTGCAAAAGGATAATGATCACACCAATTACAAATAAGTTATGAATCTCAATCCGCCCCAGACTAGGGCTAAAAATACCAAGGTGTACATCCAAAGATAGAGATTAAGAATAGATTCATAAAACACACAAAACTCAATCATCCAAACCCAATATTCATAAACACAGCAAAGCAACAAGGGGGCTACATTGCTCCCCTAGATTAAAAGACTACTCACTCATGATTACAAGCAAACACAAAGCAGAAAAGCTCAACATCTTCTTCTTAACCACTCGCACAGCAAAGCTTCAAATCCAGGCTCCAAAATCCGCGACGGCTGCTGCGACGGCTGCGACGGCTGCTCTCCTAGGTCAAGGAGCAACCTCCAAGTCGTGGAGCCTCTCTCTCTCTAAAAACGTGTAGGGGGTCTAGGTAGACATAGCAGGGGGCGTGGAGGCTGTATTTATAGAGTTTGGATGGGCTTTGAGGTGTGTAACCTAGCCCATTTATCAAAACGGTGTAGTTTTGATAAGTAACACTCGAAACTTTAAAATCTCTATCTTCCATCCACAATTTGGACATGGGCCTTCAGAAACAATTCATCAGCATGAAAAAACGATAGGATCGGTCCAAAAATATCTCTGCACGTCAATTTGCACGTGATATGGTGAATTCACGTGCAACTCCAAATCGGCTCAAACTTCTCCCCAAGCTTCCTTGCATCCTGTAGAGGCCTGAGAGGCAAAATAGGCTTGCACGTGAAATGGGTGAATTCACGTGCAGCTCCAAATGCTCTGAAATTTCTGTGGTAGGTAGAGGACATCATTCTAAGAAACTTTCGTTCTTGCACGCCAATTGTTTGAGGCCATTTACTATGTCAAAAGTGAGCTCCAAAATCTGCCAAAACAGCTTAAAACGCCTGTATTTGCAAATAGCATCTTCA
Source organism: Taxillus chinensis (assembly GCA_023512835.1). NCBI lineage: Eukaryota > Viridiplantae > Streptophyta > Magnoliopsida > Santalales > Loranthaceae > Taxillus > Taxillus chinensis. The sequence continues at coordinate 54,610,975 of CM042084.1, forward strand.
TAGGGTTTAGAGCAAATATATATGATATATGAAGCAATAAGGCTCTAATCATGCTCTTAAACATCCTAAATAAACACTAGAATAACGGCATAAAATGCACGTTATCAAATACACCACACTTGAACCATTGCTTGTCCTCAAGCAAAAGCATACAAGCATGCAAAAATAAAATAAACACGCAGTTAAACGGAAGAAAAATAAAATAATAATCAAGGAGAATCATGGTTTCCCTAAGCATGCAACTCTATCATGATGAAATGGGAATTTAAGCATCAAAATGAGTCATAGCTTAGTTCATTCATGTCCATATCCTTAAGTCCAACAACCATGCAATATCTCCACTTAAATTTCAGATATGAGCAAGCAATCCATGATAAAATAGCACCTAGTTTCCCTTTAAGTTCTTACCAAGGATAAGCAGCCTCACTCAAATATAATAATTCTCAAGCCCAATACCTATCAATGAACAATGGATGGAAAACTCTATCTCTACACTCGCTATTAGCTATTGATTAAGTACTTGCCAAGCAATCATGAGAGTTCCCTAATGTGCTCATCAAAGAAAACACACTCTCTATTCTACTTTATTTGAACTCACACGCTAGTCTAAACTCAATACACTCACACTCTATTCTAATAACTGATAAAACAAAACCATGAGTTAAGGGATTGAGCTCAAAACTCTCAAATAAACAAAAACTCAGCCAATGTGGCTTCAAATCTAAACAATCACACATAAACATCAAGCCATTGTGGCTTTTATTTTGAATCCCTCTTTTCTTTTCTTTTCTTTTTTTTTTTTGTTGTTTTTTTTAGTAATAACCTTACAAGGTTGCATTTTATGCTCTCCCTTGATGGATTATTCACTCTTTTGTTTTTTACTCACATAACACATAAATAAGACTGATTTTTCTAATGCATACCCCTTGCTATTTTGCTACATAAGGAGAGACAGAGAATGTCTCACATCCCATTTTCCAATTAAGTGATGGCTTTTTCACATTCTATATCACAGCCTTTTCCAATAATATCACACAATAAAGAAAAGAATGCAAAGACAGTCACAATGACTTAGAGGTCTTGTATCCTAACTTCACACACCAAACACTGAGCACTAATAAGTAATCACATGCTTACTTGACTCCTACCATTAAATAACCAATGTTGAATGCAAGAAGAGTATCAAATCAAACTATTACCCAAAAACCATGAATGTCACTCAAGGGCCAAAAAGAAGCTGTTCTCATTTTTCATTTCTTTTTTCACTCAACTTTAAGGGTTACTTAGGTCTATCATAGCATTTCATGCTCAGCTAATATTCAAAACTCAGCTCCAAAAACATGGTGATATCATTCAAAAGATAAAGACATGATCAAACCAATTCAGAGCACATTTTAACTACTTTAACACCCTTATCACAACATGATACTAACGTGGCATAAAAATTAAATTTTAAGCCAAAATTGCATACTTAATATCCATGTCTCCACATGCAAATCATTCAAGCAAACAACTCAAACAATCATGCAACTAAAAACTTTTTTTTGTTTTTTGAAAATTATAAATAAAACATGCAATCACAACATAAAAGACAAGCAAGTGGCTCAAGTCACTCCCTATACACCACACTTAAAATATGCTATGTCCTCATGGCATGAAATAGGGAGTAGGAAAATACTTACCTCTCAGTTGGCAAGCTGTAGTAGTAGATAACATTGGCCACCATGCGTCGCACCTGAGCCACAAAGTCAACCGATGTCTCGCCTCGCACTTCCCAAGTTTCCTTCCCTCACAGAATAGCCATCATGTAGTAGCAAACAAAGATCTCACAGTTGAATTGGTCAGGCTGCTGAGGGATTTCCATTTCATCGCAGTGAATAAGAGGGAGCTTATCCTGCAACAATCCTTCTTGTCTCATCGCATCCTTGATTCTTTTTATGAGCCCATGAACAAGTCGTCTCTTCCTTCTGGTGAACCCTTCGCCTTGGCTTGGATCATAAAGCACCGCATGCCCGCACTCAAATCCACATGCACCAAGACATAGTGACCATCAATGTGCACGAGGGATCAACACCTCGTGCATACCATCCCAAGACGGTGCCCTTCATTCTGCCCGTTTATCTGTTGCGCCCACACTTTCGGTCAAAGGTTGCTCATAAAGCTCGCACAACATAATAGAGGTATATTGGGACGGTGGGTAATTATGAGGTTCAGCCTCCACAACAAAACGCATAGTCTGCAAACAAGTCTACCCTCATTTGAATATAGATATTCATCGCCTAAAATCCTTTGAAGGACAAATGAGGTGAAGAGGTCCATGTCCCTGCAAAATCGAGCCCTTAACACCTGAGAATTAATGAAGTCTTCAAATGCTGCTTGACTTTCGGCGAGATGATAAGGCTGGATTAATGATTAAATAGATAGGAGGGCCAAGAAGGTCTTCAGGTTCAGCAGGCATGTATGTACCCCAAGAGACGGGATGTATAACAGGCACAATAGGCGAGAATATGCGGGATCGGTAAAGGCCGGAAGGGTGAATACCCTTCGCCGGGCTCTTTCTCCTCTTGAGGCTGATAGTAGGATGGCCTAGTCGAAGATTCCGTTGAGGTGGATCAGCCTGGGCCGGATAAGAAACTTCGGGGGATGGAGAGGGTTCTTCGTCGGATATCTCCACATAGGAGAACGTTTTGATGCTTTCCTCTTGCTCAAGGCCTTCCGGATTTTGCCTAGGAGGCCTTTGACTTCTTTATTGTCCTTCCTCGGGGCTTCCACCTCGCTACCGGGTTCGCATTTGCCTCCACGAGTCTGCTGTGTTTTTTGCCTCCAAGCTTCGGTAGATGCGGCGGGAGGAGCTTCGGGGCTTCCCATGCTCTAGGAGATGCATGGCGGCTACATCCTGGGGCCTCCATGCTCTGGTTCTAGGTTGTGAAGTAGCTTGTTGGTCTCCAGGAGATGAGGGCCATTAATTCTTCAAATTGGGCACTAGTGATGTGCCCATTAGTGATTGCCCAATTGATGACCTCCACTTCGCTCACCACCGCCCACTAATGCCTTGAAAGAAATTGAAAATATCTTCTTTGTGTACATTGAACCGCATGTACATGGCGGTGAGTCTGTGTATAGTCCGCTTCCTTTGATCCATATAAGGAGATGTCTCCTTGCAAAGTCGTTGGATCGCTCCACATGAACACTTGTGCTCAGCGGGCATGATGGAGGAGGAACATTGGTTGCCCAATGACCTCAGTACGATCCCCAAACCTCCTTCAACGACATGCAATACTCTTAACACCCGGTGAGAAGGAAAAGTGATGGTATCCATGGAGGAAAAATGCAAAGCGAAGCATGCTTTGAAATATCAAACACAAAAAATCATCATTTATCCGCTTTGATGAGTTTTTCTTCCACCATTTAAAAATGGTAGTGGCCCAATCCACATTTAGCATATGATCAATGCTATACATCAACTCCAGTGTGGCTTAGGCACACTATCTAGCCACCGGTTTGAATCAATAAGCATTTCCATACCGAGTCGCTAGGCATCTAAATCTTCCAACAAAACCATTCTTGGTATCATGCCTTCTACTTTGAAATTTTCTACCATAGTTGCATGCGATACCAAATTCTCCCAGGCTTAGGCGGGAAGCTATCACTTGGTTCAGGGAGGTTAAACCAATGTCTAATAATTTCAGGGGTAATTCTGACATAAACCCCTTGGACAACCCCTATCAGTTCATCCTCACTCACAGAGACAGATGCATAAAATTCTTGTAGGGCGAGTAGGAAATAGTTGGTGGCGAAGATACTAACCTTTGTAATCCCAGTTTTTGAATTTTAAGAGCCACCTCTCTGCTTGACCCGGCTCCGAAGCCTCCAAAGCTTGCATATCAAGAGCATGCCCCAAGAGTATCTCCTCCTCGGGTTGTCTATCAGCACTAGGTGAGTGCACCTCCTCCTGGCCAGTCCTCCTTGTGCGCACCATCTTTGGAATGAGAAAATAAGAGCAAAGAGTAGAAAACTTAAGAGCAAGAGAGCAAAAGAGCAGAGATTCTCTAACACTCAGATCTGGAGTGATTTTGGTGTGGAAACCTTTGAAGATGGCCTCCCTTTATATAGCGTGCAGAAGGAAGGATGCTCCAATTGGCGTGATACACGTGCCCTTAAATTTTCAGAGTGTTCTGACCAAAATAGCCCTTGCACGTGAATTAGCCGAATTGGCGTGCAGGTCAGAATCGTCCCAAACTTTGGTGGTGGGTTCCCTCGAGTGGCAAAGCAATACTCCCTTCGCACGTGAATTGTGTGAAGCTTCTAGGAGGGCTAAAATCGGTATTTTGCATTTTTTGGGTCTCCATATGACACCTTAGCAATTCGTATGCAAGAGTAAACGTGATTCACATGGTCTTCATCTACCATTCCGCAAGTTACGGCTAAAGGAGGTGCACGTGAATTGGACAATTCACGTGCAGAATTCACGTTTAGGCCCAGACTGGCCCAAATTTCTCCACTGAGTTGCTTATGTATTATGGACCATCTTTAAGTCTTGCACGTGAATTGGTTGAGCCCATCTTCAAGCACTTTTGGGCTTCACTTGCTCTTTGCTCCTTGACTTTGACTTTAAAAACAATTCCACAAGTTCAGGACCCAATAATTTGCTCAATCCCGCAAATGGTTAGTTAAGAAAAAGCAAAGTCTCCTGCACAATGGTTACTTGCAAACAAATTTATTGAATAAAACAAATAAAAGAAAATAACATAAAATAAAACATAGCAATAAACATTGGGTTGCCTCCCAACCGGCGCTTTATTTAAAGTCTGTAGTTAGACTTTCGATTATGATCATGCAATGGTGAAAGAGAGGGAATCAACTATCTCCCCTCGAGTTCAATCAAAGTATGGTTTCGGTCTGTTGCCATTCACCCAAAATTTCTTGCCATCTACAACTTGGAGCTCAAAGCTCCCATATGGCTTCTTATCAACTATCACAAAAGGTCCCATCCACTTGGACCTTAATTTTCCAGAAATAACCTCAACCTTGTGTTAAATAGAAGAACTTTCTATCTAAGGTTAAAGGTTCATTGTTGAGTTGCCTATCATGCCATTTCTTAGTTCTTTCTTTGTAAAATTTAGCACTATCATAGGCATCCAGCCTAAGCTCATCTAGCTCAATTAATTGAGTCATCCTATGCTCCTTGATCTCTTGTGGGTTAAAATTTAACTTCTTCAAGGCCCAATGAGCCTTGTGTTCTAGTTCCACGAGCAAGTGACATGCCTTACCATATAGAATACGGTAAGGTGACATCCCAATGGGAGTTTTGTAAGCTGTCCTATATGCCCATAAGGCTTCATCAAGCCTTTGAGACCAATCTTTCCTATTGGCTCCAGCTTTTCTAAAATGGCCTTAATCTCTTTGTTGGACACTTTTGCTTGTCCATTAGCTTGTGGGTGGTAAGCTAAAGACTTCCTATGAGTGACACCATACTTGTTCAATAATTTGTCAAACAATTTGTTGCAGAAATGACTACCCTCATCACTGATTATAGCCCTTGGTGTCCCAAAACGGCTAAAGATATTCCTAGTAAGGAAGTGAGTCACAACCCTAGCATCATTCACTCTAGTAGGAATAGCTTCTACCCACTTAGACACATAATCCACGGCAAGGAAAATGTATGAATACCCATCGGAATTGGGGAATGGCCCCATGAAGTCAATGCCCCAAATGTCAAAAATTTCAACCGGAAGGATTCCGATTAAGGGCATCTCATTTTTCCTAGACAGACCACCTACCCTTTGACATCTATCACACTTTTTAATGTGGACATAAGTGTCTTTCACCATGTGAGGCCAATAAAAGCCACACCGCATGATCTTAGCCACGGTTCTGCACCCAAATTGGCCCCCCATAATGTGATGCATGACAATGATGTATTATGTCATCTACTTCCTCCTCAAGGACACACTTTCTAATGATTTGGTCTAGACACCTCCTATAAAGAATTGGGTCTTCCCAAATGTATTTCTTAGCATCCACTACCAATTTCTTTCTCTAGTGGTAGTCTAACGCTGGGTATGAACCCAGTGGCTAAATAATTTGCTATGTCGAGAAACCAAGGAAGATGATGCACCTCAAACAACTTCTCATCAGGAAAGTCATCTACAATGGGTAGAGACTTAGGTGCATTCTCCACACGGGAGAGGTGATCAGCCACGAAATTTAGGGCTCCCTTTGTGTCTCTAATTTCAAGGTCAAATTCCTATAAGAGGAGAACCCATCTAATCAAGCGTGGCTTAGCTTCTTTTTAGCAAACAAATATTTCAATGCAGCATGATCGGTATAAACAATGACTTTAGACCCCAAAAGGTAGGGTCTAAACTTGTTACGACCATAAACCACGGCTAATAACTCTTTCTCGGTGGTGGTATAGTTCCGGTGAGCATCATCTAAGGTCTTACTAGCATAGTAAATGACCACTAAACACCTTTTCTCGCCTTTGCCCTAAGACTACCCCCACAAAGATAGTCACTCGCATCACACATTAGCTCAAAAGGTCGAGCCTAGTCGGGTGTTACTATAACGGGTGCAGTGACTAACTTACCCTTGATGATGTTGAAAGCTTTTAAGCAATCTGCATTAAACTCAAAGCTTGTGTCTTTTTCTAACAACCTACTCATGGGTTTTACAATTTTTGAGAAGTCCTTAATGAATCTCCTATAAAAGCCAGCATGGCCAAGGAAACTTCTCACTCCTTTTTCATTTGTTGGAGGTGGCAGAGTCTCAATAGTGGAGATTTTTGCCTTATCTACCTCCAAACCATGTGCAGACACCTTATGCCCTAGAACTATCCCCTCAGTTACCATGAAATGGCATTTCTCCCAATTTAGGACTAGTTCCTTCTCCTCACATCTCTCTAAGACCACATCTAGATTTTTCAAGATTGTTGGTAGGAGGAACCAAACACCGAGAAGTCATCCATGAAGACCTCCATGATCTCCTCAACCAAACCCTGAAAAATGGCCGTCATACACCTTTGAAAGGTGGCAGGGGCATTACAAAGCCCAAATGGCATTCTCCTAAATGCAAAAGTGCCAAAAGGGTACATAAAGTTGGTCTTTTCTTGGTCCTCGGGCTTAACCATGATCTGATTATACCCGGAATAGCCATCTAAAAAGCAGTAGTGACTATAGCCAGCTAACCTATCCAACATTTGATCAATGAAAGGAAGAGGAAAATGATCCTTCCTAGTAGCCTTGTTCAGCTTTTCTATAGTCAACACACACTCTCCACCCCGTCACGGTCGAGATGGGATCAATTCATTTTTCTCATTCTTAATCACGGTGATGCCCCCTTTCTTGGGCACAACATGCAATGGACTCACCCACTCACTATCTGAAATAGCATAAATTATACCCGCATTTTTCCATTTTAAAATTTCTTTTCTAACAACTTCTTTCATGGTAGGGTTTAATCTTCTTTGTCTTTCAGCGGTGGGTTTAAAATCATCATTCATCAAAATTTTATGCATGCAAATCCCTGGACTAATACCCCTAATGTCTTCAATGTTCCATCCTAGGGCCTTTTTGTGTTTCCTAAGGACCTCTAGCAATTGAGTACACTCCACATCATTCAAATTAGAAGCAACAATGACAGGGAATTGATTTGTAGAGTCTAGAAATTAGTACCTTAGGTGTCCAGGAAGCTCCTTCGGTTCGGAGCTGGAGGCACGTCATCTTCTTTCTCCTCCTCACTTGCTCCAAAGAGTTTGTAGTTTGCTCATCTTCCTCAATGTCAAGTTCATCTCTTCATCTTGTTGAGCTTCTAAGGAGAAGGGCTCCATTATTGGTGGTGGTAATTTCTTCGCCAAGTAATCTTCCACCAATTCCTCAAGGTCTTCAACCTAAAGGCAATCCTCCTCCTCTTGACCTTGCAAAGCCTTCCCCATGTGGAAGACCAAGGTCTCCTCATTAATTCTCGAGTTAGCTGCCCTGAGCAACATCAATCAATGCACAACCCGTTAGAGAACGGTCTTCCAAGGAGTAGTTTGAACTCCTCTATCTTCTTCCATCTCCTAAACTACAAAGTCCGCTGGAAATATGAAGGAGCCCACTTTGACTAACACGTCTTCAATTATCCCTTCGGGCCTTCCAGTAGACTTTCACCACCAAATCGCAATGATATGGAAGTGGGCTTCATGCCCTTAAGCCCAAGTCGCTTGTACAAAGCAAAGGAGATCAAATTGATGCTACCGCCAAATCACATAGGCCCCTTGTCGTGGTGCATTGCCAATCACACAAGGGAGATTAAAACGCCCTGGATCTTTATGCTTGATGGGCAAACTCTGTTGAACAACACTTGCTCACCTCGTTAGTGGTCGCCACCGTCTCATGATCCCCATATTTCCTCTTCTTCGTCACAAAATCTTTGATGTATTTTCCGTACCTAGGCATCCGCTCCAAGATTTCCACAAATGGAATGTTAATTTCAAGCTTCTTGAACAAACTCAGGAGCGCTCATACTCTTCCTCAACCCTCCGGTTCCTCGGCCCGGCAGGAAATGGCATGGTAGCTCCGAGCTCTTGCTTCGTTCTTCAATATTCTGTCTTGACTCAGCCGCTTGTCCTTCTTTTCTTGCACTCTTTCTTCGGCTTTATCTGATTTTCCTTGGTCATCACTTCCAAAGGTCTGCTCGTTCTTCCGGGATTTGCCTTCTTCTGGGCTCCTCGGCCTTCTTTCGGTGCCTTCCCGCTCTTAGAGTAATAGCCTTGCAACTCTCCTTGGAGTTCACCTCGGTATCACTTGGAAAAGATTTAGTGAGACTCCTTGATTTACATTCTCGAGCCAAACTCACAAGCAACTTTTCTATATTCTTCATTGAAGATTCTATGGTGACTACCTTTTCCTCCAAATTATCCTCTCTTTTGGTTGGCTCTTCCACATTCTAATATACCCTTCCTCCTTGTCGTTGAGGCGAGGTCATTCTCGCTCGAATCCCGGAGGTGGGTGTAAATAATTATCCGTAGCATACGGATTAAGCCAATCCCCGGGGGCACATATTTGTCTTGAAATGAGGTATCTCCCCCCTCGGTTACGGCTTCTGCAAATGGTTGAGATTGGTTGCTGGTTCCGTACCCTTGTTGTTGATGTTGAGGATAAAATTGTCGTTTCGGTACAAGCCCTTTCTTCCAACATAATTTGCTTCTTCGACTCCATTCCCGCCGTCGCCATCTGGTAAAGCTTGTTGTGATCCTTCAACTTTAAGAGCCAATACTTCCATGCCTTTCACTAAAGCTTGAATCAGTGTTGCATATCATTGGAAGAATTATCAATCAAGCTATCTTCTCCCTTGGCTTTGAAGTACGCACATTAGACCACCGCCGGTCGACTAAAGACAGCCTCTCCAAGAGCTCTGGCTGCTGCGTTAGGCTCTAGATTCATCAAGCATCCTCCAAGTAGTGCATTCACCTTGTCTTGTGAGTGGGGGTCAAGACTCTGTAGAAAAGATTCAATTTCAATCCACTGGGTCTTCCATGATCAGGGCATCTTCTCACTAAGTCTTTTAAATGCTCCCAAGCTTCATGAAGAGTCTCCATCTCATCTTGCCTGGAATCGCTAATCTCCCTCCGAGACGGATCACCTTGGAAGGAGGGAAGTACTTTGACATGAACTTGGTCCGCATCTCCTCCCCAGTGTTGATTGAACCTGCTGGTAGATCGTTAACCAGCCAAGAGCTCTATCCCTTAAAGAGAAAGGGAAAAGCCTTAGCTTTATTGCCTCCTCCGATACATTGTTGATCTTTATGGTGTCGCACATCTGGTAACCTCATCAAATGCTTGGTGTGGATCATCCACACTGTTTCCTCCAAACGTGTTGTTGCTTCACCATGTTGATCAACGCCGGCTTCACCGAGCTATTTGCTTGGACTCTTGTCTGCCGAATCCCGAATAATGGTCCGACATCATTGGCCTCGCATAATCTAAGAAGGTTCTGGGCATAAACCTATGTCCCTCTTCTTCCCGGATATTGGCCATTATAATTGGCCCCTCCTTGTGGTGCACCACCATCGAGTCCGAGATCTGCCATCAGGTCGCCTACGGATTGCTCCAAGCCTTGCAATGCTTCTTCAGCCTCACGTCTTGCTTCCCCTAGTGCTTCTACGACGAGCTCCGAACAACCTTTCAAGGTTCCCGAGTAAATTGTATATCTTCCTCTCTTTGCATGCACAACTAGGAATTCCTCACACACTTGGTGTATGTTCTCGTAAAACAACAAGAACACACCTAGCGACTCCGAACAATGCAAAATAAACAAATAAAGAACACAAAATAACAGAAAAATAAAAAGACAAAATAGAACACCAAGATCGAATTCAAACAATTTCACTCAATGTTGATTTTAAAAACTAGTTAACCGTTGAATCCCCAAAACGGCGCCAATTTGACAGCAGAAATTTTAACCTCTCAAAAGAGCTAGCTAATGTCGTTAAATCTCTCTTCAAGTTAATAAATTCCCTAAGTTTGCACTAAAAGAATAAAGACAAGAAAGGGCTCGAACCCACGGGATTAGCCTAGTTTTTAGTTCTCAAATCAAAGCACCCAATTACTCTTGTTCTATAAAATGTCTTGGCAAAAAGTTTTGTTTTTTAAACTAAAGATCTAATTTTTATTTGGTTTTCTGAATAAACAAAGAAAGCAAATTGAATTTAGGATTAAGATTCAAGGATTAAAAGCATCTAGGGTCACAATTTCACCTCCCTATGTTATCTCTACCGGTTCATGGTATTAGGGTTGTCCGATTGAAAACATGCTAAACATAAGCCAAGGACAACAAATGGTCATTGAGGTCCTTTTAAGAGTTGTATGCCAGAATGGTCATCTAAACACACCAACATGCAAAGCCAATAAATCATACTTGCAAAAGGATAATGATCACACCAATTACAAATAAGTTATGAATCTCAATCCGCCCGACTAGGCTAAAAATACCAAGGTGCACATCCAAAGATAAGAGATTAAGAAAGCATTCATAAAACATGCAAAACTCAATCATCCAAACCCAATATTCATAAACACAGCAAAGCAACAAGGGGGCTACATTGCTCCCCTAGATTAAAAGACTACTCACTCATGATTACAAGCAAACACAAAGCAGAAAAGCTCAACATCTTCTTCTTAACCACTCGCACAGCAAAGCTTCAAATCCAGGCTCCAAAATCCGCGACGGTCAACTGGGACGGCCGCGGACGGCTGCTCTCCTAGGTCAAGGAGCAACCTCCAAGTCGTGGAGCCTCTCTCTCTCTCTAAAAACGTGTAGGGGGTCTAGGTAGACATAGCAGGGGGCATGGAGGCTGTATTTATAGAGTTTGGATGGGCTTTGAGGTGTGTAACCTAGCCCATTTATCAAAACGGCGTAGTTTTGATAAGTAACACTCGAAACTTTAAAATCTCTATCTTCCATCCACAATTTGGACATGGGCCTTCAGAAACAATTGATCAGCATGAAAAAACGATAGGATCGGTCCAAAAATATCTCTGCACGTCAATTTGCACGTGTTATGGTGAATTCACGTGCAACTCCAAATCAGCTCAAACTTCTCCCCAAGCTTCCTTGCATCCTGTAGAGGCCTGAGAGGCAAAAATAGACTTGCACGTGAAATGGGTGAATTCACGTGCAGCTCCAAATGCTCTGAAATTTCTGTGGTAGGTAGAGGACATCATTCTAAGAAACGTTTGTTCTTGCATGCCAATTGTTTGAGGCCATCTACTATGTAAAAAGTGAGCTCCAAAATCTGCCAAAACAGCTTAAAAACGCCTGTATTTGCAAATAGCATCTTCCTAGGGTTTAGAGCAAATATATATGATATTTGAAGCAATAAGGCTCTAATCATGCTCTTAAACATCCTAAATAAACACTAGAATAACGGCATAAAATGCACGTTATCAAAGAGTAGTGACAACACAGAAACAATACCAGCTGTGAAACTGACGACCATAAATCCCTTAATCTGAAGTCAAAATCATGGGAAATCACAACCCAAACGTTTATAACCATTTTACAAACCAAGAGTGTACAGATAAGTGAAGACTGACTAGCACGCATGGAACCAAAAATCAAAGCTTAGGAGCAAAAATGCAAGCAAGGGCATAGTCAAACAAGACACAGCCAGTCATAGCCAAATGCACAGTTAAACAGAAATCTAGACAAACAAAAACAATCACAATTAACAACGCATGAGAACTAAGATCAAAGCATGAAACGTGAGCATCCAAGGACAGACCAATGCCAGGTCTTTGGTGCTTCTAATTCTGTCGCTCTCCAATCTCACAAATTCGGCTAGTTTATTCTGATTTCCTTGACCGCCAAAGGCTGTGGGACAAGGTGGAGAGCAGCAACGCCGGCGAGGAAACTGCCATTCTGAGTACAAACAACGTGGATACGGCAACAACAGTTCTGCTATGTTGTTGGGGATCGGCACACCTCCACCCTGGTAGTGTCGTGAAGGTTGAGGCGACGACAGTGGGTGTGGTCGATGTTGGTGGTTCTGCTACATTGTTGAGGAACTGGCAGCGCTGGATGGCTAGGGGCAACAAAGGTCAAAGGCAGGGGAAGTTTAGTGGTTTACTAGTTTTGATGGAAAAAAGGAAGGTGTTGTTTAATTTTTGTGACGGAATGATGGAGGAGTACAATGATGACACGGAAACCACGGTGGCCGATAAAGCGATTCCGGCCACCAGGGGAGCTCTCTGGGTTTGAAAGAGGAGATGAAGGTTTGTGTTGTTCACGCTAGGTTTTTTTTTCTTGATTCGAGAGAGCCCCCCATGGTTTGGTGTTGAAGATAGATTTATATAGAGGGTTAAGGAAACAGGAGTTTGATGGATTGAGTCCAGCCAAGGGTGACCTGGCTGGAGAGGACGAGCTTGGTGGCTTGGCTAGAGAGGATGGGCTCGGGTTTGAGCTACGGGTTGATTCGGCTAAGACTTGGCTTGTGGGAGGCCAAGAGAGAGAGGAGATGATGGGTAAGAGCTGGCGGTTGCCAGCTGGTGCTGACGCAGATGGCCGGGCGTCGCGGCGGCCATGGTGGATCGGGGGAAGACTGAAGAGGACGCGGCTGGGAAGGGGAGAAGAAGTCACCCGGTTTTGAGAAAGGATGAATGTTGTGGCTACTGTTTTTCTTTTTTTTTTTTCTTTTTTCTTTTTTATTTTATTATGAGCCGACACGTGGCCAGGCGGAAAAGAAGAAGAAAAAAAGGAAAAATATTTTTATTTCTTCATTTGGTAATTTTTACTATGTTTTGGGGTTCTTGAGATCGGCAAACCAATCCGGCTTTCAATAAAATGTGAAAAATAAAAATAAAAAATAAGTTTTGGACCCAAGACGTCACAACGAGCGATTCTGTGTCATTTTTATTTGAAAATGAGTTTCTTTTTGTGCCAAGACTGTACTGCGCGTCCCTGAACCGCTTTATTACTGAAAAAGCATTTTTTTGTATTTTTCGATAATAAGCTATGTCTGCCAGTGTATGCAATATATACATCAAAAGTCTTAGAATGATGAGAGGATTAAGAAAATGAGGTTTGTGACCTGATCCGGAGTATCGTTTTGAATATTAGCCGCTAGTTTATCGCCGTTAGTAGTCCAAATACAGTTTTGACCATAACTTCTTCGTTTGACCTCGAATTTGAGCGCAATCGAAGGCGTTGATCCTCAAATTTAATTCTCTATCACCCGGGACTGGATTTTTGGCATTTGAAAGCCTTTTTAAAGAAGTCATCACAATACCCCCTCGAATCGACGGTCACGTCTCTTATTTAATGTATAAAGCGAAAAATGAATGTTATGTCCAACCCGGACAAAATGGGGTCCAACAGCTGCCCCTCTTTGTACATTGTTTGTAGACAAATAGTGTGCGAAGATAAGAATGGAATCATTTTGGATGGGTTGGAGCACTTACCCGACTTACCTGATGCCAGAGCAAGGTAGAATGTCATGGTTGGAAAGGAGGCTTTTAAGGCCAATGAAAATTGAAGAAGCATCTAGGGCCAACAGGAATTGGAAAGGGCAAAAAATTTTTGGAAGTTTAAAAGGCATCTGTGGGTAACAGGAAATGATAAGGTATCTAGGGCCGACGGAAATTGAAAAGAGAAGGTGAAATAGATGCAGGAGAGCATCCTACAAACTTCCCAAATGGAGAAAATGAAAAGAATAAGTGTAGAGGACCACCTGCGGACTTGCTTGAAATGGAAAAGAAAATGTGGGATAGGTGCAGGGGAACTGCCTGCGGACTTCCCGAAATTAAATTTAAAAACTAAGGATAGTTTTCGGGGACCTGCCGGTGGACTTCCTGAAAGAATGAAAAAGAAAGGTGGGATAGGTGCAGGGGACCTGCCTGCGGACTTCCCGAAAGGAAAATTTAAAACTAAGGATAGTTGCCGGGGACCTGCTGGTGGACTTCTTAGAAGAATGAAAAAGAAAGGTGGGATAGGTGCAGGGGACTTGCCTGCGGACTTCCCAAAAGTAAGTTTAAAAACGGAAAAAATGGAAAAGAAAGATGGGATAGGTGCAGGGGAACTGCCTGCGGACTTCCCAAAAGGATAAAAAGGATACAAATATGTATGGGGATGGCCTTTAAGGTCGAGGGACAGAAATGGCATCTAAGGCCCAAAAAGGAATCAATGATTGCTAATGAAATTTGCTAATGACTCAATAAGGGCTCCCTCTACGAGTTCACTCAATGAGATCGCTCTACGAGGTTACCTGCGAAAGAATGAGATGCTTATTTGATTGTCACCGATGCTTCTAGGGCTTGAGAAGTCACAAAGAATAACTTTCATGGTTGAACAACGGAAGCTTTTAGGGCTTGGTTACTTGGGGAAGCTTGTTGAGGATGATCTCTTAGGATCTTTAGAGGCTACAACATTCCTGAAATGGAAGAAAATGTATGCAAGTGATGCATGAAATGCAATGAAAATGCATGTCTATGATGCATGATGAACTTTATGTTAAAAGGGAGCTTAAACCGCTGGGGGCTTGGTGTTGCTGGAATTCATCTGGGCTTGCTGGGGAATGGGATTCAGGTCTCATCTGAAAAATTCTTTAGTCAAAGGTGCTCCGGTCGCAGGGGATGCTTGCTTAATTTCTTCAGAATGTCAAAAATGCTGAAGAAACTTTTTCTGACTCAATTGAACCTTGGTAAGAGGTCATTGTGTTCTTGGACAGTGGCTTGGCCTTCTGTTGGGGAGCATGTTCATTCAATCGGGGAACCCTTTCTTGCCTGGTCGGGGCCTTATTGCTGAGTGACACCCTGAGAAACTCAACTGGGCATAAGCATTTTAATAAAAGTTTGTTGAAAATAATTTTTGAAACATGATTATGCAATGTAGAATCACCACTTGTTTTCTCACTCGAGAAAGGTACAAGCTTTTAAGGGGACACCTCCTAAAGTTTATCTGAACTAACTAGGTGTAGCCTTCAGCTTGGCTTTGCATGGATTTGAGGGTTTGGGAATATCAATGGACAATTCGATTTGATGGCTAGGAGTTAGGTATTCAGAGACAAGGTTAGAGAGAATGCCTGGTTGTTCGAATCTTGAGGCTTAGGGACTTAATTGGAGATTCTGGCTACTTGTTTGGTAGTCTTGGACCCTTGATGCTTTGAAACTCAGAGAATGTTGGATGCTTTTGGACCTTATGCTTAAAGGTTCAGTCGTAGAAGATGCCTGCAGATCTTGGGATTGATGCATAGAGGCTTGATCTGAGAGGATATCTGATTGTTGAAGTCTTGATGCTCAGTGACTTAATTGGAGAAAATGCTGACTAATCTTGGGTCTTGAATGCTTGACTTTCTTTTCTTGGCTTTGAATTTTGCTCTTAGTGCCCTTTCGGGTTTTCACTAAACCCGCCTTATTTTTTGTTCGTTGTTCCTTCTGCCTTGTAGCTGGCTTTGTATTTTACCCTTGATGCCCTTGCGGATTTTCATCAAGTCCGCCTTCGATATCCATGACTTGTTCCCTTTTGTGCATTTGAGACATAATTTTAATCATTTAATCCGAGAGGACTTTATTAGGATCGTAATGTAGGCTTGGGCTACTGGGTTTAACAAGAAAAGGTATAAAGCGGCTCTATCCTAGTCTAGGTTAAAATTGATCCGTAGTTCAAACTACACTTTACAAAATTGCTAAAATTGCCCCAATGCGGGGGAATACTTTACAAAATTGTCCGAATGCGGGATCTTGCTACACAAATATTTCTTTTTTGTTTGTTTCTTTTCTTTCGCTCACCTTTTTCTATCTAACAAAAATTGCCCCGATTGTGGGGTATCTCTATGAGAGGTCTTAAAAACTGCCCCAACACGAGAGTTATGCTTTTTCTTTGTTTTTTTCTTTTGCCTTTTCTTTTCTTTTTCTTTTCCTTTTTTTTTAAAACAAAAACGGCCCCATTGTGGGATATGCATCTATGAGGGGTCTTAAAAACTGCCCCAGTAAAAGAATTATTTGGCAAAATTGCCCCAATATGGGGTCTTGACACTTATATATTGCCCCAATGTGGGGTGAACTACAGATCAGGTTATTTGAAAGAAATATATTCAGGTTCGAAAGGGGTAGCGATGGTAGTATTATGAGGAAGGAAAAGACGGCCTCTCTTCATTTTAAACAATCAAAATTTGCCTCAAAATGCTCAAAACAGAAATGAACTTATCTTTTGGTGGCAGAAGGAACCCTTCGGTGTCAAATGCCCCTATTTGAAGTGGAAGTTGCTTCTCTTGGATTTGGTCCCCTGATTTCAACTGTAGTTGCTCATCCGATCATCCTTTTGGTTTTGGATAAACTTAGATAGCCCAGATTCTTTGTTCGGTATGCCCCTGTTGAGCTTATTACCCATGCCAAGAGAGTAAACAAGTGATAACAGACATTGCATGCAAAATGTGGGTAAAACAACTTTTAAAAGACATGCTTGATTATTTTTCCACAAATGACAAACAAAGGAAGAAAGTTCTAGACTTTCAAAAAAGCATGTAGAATGTAAAACAAGATTAACAAAACCAAACACAAGAAAA
The DNA here is from genome assembly GCA_023512835.1 of Taxillus chinensis. Taxonomy (NCBI): domain Eukaryota; kingdom Viridiplantae; phylum Streptophyta; class Magnoliopsida; order Santalales; family Loranthaceae; genus Taxillus; species Taxillus chinensis. The sequence goes on from CM042084.1 coordinate 54,628,015, forward strand.
GGTTCTAAACTCCCACAGAGTTTCCCAAGGTGTCACCAAGCTTGATCTTCCAATGGCTCCCACATTCACGGTTTACTAGTTGGAATGCTCTGGCAATGGATTTGAGTTGACATTTGGTGCACTAGCTTGCTTTGAGAAATCTAACCATTTGGAATTCAATAGATGTTGGACCTTTCTCTTGAAGGCAATGCAACCCTCAATGTTATGACCAACTCCGTTATTGTGATAGGCACAACGGGCATCTGCTTTGTACCATCCCGGGTAAGGTTGCTTCACTTCTCCCATAGGTATAAGGCTCACCATACCGGCTTTCAAAAGTTGGGGATATAACTTAATGTAGGTTATGGGGATTGGATCAAATTCTAACTTGGTTCGGTTTGAAGCTTGATTTGGCCTTGTAGACGTCTGCTAAGGCCCTGGTTGCACAGTTGGAGGTGTGACTGGTGGAAGAGGGATAGGGGCTCCCCTTGGTGGTTGATATGTTGGAAGTTGGGGTATTGGGGCCGCATAGGCTACAAATGGAGGTAACCCTGTATAGAATTCGGGAGTAGGGAAAAGACTTGGTATGCCCCAAAAGTGCTTTGAGGAATAGGAGGATTTTGCCAAACTACATGAATATCAGCTTCCCTTTTCTTTTCTCCCAATGGAGACTTCTTTGGTGGCTCAGGTGTATCTCCATGAAGCTTCCCTTCCTTAATACCATCCTCTATGCGTTCCCCAGAAGCCACCAGGTCTGCAAAGTTGCTAGACACATTGCCAATTAACTTCTCATAGTATACCCCCTTTAGAGTTCTAATGAACATTGTAATCAGCTCTTTTTCAGTCAATGGGGGTTGGACTTCCATAGCTGCCTCCCACCACCTTGTAGCATAAATTTTAAAACTCTCAATAGCCCCTTTTGCAAAAGCCAGCAGTGCTAACCTGTCGAGTTCGAACTCCGTGACATGCTTGTACTGCGTTAGGAATGCAGTTGCAAGGTCCCGCCAGGTCCTGATATGACGTCCCTCCAACTGAATATACCATTGGAGTGGTGCCCCAGTCAGACTTTCTTGGAAACAGTGGATTAAGAGTTTATCATCATTGGCGTGAGCAGCCATCTTCCTACAGTACATAGTGATATGTGTCCTAGGGCATTGAGATCCACTAAACTTTTCAAATTCTGGAACCTTAAATTTCGGTGGGAGAACAACTCCAGGGACGAGGCACAAGTCTTGAGGACTGTTCATTCCATAGGTTTCTGTTCGTTCCACAGCTCTTAGTCTCTCCTCTAATTGCTTCATTGCTAGGGACTGGACGTCTTCTTTATGTATTGGAGTCTCTATCGGTTCAGCAATATTCACTGGATTCGGTTGAACAAATGGCATGTAATTTGAAGGTCCAGGATTCACATTGGTTGGAACAGATGTTTGGGGAGGTGTTGACATGAAATTTTGGGGTAGCGGTGCTTCTTGTGGCTGCCCATGAGGTGACTTAGTATCTACCTCAATAGAACCTCTGTCTTTTTTAGCTGCCATCTTAGTCAGCATTTCCATCATGACCCTCATCTAATTCTGAAGTTCTTGTTGTCCCTGCTCCAGACTAGTAAAATGACTTTCAGTTTGGTCTGCCATTGAAGTGGATGATCATTAATGATGGGATCGCAGATTGTATCAGTGCGCTATATTGACTTCTGAAAAAGGTAAAATGTGGTAAGCTCCCTTTTATTCTGTTTCATTTTTCATTTTTTTTTCATTTTTTTATGCTGAAGGTATGCATGCATGTAAGGATGTGCATGAGAGTTTAAAAACCTACCCTTCTTACAGTGATGCATGAAGCATGTTATGAGTCCTAAGGGTTTGTATTATTTACATGACCTCCCTTTTTTGTCACTCTTTTTTTTTGTTTTGTCTTTCTTCTTTTTATGGTTATGAAATGCAGGAACACATATGAATTAATGATTACTAGTCTCAAGTATCCCTAAACTAAGTAATGAATGCTTGAATGTACACCTAAGCTTATGTTCGGTATTTATGTCCTAAGACTATATAAACATTGTGTGAATGAATGTCAGAAGAAAAAAAACAATATACAAAATAAAGTTAGAACAGTAATGTACATAAGATAAGGTTAGTAAAATAACAATATTTGTATGAACAATTACATACATCGAAATAAAATTAGTAAAAAGAAAAACAATATATGAACAATAATAACAAAAATATGTACAAAACAGTATATAACAAGATAACAGTAATAAAACAATATGGTCTACTATGAATGCACCTATCCTTCAAAAGGAAGGCTAAAATGGACAAACAACATGTGGGTCAATGTCCCTAATGGACTTCTATTGCTGAACCTATTTTATTCGTTGGTCCCCAAGCGTCCTCTCTAAAGGGCTCCGTACACCATAGGATTTATCGGAGCGGGGCCTTAAAAGGACGTGCCTTAAAAGAACCTCAAGCTTGAGTGAGGAGTCCGGGGTCCCTTCGCGGATAATGATCAACGCTCGGGGCACCCTAATAAACCTCGCTAACCTAAACTGCGATAGAAACCCGAGTAGAAGGTTTATGCATAAATGCAACGATTTAGGAGAAAGCGGTAAAACAAGGCTATCATGGCATTAAAGCGCATAAATCACAACTATCATACAACGGTGATTACGTGCAATAAATAAATCGATTAAAAAAATAAATAAAGAATGAAAGAATAAAACAATTTAAAACAAAGAATAAACCTCCAAATCCTAATCTTAGGCCTAACTCTCTAATAGTCCCCAGCAGAGTCGCTAGCTGTCATCACCAGATTTCGTCCGGGGGGAAACCCACTTTTGGAGATGCGGTTCTCCCACCCTTCACCCGAATAGTGATGAAAAAAATATAGAGTCGCCACTAACTATTTTTGGGGTGCAGTTAGTCACCTAAAAGGATCTACGTTGCCAAAACCGGGTTCGGGAGTTTGTTACGTGCGGGGAAGGATTAGCACCCCTGCAACGCCCTTTCGGTACCTATCTTAGGAATTTAGAGGTTTCTAATTTATTTAAACTGTTTGTTTTGATTTTCACTTGTCTAAACCAAATTCTTTTCTAAGAGCCTAAGGTTTCTACTCATGTTATTGTTTGAAGTTATTTATTAATGTTTGAAGTTAAATTCAATTTACCTAAGAGATCTAAGGCAACCTAAAAAAATATCCCAAAGGCATTCTAAGGAATAAATACAAGTGAAGAAAAAGGAAAATCATTTTTAGTAAAAAAACATTTTTGTTTCTACTTTAAGAGAAAAAAACTTTTGTGCTTTTGAGAGAAGAAGCCTATTTTTCATTATTATTATTATTATTATTGTTAAAAACCCAAAACTGCTTGCTTAAAGAATTCTAAAGAGTTTCTAAAAAAAACATCTAAGGGAATGTAAAAAGAACTCTAAAAGAAGTTTGATTTTTATTTTTGAGAAAACATTTTTTTTTTGGAAAAAAGAAATGGAATGGTTAAGCAAATATTTTTTTAAAATAAAAAAAATAAAAATAAAAGTATGGTGTGTGATTAGTGGCATCCATAAAACAAAATGAAACTCTCTCTTTTTCTTTTTTCTTTTTCTTTTTTTCACCTTTTTTTTCACTTTCATTCTTTTTTTTTTCACTATATGAGTTATTTACAAAATACAAAAACAGAAGCCAACCTATTACAACCACAGAGGAAAGGGAAAGAGACTTACAAAACGACATTTAAAAAAAATAAAAATTAAAATAAAAGTAAAAGTAAAAACTATGTCCCACCTGCAAAACAAAAGTTTAAAAAAACTTGCAATATCACCCAAATAAATAAATGAAGATACAAACTAGAAAACATGAATGGGCAGAAAAAGACGTGCAAACCAGAAACTAAAACCTATTGGTATCCAAGGGATCTGGACAGAACCGTGCTCCAATAACCTGAATGTCATACAATATACTGTGCAGTGGACAACACAGACCATGGTTGACAAATGAATGTGCAGACACTATGAACCAGAACCAACTGTAAATTAATACCAAATGGCACAAATGAGCAGAGACAAGAGTAGTGACAACACAGAAACAATACTAGCTGTGAAACTGACGACTATAAATCCCTTAATCTGAAGTCAAAATCATGGGAAATCATAACCCAGACGTTTATAACCATTTTACAAACCAAGAGTGTACAGATAAGTGAAGACTGACTAGCACGCATGGAACCAAAAATCAAAGCTTAGGAGCAAAAATGCAAGCAAGGGCATAGTCAAACAAGACACAGCAAGTCATAGCCAAATGCACAGTTAAACAGAAATCTAGACAAACAAAAACAATCGCAATTAACAACGCATGAGAACTAAGATCAAAGCATGAAACGTGAGCATCCAAGGACAGACCAATGCCAGGTCTTTGGTGCTTCTGATTCTATTGCTCTCCAATCTCACAAATCCGGCTGGTTTATTCTGATTTCCTTGAGCGCCAAAGGCTGTGGGACATGGTGGACAGCAGCAACGCCGGTGAGGAAACTGCCGTGCTGAGTACAAACAACGTGGATACGGCAACAACAGTTCTGCTACGTCATTGGCGATCGGCACACCTCCACCCTGGCAGCGTCGTGAAGGTTGAGGCGACGGCAGTGGGTGTGGTCGATGTTGGTGGTTCTGCTACGATGTTGAGGAACTGGCAGCGCCGGATGGCTAGGGGCGACAAAGGTCAAAGGCAGGGGAAGTTTAGTGGTTTACTGGTTTTGATGGAAAAAGGGAAGGCGTTGTTTGATTTTTGTGATGGAATGATGGAGGAGTACAATGATGACATGGAAACGACGATGGCCGATAAAGCGATTCCGGCCACCGAGGGAGCTCTCTGGGTTTGAAAGAGGAGATGAAAGTTTGTGTTGTTCACGCTAGGTTTTTTTTTCTTGATTTGAGAGAGCCCCCCATGGTTTGGTGTTGAAGATAGATTTATATAGAGGGTTAGGGAAAGAGGAGTTTGATGGATTGAGTCCGGCCAAGGGTGACCTGGCTGGAGAGGACGGGCTCGGTGGCTTGGCTAGAGAGGACGGGCTTGGGTTTGAGCTACGGGTTGATTCGGCTAAGACTTGGTCTTGTGGGAGGCCAAGAGAGAGAGGAGATGATGGGTAAGAGTTGGCGGTTGCTAGCTCTGCTGACGCAGATGGCCGGGCGTCGCGGCGGCCATGGTGGATCGGGGGAAGACTGAAGAGGACGCGGCTGAGAAGGGGAGAAGAAGTCACCCGGTTTTGAGATAAGGATGAATGCTGTGGTTGGTGTTTTTCTTTTTTTCTTTTTTATTTTATTATGAGCCGACACGTGGCCAGGCGGAAAAGAAGAAGAAAAAAAGGAAAAATATTTTTATTTCTTCATTTGGTAATTTTTACTGATGTTTTGGGGTTCTTGAGATCGGCAAACCAATCCGGCTTTCAATAAAATGTGAAAAATAAAAATAAAAAAAAAGTTTTGGACCCAAGACGTCACAACGAGCGATTCTGTGTCATTTTTATTTGAAAATGAGTTTCTTTTTGTGCCAAGACTGTACTGCGCGTCCCTGAACCGCTTTATTACTGAAAAAGCATTTTTTTTTGTATTTTTCGACAATAAGCTATGTCTGCCAGTGTATGCAATATATACGTTAAAAGTCTTAGAATGATGAGAGGATTAAGAAAATGAGGTTCGTGACCTGATCCGGAGTATCGTTTTGAATATTGGCCGCTAGTTTATCGCCGTTAGCGGTCGAAATACAGTTTTGACCATAACTTCTTCGTTTGACCTCGGATTTGAGCACATTCGAAGGCGTCGATCCTCAAATTTAATTCTCTATCACCTGGGACTGGATTTTTGGCATTTGAAAGCCTTTTTAAAGAAGTCATCACAATACCCCCGCGAATCGACGGTCACGTCTCTTATTTAATGTATAAAGCAAAAAATGAATGTTATGTCCAACCTGGACAAAATGAGGTCCAACAGATACTATGCGGTATCTATGTCATATGACTCGAAGACCTAAAGTTTCATTGGGTCATAGAGTCAAAGCCATGAAACAGAGAACGGACATTGTGCGCTTACAAGTTGACAGACCCGAAGACTCGAACGATTGAAGGGTCAAAGATATGTAAACACTGGAAGTTGTTAATACATAAGGAAAAACCCGAGACTCGAAGACTCAAAGGTCGAATAAGTCGAAGACTCAACTCACAAGATACTCAGAAGGTTAAGTGAATAGCTTATCAAACATTCGTAGACTTGAAGACTTGAAAGGTCATAGAATAAAATTGTTAACCATATCATAAGTGAGCTGAGCTTAACTTGAAGACTTAAAGCGGCAGGGTCGAAGACCCGAAGGAACAATGATAAAAGCTCTTGAAGCTTAATGTAGGTTAAGTGAATGTTCCACTAACAAACTTCAAGAATTGAAGAGTCGAAAAGTCGAAGACTCAAGGGTCAGAGAGCAATGTTCTAACTTAGGTAAATACAAGCTTCATCCAAGTCCCATTATCCAAAGACACGAAGAACTGAAGGGTCGAAGACTTGTGGGAACTAGAGTGCATCGTCGAAGCCAGCATTGTCACAATACCAATCTGTCGGCTTCGACCCAGATCTTCGAGGCATGGAAACTACGAAGGAATGTGATAACGAATGTTAATTGTTATGTGATAGCGAATGTCAATTGTATCATTGCAACTAACCATTTGAATCCTTCGAAGGGGATCTTCGAGACACCAACCTTTGAGGCAACCATCTTTAACAAGCAAAAAATGTATTCTATTGCTTTCTTCAAGTCAGACCATAGCTTCGAGGCAGACATGACAAACTCTAATGAAGTAACAACTTATCAAAATTATTGACTAGGGTTTGTGTGCCTCGACCGCGCTGTTCTCCATATGTATGACATTAAATGATGCATTAATGGCTACCAACTACCAACAACAGATAAATGGTTTAGATCAAAAGATTTGGTATGGGCATACGATATATAGTATGGGCACTGGATCTATAGGATATGGGTAGATTTGTACATCCCTTGTACTTTATGCAATTTAATGGCCGAAAGTCAGATTATTAGGATGGGAATGTGCACGCAAATGCATTAAACCTTAAAATATTCACTCTTATGGAAAGCAATGTGTGGAACTCCAAGGAATACAAATGAAAAACTCTTATGCATTAAAAATCTATCTTTTGGGAGAATTAATTCAAGAGTTCCAACATTGAGAGAGGAGAGGATAATTTTCTAAGTGTTGTGCGCACATCCAAGATCAAAGATCACACTTCGAAGAATCATTTTCAATATCTGTTTAGAAAGACCCAACACAATCTTCTAGTCAAGCTCTTGTTGATTAACCACAATCAACATCAAGCTCGAAGAATATTCCACAAACTATTCTTACTTTCAAACAGTTTGTCTTATAGTCTTTACTCCCATGCATTAACTTCATGGTGTACTGTGGGAATATTCCTCTCTTTATTTGAGTATCTTAACATCAAGTTCAATACTTCATCTCAAATCTATCTGTTAGTTCATTATCATTCCAACATTCATTGTATGGTTTTCATTTATTACAGAACCATATTCATCTAGCTTCTAAATCCTTCCTTAACCTTCAACGTTTGTCAATGAGTTGAGCTTCCGTGAAAATTGTCTATTCACCCCCCTCTAGACTCACTTTGGGACCTATAATTGGTATTATAGCAATTTAACAACTCTTTGTAGAGATCCTTAATGGTAGAATTATTAAACATTTGTTGCGAGTGCTCACAAAAACATTTATACCTAACTTAACTTATATAGATAGGGCAAGTAGGGTTAATCCCACAAGGACAGTGCTGCTTCTCAGGTCACGGTTATATACTAGGGATTTACATATATAGCAAGAAAGATAAATAATTAAATACAATTATATAATATATCCTAATTCCTAAACTAACTAATGTGATGGAGTTGGTGGTGAGAGGTATTGTAATGGCTTTGCACCTTAGGTATGGGGTTTGGATGATGGTGATGAGTCTTTCATTGAATATGCCGTATATGAATTATGCACCTTGTTATGGTTAAAAACCTAACTCTCTAATGCATTGACCACCCTCTATCGAGTGATATGGTCGTGTGTGTTGGCGTATGTGGCTCATATAGGGTGTATGAGAGATACCAGTAGAAGGCCGGGCAAGCGAGTGGAGCGCTGCGGAGTGAGGGAGCAGAGCGACCGAACGGAGCGGCGCAGAACGGAGGGTGACTATATATATTGTTGTAAACCCTAGTGATGTATTGCAGTTGGGAATAATAAAATAGAAACACCGTCTCTCTCCCGTGGACGTACCCGATTTTGGGGAACCACGTAAATCCTGTGTTCTTGTGCAATCGCGTGAGTGTGTGTGTGTGACGATCCTAGTTTTACAGTGTGTCACCCTAGCTTGGGGAATGGGTGACCCTTTAGGTTTGGGAGTCATTGAGCCTCAAACTAGCTCCTCATTAGCTTTAGCTCGGTTTCCTATGGGCAACTCGGGCTTTCACAACTTAACCTTACCTTAGTTAGGTTGTGTGGTATTTTTGGTTAATTATTTCACCTCTCAGTCCTTCGCAATTAATCATAAGGTCATAAACTAGGTTATCAACCCTAATTCAAGCACTAAGCAATCACACTTCTAATTAACCCACAAGAATTCATATAAGGAAATAAACAAAAAAAATAATCAACATAATAAATCCAAACACCAATTTATATAAATAAATATCACACAAAACAATTATAAGAGCAAGCTTAGGATTTAGGGTTACAAAAAGAGAGAAAGCAAAACTAAATCAAACACAAACCCTAGGGCATCACTCCAAGACTCGTGCTTTCCTCTCTAGCATCGTGGTCTCTTCCTTGCTCCAAAATTCCAAAGCTTGGACGTGCAAAACATAGATTCACTTTCGTCTTCTCTCTTGCTCCATCACGATCTCCTCCTCTATAGGATATAGTTTTGCGTGTGGGAGGCTAAAGATCTGTCCATTAGAGCCCTAGTAGCCCTTATATAGGGCTGTAACTCTTCTTCGTCCTTTGCCCTTGCTTTTAGGGTGATAAATACCCAATTACCCCTCCATAATTAGTATTTACACTAAAAATAGGCTTCAGGGTAAAATTGGATCGAAGGGTCGAAGACTAGACGTGGTGAAGTGCTACTCAAGGCTTGCTCGAGGCATGCTCGGTCCTCCATGTGCTACTTTGTCACGCCCCAGATTTCCAACCCGATGAAACGGGTTTGTGACTCCCCTTTACCCGCCCGGTGGATAAGGGGTAGGTACCACACAGGAGCGTCGCAAACCACCACAATAAATGTTCACAAGCCAAACCATATGTCTTTTTTAAATTCAAAATCCAATTTTTTACATCATTTTCTCATTGAGGTTACACCAGTTTCCTCAAAATAACGTAATATACAAAAAAAACAACAAAACAATGAACTCGGTCTTCCACCTTGGTGTTCCACCTAACGCTTGTAAGTTTCTGAAAAGAAAACAAACACAACAGGAGGGGTGAGCAACCACAGCTCAGTAGGGATCATGTCTCCCCAACCCATCCCATGCTTCTAGCATCGATATGATGACGTACACAAGTGTAGTGTCGTGGCATAATATATATATATATAGTTCATAAAAAGTAACCCAACCTCATAGTGTGTATGAACAAACCACATATAAATACACAACCATAGCCTCTTTGGCTACTACTACCACTGCCCCTCGGGGTTCCATAATCACAGCATCTCAGGCTATCAAAAGTATAGCCTCTCAAGCTAACAATATTACCGATACCTCGGGCTAACATAATCATATTCTATATAGCACAATTTAGAGCACATATCAATGAAACATATCCACAACACATCAATTAAATGCATGTATTCAACATCCATCACACAAACCATAACGAGATCATATCACATCGTACATTCTCAACCAAACTCTCTTAAAATTCTCAAAGTTTCCAACAAGACTTTACCACAGAGCTACCACGAGCGAACGCAACCATGAGACGAAAATCAAACAAACACCCTAACGGCCTCCAACCAACCTCCATGGAACAAACCCCTAATTCCCACAAACCCCAGACTCATCAACATACACAAGCATAACATGCCAATGAAGGCTAACATTGATATAGGAGATCACACTTATATGAATTTACGTATATACATACATAAATCATCTACCTCAAGACCTAACCCTAGAATAGGTTCAAAAGTATAGAATCCCTACCTTGAAATTGGGCGAACTTAGAGCTCCAACTTGAAGGTCTTCCCTTGCACCTCGCCCTTCTCTGGTAGGCATCTTCTACCCTCAAGACGCAACGGCATGCTTGAACCGACGATGATTCCTCTCTCTCTCTCTCTCTCTCTCTCTCTCTCTCTCTCTTCCTCCTCCAATAGTGTGACGGCGGCTAAGGTTTTTTTCTCCCTCCCAAAAAATATAGAATATATATATATATATATCAAAGAAAACACACTACACTAGGTCGACTTGGCTAAGAACACGCGTCAACCTTGTGTCGGCCTCCACTACTCTAGATCATTGATCTACAGATCAATCCGAGCTAGTAAGGTGACGGATTACTCTGGACTACCAAAGCTTGCTCCTTGCTAAGGGATCACTCAGATCCTTACTCCGTGTCAAGGGATCGCTTGGATCCTTACTCCATGCCAAGGGATCACTCGGATCCTTACTCCGTACCAAGGGATCGCTTGAATCCTTACTTATGCTCCGGATTTGACTACAGTGATCCGGATTTGACCATAATGATCTGGATTTGACCATGATCCTCCTTTGCTTACTCTAAAATACTAGAAAACTCATAAAAGCCAGAATTTTAGCTCCATAAGGCACCTCTCAACCTCTAACTCTCTGAACTAGGACACAGGTCCTCACATCCTTCTCCCCTTAAAAACTTTTCGACCTCGAAAAGGCTACCCCGTGTCTCCCATGATTCAACCACATGGACTAACACAGAAGCACATAATATTTTCCTTTACACGAATACCACATAACAACTCATGAAATAACACAAGTATGCACAACACATCACACCTTATACTCCTCTACACCAACATGCCACAATGCCAATGTATGAGAACTCCTCCACACTCATTTACTGTCATCATCGGTTTTCGTTCGGGCCCATTTGAGGTGAGCTCAAACTAAACCAATGGTGAGTAATTTAGAGTTGCCACCAATTGTTTTTGGGGTACAGTTGGATACCCCCTACTTTGGGTAGTTTAAGGTGTGGTTTACGTTATCAGAGAAGGGTTCGGGAGTTGGTTACTGTAATGACCCGTGTTTTGGGATATGAGGAGTTAGTCACAATTTTGCCTTTTGGGTGGCAATTGTCGGGTTTTTGAGAGTTTTATTCCCACATACATTAGCTAGAACACCTTGTTTGTTGATGAGCAAGCATGAGCCAAGAGATGAGCCCAAGAGGACACTTTTAGATGGTGCACGTGACAATGCACGTGACAATGGCATGTCACATACAGTGATGTTTTTGCATAGAAGCCTTCCAGATTTAGTTCTAAAGCTTGTGGCAAAATCCTAGGGCATTTGAAGCTTGCACGTGACAATGGTCTTTGTCACGTGCAGCCTTGTTTTTGCACTATCTTCTTTATTTTGTCATTCTGATAATCTTTTCCTAAAGGACCATGTTCGAATTGTGGGTATTTTGTCCTATGTGGGAGCAGAGTGGTTATTACATATTTTATTTATCAAAACTACATCATTTTGATGGTGGGTTTCATTTATCAAAACTACGTCATTTTGATGGTGGGTGTTATTTATCAAAACTGCATCGTTTTAATGGTGGGTTTCATTCATCAAAACTACGTCATTTTGTTAGTGGATTTTATTTATCAAAACTATGTCGTTTCGATGATGGGTTTCACTTATCAACACTATGTCATTTTGATAAGTGAGGTGTCTATATAAGGAGGAGGAGCTCTCTTTGTTTTAGGTTTAGGGTTTTTGTTGTCAGCTGCTACAGCCATTGCAGAGGGAGAGAGAGAGAGAGAGTTCCTGATCGTTCCAGCTGAGGTGACTCGCATGGGTGGACGGTGACTAGCGTGGGAGCAAGAGCAAGGAGAATCTTCCTGAGGTAGAGGTTTTGTTTCTTCTAGTACCCATTCCGGGATTAGGCCCTGTGGTAGACGAAATTATAGATTGTTATTGTTAATATATATATATATTTAAATCCATATAGGTGTGATCTCCTATATGGATGATGGCCTTTAATGGCATATTTTGTTTGGATATGATGCTGAGTGCGGGGTCGAGGGATTTTGGGTTCGTCCTCGGGGCAGAGGACCCTGGGGGCTGTTAGGGCGTCTACGCTGTTCGTTTCGTGGTTGGATTTGTTAGGATTAGTTCTACAGTAGGGCCGCGTGGAGAAACCTTGGGGTTTCCAGGGGACTTTTTGTTGTGAATTTAATATGTGGATAGATTAATTATGATTTGTGTGATGACTGTAGATTTCATGTGTTAGGTGATGCCATGTAAATGCTTATCACTGTGTTATGCTTGTAAGTGTGATTATGAGCCTGTGTGGCTAATTGTGGAGCCTGTGTGGCTGATTGTGAGCCTGTGTGGCTATGGTTGTGGGCCTATGTGGCCATGGAGCCTGTGTGGCTGTGGTTGTGGAAGCCTGTGTGGCTGTGGAAATAGTTGTATTTGTTCGTGGCTTGTGTGTGTGTTGACATTGAATTATGTGGGTTATAACCTGATTATATATTAATGCCACAACACTGCACTTATGCATGTACTCATGTAGATGCTAGGAGCATGGGATGGGTTGGGGAGACATGATCCCTACTGTGTTGTGGTTGCTCACTCCTCCTACTATGTTTTGTTTTCTTTCTAGGAACCTACAAGCATTAGGTGGAAACACCGAAGTGGAAGACAGTTATCTACTTGAGGGCTTTGTTTAATTTTAATTTATGGCACTATTCTAACCCCAATGGGGAGATGTTGTAAAAGGATTTTTTTAAATTAACAAAGTATTGTGGTTTTCCCGATGGACAACTATTGTGGTTTGAATGCAAAACAAAATATATGATTTTATTTTTGTGAATATCTGTTGAGGATGTTGTGATATCCCAAGTGGAATGATGTATCCTAACCCCTTACCCATCCGCATGGGTAAAGGGGAGTCACGACCCATTCCTCAAGTTAGAAATCCGGGGCGTGACAGTATGGTATCAGAGCATGGTCTAGTTGGCCTAGGGTAGTGGGCGGATCTGGTTATCTTGAGTCCTTTGGAGGAGCCTAGAGGGACATGCCTGATCAACATGGTCCTCTTTGAGCCTCTAAGGTGTACTTGGTAGGATTCGTAAGCATTGGCATTAGGGCACTAGTTGCATTTGTTGTCTATGTGTGATTGTGTGGATAATTGAGATAAAGCATGTGATAGGAAAATATGAAGAATGTGACTTAATCTGTGCAACTCTGATTTTATGATAACTTGAGCTGTGTGCTTGTGGAATTGCTGTCTGTGCAATGTCATTTAATGAGAACCAAAATGTGTGCTAAGTGTGTAATGCCAAGTGATAATTGAATTGATAAATGGGGTAGAGGTAGTGACATGCGATAGATTTCGAATATGTTTTGACGATTATCTTTCTTACTTCGTGTAGTAAGAATGCCACCAAGGAGAATGACGTGGGCGTCCGAGACAGTGGCTGATGAGTCATTTGCCTATGAGGGTCTAGGTACGGGACAACCCGCAGGAGGCAATGAGCTTTTGCAGGCACAACTACGAGAGGGCATCTGGTAGGAAGTCCAAGAGCTGAGGAAGAGTATCCGGCAAGAGGTTCGAGAGGAAGTGCGCTATGAGATGGCAGCATAGCAGGTGGTGCCATCACCGCCGCCGCCACCACCAGTGGGGGAGTTACCTCGTGAGCGTGAGAGTTCGCTGGGTGGCGTACCCATGCACCGTGCAGAGGATGACGTTGTTAAGAGGTTCCAAAAGGAACAACCACCGAGATTCAAGGGAGAGGTAGATCTAGTGGTAGCTGAGCATTGGTTGAGGCAGATTGAGCATGTGTTTTCCTTTCTCCTACCCCAGGAGGAGGATAAGGTGAGGCTGGCCATTCAGCAGTTATAGGGGAATGCTTTGGAGTGGTGGCAGAGTGTAGCAGGAAGCCGTTCAGTACAGTTCATGGTTTGGAAGGAGTTCTTTGCAGCTCTTCCATGATGAGTTCTTCCTCGAGTCATTGAGGTGGCAAAAGAGGGAGGAATTCGGTAGCTTGAGGCAGGGGTCAAAGACAGTGCCCGAGTATGAGTGAGAGTTCCAGAGCTTGAGTAGAATTGCTTTTGAGACTGTGACAAGGGAGGACCCGAAGGCCCACAAGTTCACCTTGGGTCTCAGGTCAGCCCTTAGGCAGAGGGTAGCGATACTGCATTTGAGGACTTATGCTGAGGTTGTTGAGATATCCCGTATAGCTGAGAGGGAGCTTGATGATGGGAGGCAGGCCCATCAGGGTCGACAGTTACAAGGAGGGTCTGACCGTGATTCAGGGTCCAAAAGGCCCAAGACCAAGGAGGGAGGTAGCAGGAGGCATGGCATCCAGCATGGGGAGTGATGCCAGTTTTTGTGCACCGGCAGAGAGACTAGCTCGTTAGTAGCAGGCTAGTCAGGCAGGATCCAGTCAGTCCCGACCTCAGGGGAGACCGGAGCGACAGTAGACTGATGTTGGAGGCAGTTAGGGTGGGAACCGCCCAGTGGGTGAGCTGACCAGTGGCACGGGCCAGGGGATGGTGTTTGCGCTGAACGCGACACCCCGGGAGGAGGTTGAGTTACCATCTCCATCGGCGAAGGGTGGGGCTGGACTATCGGTCGTTAGAGGTACCCATTTGATCTCTCGTGCGCTTGTTTCCATTCTCTTTGATACAGGTGCATCTTGTTCATTTGTTACTGAGCTTGTGATTGATGGATTGGGATTAGTATGTGTTGAGGTAGAGAGACCCTTAGTTGTGGAGTCTCCGGTGGGAGGTATGATTGAGGTGCGGCGTGTTTGTTGTGACTAAGTGTTAACCATAGGGGATGTAGAGCTTAGTTTTGATTTGTATGTGATGCCATTGAGGACATTTGACCTGATCTTTGGTATGGATTGGCTTATGGATTTCCACGCCAAGATAGATTGTTATCGGCACTGTGTATCATTCGTGTCACCTGCGGGGGTTTCTTGCACCCTATAGGGGGAGTGGGATTGTGAGGCGAGTCGGGCTGGACCAGTGTTGGACCAGTGGGGTGCCATTACCCACAGGTTGGCAGCCCTAACCTTTGCTAAGGAAGGGAAAGTGGAAAGAGGGTGTGGCAAGCAGTTGTTGGCCAATTTCAGGACATCTTCCCTGAGGATTTGAGGAGTTTACCACCTATAAGGAGTGTAGAGTTGACCATTGAATTGGTACCGGGGACGGGTCCAATCTCCCAAGTGGCTTATCGTATGGGACCAGTGAGTTGAGGGAGCTTCAGAGGCAAATAGAGGAGTTGGTGAACTAGGGGTATATCAGGTCGAGTACCTCACCTTGGGGTGCTCCAATGCTCTTTGCAAAGAAGGCAGATGACACACTTCGTCTTTGCATTGACTATAGGAAGTTTAATTTGGTGACTGTGAAGAACAAGTATCCATTACCTCAGATAGATGACTTGTTTGACTAGTTGAGTGGGGCCCAATGGTTTTCCAAGATAGATCTGTGGTTGGGGTACCACCAGTTGAGGGTTAGAGAGGAGGACATCCCTAAGACTACTTTTCGGTGCAGGTATGCGCATTATGAGTGGGCAGTGATGCCTTTTGGGCTCATTAATGCACCATTCGTGTTCATGCATTTGATAAACAAGGTCTTTGCTCCATACTTGGATTTTTTTGTGGTGGTGTTTATAGATGACATTTTGGTGTATTCCAAGATGGAGAGGGAGCATGTGGAGCATTTGGCAACAGCGTTGTAAACCTTGAGGAACCAGCAGTTGTTTGCTAAGTTTAGCAAATGTTCGTTTTGGATACTGGAGGTTCATTTTCTTGGCCATGTAGTGTCAGCTGAAGGGGTTAGAGTGGACCCAGCTAAGATTGAGGTTGTATCATCGTGGCAGAGGCCAACCAATGTTTTTGAGGTTCATAGTTTTCTTGGCTTGGCGGGGTATTATCGTTGTTTTGTAGAGGGATTCTCCCAGTGTTGACAAGGAAGGGAGTGAAGTTTGAGTGGACTGACAAGTGCTAGCAGGCGTTTGAGACACTGAAGACCCGTTTGACCACTGCACCTGTGTTGAGGTTACCTAGGGAGGACGTCACATATGAGGTGTATTGTGACGCGTCTAGGATTGGTTTGGGGTGTGTGCTTATGCAAGAGCACAATGTGGTAGCTTATGGATCAAGGCAGTTGAAACCACATGAGCAGAATTATCCGACCCATGATCTTGAGTTGGCGGCTATCATTTTTGCTTTGAAGAGTTAACAACATTACCTATTGGGGGAAAAGTTTGTGGTGTTCTCAGATCACAAGAGCTTTCAATACATTTTTACTCAGAAGGACTTGAATTTGAGGCAGAGGAGATGGGTGGAGCTGCAGTCCTGAAGCTACAAGTCAGGCAGTCCTGCAACTTCAAGCCAGTGCATCTACACTGGACTGGACAATTTACATTGTAAATGTCACGCCCTGAATTTCCAACCCGAGGAAACTGGTACGTGATTCCCCTTTACCCACCCGGTGGGCAAGGGGTTGGGATAAATAACTCCACACAGGACAATGCAAACACCCACAATAGATATTCAGAAAGACAAAATCATATATCTATTAAATTCAAACCATAATTAAACGTTTGCAAACCGAACATGCCTTTATTAGTCAAAACCCTTCTACAAATTCCCACTGGGGTTACACCATTTTCCCACTGGGATTACAAAGGTTCCACAAAACTTCATAACACAAAATAACTTTTAAACAAACAAGCAGAACTGTCTTCCACCTTGGTGTTCCCACTTAACACCTGTAGGTCCCTGAAAAGAAAACAAAGCACAACGGGAGGGGTGAGCAACCACGGCTCAGTAGGGATCACGTTTCCCCAACCTATCCCATGCTCCTAACATCTACATGTTGATGTGCATGAGTGCAGTGTCGTGGCAATACTATATAGACAGGACATAATCAACATTTACACACAAACAAGCCATATCAACAGGTACAACCATTCCCACTGCCACACAGGCTCCATAACCAGGCACGGGCTTCCATAGCCACCGAGCTCCATAACCAGCCACGAGCTTCCACAGTCATCGAGCTCTATAACCAGCCACGGGCTTCCACAGCCACCGGGCTCCATAACCAGCCTCGAAGGCTCCAACCACACAGGCTCCAATCTCAGCCACACAGGCATACAATCAAACACATAGCATACATCTCAGCCACACATGCATACAATCAAACACATAGCATGCATCTCAGCCACATAGGCATAAAATCAAACACACAAGTATAAAATCAAACACATAGCATACATCTGGATCAACAATCATTATATCAAGTATATTCCCCCCCCTAGAAACCCCAAGGTTTCCCACGTAATCCTACAGTGGAACGAATCCTAACAAACCACAGACATCCCAACGGCCTTTAAGGCCCACTGCCCCGCAACGAACCCCGAGAGTTCCCATACCCCGGACTCAACGTCAGAATCAAACGAAACATGCCATTGAATGCCAACATCCATATAGGAGATCACACCTATGTGAATTTACATATATATATTATAACAACAACGACAATACTCTACAAATCATCCACCACAAGGCCTAACCCTGGAATAGGTACTAGAAGAGACAGAACCCCTACCTCAGAAGGAACCTTCACACTCTTGCTTCCACGCCAAATGCCGTCCAACCACGGGAACCACCTCGGCAGCCATGATCACGAGCTCTCTCTCCCAATCTCCCTCTCTCTCTCTCTGTCTCTCTCTCTCTCTCTGCGATGGCTGCGGCGGATGAACCCTAAAACCCCCACACAAGAGGTCTCCACCTCCTTATATAGACACCACAACATCAAAACGACGTAGTTTTGATTAAGTGAACGCCATCATTAAAATGACTTAGTTTTGATTAAAACATGCTACAACCTTCCTGCATCCACACATGACAAAATACCCATAATTCAAACATGGCCCTTTGGGAAAAGATTATTAAAATAACAAAACCAAGGTGATGGTGCAAAAACATGGTTGCACGCCATATTGCACGTGATATCCCCATATCACGTGCAGCTCCAAATGATGTGCAATTCTGCGCCAAGCTTCCTTGAATCATGTAAAGGTAGGCATGCAATAATCTCCTTGCACATGATAATGCATGTGACAATGCCATTGTCACGTGCAACCACTAACAGCTCCCTCTTGGGTTCAAATCTTGCCTCTTGCTTGCTCATCACAATACAAGGTGTTCTAGTCAATGTGTGTGGGAAGAAAACTCCCTAAAACCCAACAATTGCCACCCCAAAAGGCAAAACTGTGACTAACTCCTCACATCCCAAAACACGGGTCATTACATCCTTTCCCCCTTAAGACTTTTCGTCCTCGAAAAGAAATAAATGCAAGGAATAACAAACACATGCTACCAATTGCATGACCACATGCATCACAACGCATATAACACATACCCACATGGCACGAATACACATCTCAAAACACATCTCAAATATAAATACAAGTCCAAAGGACCATACAAATACACCAGATTATGAACAATTAATATAGGAAAGCACATCACTATTCCTTGGCCAAGAGCCACCTCCCACCCTTACGATTGTTCATCCGCAAACAACTCTGGGTGTTGCTAATGCATCATGGACTCATGTTCCCATGTCTGCTCCTTAATGCCACAGTGCTGCCACAGCACGCGAACCAAAGGAATAGCACGACCACGCAAAAGCTTCTCCCGCCGATCTAGTATACGGATAGGGGCCTCAACAACGGACATGTCATCCTCAATGTCCAATGTTCCCTAATCAATCACATGAGTGAGGTTAGGATGATACTTCCTCAACTAGGACACATGGAACACATTGTGCACCCGACTCAATCGCGGTGGCAACGCTAACCGGTGGCAACTCGAAAGGACCAATAAACCGCGGAGACAGCTTGGAACCTCGTCCAAACCGTCGATGGCCACGACATGGAGAAACAAGAAGGAACACATGATCTCCCACAAAAAACTCCAAAGGTCGCCGCCGCTGATTTGCATAAGATTTCTGTCGACTCTGAGCTGACAACAAGCGCTGACGAATCAACTTAACCTTCTCAGTAGCCTCTTCAACCAACTGTGGTCCCAAGAGAGCTGCCTCTTCTGCCTCAGTTCAACACAAAGGTGATCGGCACGGTCTGCCATACAACGCCTCAAAAGGAGCCATCCCAATGGATGCCTAATAACTGTTGTTCTAGGCAAACTCCACCAAAGGAAGGTAAGTTGCCCATGAACACCCAAAATCGAACAAACAGGCCCACAACATGTCCTCCAATGTCTGATTCGTCCTCTCAGTCTGACCGTCAGTCTCAGGGTGAAAAGCGGTACTCATGCTAAGCTTGGTCCCCATAGCCTCCTACAAGCCTGTCCAGAAACGAGAAGTAAACCTCGAATCTTTGTCGGACACAATTGACGACGGTACTCCATGTAATCGCACAATCTCGTTCACATACAGTTGGCTCAACGTCCCAATGGAATCCAGCTCTCGAACGGCAAGAAAATGGGCCGACTTGGTTAGCCGATCCATAATCACCCATATCATGTCTTTCCTCCCAGTGGTGGGTGGAAGACCAGTTATAAACTCCATTGCAATGTGGTCCCACTTCCACTCGACTATTGGCAATGGTTGTAACATACCAGCTGGCCACTAGTGCTCAGCCTTCACCTGCTGACACGTGAGGCACTTCGAAACAAAAGCAGCTACATCACGTTTCATCCCAGGCACCAAAATTGCCCCCGAAGTTCATGGTACATCTTCATACCCCCAGGATGCACAACAACTCTAGACTGATGAAACTCCCTCATAACCTCATCTCTGAGAGAAAAAGCCACTACTATCCGCCCCTGAAAAGACAACTCATGCTCAGGACCCTCTATCCAATCCTCAGATAGCTCACTAGCCTCAATACGGGCACGGAGAACCTCACATTCAATGTCACCCAACTGTCCCTCCCGGACTCGCTGGTACAACTCAGGCACAACAACAATAGGACTCAGCATGGTCCTACCATCACGAGCAATAGGCTACAACTGCAACATCGCCAACTGCTTCATCAGTTTCCACTCTCTCACTGCCACCTTAGCCTTTTGTCACGCCCTGGATTTCCGACTCGGGGTAACCGGTACGTGACTCCCCATTCACCCACACGGAGGGCAACAGGGTTGGATTACTGGATGCCACACAAACAAGACTAACAATTACAATAAATCAAACAAGCCACATCTTTATTTAATTTCAAACATTTAAGGTTCACAAACCAACCATGTTCCTTACTACAATTCCATTCCCTTAGTACATTTCCCCCCTTGGGGTTACATAAATTAAGAAATTACATCACTGAAGTGTACAATAAAATGAAGATGGTCTTCCACCTTGGTGTGTCCACCTAACGCCTGTAAGTCCCTGGAAAACAAGCAAACACAATTAGGAGGGGTGAGCAACCACAGCTCGAAGGGGCATCAGTCTCCCCAACCCTTCCCATGCTCCTAGCGGCTACATGCATGTGCACAGGTGTAGTGACGTGGCAGTATTAAGAAAAATAAAGCATTCCACACAAGCGGGCGTAACCTCAGCCCCAGCCACACTAGCTAACAAACCACATCTCGAGCAAGTAATTTAACTGCCTCTTCAGGCCACTGATTTAACCGCCTCTCAGGCAAAGTAATTTAACCGCCTCTTCAGGCCACTGGTTTAACTGCCTCTCAGGCAAAGTAATTTAACCGCCTCTTCATGCCGATACCACAACCATGCACACAACATACACCACGGTCACTCAAGCATAAAACCAAACACTTGGTGTGCACCCGTTCACAAGTGCACAAACCCGGCCGTTCGGGCAATAGAACAAACACCCAAAGATGCATACATACACCAAAATCACAAGTCCAGCCACAAGGCATATTATCAAACATGTAATAGGCATATACACACAGCTATATTCACACAGCATTTCATCGAACATATAACATGCACCGACCACCCAACAACGAAACCATACCAAAATGCCATTGAAGGCAAACATCCATATAGGAGATCACACCTATATGGATTTATATATACATAATAGCAGGTATAGACCGAATTCTACCTAAGAACCCTAGGACAGAGGGATTACAGGAACAGAACCCCTACCTCAAGTAAAATGCAACAATACAAAGAATATTCCTGTTCCCACGCCGAACGCCGTCCACCCACTAGACACCGATCACCCACGTAAGACGCCTGGAGCAACCAGGAGCTCTCCTTCCCTCTCTGTCTCTCTCTCTCGCGATGGATGGTGGAGCAACAAACCCTAAACCTAAAACAGAGGGGCTTCTCCTCCTTATATAGACAACACAACATCAAAACGACGTAGTTTTGATTAAGTGAATCCAAAGATCAAAACGACGTAGTTTTGATGGAACAAGCTATGACCTTCCCACATCCATACACACCAAAATATTCACAATTCCGACATGGTCCTTTGGGAAAAGATGATTAGAATAACAAAACTAAGGTAACCATGCAAAAACATGCCTGCACGCCAATTTGAACAGCAATTCCCCAAATGGCGTGCAGCTCCAAATGCACTCAAACTTTACCCCAAGCCTTCTTGCATCATGTAAAAGACATCCATGCAAAAATAACCTTGCACGCCAAATGGGTCCAATTCGCGTGCACGTCCTTTTGGCCTGAAACTTCTGTGGTAGATAGAAGACATCATTCTAAAAATCTTTTGCTCTGCACGCCAATTCATCTGAGCCCATCTACTAGGTCAAAATAAATCTCCAAAACCTGACAAAACAGCCTTTAAAAGCGCCTGTATATGCATAGCATCTTCCTAGGGCATAAATGCACGTTATCACTTGTCACATGCACCTCCCAAAAGTCCCCTCTTGGGCTCATCTCTTACCTCAAACTTGTGCACAAACATTCAAGGTGGTTGTGGTTAACTTCTTACACACGGGTCATTACATCCTCTCCCCCTTAAGACTTTTCGTCCTCGAAAAGAAACAACGTGCAAGGAAAACAAACACGTGCGGCCCATTTGGAAGACAGCGAGCCACAACGCCCAGATACATCACACAACACAACAGGACATCTCAAACACATTGCAATCTCAAAACACATCTCAATAAAAATACCAGTTTACAAGTAGAATTACAAATACACCAAACCATGAGCCACAAGAAAACATATCACTAAGCCACCTCCCACCCTTAAGATTGTTCGTCCTTGAACAACTCTGGGTGCTGCTCACGCATCACGGACTCACGTTCCCATGTCTCCTCCTCAATACCACGGTGCTGCCACAGCACGCAAACCAAAGGAATAGCACGACCACGCAAAAGCTTCTCCCGCCGATCTAGGATACGGATAGGGGCCTCAACAACGGACATGTCATCCTCAATGTCTAATGTCCCCCAATCGATCACATGAGTGGGGTCAGGATGATACCTCCTCAACTGGGACACGTGAAACACGTTGTGCACTCGACTCAGCCACGGTGGTAACGCTAATCGATAGGCCACAGGCCCCACATGATCCAGAATCTCAAAAGGACCAATAAACTGCGGAGATAGCTTGGAACCTCGCCCAAACCGTCGATGTCCACGACGTGGAGAAACACGAAGAAACATATGATCACCAACAGAAAACTCCAAAGGTTGCCGCCGCTGATCCGCATAAGATTTCTGCCGACTCTGAGCTAATAACAAACGCTGACGAATCAACTTAACCTTCTCGGTAGCCTCTTGAACCAACTGTGGTCCCAAGAGAGCTGTCTCCCCCACCTCGGTCTAACACAAAGGTGATCGACACGGCCGCCCATACAACGCCTCAAAAGGAGCCATCCCAATGGATGCCTAATAACTGTTGTTGTAGGCAAACTCCACCAAAGCAAGGTGAGTCACCCACGAACCCCCAAAATCTAACACACAGGCCCGTAACATGTCCTCCAAAGTCTGATTCGTCCTCTCTGTCTGGCCGTCAGTCTCAGGGTGAAAGGCTGTACTCAAGTGAAGTTTGGTCCCCATAGCCTTCTGCAAACCTGCCCAAACACGGGAAGTGAACCTCGAATCCCGGTCAGAGACAACCGATGATGGTACTCCATGTAGTCTCACAATCTCGTTCATGTATAGATGACTCAAGGTCCCAATAGAGTCCCGCTCGCGAACAGCCAGGAAATGGGCCGACTTTGTGAGTCGATCCACAATCACCCAAATCATATCTTTCCTCCCTGTGGTGGGCGGAAGACCAGTCACAAAATCCATCACTATGTGGTCCCACTTCCACTCCGCGATGGCCAAGGGCTGTAACATGCCCGCCGGCCGTTGATGCTCAGCCTTCACCTGCTGACACGTGAGGCACCGCGAAACAAAGGCAGCCACATCGCGTTTCATCCCAGGCCACCAAAAATGTCCTCGAAGCGCATGGTACATCTTCGTACCCCCTGGATGCACAACAACTCTAGACTGGTGAAACTCCCTCATCACCTCATCCCTGAGAGAGGAAGCCACTACCAACCGCCCCTGAAAAGACAACTCATGATCAGGACCCTCTGTCCAGTCCGCAGATAGCTCACCAGCCTCAATACGGGCATGGAGAACCTCACACTCAATGTCACCCAACTGTCCCTCCCGCACGCGCTGGTACAACTCAGGCACAACCACCAAAGGACTCAGGACCGCCCCACCATCACGAACAATAGGCTGCAGCTGCAACATCGCCAACTGCTCCAACAACTTCCACTCTCTCACGTCCACCTCAGCTTTCCCTTTTCTGCTCAACGCGTCAGCCACAACATTACCCTTGCCCGGGGTATAGGCAAGAGTAAAGTCAAAGGTCTGCAAATACTCCACCCATCTCCTCTGCCTCAAATTCAAGTCCTTCTGAGTAAAGATGTACTGAAGGCTCTTGTGATCTGAGAACACCACGAACTTCTCCCCCAAAAGGTAGTGTTGCCAACTCTTCAGGGCGAATATGACAGCCGCCAACTCAAGATCATGGGTAGAGTAATTCTGCTCATGAGGCTTCAGCTGCCTTGACCCATAAGCTACCACATTGTGCTCTTGCATAAGCACACACCCCAAACCCACCCTGGACGCATCGCAAAATACCTCATACGGAGTATCCTCCCTAGGCAACCTCGACACAGGTGCAGTGGTCAAACGGGTTTTGTGAGTCTCAAACGCCTACTGGCACTTGTCCGTCCACTCAAACTTCACTCCTTTCCTAGTCAACGACGTCATAGGGGCTGCCAAACGGGAGAACCCCTCGACAAAATGATGATAGTACCCCGCCAAGCCAAGAAAGCTACGGATCTCAAAAACATTGGTTGGCCTCGCCCACGATGCCACAGCCTCAATCTTGGCTGGGTCCACCCTAACTCCCTCAGCTGACACCACATGGCCAAGAAAGTGAACCTCATGCAACCAAAACTCACACTTGCTAAACTTAGCAAACAGTTGCTGGTCCCTCAAGGTTTGCAACACTGTTGCCAAATGCTCCACATGCTCCCTCTCGGTCTTGGACTACACCAAGATATCATCAATAAACACCACCACAAACGAATCCAAGTATGGAGCAAAGACCTGGTTCATCAAATGCATAAACACTGCTGGCACATTAGTGAGCCCGAAAGGCATCACTACCCACTCATAATGCCCATACCTGCACCAAAAAGCCGTCTTAGGGATGTCCTCCTCCCTAACCCTGAGCTAGGGATACCCCGACCGTAAATCTATTTTGGAAAACCACTGGGCCCCACTCAATTGGTCAAACAGGTCATCTATCCGAGGCAACGGATACTTGTTCTTCACGATCATTGAATTCACTTCCTGTAGTCGATGCGAGAGACGAGCGTGCCATCCGCCTTCTTAGCAAAGAGCACCGGAGCACCCCAAGGTGAGGTACTCGGTCCGATATACCCCTTGGCCCACCAACTCCTCGATTTGCCTCCAAGCTCCCTCAACTCGGTTGGCCCCATACGATACGCTACTTGGGAAATCGGACCCGTCCCGGACCAACTCAATGGTGAACTCCACACTCCTCTTAGGTGGCAAACTCCTCAACTCTTCAGGAAAAACATCCCGAAATTGGTCCACAACAACCGGGCCACACCCTCTTTCCACCTTCCCCTCCTCGCAAAGGTCAGGGCTGCCAACCCGTGGGTAATGGCATCCCACCGGTCCAACACCGGCCCGGCTCGACTCGCCTCACGATCCCACTCCCCTTGCGGGGTACAAGAGATTCCCTGGGGTGACACGAAGGATACACACCGCCGTGTGATCAGTGTCTTGGCTTGGAAAGCCATAAGCCAATCCATACCCAAGATCAGGTCAAAAGTACGCAAAGGCATGACATGCAAGTCGAAGCTCAGTTCCACATCACCCATGGTTAACACACAATCGCGGCAAACGTGTCGCACCTCAATCATACCTCCCACCGGAGACTCTACAACTAAGGGCCTCTTCGCCTCGACACACGTTAACCCCAAGCCCTCAACTATAAGCTTAGCAATAAAAGAACGCGATGCACCTGTATCGAAGAGAACAAAAGCAAGAATGCGGGAGATCAAAAGAGTACCTCTAACCACCGATGGTCCTGCTCCCTCCTCTGCCGGCGAAGGTGGTAGCTCAGCCTCCTCCTGGGGTGTTGCATTCAGTGCAAACACCCTCCCTTGGCCCGTGCCACTGGTCGGCTCACTCACTGGGTGGCTCCCGCCCTGACTACCTCTAGCATCAGCCTGCTGTCGCTCTGGCCTCCCCTGAGGTCAGGTCTGACTGGATCCAGCCTGGATGGCCTGCCACTTACGAGCTGGTCTCTCAACTGGTGCACGGAAGCTAGCATCACTCCTCACGCTTGATGCCACGCCCCCCGCTCCCCTGTTGCCACTCCTTCAAACCCGGCGCAAATGGCCCTCTCGTCCACAGTTGTTGCATCGCCAGTCCTTCTTGGGGTACTCCCCCTTGAAGTGACCCTGCTCTCCACAGCAGTGACAACTGCTAGGTAGACCCCCAGATGGACCACCCTGTCTTCCGCCGCCAAAGGTGAACCTCCAGGGTTCACAGATGTCTGACCCTGACTGCGAAAAGAACTACTATCCTTCTCCTCCATCTTGAGCCTCTTGGGCCCTGCATCTCGATCAGGCCCACTCTGCATTTGGCGACCCTGGTGGGCCTGCCTCCCATCATCCAGCTCTCTCTCGGCTATACGGGCTGTCTCCACAACCTCAGCATAGGTCCTCAAGCGTAGAATTGCCACCCTCTGCCTAAGGGCTGGCCTAAGGCCCAAAGTGAACTTGTGAGCCTTCAGGTCCTCCCTTGCCACAGTCTCAGGAGCAAACCTACTCAAGCTCCGGAACTCCCGCTCATACTCGGTGTACCGTCCTGGATCCCTGCTTCAGCTGTCGAATTCTTCCCTCTTCTGCCATCTCACTGATTTCGGGAAGAACTCATCATGGAAGAGTTGCAAGAACTCCTCCCAAAGCATGAGTTGCACCGCACGGCTCCCCGCGACACTCGTCCACCACTCCAAAGCATCCGCCTCCAGCTGCCGAATGGCCAGTCGCACCTTATCCACTTCCCGGGGCAGGAGAAAGGAGAACACATGCTCGATCTGCCTTAACCACTGCCCAGCTACCACGGGATCACCTTCCCCCTTGAATCGCGGAGGTTGTTCCTTTTGGAACCGTGTCACCACGTCATCCTCTGCACGAGTCGGTACACCACCCAGCGAACTCTCACGCTCACGAGGCAGCTCCCCTACTGGTGGTGGTGGTGGTGGCACCACCTGCTGTGCTGCCATCTCATGGCGCACCTCCTCCCGGACCTCCTGCCGGAGTCCCTCCCGTAGCTCTCGTACTTCCAGCCGGATGCCTTCTCGTAGCTGTGCCAGCAACAATGCATGCCCTCCAACGGACTGTCCCGCTCCCGGACCCTCATGGGCAGATGACTCATCAGCCACTGCCCCGGACGCACGTGTCACTCTCCTCGGTGGCATTCTTACTACAGGAAGTAAGAAGCATAAACGTCAGAATGCGTTTGACAAATTTCAAGTTTCACTACCTCTACCCCACTATCAAGTCAAGTAGTACATGGCATCACACACATTTCACACATTACACCAATCAACATTGCACACAGTTCAAATAAACACGGACCTTTCCTTGTAATCATGCTCAAGGTATTTCAAATCAAATCAGAGTTGCACAGTTCACACCTTATCACACTATCCACATTTGCCACAGTTTAGTACACATTCACAGCAAATGCAACTAGTGCCCTAATGCCAATGCATGCAAATCCTACCACAAGACTGGACTACCCTAAGTACACCTTGGAGGCTTAAAAGAGGACCATGTTGATCAGGCATGTCCCTCCAGGCTCCTCCAAAGGACGTAGGATAACCAGGTCCGCCCACTACCCTAGGCCAACTAGACCATGCTCTGATACCATACTGTCACGCCCCGGATTTCCAACTCGGGGAAACCGGTACGTGACTCCCCATTCACCCACACGGAGGGCAACAGGGTTGGATTACTGGATGCCACACAAACAAGACTAACAATTACAATAAATCAAACAAGCCACATCTTTATTTAATTTGAAACATTTAAGGTTCACAAACCAACCATGTTCCTTACTACAATTCCATTCCCTTAGTACATTTCCCCCCTTGGGGTTACATAAATTAAGAAATTACATCACTGAAGTGAACAATAAAATGAAGATGGTCTTCCACCTTGGTGTATCCACCTAACGCCTGTATGTCCCTGGAAAACAAGCAAACACAATAGGAGGGGTGAGCAACCACAACTCGAGTGGGATCAAGTCTCCCAACCCTTCCCATGCTCCTAGCGGCTACATGCATGTGCACAGTGTAGTGACGTGGCGTATTAAGAAAAATAAAGCATTCCACACAAGCGGCGTAACCTTACCCAGCCCACACTGGCTAACAAACCACATCTCAAGCAAGTAATTTAACCACCTCTTCAGGCCATCGATTTAACCGCCTCTCAGGCAAAGTAATTTAACCGCCTCTTCGGGCCATCGATTTAACCGCCTCTCGGGCAAAGTAATTTAACCGCCTCTTCAGGCCAGATACCACAGTCATGCACATAACATACACCACGGTCACTCAAGCATAAAACCAAACACTTGGTGTGCACCCGTTCACAAGTGCACAAACCCATCCGTTCAAGCAATAGAACAAACACCCAGCATGCATACATACGCCAAAATCACAAGTCCAGCCACAGGCATATTATCAAACATGTAATAGGCATATACACACAGCTATATTCACACAGGCATTTCATCGAACATATAACATGCACTGACCACCCAACAACAGAATCATACCAAAATGCCATTGAAGGCCAACATCCATATAGGAGATCACACCTATATGGATTTATATATACATAATAGCAGGTATAGACCGAATTCTACCTAAGAACCCTAGGACAAGTGGGGGATTAGCAGAAACAGAACCCCTACCTCAAGTAAAATGCAACAATACAGCAATATTCTGTTCCCACGTCGAACGCCGTCCACCCACTAGACACCGATCACCCACGCAAGACGCCCGGCAGCAACCAGGAGCTCTCCTTCCCTCTCTGTCTCTCTCTGCGATGGATGGTGGAGCAACAAACCCTAAACCTAAAACAGAGGGGCTTCTCCTCCTTATATAGACAACACAACATCAAAACGACGTAGTTTTGATTAAGTGAATCCCAGCATCAAAACGACGTAGTTTTGATGGAACAAGCTATGACCTTCCCACATCCATACACACCAAAATATTCACAATTCCGACATGGTCCTTTGGGAAAAGATGATTACAATAACAAAACTAAGGTAACCATGCAAAAACATGCCTGCACGCCAATTTGAACAGCAATTCCCCAAATGGCGTGCAGCTCCAAATGCACTCAAACTTTACCCCAAGCCTTCTTGCATCATGTAAAAGACATCCATGCAAAAATAACCTTGCACGCCAAATGGGTCCAATTCGCGTGCACGTCCTTTTGGCCTGAAACTTCTGTGGTAGATAGAAGACATCATTCTAAAAATCTTTTGCTCTGCACGCCAATTCATCTGAGCCCATCTACTAGGTCAAAATAAATCTCCAAAACCTGACAAAACAGCCTAAAAGCGCCTGGATATGCATAGCATCTTCCTAGGGCATAAATGCACGTTATCGCTTGTCACATGCACCTCCCAAAAGTCCCCTCTTGGGCTCATCTCTTACCTCAAACTTGTGCATAAACATTCAAGGTGGTTGTGGTTAACTTCTTACACACAGGTCATTACACCTTTCCTTTCCTGCTCAACGCATCAGGCACAACATTGCCCTTGCCCGGGGTATAGGCAAAAGTAAAGTCAAAGGTCTGCAAATACTCCACCCATCTCCTCTGCCTCAAATTCAAGTCCTTCTGAGTAAAAATGTACTTAACGCTCTTGTGATCTGAGAATACCACAAACACTCCCCCAAAAGGTAATGCTGCCAACTCTTCAAAGCAAAGATGACAGCCGCCAACTCAAGATCATGGGTTGGGTAATTCTGCTCATATGGTTTTAACTGCCTCGACCCATAAGCTACCACATTGTGCTCTTGTATAAGCACACACCCCAAACCAATCCTGGACACATCACAATACACCTCATATGGGACGCCCTCCCTAGGTAACCTCAACACAAGTGCAGTGGTCAAATGGGTTTTGAGAGTCTCAAACGCCTACTAACACTTGTCAGTCCACTTAAACTTCACTCCCTTCCTAGTCAATGTCATCATAGGAGCTGCCAAATGGGAGAACCCCTCTACAAAACCACAATAATACCCCGCCAAGCCAAGAAAACTACAAATCTCAAAAACATTGGTTGGCCTCTCCCACATTGATATAGCCTCAATCTTAGTTAGGTCCACTCTAACCCCCTCAGCTGACACTACATGGCCAAGAAAATGAACCTCCTGCATCCAAAACTCACATTTGCCAAAACATAGCAAACAACTGCTGGTCCCTCAAGGTTTACAACACTATTGCCGAATGCTCCACTTGCTCCCTCTCCGTCTTGGACTACACCAAAATATCATCAATGAACACAACTACAAAAGAATCCAAGTATGAAGCAAAAACTTGGTTCATCAAATGCATGAACATGGCTGGTGCATTAGTGAGCCCAAAAGGCATCACTACCCACTCATAATGCCCATACCTCCACCAAAAAGCAGTCTTAGGAATGTCCTCCTCCCTAACCCTCAACTGGTGGTACCCTAACTGCAAATCTATCTTGGAAAAAAACTGGGCCCTACTCAACTGGTCAAACAAGTCATCTATCTGAGGCAATGGATACTTGTTCTTCATAGTCACCAAATTCAGCTTCCTATAGTCAATGCAAAGACGAAGCATGCCATCTTCCTTCTTTGCAAAGAGCACTGGAGCACCCTAGGGTGAGGTACTCGGCCTGATATACCCCTGGTTCACCAACTCCTCTATCTGCCTCTGAAGCTCCCTCAACTCAGCTAGTCCCATACGATAAGCCACTTGGGAGATTGGACCCATCCTTGGTACCAACTCAATGGTGAACTACACACTCCTCTTAGGTCGTAAACTCCTCAACTCCTCAGGAAAAACATCCTGAAATTAGTTAACAATAGCCAGCCACACCCTCTTTTCCACTCTCTGCTCCTCAGCAAAAGTTAGGGCTGCCAACTTGTGGGTAATGGCACCCCATTGGTCCAACATTGGCCCAGCCCGACTCGCCTCACAATCCCACTCCCCCTGTAGGGTGCAAGAAACCCCTGCAGGTGGCACAAATGATACATGGCGCCGATAACAATCTATCTTAGCCTAAAAATCCATAAGCGAATCCATACCCAAGATCAGGTCAAACGTCCTCAATGGCATCACATACAAATTGAAGCTAAGCTCCACATCTCCTATAATTAACACACAGTCACGACAAACACGCCGCACCTCAATCATACCTCCCATCGGAGACTCAACAACTAGGGGTCTCGCTGCCTCAACACATACTAATCCCAAGCCATCAATTACAAGCTCAACAACAAATGAACGTGATGCACCCGTATCGAAAAGAATAGAAGCAAACGTACGAGAAATCAAAAGGGTACCTCTTACCACTAAAGGTCCTGCCCTACCCTCTGCCAGTGGAGGTGGTAGCTCAGCCTCCTCCTGGGGTGTCGCATTCAATGCAAACACCCTCCCTTGGCCCATGCCACTGGGCGGGTCACCCACTGGGCGGTTCCTGCCATGGCTGCCACCAGCTTTAGTCTGCTGCCACTCCAGCCTCCCCTGAAGTCGGATTTGACTAGATCCTGCCTGACTAGCTTGCCACTGACGAGCTGGTTTCTCTGTTGGTGCCCAAAAACTGGCATCACTCCTCATGTTGGATGCCATGCCTCTTGCTCCCTTGTTGTTACTCCTACAAACTCGACTCAAATGACCCTCTCGTCCATAGCTCTTGCAGAGCCAATCTTTCTTGGGGCACTCCCTCCTTGTAATGACCCGTGTTTTAGGAAGAACAAGCTGGAACGAAGATGAACAGTACCCTGGGCGAATGCTTTGGTCGAAAGGTGGAAGACCCGAAGATTTGGGTCGTAGGGTCAAAGACTGAGGGTCGAAGTTTGAAGGTTTGATGGTCGAAGGTTTGATCTTCGAGACAGATCTTTGAGGCCACATTTCCAGCGATCTTCGAGGCTGCAACTACGAGGCTCCAAGGCGGTGATCTTCGAGGGAGTGTTTCATTTATCAAAGCTACGTCGTTTTGATGGTGTGTTTCATTTATCAAAACTATGTCATTTTGATGGTGGGATTTCATTTATCAAAACTACGTCGTTTTGATAAGTGAGGTCTATATAAGGAGGAACTCTCTTTGTTTTAGGTTTAGGGTTTTTGTTGTCAGCCACTGCAGCCATCGCAGAGAGAGAGAGAGAGAGAGAGAGAGAGAGAGAGAGAAGGGAAAGAGAGAGAGTTCTTGAGCGCTGCTGTTGGGGTGATTCGCGTGGGTAGACGACATCTAACGTGGGAGCAAGAGCAAGGAGGATCTTCCTGAGGTAGGGGTTCTGTTCCTCATTGAATCTATCCCAAGGCTTTGGCCTTGTGACAGGCTAACTGTTGTATATTCTGGATATATATATATATATATATATGTGTGTGTGTGTGTGTGTATGTGTGTGTGTAAATCCATATAGGTGTAATCTCCTATATGGATGTTGGCCTTCAACGGCGTATTTGCTTGCATATTTGTATATATGCTTGTGAGGCTGGGGATTACGCATGCTAAGTGTTTGTTTTTATGACTGTGTGGCTATGCATGCTAGGTGTTCGATTTTATGTTTGTGTGACTAAGTTTGAGAGGCTGTGAATGTGTGCACGCTATGGGTTCGATGTTATGCCTGTGAGACTATGCAAATCATATGTTTGATGTTATGCCTGTGAGACTATGCAAATCATGTGTTTGATGTTATGCCTGTGTGGCTTTGTGTGCTGTGTGTTTGTTGGTACACCCGGTGGCTGTGGAAGCCTAGGACTATTTTGGAACCCGGTGGCTATGGAAACCCAGGACTATTTTGGAACCCGGTGGCTGTGGAAGCTCGAGACTGTTCTTGGAACCCGGTGGCTGTGGAAGCCCGGGACTGTTTATGTTAGCTTTGTGTGGTCAGGAAATGTTAACTGTATGGTGTGGATATGCTAGCCTGTGTGGCTGTGGCAAAGGTTATACTTGTGACTTGTGTGTTGACACTTGACTGGATTATCAACTGCTTATATCATATTGTTATTACACTGCACTTGTGCACGTCCTCATATAGATGCTAGGAGCATGGGATGGGTTGGGGAGACATGATCCCTACTGAGCTGTGGTTGCTCACCCCTCCTTCGGTGATGTGTTTTCTTTCAGGACCTATAGGCGCTAGGTGGAACCCCAAGGTGAAAGACCATATTTGTTTTATTGTTTCATTCAATTGTTATTTTGTGGAAATTGATGTAACCCCGGTGGGGAGAGGTTGAAAACAAGATTTGAATGTAATAAAGACATGTGGTTTGGTTTTAAATGTTTATTGTGGTTTGAAATTAATAAAGATTTTGATTTATGTCTTCGCGAATTTCTGTTGTGTATGTGTTTGATGTCTTGCGTGGGATGTTGTATATCAACCCCTTGCCCACCGGGTGGGTAAAGGGGAGTCACGAACCGGTTTCCTTGGGTTGGAAATCCGGGGCGTGACAATATGGTATTAGAGCATGGTCTAGTTGGCCTAAGGTAGTGGGTGGATCTGGTTATCTTGAGTCCTTTGGAGGAGCCTGGAGGGACGTGCCTGATCAACATGGTCCTCTTTGAACCTCTAAGGTGTACTTGGGGTAGTCCAGACCTGAGGTAGGATTTGCATGCATTGGCATTAGGGC